>CM053034.1:194306174-194937606 GCA_028564925.1 Lithobates sylvaticus
AATCTACCAGGGGGGTCCCAGAAGGGCCATCGGGGGGCCACTATCAATATTAGTTACAAATGTACCACATATTCCTATTGTCACTGCTGGGGTCCCAAAGGACACACCAGGGGCCACTAACATCCTTTACATTCCCACCATCCCTGTGCTGAGTTCCCGGGTCTGTACACCCGCTGTGCCCATTATGAGGGGTTCCCACCATCCCTGTGCTGAGTTCCCGGGTCTGTACACCCGCTGTGCCCATTATGAGGGGTTCCCACCATCCCTGTGCTGAGTTCCGGGTCTGCACACCCGCTGTGCTCATTATGAGGGGTTCCCACCATCCCTGTGCTGAGTTCCGGGGTCTGTACACCCGATGTGCCCATTATGAGGGGTTCCCACCATCCCTGTGCTGAGTTCCCGGGTCTGTACACCCGCTGTGCCCATTATGAGGGGTTCCCACCATCCCTGTGCTGAGTTCCGGGGTCTGTACACCCGCTGTGCCCATTATGAGGGGTTCCCACCATCCCTGTGCTGAGTTCCCGGGTCTGTACACCCGCTGTGCCCATTATGAGGGGTTCCCACCATCCCTGTGCTGAGTTCCGGGGTCTGTACAACCGCTGTGCCCATTATGAGAGGTTCCCACCATCCCTGTGCTGAGTTCCGGGTCTGTACAACCGCTGTGCCCATTATGAGGGGTTCCCACCATCCCTGTGCTGAGTTCCTGGGTCTGTACACCCACTGTGCCCATTATGAGGGGTTCCCACCATCCCTGTGCTGAGTTCTCGGGTCTGTACCCCCGCTGTGCCCATTATGAGGGGTTCCCACCATCCCTGTGCTGAGTTCCGGGGTCTGTACACCCGCTGTACCCATTATGAGGGGTTCCCACCATCCCTGTGCTGAGTTCCGGGGTCTGTACACCCGCTGTACCCATTATGAGGGGTTCCCACCATCCCTGTGCTGAGTTCCCGGGTCCGTACACCCGCTGTGCCCATTATGAGGGGTTCCCACCATCCCTGTGCTGAGTTCCCGGGTCCGTACACCCGCTGTGCCCATTATGAGGGGTTCCCACCATCCCTGGGCTGAGTTCCCGGGTCCGTACACCCGCTGTGCCCATTATGAGGGGTTCCCACCATCCCTGTGCTGAGTTCCCGGGTCTGTACACCCGCTGTGCCCATTATGAGGGGTTCCCACCATCCCTGTGCTGAGTTCCCGGGTCTGTACACCCGCTGTGCCCATTATGAGGGGTTCCCACCATCCCTGTGCTGAGTTCCCGGGTCTGTACACTCGCTGTGCCCATTATGAGGGGTTCTCACCATCCCTGTGCTGAGTTCCCAGGTCTGTACACCAAGGGGTGATTGGCCGTCACTGTGGTCACATGACTCCTATCAGGTTCCACCCTCCTGTGTTGTCTATGGGACAGCTGCTGCTGTGGCGGCAAAGTAGCTCAGCGATAATTCTAGCACTGAACCTCCTCTGTAATTCTAAACTGGTAACCTGTAAAAATGTTTAAAGCGTTGCCTATGGAAATTTTTAGGCACCGTAGTTTGTTGCCATTCCACGAGCGTGCGCAATTTCAAAACCTGACATGTTTGGTATCTATTTATTCGGTGTAACATCATATTTTATATTTTACTTAAAAATTGGGTTATATATATTGTGTTTTTTGTTTGCATTAAAATTCAATAAAGTGTATTTTTTTTCCCTCAAAAAAATGCGTTTGAAATAACCGCTTTTTTTTTCGGGGGCCACTGGGAGGGTCGATCTTCAGTCCACAAGGGTATCAAATGATTGGATAGAATATTGAAACGAAATCAGCAAAATGTAAATTGTATATGTAAAAAAATTATTAATAAAGATTTAATTATAAAAAAAAAAAGAAATAACCGCTGTGCATGTACCGTGTGACATAAAAATTTTCAACGATCGCCATTTTATTCTCTAGGGTCTCTTCTAAAACAAAATATATAATGTTTGGGGTTTTTTTTTTTTAGCAATAAATACAGATTTTTTTTTTTTTAACAAGAAAAAGAAAAAAAATACAGATTTTTTTTACTTGTAAACAAAAAGTACCAGAGAAGGTCTTCAAGTGCTGAAGAACTCCATGACTCTGCGGCACGTGTCGGGAAATCTATCGCAATGGGCGGCGGGGATTTTCGAATCAGGTGCAGGCCATTTTTTTAAAGGGCCATACTGCAATACAAGCATGGCTATAACTTTATTGAACTCCCCCCGACTAGGTCATCCTCTTCTTAGCCGGGCTGAGCGGGTGGCACAGCTGGGGGGGGGGGGGGGTCCTCTTCTTAGCCAGGCTGAGCGGTGGCACAGCCGGGGGGGGGGGGTCCTCTTCTTAGCCAGGCTGAGCGGGTGGCACAGCCGGGGAGGGGGTCCTCTTCTTAGCCAGGCTGAGCGGGTGGCACAGCCGGGGGGGGGGTCCTCTTCTTAGCCAGGCTGAGCGGGTGGCACAGCCAGGGGGGGTCCTATTCTTAGCCAGGCTGAGCGGGTGGCACAGCCGGGGGGGTCCTCTTCTTAGCCAGGCTGAGTGGGTGGCACAGCCGGGGGGGGGGGTCCTCTTCTTAGCCAGGCTGAGTGGGTGGCACAGCCGGGGGGGTCCTCTTCTTAGCCAGGCTGAGCGGGTGGCACAGCCGGGGGGGGGTCCTCTTCTTAGCCGGGCTGAGCGGGTGGCACAGCCGGGGGGGGGGGGGGTCCTCTTCTTAGCCAGGCTGAGCGGTGGCACAGCCAGGGGAGGGGGTCCTCTTCTAAGCCAGGCTGAGCGGTGGCACAGCCGGGGGGGGGGGTCCTCTTCTTAGCCAGGCTGAGCGGTGGCACAGCCAGGGGAGGGGGTCCTCTTCTTAGCCAGGCTGAGCGGTGGCACAGCCAGGGGGGGGGCACAGATCGGTGTTACCCATCAAGGTCACAGGTGCTAGCCTTGTGGTTATATGAATGGAGGATGTGTTTGGTCGTCTTAATGGGCCGAGGTGGGAAGTTGCGGTACAAACGGTGATCCAGTGTTACAGCACAAAGCCTGGAGGGCAGGAGAACAGGCGGTGTGGCAGATTTCGCAATGGGCGGCGGGGATTTTTGAACCAGGTGCAGGTCATTTTTTTAAAGGGCCATACTGCAATACAAGCATGGCTATAACTTTATTGAACTCCCCCCGACTAGGTCATCCTCTTCTTAGCCAGGCTGAGCGGGTGGCACAGCCGGGGGGGGGGGGGGTCCTCTTCTTAGCCGGGCTGAGCGGTGGCACAGCCGGGGGGGGGGGTCCTCTTCTTAGCCAGGCTGAGCGGGTGGCACAGCCGGGGGGGGGGGTCCTCTTCTTAGCCAGGCTGAGCGGGTGGCACAGCCGGGGGGGGGGTCCTCTTCTTAGCCAGGCTGAGCGGGTGGCACAGCCGGGGGGGTCCTCTTCTTAGCCGGGCTGAGCGGTGGCACAGCCGGGAGGGGGGGTCCTCTTCTTAGCCAGGCTTAGCGGGTGGCACAGCTGGGGGGGGGTCCTCTTCTTAGCCGGGATGAGCGGTGGCACAGCCGGGGGGGGTCCTCTTCTTAGCCGGGATGAGCGGTGGCACAGCCGGGGGGGGTCCTCTTTTTAGCCAGGCTGAGCGGGTGTCACAGCCAGGGGGGGGGGGGGTCCTCTTCTTAGCCAGGCTGAGCGGGTGGCACAGCCGGGGGGGGGGGGGGGGTCCTCTTCTTAGCCAGGCTGAGCGGTGGCACAGCCGGGAGGGGGGGTCCTCTTCTTAGCCAGGCTGAGCGGGTGGCACAGCTGGGGGGGGGGTCCTCTTCTTAGCCGGGATGAGGCGGTGACAGCCGGGGGGGGGGTCCTCTTCTTAGCCGGGATGAGCGGTGGCACAGCCGGGGGGGGGGGGGGGGTCCTCTTCTTAGCCAGGCTGAGCGGGTGTCACAGCCAGGGGGGGGGGGGTCCTCTTCTTAGCCGGGCTGAGCGGGTGGCACAGCCAGGGGAGGGGGGCTCCTCTTCTTAGCCAGGCTGAGCGGTGGCACAGCCAGGGGAGGGGGTCCTCTTCTTAGCCAGGCTGAGCGGGTGGCACAGCCGGGGGGGGGGTCCTCTTCTTAGCTGGGCTGAGCGGTGGCACAGCCGGGGGGGTCCTCTTCTTAGCCGGGCTGAGCGGTGGCACAGCCGGGGGGGTCCTCTTCTTAGCCAGGCTGAGCGGGTGGCACAGCCGGGGGGGGGGTCCTCTTCTTAGCCAGGCTAAGCAGTGGCACAGCCGGGGGGGGCACAGATCAGTTTCACCCATCAAGGTCACAGGTGCTAGCCTTGTGGTTATGTGAATGGAGGATGTGTTTGGTCGTCTTAATGGGCCGAGGTGGGAAGTTGCGGTACAAACGGTGATCCAGTGTCACAGCACAAAGACTGGAGGGCAGGAGAACAGGCGGTGTGGCAGATTTCACAAGTGCGGGTGTGAACTCACTACGTTAACTCTTAACTCGAAGAGGAAGTTGTGAAATGATCACTCGGAAAGTGGAAGGATAAAAATACTCCAAGCGTGTGTGTGGTCTGAGGCTACAATCTGCCATATCATGGGCGAGCAATCGCTCCCCCTCTTATCACATTCCTGCTTGATGGAGGCGATTAAAAGGAATCTATCACCTGGGTGAGAAGCCTACAATAGAAGCTGCCATGGCTATGTAGGTTACGGTCAGACATTTTTCCAGAAATAAACTCAATATACACCAAATGTTAGTGGTCGTCAATGGAGGAAGCCATCATGTATCCTAAACCAACAAACTCCAAGCCTGTTAACTACCTTATATACTCGAGTATAAGCCTAGGGTGAGAAATGTGCAGCTACTGTAAGTGGAAAAGAGGGTCAACAATGCCCATTTGCAGCCTCACTGTGCCCATTTGCAGCCTCACTGTGCCCATTTGCAGCCTCACTGTGCCCATTTGCATGCCTCACTGTGCCCATTTGCATGCCTCACTGTGCCCATTTGCAGCCATTGGTCCCCCGAACTTCGAACTCGGTAGTTAAGGGTTCCTAGATGCCCCTAGCTGCAGCCAAAGGGTCCCGAAATTACATTGCTGCAGATGGACACAGTTGACCGAATTTTGGGGCCCTGTATCTCTGGGTCACTTTGTGTTAGGAACCCCATCCTTGGATATGTTGTAGTGCTAGTTTCACTGGGTTTGAATACCAAATTTGGGGTTCCTAGTACTAAGTGTCCCCGAGATATGAGGCCCCAAAGTCCGGTGGGAAAATGTCAAGCACTTTTCTGCAGCAGAGAATTACATTTTCCGACCCGACTTTGGGGCCCGTGTCTCGGGGTTACTTGGTGACTTCTTTGGATATGTTGTAGTGCTAGGTCCACTGGGTTGGCACACCAAATTTGGGGTTCCTAGCGCCAAGTGGCCCCGAGATACGGGGCCCCAAAGTCGGGTCAGAAAATGTCAAGCACTTTTCTGCAGCAGAGAATGACATTTTCCGACCCGACTTTGGGGGGCCCGTATCTCGGGGTCACTTGGTGACTTCTTTGGATATGTTGTAGTGCTAGGTCCACTGGGTTGGCACACCAAATTTGGGGTTCCTAGAACCAAGTTTCCCCGAGATACGGAGCCCCAAAGTCCGGTCAGAAAATGTCAAGCACTTTTCCGCAGCAGAGAATGACATTTTCCGCCCCGACTTTGGGGCCACATATCTCGGGGTCACTTGGTGACTTCTTTGGATATGTTGTAGTGCTAGGTCCACTGGGTTGGCACACCAAATTTGGGGTTCCTAGCACCAAGTGGCCCGAGATACGGGGCCCCAAAGTCGGTCGGAAAATGTCAAGCACTTTTCTGCAGCAGAGAATTACATTTTCCGACCCAAATTTGGGGCCCGTGTCTCGGGGTCACTTGGTGACTTCTTTGGATATGTTGTAGTGCTAGGTCCACTGGGTTGGCACACCAAATTTAGGGTTCCTAGCGCCAAGTGTCCCCGAGATACGGGGCCCCAAAGTCGGGTCGGAAAATGTCAAGCACTTTTCTGCAGCAGAGAATGACATTTTCCGACCGACTTTGGGGCCCGTATCTCGGGGTCACTTGGTGACTTCTTTGGATATGTTGTAGTGCTAAGTCCACTGGGTTGGCACACCAAATTTGGGGTTCCTAGCACCAAGTGTCCCCGAGATATGGGGCCCCAAAGTCGGGTCGGAAAATGTCAAGCACTTTTCTGCAGCAGAGAATGACATTTTCCGAACCCACTTTGGGCCCCCGTATCTCGGGGTCACTTGATGACTTCTTTTGATATGTTGTAGTGCTAGTTCCACTGGGTTGGCACACCACATTTGGGGTTCCTAGCACCAAGTGTGCCCCAAGATACGGGGCCCCAAAGTCGGGTCGGTAAATGTCAAGCACTTTTCTGCAGCAGAGAATGACATTTTCCGACCCGACTTTGGGGCCCCGTATCTCGGGGTCACTTGGTGACTTCTTTTGATATGTTGTAGTGCTAGGTTCACTGGGTTGGCGCACCAAATTTGGGGTTCCTAGCACCAAGTGTCCCCAAGATATAGGGCCCCAAAGTCCGGTCGGAAAATGTCAAGCACTTTTCTGCAGCAGAGAATGACATTTTCCGACCCGACTTTGGGGCCCCCTATCTTGGGGTAACTTGGTGACTTCTTTGGATATGTTGTAGTGCTAGGTCCACTGGGTTGGCACACCAAGTTTGGGGTTCCTAGCACCAAGTGGCCCCGAGATACGGGGGTCCCAAAGTCGGGTCGGAAAATGTCAAGCACTTTTCTGCAGCAGAGAATGACATTGGACAGGTGGCACTGGTTAGCACTGACAGATGGCACTGGTTGGCACTGATTGACACTGACAGATGGCACTGGTTAGCACTGACAGATGCCACTGGTTGGCACTGGCAGGTTGCACTGATTGGCACTGGCAGGTGGCACTGGTTGGCACTGACAGATGGCACTGATTGGCACTGGCAGGTGGCACTGGTTGGCACTGATTGACACTGACAGATGGCACTGGTTAGCACTGACAGGTGGCACTGGCAGATTTCACACTGAGCTCATATAGTGTAACTGAATGCAAAGAGAGACCAGCTGTCAAAATTCAGCGGTGATGTCAGGAGTGGGCAGGACCCGGGTGGGTGGGACCCAGCAGCTATCAAACACCAGCCAATGATTGGGCTGCCTAAGAAAGAAGGCAGGCCACATACACGGCCTGCCCAGATACCATCCCATTGGCTGGTGTTTGATAGCTGCTGGGTCCCGCCCCACCGGGTCCCGCCCACATGAATGTTCAATTTTGACAGCTGGCCTCTCTCTGCATTCAGTTACATATGTCAGTTTCACACACTCTCACTCTGCCAATGAAGTGTGGGGAAGGGGGAAGGAACAGGCACTGGTCAGCGATAATCGGTCTAATTTACATAATAATCGTCTGATGCCGATTTCTTTAAAAAAAGGCCAAATATCGGCCGATTTATCGGTTGACCTCTACTTAACAAGCCCTCATTGGATCTCACCAGTCTGAACAAGTGAAGACCCATCTCCTTGCTCCCATTTACCGACATTTACTCCTGCTGGAACACCGAGCCTACAACCATCTGACGTGGTACCCCACTGATAACAACCTCCTCAACCCCTTACAGTCTGACTTCCCTTCTTAAATTCTCTGATGACCTACTTTCTGCTAAAACCAATGGCCACAACTCCATACTCCATACTCCATACTCGTACTATTAGATTTTTCTGCAGCCATTCAACACAGTCGACAACCCACCCCTCCTCAAAAGGCATCATTCCTTTTCCTAGACTCCATTCCTAGACTCTACTCTTTCTTGGTTCTCCGCCTACCTATCTCAGTGCACCTTCAGTCTCACCGAAAACACTATCTCCTCCTCTACTCTTACAATAGGGGTCCTCAATACCATCAACATGCTGAAAACCCTCAAATTTATCTCTCTACTCCTCGGCTCAAAACCTACAACTCAACCTCCTCCTCTCCTCTTCCTCTTTCCATGGGGGGTCCTCAAGGCTCTGTCCTTGGACCCTTTCTATTCTCTATCTACTCATCTTCCCTTGGTCATTTGATGACCTCCTGTGACCTACAACACCATCAACATGCTGAAAACCCTCAAATTTATCTCTCTACTCCTCGGCTCAAAACCTACAACTCAACCTCCTCTTCAGTGGCGGCTGGTGCTCAAAATTTTTTGGGGGGGGGGGGGGCGCGCAAACAAACAGCCTCACTGTGCCATCAAACGCTGCCACTGTGCCATTAAACGCTGCCACTGTGCCCATTAAATGCTGCCACTGTGCCCATCAAACGCTGCCACTGTGCCCATTAAACGCTGCCACTGTGCCCATTAAATGCTGCCACTGTGCCCATCAAACGCTGCCACTGTGCCCATTAAATGCTGCCACTGTGCCCATCAAACGCTGCCACTGTGCCCATTAAATGCTGCCACTGTGCCCATCAAACGCTGCCACTGTGCCCATTAAATGCTGCCACTGTGCCCATGCAAACGCTGCCACTGTGCCCAAGTGCTGCCACTGTGCCCATCAAACGCTGCCACTGTACCCATCAAACGCTGCCACTGTGCCCCAAGTGCTGCCACTGTGCTGCCACTGTGCCCCAAGTGCTGCCACTGTGCCCAAGTGCTGCCATTGTGCCCCAAGTTCTGCCATTGTGCCCCAAGTTCTGCCATTGTGCCCCAAGTGCTGCCATTGTGCCCCAAGTGCTGCCATTGTGCCCCAAGTTCTGCCATTGTGCCCCAAGTGCTGCCATTGTGCCCCAAGTGCTGCCATTGTGCCCCAAGTTCTGCCATTGTGCCCCAAGTGCTGCCACTGTGCTCCAAACGCTGCCACTGTGCCCCTTAAGTGCTGCCACTGTGCCCCTAAGTGCTGCCACTGTGCCCCTCAAGTGCTGCCACTGTGCCCCCTGCCTGCCCTCTGCACTTACCTTGTCCCGGTGTGCAGCTGGTGACGGCGTCAGGCGACTGGCGGTGTCTCCGTCGGATGTCTTCTCCCGCGCTCCTCCTGTCTTCTGCTATGATTGGACGCCTAGCGTCCAATCACAGCGCCTGTGACTTCAGCCAATCAGGTGACAGGTAACAGACCTGGCAACCTGATTGGCTGAGAGGCGGGTCTGTGTTAGGGAAGCGATGTATTCGCTTCCCTAACACAATACTGTGTAATCAGCGAACGCACAGCATTGCGCCCGCTGTTTACACTTAGGGAAGCCTATTAGAGCACACCGCTCTAATCAGGTCCCCTATTAGAGCTTACAAAAAACACCCCCCCCCCCCACTGTAATTCAGATGCCCGGCGCCCGATCAGGGGCCGGACACCTGAATAGGGGGGCGGCAGCGGTGACAATAGATAGATTCATGCAATGCATGAATCTATCTATTGGTGATAGAGCGGTGCAGGAGAGAGGGGGCGGCGCTCCTACGCCCTCTATGCACGCACCGCCACTGCTCCTCTTCCTCTTTCCATGGGGGCCCCCAAGGTTCTGTCCTTGGGCCCCTTCTATTCTCTATCTACTCATCTTCCCTTGGTCATTTGATGACCTCCCGTGACCTACAATACCATCTCCATGCTGAAAACCCTCAAATCTATCTCTCTACTCCTCGGCTCAAAACTTACTACTCAACCTCCTCCGCTCCTCTTCCTCTTTCCATGGGGGCCCCCAAGGTTCTGTGCTTGGGCCCCTTCTATTCTCTATCTACCCCTCAATGTGGCTTCAAATACCATCTCAAAGCTAACAACACCCAAATCAATCTCACCTTACACCTTCAGTCTCACCGAAAACACTATCTCCTCCTCTCCTCTTACTCTTTGCATATTGCAGAACACTAGCTCTGACCCCAGACTGCAGGAGACAGTACAGACCTCTGCAGAGAGACCACTGCTTCCTCCACAGAGAAAAATGGACCTTCTTTGCAGCTTGCTGGCAGGAATAGGCTTTTTTACTCGGGCTGGCCATTCAAACAGCAACCAGCCTGACTGGCTTCTGTGTGTCATGTTGGCATAGAGTCCTACTGGAACGGCCCCCTTACTCTATGTGTTAAAGCAGTGGGATCTCTGTAGAGGCCCCAACATGCTACGTCAGAGATAGAGATTCAGCAAAACTCATGCTCTCTGTTGATTGGAGAGTTCTAAATCTGACTCAGAGAGGGGGTTTTTACGCTTTCCACCCCCTCAGCCTTCTCTCCAGTCTATTAAAATCTACAATTAAGCCCCTGGTGGGTGGAACCTGCCAGAGGACGGGTTTCCTAGGCAGGACTCTGGCTTGTACTGAGAGTGGTGGTCTTTTAATATGATGGGTAGCCCCAGGGCCGGGACAAGAGTGGATGGGAGGGGCAGCTGCCTTGGGCACTGTGGTATCATCATGAGAGGTACGGGGGTACCACAAGGAAATTTGGGGGAGGGTATTTGTGTTGGAAGGGGGAATTTGGGGTGCGGCAGAAAGTAAGAATCGTTCTAGGGAGGGGAACTTTAGGCAGGTGTACTAGGAGTGATGATTTGGAGGGGGGGGGGGATTTGTGTTGAGAGGAGGGATGGGGGAAATGTATTTGTGCCAGCAAAGGGGTGCGGGGGAGTTTTTGCTAGGGGGAGGAGTCATTTTTTTTGGGAAGGGGATTTGTGCTAGATAGAGCTAGGGGGGATGGGGGATATTTGTGCTGGGAGGGGGAGTTTAGCGAGGGTGAGGGGGTGGATTTTTACTGGGGAGGGGGAATTTATGCTTGAGGGTTAAGCATGCAGATTAGTGCTCAATTTTATTTAGGGGTGGGGGGGCGATTTTTTTATGACACATAATGCTCATAACTCATGGAGGGGGGGGGGATTCCGCAGGGGGGTGGATTTGTACTGTTGAGGAGGGGGATTTATGCTTGGGGAGTAAGCATGCAGATTGGGGCTTCATTTATTGGGGGGGGGGTTCATTTTTTGGGGAGAAGGATTTGAGCTAGGGGAGTCGGGGTATTTGTGCTGGGAGGTTGAGTTCAGCAGGGGGGGGGGGGATTTTTACTGGGATGAAGGGAAATTTATGCTTAAGGGGTAAGCATGAAGATTAGTGCTCAATTTTTTTTTGGGGGGGGGGGATTTTTTCTGACACATATTGTTTACAACTCTTGGGGGCGGGGGATTCAGCAGGGGGGAGGATTTGTAATGGGAGGAGGGGGAATTTATGCTTGAGGGGTAAGCATGCAGATTGGTTCTTAATTTTTTTGGGAGGTGGATTTGAGCTGGGGGGGATGCAGGGCTGTTGCAAGGATTTTGACACCCTAGGCGAAACCTAATTTTGCCGCCCCCCCTTCACTCCACCCCTGACCCCACGCCCTTTTCCGTGCCCATGTAAACCCCACCTTTTTTAACGAAGTGCCCATAAAATGCAGCCCACCAGCGCCCATCAAATGCAGCCTCACCAGCGCCCATCAATGCAGCCTCACCAGCGCCCATGAATGCAGCCTCACCAGCGCCTATCACATTTAGCCTCACCAGCGCCCATCACATTTAGCCTCACCAGCGCCCATCACATTTAGCCTCACCAGCGCCCATCACATTTAGCCTCACCAGGACCCATCAATGCAGCCTCACCAGCGCCCATCACATTTAGCCTTACAGCGCCCATCACATTTAGCCTCACCAGCGCCCATCACATTTAGCCTCACCAGGACCCATCAATGCAGCCTCACAGCGCCCATCACATTTAGCCTCACCAGCGCCCATCACATTTAGCCTCACCAGCGCCCATCACATTTAGCCTCACCAGGACCCATCAATGCAGCCTCACCAGCGCCCATCACATTTAGCCTCACAGCGCCCATCACATTTAGCCTCACCAGCGCCCATAACATTTAGCCTCACCAGGACCCATCAATGCAGCCTCACCAGCGCCCATCACATTTAGCCTCACCAGCGCCCATCACATTTAGCCTCACCAGCGCCCATCACATTTAGCCTCACCAGGACCCATCAATGCAGCCTCACCAGCGCCCATCACATTTAGCCTCACAGCGCCCATCACATTTAGCCTCACCAGCGCCCATCACATTTAGCCTCACCAGCGCCCATCACATTTAGCCTCACCAGGACCCATCAAATGCAGCCTACCAGTGCCCATCAATGAATGTTTGCTTGCTTCCATTCATTCAGGAGTCGGGACACAGACACAGTCCTTCACTGCAGCTGCGCCTCTGACACTATCTGTGAATGGAAGGACGGCTGCCTGCTGATGCTGAGACTTAGTTGCTTGCTGCAGAGAGAAGAGAGTAGGAAAACCAGTGGCCGGGCGCCCCCTAGGCATCATGGCGCCCTAGGCGGCTGCCTAGTTTGCCTAGTGGTAGCACCGGCCCTGGGGGGATGGGGGTATTTGTGCTGGGAGGGGGAGTTCAGCGCGGGGGGGGGGGGGGAAATTGGGGTAAGCATGAAGATTAGTGCTCAATTTTTGGGGGTAAGCATGCAGGGGGGGGGGGATTTTTTTGACACATAATGCTCATACATCTTAGGGGAGGGGGCACAATTTGGGATGCTCACCCTGGGCTCTAGATGACCCGGTCCCGACACTGGGTAGCCCTACTGACCAATAGGGAGGCAGAGTGGGAGGAGCCAAGCACAGATTTGCCAGTAACTTTAGCGGTCTATAACTCTTTATCTATTGATCCTTCCATCCCCCTCCCAGTTGGGATTGCCCAGATTTGCCCCCCCCCCCCCCGGGTTCCAGGCTGGTGTACTTTAAACGTTCCTCCTGAGTCCTGACCAGAAGAAAGCCAAGCCGGGAAACTTTAGAACCTTTGTGTAGGAGATACGGATCAGCGCTCGGCGTAGATAAAACCGCAGTTTGTATTTACTGTGCCGGGACACGGCAATGAATGATGCCGATTTATAATGCATGAGCCCCCCTGCTGCTCTAATTGTCCCATTTATAAGGAGCGGATCGCGTGTCCTCGGGGGGGGGGGGGACGGAGAATTGTCTGGTCGGGACATACAAGAACCCGCTGGATGGAAATGACGCTCGGCGGTATCACATTCCAGTGCCGGGCCGGTGTGCGTGTGTGGAAGAATATAACGGAGAGTCACCGGGATTCACGTAACTGTGGATTTCTAGATCCCTTGGGCTCCATTCACATCTGAGCGCGCCGCGAACGCGCGCAAAAGCGCGCGTTTTCACGTGTGTTTATGAAGCGCGCACAAAAAATAAATAAAAAAAAAAGTCAACCCCCCCCGAAGGTGTTAATGGCACCCCAAAAAGCGTCAAGCAGACGCAAGTTTTCACGCGTGTCAAAACAATGTGTGAAGCTCAACCCCCCAGACAGGAGCTTCTTTGGCGCATTTGGCGCTCATAGGGCGGCCCATTCAAATGAATGGACTACCCAATGCGTGTAACACGAAAAAAAAAAAACACGCAAAGAGGAGCGTTAGAAAATGCGCGTTCATAATACGCTAGCAGTGCCGGATTAAACTCATATGACGTCCTCCTGGAACGCGGCTCGGCTATGGGGCAGCGCTGCGGCGCGATCTGTCATCGGCATGAGCGTCCGCAGGTAGGGGTAAGGGGGGCAAGTGCCCCCCCTGGAATCAGGGATCGAATCAGGAGTGATGACCCCCATCACCCCTTTCTGTCACCCCCTCTCTCTCTCTCTCGCTATCACCCCTCTGTCTTTTTCACCCCCCTCTCTCTCTGTCATGTATGCAGTTTCTGACAGTCTCTTGAGCCATGTATGCCATCTCTTACAGTCTCTTGTGCCATGTCCGCAGTCTCTTACAGTCTCTTAAACCATGTATGCAGTTTATGACAGTCTCTTGTGCCATGTCCGCAATCTCTTGAGCCATGTATGCAGTCTCTTACAGTCTCTTGGGCCATGTATGCCGTCTCTCACAGTCTCTTGTGCCATGTCTGCAGTCTCTGACAGTCTCTTGAGCCATGTATGCCATCTCTCACAGTCTCTTGTGCCATGTCCGCAGTCTCTTACAGTCTCTTGAGCCATGTATGCCGTCTCTCACAGTCTCTTGTGCCATGTCCACAGTCTCTGACAGTCTCTTGGGCCATGTCCGCAGTCTCTTACAGTCTCTTGGGCCATGTATGCAGTCTCTGAAAGTCTCTTGGGCCATGTCCGCAGTCTCTTACAGTCTCTTGGGCCATGTATGCAGTCTCTGAAAGTCTCTTGGGCCTTGTCCGCAGTCTCTGACAGTCTCTTGTGCAATGTCTACAGTCTCTGAAAGTCTCTTGGGCCATGTCCGCAGTCTCTTGGGCCATGTATGCCATCTCTCACAGTCTCTTGGGCCATGTCCGCAGTCTCTGACAGTCTCTCGTGCCATGTCTGCAGTCTATGACCGTGATAATGACATTGTGGAAAAGGATCAGAGCATGGGTGACCTTAAAATTATGCCCCCCCTGAAAAAAGTTCTGCGGACGCCCATGGTCATCGGATAGCTGATCAGTGTACCAGTTTGCTGCCGGTACCATGTGATTGTTGTAACCAATCACAGCAGATCACATGACCGTTGCATAGCTCCCAACTGTCCCTGATTTCGAGGGACTGTCCCTGATTTGGAGCAACGTCCCTCTGTCCCTCATTCCTCCTCATTTGTCCCTCATTCCGGTCTGATCCATATAGTTGTATATAAAATGCACTTTTTATCTTTCAAAAAGTGTTTTCCAGAGCTAAAACTCTCATCTAATTTCTAAATTGTTGCATTTGTCAATTTTAAAATATATAAAGAAATATTAGTGGTAAAAAAAAAAAAAGCACTTGTGGATTTAATTAACATTATTTGGGTTATGTCCCCTTTAAAGGGCGTGACAGGGGGGCGTGTCCTATGCCTACATACGTTTGCTAGTAGGTGTCCCTCATTCCCATCTCAAAATGTTGGGAGGTGTGCCGTTGTACACAACGGGTGGCTTCCTTTCATGCCATCCATTCTGCACGATTGTGTTGCTAGCTGTGATTGGTCACAGTGATCACATGGTACAGACAGGGCCAATCACCGCACATCTGTACCATGTGATTGGCTGTGGCCAATCACAGCTAATCACAACAATACACACTGAATGAGTCAGTTTCATTCAGTAAAAATGGTTGCTTATGCCGATGAAATTCACTGGTATAAGCAATCATAATTTGTAAAAAAAAAAAATCCTGATCACTTCCCCAGAGTAGTATAGTGTTACTATGGTAACATTATATTGTTCTGGTAACAGTATGTTGAAAAAAAAAATCGTAAAAAAAGAAAAAAAAATTTATAAAAAAGAAATTGAAAAAAAAAAAATGATGACAGTATGTATAAAAAAAATTAAAAAATAAAAATTAAATTTCTTAATTTTCCAAAAAATAATAACTTCTAAAAACTCACCATGCCATCAGACGATGTGCGGACTATAACATTTTTGTCGGATGTGAACTCAGCTTTCGATCTTCGTTTCATTAGTACGGCCGAAAAAAAAAAATGGTAAGAGTGAGACTAGGCATGCTCAGAAACGAAAGAATACATACAAAACGATTCAACGCGTTTCGTCATTTCTGACGTCGTATTCTGTCGTATGAAAATACCTTGGACTGTCTACTTTCCAAAAAGGGGTCATTTGGGGGGGGGGGGAGGGGGGGTATTTGTACTGTCCTGGCATTTTTGGGCCTCAAGCAATGAGATCGTTTGTCAGTACATCAGGATTGATCGATTTTTTTATATTTCTACAGACTAAATAATATACACTGATTTGGGCTTTTTTTTTTTGCACCAAAGAAATGTAGCAGAATACATTTTGGGCTGAATTTATGAAGAAAGATTTTTTTTTTTTTTTTTTTTAATGTATAACAAATGAATAAAAAAATATAATTTTTTTTTTCAACATTTTATGTCTTTTTTATTTATTTTTTTATTTTAAAGCCCGTCTGATTTTTAGACAGCAAAGGTCCGATGAAGCCCACACACGATCGAAACGTCCGGCGGATTCGTCCCGTCGGAAAGTGCGCTTCAGTTATTGATGAGTAGAAGTCGGCCTATGATATGCGTGTGAGGGAGGAGCCTAAAGAAATGAAGAAAAAATCGTTTTTTTTCAACATTTTCTGTCTTTTTTTATTAATTTTTTTTATTCTAAAGTCCGTCTGATTTTTAGACAGCAAAGGTCGATCGAATTGTCCGGCAGATTCGTTCCGTCGGAAAGTGCGCTGCATAAGACTTCAGTTATTGATGAGTAGAAGTCGGCCTATGATATGCGTGTGAGGGAGGAGCCTAAAGAAATGAAGAAAACATTTTTTTTTTATTTTTTTTGTCTTTTTTATTTATTTTTTTATTTAAAAGTCCGTCTGATTTTTAGACAGCAAAGGTCGATTGAATCGTCCGGCGGAGTCGTTCCGTCGGAAAGTGCGCTGGTGTGTACGCAGCATAAGACTTCAGCTATTGATGAGTAGAAGTCAGGAAGGCGTCCTGTGCTTTGTAAGAACGCAATAAAACAATTAGAAAGATGAGAGCCAAACAATGCCGATCGACCGGTATGACGAGCCGAGCGATGAACAGGTATGTCAGGTATGTGGAGATCGGAGGGGGATAATATTACACGTCGCTCACCCACACAGGACCGCCTTAAAGGGAATTCCCGTAACTTTACAGGTTTGTGTGAGGAAATCCCTGACATGTCACGATACGCGCATTTCACCGTGAAATCGGCCTATGGTATGCGTGTGAGGGAGGAGCCTAAAGTACACACGATACGAAAAGTAAAATTTCGTCAGACGAACGATCTGCCGGTTTTCCGATCGTTAGGACGGTGCTTTCGACAGCCGATTCCAGGTTTTTCGTCAGACGATGTGCGGACCATACAATTTTTGTCGGATGTGAACTCAGCCTCCGATCTTCGCCTCATTAGTACGGTTTTCGGCCGAAAAAATAAATGGTAAGAGTGAGACTACGCATGCTCAGAAACGAAAGAATACATACAAAACTATTCAACGCGTTTCGTCACTTCTGACGTATTCTGTCGTATGAGAATTTTCGTATGGTGAGTAACCTCTTCACTTTCCACATGAGAATGGTAAGAGTGAGACTACGCATGCTCAGAAACGAAAGAATACATACAAAACTATTGAACGCGTTTCGTCACTTCTGACGTCGTATTCTGTCGTATGAGAATTTTCGTATGGTGAGTAACCTCTTCACTTTCCACATGAGAATGGTAAGAGTGAGACTACGCATGCTCAGAAACGAAAGAATACATACAAAACTATTGAACGCGCTTTGTCACTTCTGACGTATTCTGTCATATGAGAATTTTCGTATGGTGAGTAACCTCTTCACTTTCCACATGAGAATGGTAAGAGTGAGACTACGCATGCTCAGAAACGAAAGAATACATACAAAACTATTGAACGCGTTTCGTCACTTCTGACGTATTCTGTCGTATGAGAATTTTCGTATGGTGAGTAACCTCTTCACTTTCCATATGAGAATGGTAAGAGTGAGACTACGCATGCTCAGAAACGAAAGAATACATACAAAACTATTGAACGCGCTTCGTCACTTCTGACGTATTCTGTCATATGAGAATTTTCGTATGGTGAGTAACCTCTTCACTTTCCACATGAGAATGGTAAGAGTGAGACTACGCATGCTCAGAAACGAAAGAATACATACAAAACTATTGAACGCGTTTCGTCACTTCTGACGTCGTATTCTGTCGTATGAGAATTTTCGTACGGTGAGTAACCTCTTCACTTTCCACATGAGACTGTGCGGACTATACAACATTTGTCGGATGTGAACTCAGCCTCCGATCTTCGTCTCATTAGTACAGTTTTCGGCCGGAAAAAAAAATGGTAAGAGCGACACTACGCATGCTCAGAAATGAAAGAATACATACAAAACTATTCAACGCGTTTCGTCACTTCTGACGTCGAAATTCTGTCGTATGAGATTTTTCCGTATGGTGAGTAACCTCTTCACTTTCCACATGAGACTAGCACGCTACAAAAAAAACGGACGAACGGTCGTCCGAAAATCTGATCGTGTGTACGAGGCTTTGGATTGCAAGCTCCTTGGGAGCGGGACTGGTGTGCATGTAAAGCGCAGAGTAGATAGTCAGCACCAAGAAATAAAAGGAGCTTTTACCAGGAATTCTACTTTTCCTTAGTAGGGATGAGCTGATCCCTATGTTTAGGGCATTCAGCATGACAGCTTCTGGTTGTCAGTGGTTGCTAAGGAAGCAAAGGGTCTGGGATGATTTTTTTTTTTTTTTTTTGGGGGGGGGGGACTTTACTTTATTTGGCCCTTGGGGCAGTTCCACTGATACCAATGATGGGGCACTATTCTTTCCACTGATACCAATGATGGGGCACTATTCTTTCCACTGATACCAATGATGGGGCACTATTCTTTCCACTGATACCAATGATGGGGCACTATTCTTTCCACTGACACCAATGATGGGGCACTATTCCTCCCACTGACACCAATGATGGGGCACTATTCCTCCCACTGACACCAATGATGGGGCACTATTACTCCCACTGATACCAATGATGGGGCATTATTCCTCCCACCGACACTAATGATGGGGCACTGTTCCTCCCACCGACACTAATGATGGGGCACTGTTCCTCCCACTGACCCCAATGATGGGGCACTGTTCCTCCCACTGACCCCAATGATGGGGCATTATTCCTCCCACTGACCCCAATTATGGGGCATTATTCCTCCAACTGACACCACTTACCAACCACTAACAAAACCTGGCCCCTTTACTTACATCCCTGGAATGGAGCTTTATATCATTGCCTAAGGGCAATGATGTCATCACAAGCCCCTCCCTATAGCCAATGACAGCTTGAGGAGCTGGTGTTACCCTCAGGGATCGTTCACATGTGGCGGGTTGCCGGGGCTTTCCTCTAGCAAGATGGCGGCAGCGGACATCGTGACTGACATTGGGATTGACAATGAGGGACTTTTTTTGGGGGGGGGGGGTTTAATAAAGGGCTTGTCAGACTTTTCTGTGAATGAGTAGGGGTACTGTGTAGCGGATACTCATTCACAAAGGGGTATCATGGGGTCCCCCTTATTAGTAAAAGGGCTTTCGCTCCTCACCTGCAGACCCCACAAACACTGGGCCAGGGTCTGCAGACCCCACGAACACTGGGCCAGGGTCTGCAGACCCCACGAACACTGGGCCAGGGTCTGCAGACCCCCAACAAACACTGGGCCAGGGTCTGCAGACCCCCAACAAACACTGGGCCAGGGTCTGCAGACCCCCAACAAACACTGGGCCAGGGTCTGCAGACCCCCAACAAACACTGGGCCGGGGTCTGCAGACCCCGCAAACACTGGGCCAGGGTCTGCAGACCCCCAACAAACACTGGGCCAGGGTCTGCAGACCCCACGAACACTGGGCCAGGGTTGAGGAAACGAGGTCCTTGTCCTTAAACTATTCCTGACCACGCTATAGAGAAATGATGGCTACGGCGTGGTCGGGTCGCACATTTCTGGGAGGGCGTCTATTGACGTCCGCCCAGAACCCTGCCCCGCCTGTGCCCCTGTGCCCCAAGCATTGGGCGTGGTCTGTGACCACTGATTGAGGTAAAGGGCCAATCACAACGGCCTTTTACCATGTGATCAGCTGTGTCCAATCACAGATCATCACATATAAACAAATGCTGGTTATCGGCATTTCCTTACCCCAGAGATGTCCCTGTGTGAGGAAAGGAAAGCCAATAACTGGCTTTCCTATGACGGGGCACATTTTCACTGATCATCAGTGCCCATCAGTGCCACACACTGTATCAGTGCCCACCAGCGCAGCTTATCAGTGCCCATCAGTGTAGCTTGTCAGTGCCACTTTATCAGTGCCCATTAGTGCCACCTTATCAGCCTTATCAGTGCAGCCTTATTAGTGCCCATCAGTGCAGCCTTATCAGCCTTATCAGTGCCCATCAGTGCAGCCTTATCAGTGCCCATCAGTGCAGCCTTATCAGTGCCCATCAGTGCAGCCTTATTAGTGCTCATCAGTGCCACCTTATCAGCCTTATCAGTGCTCACCGGCTGTGATGGATGGGGGGGAATGGTTGGGGGGGGGGGTGATGGATAGGAATGGTGGGGGGGGGGGTGATGGTTGGGGGGGAATGGTGTGGGGGTGTGATGGATGGGGGGGAATGGTTGGGGGGGAATGGTGGTGGGGGGGTGTGATGGATGGGGGGGAATGGTGGGGGGGTGGGATGGATGGGGGGGAATGGTGGGGGGGGGAGTGATGGATGGGGATCTCGGCTCCGTCCTCTGAGTTATTTTTGTTTCTTTTGTCCTCCATTCTCTGTCTCGTGTGCCGACAAGGAGGGAGAGAGACTTCCTCCCCGGAGAAGAATAGGTGACATCACCGCCCCCCCCCCCGGCCTTCCAGTAAGAGGTGACTGACCTCTCCCGGTGTACAGATTGTATTCTGGAGGGAGGAAAGGAAACCTGAACCCGATCCTCTATATAGAATACCGGCACAGCTGTACCGCCTCCTCTCCTGGACTGAAACGGCTTCCTCTGATTTCACTGCACACTGTGAGCTTCTCACAATGTGCATTAGAAGCTGCAGAAAGTCATATAGAGCCCCGCCCTCATTTCCTGGATGGAGGACGCACCAGCATCATCTAGTCCCATTCCTCTCCACACTGGCTGCGTCCCTGGTCCCACCCCTTTCACTGGATTTCAGTTCTTTCGAACCTGGAGGCTCGGCATCACATGTGGGCGTTCTCTATGCCCAATACAGCCTGCCTAGGAACGCCCACATCTCCAGACTGACGGCTGCTCATCAAGGCGATTTGATATTTGCATAACTCCTCCCACTGCTTGCATCAGGGGCTGAGGACTCCTGAGAGGAGCACTGGGGCCGGGGGGCTGGGATGTTATCAGGAAGATGTACAGGCTCCTCCCACCCGCCATGATCTGCCTGCCTTGTATAGAGAAGTGCAGAGACCTGGTGATGACATCACAGAGTCTAAAATAAGGTATGGAATGAAAACAGGTATTATGTAGAACATATATTAGTGTGCTTATGAGGGGGGAGGAGGGAGCAGGTAAAGCAAAACATAAGCAGATTAAACCTCAGCTCATTCATGCCCCTGATTATCCTGACATTGACGTCTTTCTTCAGACACTATTATTGGATGACAACATCTTGTGCCTGCCAATTGTACACCTGTGCTGGAGCTTCCTGTAAAGAAGACCGCCCACTGCGGCTCTCTCTCCTTGTGCAGGAGGACTGGTCTTGTCTCCACCCCCTTCTGTAGCTTTCTGTAGTGGGTGGAGCCTGATGGACCCCTCCTACAGCTCTGCAATCTCTTCTTGTACAGGGTGACTGGTTTTGTCTCCGCCCCCTCCTGTAGTTTTATGTAGTGGGTGGAGCCTGATGGGCCCCTCCTACAGATCTGCAATCTCTTCTTGTACAGGGTGACTAGTTTTGTCTACGCCCCCTTCTGTAGTTTTATGTAGTGGGTGGAGCCTGCTGGGCCCCTCCTACAGCTCTGCAATCTCTTCTTGTACAGGGTGACTAGTTTTGTCTTCGCCCCTCCTGTAGTTTTATGTAGTGGGTGGAGCCTGATGGGCCCCTCCTACAGATCTGCAATCTCTTCTTGTACAGGGTGACTAGTTTTGTCTACGCCCCCTTCTGTAGTTTTATGTAGTGGGTGGAGCCTGCTGGGCCCCTCCTACAGCTCTGCTCTCTCTTCTTGTACAGGGTGACTGGTTTTGTCTCCGCCCCCTCCTGTAGTTTTATGTAGTGGGTGGAGCCTGATGGGCCCCTCCTACAGATCTACAATCTCTCCTTGTACAGGGTGACTGGTTTTGTCTCCGCCCCCTCCTGTAGTTTTATGTAGTGGGTGGAGCCTGCTGGGCCCCTCCTACACCTCTGCTCTCTCTTCTTGTAGAGGGTGACTGGTTTTGTCTCCGCCCCCTTCTGTAGTTTTCTGCAGTGGGTGGAGCCTGCTGGACCCCTCCTACAGATCTGCAATCTCTCCTTGTACAGGGTGACTGGTTTTGTCTCCGCCCCTCCTGTAGTTTTCTGCAGTGGGTGGAGCCTTGTTGGGCCCCTCCTACACCTCCTCTCTCTCTTCTTGTAGAGGGTGACTGGTTTTGTCTCCGCCCCTCCTGTAGTTTTCTGCAGTGGGTGGAGCCTGCTGGACCCCTCCTACAGCTCTGCTCTCTCTTCTTGTAGAGGGTGACTGGTTTTGTCTCCGCCCCCTGTATTTTTCTGCAGTGGGTGGAGCTTGCTGGGCCCCTCCTACAGCTTTGTTCTCTCTCCATGTACAGGGTGATTGGTTTTGTCTCCACCCCTTCCTATAGTTTTATGTAGTGGGTGGAGCCTGCTGGGCCCCGCCTACAATTCTTATTAGCCTGCTGGACCCCTCCAAAAACTCTAACACCCCCGCATGAAATTGTCCCAAATGTCTTGGTATGCCGACACCTTGCCCCTCCCCCTCCTCCCCCTGTATTTTTCTGCAGTGGGTGGAGCTCTGCTCCCCTCCCCCCCCCCCTCCCCCCCCCACCCTACCCATCCCTCCTCCTGTCCCTCTCCTCCTCCCTCCCTCCCCCCCCCAACACCCCCCCCATCCCCCCAATTCCCCCTCCCCTCTCCCCCCACCCCTCCCCCCCCCCTCCTATAGTTTTATGTAGTGGGTGGAGCCTGCTCCCTCCCCTCCTCCCTCCATCAATCCCCCCCTATCACCCCCTGCCCCCCCACCATCCCACCCCTCCCTCCCCCCCCCCAAACTCTCCAACCCCCCCCCATCCCCCCCCCCCCAATCCTCCCCATCCTCCCCCCCCCTTAAGAGTTCCCTTCACTGGGACTAAGGGGCCAATCCCAACCCCTGAAAAACAACCCCACACCATAATCCCCCCCTCCACCAAATGATTTGGACCAGTGCACAAAGCAAGATCCATAAAGACATGGATGAGCAAGTTTGGGGTGGAGGAACTTGACTGGCCTGCACAGAGTCCTGACCTCAACCAGACAGGGAATGAATTAGAGCGGAGACTGCGAGCCAGGCCTTCTCCTCCAACATCAGTGCCTGACCTCACAAATGCTCTTCTGGAAGAATAGTGAAACGTTCCCATAGACACCCTCCTAAACCTTGTGGACGGCCTTCCCAGAAGAGGTGAAGCTGTTATAGCTGCAAAGGGCCAACTCAATATTGAACCCTCCGGACTAAGACTGGGATGTCATTAACGTTCATGTGTGTGTAAAGGCAGGCTTAGCAATATATTGTGTGTGTATATATAAAAAATGAACATCCCTTTAAAAACATGAGAAGGTTGGAACCCTGAGCCTTCCCACTTCATAAAAATATCTCGATGGCCCCAGTCTGCTAAGTTGTAAGAAAAACTGGGCAGATCCTCCACATTGATTCCTATCAGAAGCCCAACCAGCAACGAGAAAAGGGAAAACACATAAAGGAGATGAAAATCCCAACAATGTATCATTCTGATCACATACACAGTAGAGAAAAATTGGATATAAATTTATATAGCATAATAATTGACCTTCTAGGAAGATGCCCACAGATGTTCAATGTGGTTAATATGGTTCAGGGAAATCAGGTCCAGGACTCGAGTGCTGAATGAGTTTGAGGACTTGAAAGACTCGGATAAGTTGGGAGCCAGTTGGAAGTTCCATAGTTGCATTATCTCAGGGGTCAAGTCCTGGGGAAAAAAGTGTGGGAACTCCCACCCAAGATCCACTCCCCCACCAAAAAAAAAAAAAAAAACGCTCATATGCACGAACGCTTCAAAAGTGGTATTTTTCATCCAATTTTCGTATTGTGTGGATGAAGCTTAACTGTTAGTACATTAAAAAAAAAACAATCCTTAATAAACATAAATCCGGTAATTCTCTGAATAATCAGCATTCATACAATTGTGCTTCCATGCAAATGTGAACATCATGTTCTGATCTTTATTGGGGAATGTTATTTTGTATATAGAGTGTTTATGTGGTGAGTGTACACTTTTCATTGAACAGAGTTTGGATAACACAGGGTTAAACGGAAAGGTCATAAATGATCTGCACATTATCTGGACAGAATGCTTGGGGAGATAGTGATGTGTTCCTGCTTAGGAGATGTATGTTAGCTTGGGGGGGCTGCAAACTCTGCAGGGCTCCAACACACACTCGCTGCTATTCCAACCCTTCACATATTTCCACATAAACTTCCCTCCTGGCATTAAACTTTGCCAGGTATTGTGCTCAGCTTACCACCCCAAACTGATGTTCCTCCCTCAGCTCACCTCTCTCCCTGCATGTCCTGTGAGCAGAATAGCTGTGCTCCTCCTCTGGGTTCTCTCATCATGTGGCACTGAAGATGGAGGGGGGGGGGGGATTCAGCGGGACACACACAGCAAGTATGCAGGAGACTAGGGGGAGGGGGAGATGAGGAGACGGAAAATCAGGAGGGGCCGGCGGGGAGGAGCGCATCACAAGAGGTCTGACTAAATACAATCTCTTAGCAGCAGGGACCTGATCTACCCGTCAGCTAGCTGTGTTGGACAGGTAGATCGAAGCGGAAGCTGTCATGGGGCCCCCTACTGGCAATGCCTGAATGGTCAGGTGTGCGGCACTTACTATTGCGAGCTGTGTCGGCAGCTGCTGGTGTAGCACCTGCCACACAGCTCGCATACTTCAAAGTCTTGCAGGACACGGCTGCTAATGGGAACTGAGTTCCTGTTGTGGAAAAAGTACAGGAACTCCGTTCCCATGCGTTCCCGCAGGACTTGAGCCCTGCATTATCTGCCTGGCTCTGTAGTCCTGGAAAAGGGTAATAAAATCCTATTTGTGTCTTTGCAGGTCCTCTCACACAACCTCTGCACGCTGCTCAATGTTCCTCACGATCCGGTGGCCCTGGAAGAACACTTCAGGGATGATGATGAAGGTCCTGTGTCCAACCAGGGCTACATGCCTTACCTCAACAAATTCATTCTGGACAAGGTAAGACCAGTCTTCTGTCTAGGTATTATCTCTCAACAATGGGATTTAAAACAAAATTTCAACAACTGAAACACAATGTCTTCTAGGTCTTCTCTGTACCATAAGAGCCTTACCTGCTTCTGCCCTATAGATTGTTATCTAGGCTATTTTACCGAATTTTGCTGATATTTTTCCGTGCTAATTTTGATCTCTCGTCTTTTTCATAATCACTCCCTTTGATGTGGATAAACCAGAAACTAAATTTGGAAGTATTGTAAGTATAGGCAGCAAGGTACTGGAGTGTGTGTTTTTCAAACTTAACACTTACCTTAAAACCTAATCCTAACCTTACCTCTAATGCCCCGTACACACGGTCGGACATTCCGACCACAAAATCTGTCGGATTTTTTCAGACGGATTTTGTCCGAAACTTGTGTTGCGCACACACACGGTCGGACAAAGTTGTCGGAAAATCCGATCATTCCGAACGAGGTGACGTACAAAACGTACGACGCGACTACGTAGAGGCCAGTAGCCAATAGCTTCCATCTCCACATTTTTTCTGAGCATGCGTGGCACTTTGTGCGTCGGAATTCTCTACACACGATTGGAAAAAGTCTGATCGAATTTTGTTGTTGGAAAATTATAGATCTTGCTCTCAAATTGTTTCCGTCGGAAATTCCGACGGAAAAAGCCCGCTAGAGCCCACACATGATCGGATTTTCCGACAACATAATCCGATCGGACTTTTTCCATCGGAAAATCCGACCGCGTGTACGGGGCATAAGGCTTAAACTGAAGCCCACAGCTGTAAGCCTAACACTAGCCTAATATTACCCCCAAATGAAGCCCTAACAGTAAACTAAATTGCATGTTTTATATACTCACCTCATTCACCAAATCCTCAATTTTTTTTGCTGAGACCTTTCCCTGAAAGGTTTTTGCATTAAAGTGAACATGAATTCAAAAAAGTGAAGATGTCATGGAACATTGTGCACTTCCTGGTATGTGAGTGCGCCTAGGCACTCCTGTGACTTCTGTGCTGGCAAAGAGGGGCGGAGTAAGGAGAAAGAGGTGACTATTTTGGCATTGTGGTAAGTGAGGGGTCTCCCCAGTGCTGTGACTTTTTGTTACATCAGTTATTGTCTCAACAACAACCTGCAGTTTCCCTTCATTTGCCATAGCAGGCACAGGAGATGTGATGGAACCCATTGCTGTTCCACTAAAATTTTGATACCATTCGATCTTAAAAGAAAACATAATTTTTTATCTTTCCCTGAAAGAGGTTGGCTTTGAAGTAGACCCAAACTCAGTGGTGTTATAGGGAACATTTAGAAATTGTGCCCAATCAGTACGTTGAAAATTGTACCTTTGGTCTGGAATTCCTCCTAAAAAAATAGCACTTGCGGCTAGGTGAGTGTAAATCATCCCAGTTTATACACTGGCAAAGAGGAAGGAGGCGGAGTGAGGAGGAAGAGGTGACCATTTTGGAATCCTAATAAGTGATGGGTCTCCCCAGTGCTGTGACCTCCTGTTAGGTCAGTCATTTTCTCAACAACAATCTGAAGTTGCCCTTCATTCTCCATAGCAGACACAGGGGGTGTGATGGCACCCATTGTTGTTCCAGTAAAGTTTTGATGCCATTCAATCCTTATAGAAAACATTTTCATGTTGATTTTCTCATTTTACATTTCTTCTCTAAGATTAATCTCATTTACAAAATTGGGGAAGTAAGTGGAATTTTAAATAAGAAATGCTGACAATGAGGAAATCAATTCAGTGAGATACTAGTGCTGTCCAGGAAACCATGCAGCTGTACTAAAGTGTGCTGTGCTAAAATCAGAAAGTCCTCTACTTTCACCTTGAATCTGTGTAGAAAATCACTTGCTGCACCCAGATTCAGTAGGCTTTTCACACTGCTTTAGTGGGAGCTGATGCGCGTGGCCGCAATGTCAGACACCTGCGATTGCTCCACAGATAGACAGAATGCGGATCTGTCAATGTAAGCTAACAGATCCCCGTTCTGACAGGGGAGTAGAGAGTGATCGTCTGTTCCTAATGATTAGGAACAACAATTTCTCTCTGCTCCCAATCAGTCCACTCCCCCCACAGTTAGAAACACCTCGCTAGGGAACACATTTATCCCATTGAGCGCCCCCTAGTGTTAACCCCTTCCCTGCCAGTGTCATTTATACAGTAATCAGTGCATTTTTATAGCACTGATCACTGTGTAAATGTCACTAGTCCCAAAAAAAAGTGTCAAAAGTGACCGATCTGTCCGCCGCAATGTAGCGGTCCTGCTAAAAATCGCTGATCACCCCCATTACTAGTAAAAAAAAAAAAAAAAAAATCATAATAAAAATGCCATAAATATATCCCCTATTTTGTAGACACTATAACTTTTGCGCAAACCAATCAATATATGCTTATTGTGATTTATTTTTATCAAACATATGTAAAGGCGATTCGAGGTGATTCAGTTCGCAGTTGCAGCGCTATAAAAATCATTCATTCATTCATGCATGAATACAACTTGGCCTAAACTGATGAAGAAATTATTTTTTTTTACTTTTTTTCTTTATATTTTGTATAGCAAAAAGTAAAAAATATTGTTTTTTTCCCCAAAATTTACGCTCTTTTTTTTTTTGTTTATAGTGCAATAAATAAAGTGCAATAAATAAAAACCGAAGAGGTGATCAAATACCACCAAAAGAAAGCTCTATTTGTGGGGAAAAAAAGGTTAATTTTGTTTGGGTGCAGCGTCGCATGACCGCGCAATTGTCAGTTAAAGCGACGCAGCGCTGTATCGCAAAAAAAATGGCCTGGTCATTAAGGGGGGAAATCTTCCGGTCTCTAAGTGGTTAATCCTCATCTTTAGCTGCAAATTTTTTGGGATGTTTAGTTCTAGTTAGTCGTTTTACTGCGTTCTGTTTTTTTTTTTTTATTTTGCATTATTTGATCTCTTGCTTTGTTTTTTGCTCAGAGGCTCTGCCTTTGTACCTTTTTTCAAAAATACTATAATTTTCAAAGTAAAGAAAAGGGAAAAGCTTGGAACCATTTTGAAATTTTTCGAAAAGTTAAAAAATAATCTGCATAATCTCACCTGATCAGGTGCTTTCTTCTGTGACATTTGTCCACATGCCATAGAAATCTGTATTTTTGTTTCCTTTCCTTGAATTTCAACTCAAGGCTTTAAAAAGTAAACATTAGAAGACTCTCTGTACAGATAGCAATACTACAAAGAGGAAGTGACAATGATACTTTTTATACCATTTTAATTGATGTTTATACAAATATAACAAATGATATTCAAAATAAACTTCATCTCTGTGCCAGAATCCTATTGACCGAGCAATCAGAGGACGCGTCATTGTGGAACCTCGATTTATGGCCGAAAGTTCTCAAATATGATGAACCTTTTATATGTGTAGCAATTGTCGTGCAAATTGTGATGCTTCTCTGTAAACATTTGGGGCTCTATGGGACCTCTATATTTCCCTACTAGGCTCCAGTAGCACCATGATACCATTTTAGAACAGACAATGAGGTCATCACACTCACAGCTGTGATGTCATCTGGAACCACATGGCATTATGACATTGGGGCTTCCAAGCTTAGCTGAATGCCCAATATTGAGGGGGAATTCCTATTATATTGAAACTTTGTGCCGATCACCCCCTGCACCAGTACCCGGCTTCCCCCACCAGTACAGTTTCTCCCAGTGCAGATCCTCCCCCCAGTGCAGCTCCTCCCCATTATAGATCCCCACTTTCACCAGTATAGATCCCCCCAGTGCAAATCTCCATCCTTCCAGTGCAGCTCTCCCCAGTACAGATCTCTCCCCACACAGTCCAGCTGCCCCCCAGTACAGATCTCCCCCCAGTACAAATTCTCCACCAGTGCAGTTTTACCCAGTGCAGATCCCCCCCCCCCCCAGTGCAGCTCCTCCCCATTATAGATCTCCACTCCCACCAGTATAGCTCCCCCAGTGCAAATCTCCATCCTTCCAGTGCAGCTCTCCCCAGTACAGATCTCTCCCCACACAGTCCAGCTGCCCCCCCAGTACAGATCTCCCCCCAGTACAAATTATCCACCAGTGCAGTTTCACCCAGTGCAGATCCTCCCCCCCAGTGCAGCTCCTCCCCATTATAGATCTCCACTCCCACCAGTATAGCTCCCCCCAGTGCAAATCTCCATCCTTCCAGTGCAGCTCTCCCCAGTACAGATCTCTGCCCCCCAGTACAGATCTCCCCCAGTGCAGTTTCACCCAGTGCAGATCCTCCCCCAGTGAAGCTCCTCCCCATTATAGAACTCTACTCCCACCAGTATAGCTCCCCCCAGTGCAAATCTCCATCCTTCCAGTGCAGCTCTCCCCAGTACAGATCTCTCCCCACACAGTCCAGCTGCCCCCCAGTACAGATCTCCCCCCAGTACAAATTCTCCACCAGTGCAGTTTCACCCAGTGCAGATCCCCCCCCAGTGCAGCTCCTCCCCATTATAGAGCTCCACTCCCACCAGTATAGCTCCCCCAGTGCAAATCTCCATCCTTCCAGTGCAGCTCTCCCCAGTACAGATCTCTGCCCCCCCCAGTACAGATCTCCCCCAGTACAAATTCTCCACCAGTGCAGTTTCACCCAGTGCAGATCCTCCCCCAGTGCAGCTCCTCCCCATTATAGAACTCCACTCCCACCAGTATAGCTCCTGCCAGTGCAAATCTCCATCCTTCCAGTGCAGCTCTACCCAGTACAGATCTCTCCCCATCCAGTCCAGCTCCCTCCAGAACACAGCTTCCCCCAGTGCATATCTCCCCAACCAGGACAGCTCCCTGCAGTACAAATAGCCCCCCCCCCCCACCAAGACAGCTCCCCCAGTACAGATCTTCTTCCCAACCAGTACAGCTCCCTCCAGTACAAATCACCCCCACCCAGTAGAGCTCCCCCAGTACACAACTTCCAACCAGTACAGATCCCCCTCCAGTACAGCCCCCCCTTCAATACAGACCCCCCCTCCCAAGTGTTGTTCCACCCAATACAGATCTCCTCTTTCACCAGTACAACTCTTGCCAGTACAAATCTCCACCCTCCGGTGCAGCTCCCTCCAGTACATATATCCCCCCCTCAATTGCAGCTCCCTCCAGCACAGACCCCCCCCCCAGTGTACAGTTTCCCCCAGTACATGCCCCCCCCCCAGTGAAACTATCCTCCCTCCTTAAAATCCACTTACCAGACCAGGTGGTTCAGACTGAGCTCAGTGAGGGAAAGCCCTCCCTTGGCCGTGTCATATGACCAGAGCCGAGGAGAAGCCCACCTCTACCTGAACTGGAGGCTGCAAAACTTTGGGTGCACAACCAGTGTTTGGAGGGAGCTCTGGGGGGTTTGGACCTCCCTTTCCCCCCTTTATCGATCTCCCTGGCTTGAAGAAGCTAAGAAACTCTTCCAATATTACAGAAAAAGTCCAGTTGAATGTGACTAAAGTCTGGTACAGACTAATAGTTTTCCTTCGTTCGTTTTCCAGTATGCTCGTCCAACAGAAGCCGGCCAAATGGCCAGCTCCGGTCAGAGCGACTGACATACACACAGGCCGAATGTCAGCTGTTTTTTATTGAACCGGTGTTCTGCCGAGAAAGTTCCCCTGGCGCATAAGGACCCCCCTGCACTGCGCAAGCTGCGCAGCGCTTGCGCAGTACTAAGCACAACAAAGTCTCCGAAAATAGCCAAAGCTGAACACAGCGAGTCAGCTGTACACGGCGCCTGTAACAGGGCTCGCCACGCTTCGCTCGCCACGCTTCGCTCGCCATGCTTCGGGCACGGCCTCGCTGCGCTCGGCACATTTTTATTCTAACTCTATGTCCACTTGGATGGTGGGGCTCGAAACCTGGACATAGGTTAGAATGTAGTGCGCAGGCGCCGTGTACAGCTGACTGACTGTCTTCAGCTTCGGCTATTTTCGGAGACTCCGTTGTGCTTCGTACTGCGCAGTACAGGGGGGGTCCTTATCCACCGGGGGAACTTTCTCGGCAAGACACCGGCCAATGTCTCCTGACGTTTGGCCCATGTGTACTAGCCCATTACTGCTACTAGTTTCTAGACATGTGCAATTTGTTTCGTTTTTTTTCGTTATATTCGTTCATTCGTTATCGTACGAATGAACGAACGTTTGTCTAAAAATTTTAACGAATAACGAATCGTTCGAATCGAACAACTCCGAAAAACACTGCTTAACGTGCTTCGAATGGTTTGAACGAAAAAAAATTCGTACATTCGTAACTTTTCTTTTTGCGATTCGTAATTTTCCGTGTCCCTTACAATGGCGCTGCTTAACGTGCTTCGAATGGATTGAACGAAAAAATTCGTACATTCGTAACTTTTTTTTTTGCAATTCGTAATTTTCCGTGTCTCTTACAATGGCGCTGCTTAACGTGCTTCGAATGGATTGAACGAAAAAATTCGTACATTCGTAACTTTTTTTTTTTTTTTGCGATTCGTAATTTTCCGTGTCTCTTACAATGGCGCTGCTTAACGTGCTTCGAATGGATTGAACGAAAAAATTCGTACATTCGTAACTTTTTTTTTTTTGCGATTCGTAATTTTCCGTGTCTCTTACAATGGCGCTGCTTAACGTGCTTCGAATGGATTGAACGAAAAAATTCGTACATTCGTAACTTTTATTTTTTTTCGATTTGTAATTTTCCGTGTCTCTTACAATGGCGCTGCTTAACGTGCTTCGAATGGATTGAACGAAAAAATTCGTACATTCGTACCTTTTTTTTTTGCAATTCGTAATTTTCCGTGTCTCTTACAATGGCGCTGCTTAACGTGCTTCGAATGGATTGAACGAAAAAAATTCATACATTCGTAACTTTTTTTTTTGCAATTCGTAATTTTCCGTGTCTCTTACAATGGCGCTGCTTAACGTGCTTCGAATGGATTGAACGAAAAAATTCGTACATTCGTAACTTTTTTTTTTTTTGCGATTCGTAATTTTCCGTGTTCTTACAATGGCGCTGCTTAACGTGCTTCGAATGGATTAAAACGAAAAAATTCGTACATTCGTAACTTTTTTTTTTTGCGATTCGTAATTTTCCGTGTCTCTTACAATGGCGCTGCTTAACGTGCTTCGAATGGATTGAACGAAAAAAATTCGTACATTCGTAACTTTTTTTTTTTTTTTTGCGATTCGTAATTTTCCGTGTCTCTTACAATGGCGCTGCTTAACGTGCTTCGAATGGATTGAACGAAAAAATTCGTACATTCGTAACTTTTTTTTTTTTTTTTGCGATTCGTAATTTTCCGTGTCTCTTACAATGGCGCTGCTTAACGTGCTTCGAATGGATTGAACGAAAAAATTCGTACATTCGTAACTTTTTTTTTGCGATTCGTAATTTTCTGTGTCTCTTAAAATGTAATAATAGCATACACATTACATAACATTATGAATTATGCTCCGATTACGAATCTACGAAAACAATGTTACGAAAGTACGAATAAAATCAATCTAACGAAAGTACGAATGTAACTAAATCTACGAAAATACGAATGCGTCCGAATTTCAAATAAACGAAAATTAAACCAACAGAAAAACGAATCAACGAAAAAAATAACTCTTAAGAAAATACGAATCGTTACGAATACGAACGCCGACGACTTAGGAATTTACGAATCGTTACGAATCAACGGAAACGAAAGAAACGAAACGAAAATAAACACATTTTTCTGTTGTGCGCATGTCTACCCTGTTTCCCTGAAAATAAGACCTACAAGGACTTTAACTATGGATTATTTGGGGGGTAGGGCTTATATTGCAGCCATTGCCGACAATCACGATAGGTCTTATTTTCGGGGAAACAGGGTACTAGTTTCCTTATATGAGATTTCTCACAATGACCCCCGGGGCACCCTCAGCGGCCTCTTCTGGTGGCACCCTCTGGGAGATGTTCCTCCTCAATGGCCTTTTACAGTATATCAATGTCCCCAGTTACCCCGGGTTAGAGTTGGCGGTGTGGATTCAGAGTCCGTGAGTCAGTCCGGTGTTCACATCTTCCTTCTTCACAAAGGATTTCCAGAGAGGGTCTTTTATCGTTCCAAAAATAACCGGAGGAACTTCACCGTCTAATTGTCATGTGAGCAGACAAACTCTTCGGAAAGTTTGGCGGTGTCGGCAAGTTTCTGGTGGTGAGACACACGGAGACTGTTCTGTGAACTCTGACCACATGGATAGGTCTTGCTCTTCATGGTGACCCTCTGCACATTTGTTGGTAGCTTCTCATTTATCCCGGTCATGTTAGAGCTGGGAGCAGGGCCGTCTTTAATATTGATTGGCCCCTGGGCAAAACTTTTCTTGCAGTTTCGCTCTCCCCCTGCTCTGAGACATACAACAAATAGCAGTTAGACTCAAAATCAGTTTACTGAATCAGATTAGGCATCTATTACGATTGGTTGCCAGAGGTTACAGTGTATCAATACCGCTCACTGACTGGTTGCCAGAGGTTACAGTGTATCAATACCGCTCACTGACTGGTTGCCAGAGGTTACAGTGTATCAATACCGCTCACTGACTGGTTGCCAGAGGTTACAGTGTATCATTACCGCTCACTGACTGGTTGCCAGAGGTTACAGTGTATCATTACCGCTCACTGACTGGTTGCCAGAGGTTACAGTGTATCATTACCGCTCACTGACTGGTTGCCAGAGGTTACAGTGTATCATTACCGCTCACTGACTGGTTGCCAGAGGTTACAGTGTATCATTACCGCTCACTGACTGGTTGCCAGAGGTTACAGTGTATCATTACCGCTCACTGACTGGTTGCCAGAGGTTACAGTGTATCAATACCGCTCACTGACTGGTTGCCAAAGGTACAGCACACATTTCGGCTCACTGATTAGTTAGTTGCTAGAGGTACAGCACATGATTTCTGCTTGTTGATTGGTTGCTAGAGATTACTGTGGATATGACCTCAGGGGGCCATGATATACATATCAATGCCAGCGCCCGCCGCTATTTACATATCAATGCCACTGCTATTTACATATGAATTCCGGTAATTTACATGTAAACACGGGGTCTGTAGGTGAGTCATCTGTACACAACAATAGGGCAGAGCTGGGCAGCATTAGTAACAGCACTTCACACTGAGATATTGGGACACAGCACGGGACTAAAACCTCAAGGGACAAGGGAATTTAAATCAGCATAGTTGGCAAGTATGAGGCAGCTGCTTTTGGGCCCCACAACAATGACAGGGCCCAGGGCAGCTGCCCCTTTTGCCCTGCCTTAAAAACGGCCCTGGCTGGGAGAGGATATTCCCATCTAATAGGACTTCTTCTAGAATGTTGAAGACTTATACAAGTACCCTCTACATTTCTTATCAGAGTCAGGAACATGCTCCAGTATTTATACCCCCACCCCCCCACGGGTAAATGGAGGAGGGGAGATTGTGACGTTTATCCCCACCTCCTCCAATCACGGAGCGCCTTGGATTCAGTAAAAGGAATACAAGGCCTTTTTTGAATGGAGGAGGTGCCAAGCGAGCAACCTCATAACAAATGGCGCAGCAACCATAGATAGGGCACAATTCATTGGAGGGGGATTCATTTTTACTGACCATAATTTCGTTTTAACCACTTCATGTCCTTAGGCCGGTTTAAAACATCCTGGACGTGAAGTGGTTAAATAGTAAAAAAACAAAAAAAAAAACAAGCCCCCCTGCCACCACCTGCTGTTGCCTGCCGAACTCTCCCATTCCTCAGCGGAGCTTGGGACTGTGGTAAACTGGCAAGCAAGAAGGAGATTGAGAAGCATCTGTTTCCTGATCCCCTCTTTCGGACTAATGAACCCGGAAGTGACAAGCACCTCACTTCTGGTTTCAGAGCTGCGATTCTCTGGCTACTAAAGTCAGGAAAGCAACTAATCAAGCACAATCTGTGCTTAATTAGCTGCCATTGAGGTCAAGGGGACCTGTCAGCTGTTTGTGGGCGTGAGAGCAAAAAAGTTCAATGAAAAAAGTAAAAAAAAACAACAATTAAATTTACTGCTGATCACAGATCGCAGTAAAGGGCCAATCATTGCATCCCTTTACCATGTGATCAGCTGTGTCCAATCACAGCTCATCACATGTAAACAAATGCCGGTTATCGGCATTTCCTTTCCTCAGCGCTGTCACTGAGGAAAGGAAAGCCGATAACCGGCTTTCCTGTGACAGGGGATATTTGCACTGATTATCAGTGCCCACCAGTGAAGCCTCATCAGTGCCCATCAGGGAAGCTTCATTAGTGTCCATCAGTGTAGCCTCATCAGTGTCCATCAGGGAAGCCTCATCAGTGTCCATCAGGGAAGCCTCATCAGTGTCCATCAGGGAAGCCTCATCAGTGTCTATCAGTGTAGCCTCATCAGTGTCCATCAATGAAGCCTCATCAGTGTCCATCAGTGTAGCCTCATCAGTGTCCATCAATGAAGCCTCATCAGTGTCCATCAGTGTAGCCTCATCAGTGTCCATCAATGTAGCCTCATCAGTGTCCATCAATGTAGCCTCATCAGTGTCCATCAATGTAGCCTCATCAGTGTCCATCAATGTAGCCTCATCAGTGTCCATCAGTGTAGCCTTATCAGTGCCCATCAGTGAAACCTCATCAGTGCCCATCAGTGCAGCCTCATCAATGCCCATCAGTGCCGCTGTCACTGTCTGAGGAAAGGAAAGTCGATAACCGGTGACAGGGGACATTTACACTGATTATCAGTGCCCATCAGTGAAGCCTCATCAGTGTCCATCAGTGAAGCTTTATCAGTGTCCATCAGTGAAGCTTTATCAGTGTCCATCAGTGAAGCTTCATCAGTGTCCATCAGTGAAGCTTCATCAGTGTCCATCAGTGAAGCCTCATCAGTGTCCATCAGTGAAGCCTCATCAGTGCCCATCAGTGAAGCCTATCAGTGCCCATCAGTGAAGCCTCTTCACTGTCCATCAGTGAAGCCTCATCAGTGCCCATAAGTGAAGCCAATCAGTGTCCATCAGTGAAGCCTCTTCACTGTCCATCAGTGAAGCCTCATCAGTGCCCATCAGTGAAGCCTCATCAGTGCCCATCAGTGCCCATCAGTAAAGCCTATCAGTGCCCATCAGTGTAGCCTCATCAGTGCCCATCAGTGTAGCCTCATCAGTGCCCATCAGTGAAGCCTCATCAGTGCCCATCAGTGAAGCCTATCAGTGTCCATCAGTGAAGCCTATCAATGTCCGTCAGTGAAGCCTCATCACTGCCCATTAGTGAAGCCTTATCAGTGCCCATCAGTGAAGCATTATCAGTGCCCATCAGTGAAGCCTATCAGTGTCCATCAGTGAAGCCTCATCAGTGCCCATCAGTGAAGCCTATCAGTGCCCATCAGTGAAGCCTCATCAGTGCCCATCAGTAAAGCATCATCAGTGCACATCAGTGAAGCCTCATCAGTGTCCATCAATGAAGCCTCATCAGTGTTCATCAGTGAAGCCTCATCAGTGCCCATCAGTGAAGCCTATCAGTGCTCATCAGTGCCTCATCAGTGCTCATCAGTGCCGCCTCATCAGTGCTCATCAGTGCCGCCTCATCAGTGCCCATCAGTGAAGCTTCATCAGTGAAGCTTCATCAGTGTCCATCAGTGAAGCTTCATCAGTGCCCATTAGTGAAGCCTTATCAGTGCCCATCAGTGAAGCCTCATCAGTGCCATCAGTGAAGCCTCATCAGTGCCCATCTGTGAGGCCTCATCAGTGCCCATCAGTGAAGCATCATCGGTGCACATCAGTGAAGCCTATCGGTGCACATCAGTGAAGCCTATCAGTGTCCATCAATGAAGCCTCATCAGTGCTCATCAGTGCCGCCTCATAAGTGCCCATCAGTGAAGCCTCATCAGTGTTCATCAGTGAAGCCCATCAGTGCTCATCAGTGCCCATCAGTGCTGCCTTATCAGTGCCCATCAGTGCTGCCTCATCAGTGCCCATCAGTAAAAAAGAAAAAATACTTATTTGCTAAATTTTATAACCAAAACAAAGAAAAGGGGTTTTGTTTACATTTTTGGTCTTTTTTCATTTGTTTAGCAAATGAAAGGTGATTAAATACAACCAAAAGAAAGTTCTATTTGTGTGAAAATAATGATAGTAATGTCCTATGTGTACAGCGTTACATGACCGCGCAATTGTCATTCAAAGTGTGACAGCGCGGAAAGCTGAGGATTGTCCTGGGCAGGAAGGGGGTGATGGTGCCCAGTATTGAAGGGGTTAAGCATTGGGTGGCAGTTCTCATGTATGGTGGGTCTCCGCTGTCTTCTTTTCTCGAGGAAATCAGTGAAATATCTCCGAGGGGCGGAGTTCAGGGAATTCCTCATACCTGGATATCCCGGCTGTGGAAACTTTCACACATCTGCAGATACGGCTCTGCACTTTAACCCGTATAAGTTACTGTTTAAGCAAATGTCAGTGTGAATCCTTCTACTGCTCATTCACACATCCCAGTGAAAGGGGAAGTAGGTGGATCGCTGTGTAAATCTGAGATTCCCCTTCTGCCTTGCACAGTTGTACCGGATCCTCTCCTGGACTGAAATGGTTCCTCTGATGTCACTGCACACTGTGAGCTTCTCACAATGTGCATTATAAACTGCATCAAGTCAGAGAGAGAGAGCCCCGCCTCATTACCTGGCTGGAGGACGTCCAGCATCATCTAGCTCTTTCCTCTCTAGCCTGACTGTGCCTGATCCCCTCCTTTTTTATTCACTGGATTTCTGTTTTGCCAGCCATGGAGGCTCAGCATCACCTGTGGGCATTACCTAGCATGCAAATAGAGCAACTCTAGGAAGGTCCACGTCTCCAGCCTTGGAACGCAAGAATTCTGTGCTCTGGGCGTTTGTCCCTGGGCGCATGCTGCCTCAGATGTTAGTACCGCTCTGTACACTGTCCAGCTGCAGTGGTTTTCAGCCTGTCAAAGGGTTTCACAGGCTGCCGGCTGTGGTGACGGCACAACACACCTGTGGCTTCCGCCTGCACCAAACGGCTAATTGCCCGGTGTGCATGAGGCCTAATACAGCACAAAGGTAATATTATGAGGTCTATGATACTATAGCCCCGGTGCCCAACACACACCCCCCCCCCCCCCCTTGGCTCTCTGCATTGCAGCCCCCTGGCTCTGTGTGCAGCCCCCTGGCTCTGTATGCAGCCCCCTGGCTCTGTGTGCAGCCCCCTGGCTCTCTGTGTGCAGCCCCCCCAGGCTCTCTGTGTGCAGCCCCCCTGGCTCTCTGTGTGCAGCCCCCCCCCGGCTCTCTGTGTGCACCCCCCCTGGCTCTCTGTGTGCAGCCCCCTGCTCTCTGTGTGCAGCCCCTAGCTCTCTGTGTGCAGCCCCCTGGCTCTCTGTGTGCAGCCCCCTGCTCTCTGTGTGCAGCCCCCGGGTCTCTGTGTGCAGCCCCCGGCTCTCTGTGTGCAGCCCCTAGCTCTCTGTGTGCAGCCCCCTGCTCTCTGTGTGCAGCCCCTGGCTCTCTGTGTGCAGCCCCTAGCTCTGTGTGCAGCCCCCTGCTCTCTGTATGCAGCCCCTGGCTCTCTGTGTGCAGCCCCTAGCTCTCTGTGTGCAGCCCCTAGCTCTCTGTATGCAGCCCCTGGCTCTCTGTGTGCAGCCCCTAGCTCTCTGTGTGCAGCCCCCGGCTCTCTGTGTGCAGCCCCTAGCTCTGTGTGCAGCCCCCGGCTCTCTGTGTGCAGCCCCCGGCTCTCTGTGTGCAGCCCCCGGCTCTCTGTGTGCAGCCCCTAGCTCTCTGTGTGCAGCCCCCGGCTCTCTGTGTGCAGCCCCCCGGCTCTCTGTGTGCAGCCCCCGGCTCTCTGTGTGCAGCCCCCGGCTCTCTGTGTGCAGCCCCCGGCTCTCTGTGTGCAGCCCCTAGCTCTGTGTGCAGCCCCCTGGCTCTGTGTGGAGCCCCCTGGCTCTCTGTGTGCAGCCCTTAGCTCTCTGCGTGCAGCCCCCCAGCTCTCTATGTGCAGCCCTTATCTCTCTGTGCAGCCCCCGCCTCTCTATGTGCAGCCCCCGCCTCTCTAGGTGCAGCCTGCTGGGTTGAGTCCAGAGCGGCAGCAGGATGCTGGTGCTGAAGTGCTCCTGTATTGGGCTGCTGCACCTGACACTAAAATAACCTGTAAAAGTCTCGGCCTCAGGGAGAGAGAGCGATGTGGGAACGTGTCACCGGGTAAATGGTCACTTGGAGGGGGGTGGGGGTGGTGTAAAACTTTACTGCCACTAACCACCAGTTAAAGGGGAGGAGGAACAAAACATTGTCATTAACAAAATGTGGGGTTTATCATTGGTGTCTTTTACACTCTGACACCAATGTTGGGGGTTATTATTTAATCCACTGACACCAATGCTGGGGGTTATTATTGCGTCCACTGACACCAATGTTGGGGGTTATTATTGCCTCCACTGACACCAATGCTGGGGGTTATTATTGCCTCCACTGACACCAATGCTGGGGGTTATTATTGCCTCCACTGACACCAATGCTGGGGGTTATTATTGCCTCCACTGACACCAATGTTGGGGGTTATTATTGCCTCCACTGACACCAATGTTGGGGTTATTATTAAATCCACTGACACCAATGCTGGGGGTTATTATTGCATCCACTGACACCAATGCTGGGGGTTATTATTGCCTCCACTGACACCAATGCTGGGGGTTATTATTGCCTCCACTGACACCAATGCTGGAGGTTATTATTGCCTCCACTGACACCAATGCTGGGGGTTATTATTGCCTCCACTGACACCAATGCTGGGGGTTATTATTAAATCCACTGACACCAATGCTGGGAGTTATTATTACATCTCCTGACACCAATGCTGGGGGTTATTATTAAATCCACTGACACCAATGCTGGGGGTTATTATTGCCTCCACTGACACCAGTGCTGGGGGTTATTATTAAGTCCACTGACACCAATGCTGGGGGTTATTATTGCCTCCACTGACACCAATGCTGGGGGTTATTATTGCCTCCACTGACACCAATGCTGGGGGTTATTATTGCCTTCACTGACACCAATGCTGGAGGTTATTATTGCCTCCACTGACACCAATGCTGGGGGTTATTATTGTGTTATTGTGTGTTATTATTGGTCACCAATGCTGGGGGTTATTATTACGTCCACTGACACCAATGCTGGAGGTTATTATTGCCTCCACTGACACCAATGCTGGGGGTTATTATTGCCTCCACTGACACCAATGCTGGGGGTTATTATTGCCTCCACTGACACCAATGCTGGAAGATTTATTAGTGGTCACTGACACCAAGGGTGGGATGTTGTTAGTGGACACAATAATAACCCCCAGCATTGGTGTCAGTGACTACTATTAAAACCCCCAGCATTGGTGTCAGTGGGCTTAATAATAACCCCCAGCAGTGGTGTCAGTGGGCTTAATAATAACCCCCAGCATTGGTGTCAGTGGGCTTAATAATGACCCCCAGCATTGGTGTCAGTTGGAGCTCCGTGTCATGGCTGTCTCGCTGTACAGAGCACTTTGTGCTGACGTGGCGCCGGTGGCGGGAGGCGGAGCTCTGCTCTATCGCTGTTGTCTGTGATTGTTGTTTGCTGCAGAATTTCCCCCGGGGTCATGTTAGGACACTAAGATGTGACCTTTGTCCCCCGGACTTCAATCAGACCCGTCCCCCTCCAGGCACCGCCATCTACCTGTCTGCTTTCTGCTTTCCATACTTCGGAGTTGATTTACTAAAGCAGTAGATCAGGCTAACATTGATTTCTCACCGAGTTCAGTTTGCTGAATGAGGATTAACCACTTTAGTACCGGAATTATTTGAATTTTCAGTTTTCCAAAAAAATAAAATGTAGCCATCAAGATTACTGAAAACCCCCAAAACATTTAATATTTCCTGGAAAGCAGAAACCCTGGAGAATAAACTAGAGGTAGTTCTACTTTTTTATGTCACGCGATATTAGCGCAACATTTCGGTAAAAAATTAACTACATTTAAATTTAGGACACAGAAATGCAGTATATTGCCAGATTTTTGGGTAAAATATAAAAGACGTGGTTGCACCGAGTAAATAGATACCCAACATGTCTAGCCGTGGAATTGCGTGTGAAACAGCACCGAACTTCAGGACCTTTTATTTTGCATAGGTGGAAGTCTCTACTGTTTCGAGCTAACCAATCAATTATGGGCCTAGAATTATCGCCCTCGCTTTTTTTTTTTTTTTTTTTTTACTTTATCGCTATCTCATAGGGGACCAATATCTTCTACATCAGGGTCCCCATCAGAGGCCTGCTTACATCAGAGTCTGCCTTATGATTACCCCCTTATATCACAGGGACCCCCATCAGAGCCCTCCTTACATCAGAGTCCACCTTATGATTACCCCCTTATATCACAGGGACCCCCATCAGAGACCCCCTTAAATCAGGGTCCCCCATCAGAGCCCTCCTTACATCAGAGTCTGCCTTAGGAGCCCCCCTTATATCACAGGGCCCCCATCAGAGCCCTCCTTACATCAGAGTCTGCCTTAGGAGCCCCCCCTTATATCACAGGGCCCCCATCAGAGCCCTCCTTACATCAGAGTCTGCCTTAGGAGCCCCCCTTATATCACAGGGCCCCCATCAGAGCCCCCTTACATCAGAGTCTGCCTTAGGAGCCCCCCCTTATATCACAGGGACCCCCATCAGAGCCCTCCTTACATCAGAGTCTGCCTTAGGAGCCCCCCCTTATATCACAGGGACCCCCATCAGAGCCCTCCTTACATCAGAGCCTGCCTTAGGAGCCCCCCCTTATATCACAGGGACCCCCATCAGAGCCCTCCTTACATCAGAGTCTGCCTTAGGAGCCCCCCCTTATATCAGAGTACCCATTAAAGCCCCCTCCTTATAATACCGTCTATAAGCAAGGTCCATAAAGACATGGATGAGCGAGTTTGGGGTGGAGGAACTTGACTGGCCTGCGCAGAGTCCTGACCTCAACCCGATAGAACACCTTTGGGATGAATTAGAAGCGGCGAATGCGAGCCAGGCCTTCTTGTCCAACATCAGCGCCTGACCTCACAAATGTGCTTCTGGAAGAATAGTCAAACATTCCCATAGACACACTCCTAAACCTTGTGGACGGCCTTCCCAGAAGAGGTGAAGCTGTTATAGCTGCAAAGGGCGGGGCCAACTCAATATTGAACCCTCCGGACTAATGCCCCGTACACACGATCGGAATTTCCGAAAATGTCCTATCGGACCATGTTGTCAGAAAATCCGCCCGTGTGTGGGCGCCATCGGACTTTTTCCGTCGGAATTTCCATTGGAAAAAATTTGAGATCCTGCTCTCAAATTTTCCGACAACAAAGTCCTATCGGACTTTTTCCGATCGTGTGTAGCGAATTCCGACGGACAAAGTGCCACGCATGCTCAGATCACATTACAAGACCAAAGCTATTGGCTACTAGCCTCTACGTAGTCCCGTCGTACGCAACGAACGTCACCACGTTCGGGATGATCGGATTTTCCGACAACTTTGTCCGACCGCGTGTGTATGCAACACCAGTGTCGGACAAAATCCCTCGGAAAAAATCCGACGGATTTTGTGGTCGGAATTTCCGACCGTGTGTACGGGGGGCATAAGACTGGGAGGCCATTAAAGTCCATGTGCGTGTAAACGCAGGCGTCCCAATACTTTTAGCTATATAGTGTATTTTTCTATGGTACGGGGGACACAGTTTGCAGACTTTCTTCCAATTTGAAGATCCTTTTCCCCGTCTTCGTTCAATGCCGGCGGTATCCAAAAGCAACCGGCTCACCGCGGCTACGGAATGTGTTGTCGGGTTGGTTGTGAAAGCCCCCGATTTTACCGAAGATCCTCGCCAAGCTGTTGAAGAAAGCTCTTCCTTGTCACAAATGCAAATGAATTATTGATTTTGGAGAAAGGAAATGAGCTTTTCGGTCAACACTGAGCGTATTGTACGTCGGAGGCACCTTGGCGCCGATCCCGGATTGAAATCTGCGCGTTCAGAACCGGTGTGTGCGAGGGAGATAAAAGTTCTTTTTAAAGCTCTCGTCCCGCCTCGTATTCTGCTGTTCTACACAAACATCTCCACTCATAGGAAGCCCTTCAAGGAGCAGAATTTAGGGTTTATTTCCCGGTATGAAAATCGCCTCCCCGCCTCTTAATCGCCTCCCCGCCCTTTCTGATGGACCCAGATACGTTTGTTTGTTCTCATTATCATTATTAGTAGGTGGATGTGGAATTTTAATGACTTGGCTAATTTAACTGGAGGCTTGCAGAGCGCATACAAATGAGACCTCCACAATGTTTCTTTAGCAGGGGTCTCAAACTGGTGGCCTCCAGCTGTTGTGAAACTACAAGTCCCATCATGCCTCTGCCTGTGGGAGTCATGCTTGTAACTGTCAGCCTTGCAATGCCTCATGGGACTTGTAGTTTTGCAACAGCTGGAGGGCCGCCAGTTTGAGACCCCCTGCTTTAGAGGATGAGTGGACTTCTGAAAATGAAGAACAACCCCAGTGCCTGGACAAGGCCATACAAAGCCCAGGGCGAACATACAAAACTGCCCCCCCCCCCTTTCCCAAGATGCAACCCCCCCCCCCCCCCCAAAAAAAAAAAAATGAGCACTAATCTGCCTGTATACCCCTGAAGTAGTGGCGTCGCTAGGGGGTGGCTTTTGGGGCTATAGCCCCGAATCTGTGGCCGGTAGCCCCAAGTCTCTGCAGGGGTCCCCAAGGGGAGGGGAGCTCTCTGGTGATCCTGATGTAAGGAGGGGCTCTCTGGGGACCCTGATGTAAGGAGGGGCTCTCTGGGGACCCTGATGTAAGGAGGGGCTCTCTGGGGACCCTGATGTAAGTGGGGGGCTCTCTGGGGACCCTGATGTAAGGCGGGCTCTCTGGGGACCCTGATGTAAGTGGGGGGCTCTCTGGGGACCCTGATGTAAGGAGGGGCTCTCTGGGGACCCTGATGTAAGGGGGGCTCTCTGGGGACCCTGATGTAAGGAGGGGCTCTCTGGGGACCCTGATGTAAGGAGGGGCTCTCTGGGGACCCTGATGTAAGGGGGGCTCTCTGGGGACCCTGATGTAAGGGGGGGCTCTTTGGGATATATATACACACACACACGTACGTATATTATATACATGTGTATGCCCGCCCCAGGTTTATGACTTTCTTTACTACGCTGCTATGGGCTCTAGCCCCAGATCTTTTGTAGACCTAGCAACGCCCCTGCCCTGAAGCATAAATTACCCCTTCTTCCAGGACAAATCTGCCCCCCTGCTTAAAGCTTTCCTCCCAGTGCACATTTTTGCCCCCTCATCCCCCCTTTCAGCTCAAAGCCTCATTCTCCCCAAATCCCCCCACCCCCCCCCCCCAAAAAAAATTGAGCACTAATCTGCCTGCATACCCCTGAAGCATAAATGACCCCTCCTCCCAGGATAAATCTGCCCCCCTGCTTAAAGCTTTCCTCCCAGTGCAAACTTTTGCCCCCCCCCCCATCCCCCCTCCCAGCTCAAATCCTCATTCTCTCCAAATCCCCCCAGCACACCCCCCCAAAAAAAAAAAAAAAAAAAATTGAGCACTAATCTGCCTGCATAACCCTGAAGCATGAATTACCCCTTCTCCCAGGAAAATCTTCTGTCCCCCTGCTTAAATCCTTCCTCCCAGCGCAAATTTTCGCCCCCCCTCCCAGCTCAAATCCTCATTCTCCACAAATCCCCCCAGCACCCCCCCCCCAAAAAAATTGAGCACTAATATACCTGCATACCTCTGAAGCATAAATGACCCCTTCCTCCCAGCGCACATTTTTGTCCCCTCATCCCCCCTCCAAGCTCAAATCCTCATTCTCCCCAAATCCCCCCAGCACCCCCCCAAAAGAATCATTCCTCCTAGCACAAATCCTCTACTCCTCAACCCCCCCCCCCCGAGTACACAACCTCTTCCCCCCACTCCAACCCTCAACCCCCCACCCAAAAAAATTGCGCACAAATCTGCATGCCTACCCCCCTATGCATACATTCTTCCTCCTCCCAGGACAAATCAACCCCCCCTGCGGAAATCCTTCCTTCCATCACAAATCTTTGCCCACTCCATCCCCCCTCCCAGCTCAAATTCTCCCTCTCCCCCAATCCCCCCAACACCTCCCCCCAAAATCACTACTTCTAGCACTAATCCTCTACTCCTAAAATCCCCCCCCCCCCCCAATACACATCCTTTCCCAACCCCACTCAAACCCCCCCCCCCCCCCCATCCACACAAATTGAGCATTGATCTGCTTGCCTACCACATACGCATAAATTCGCATCACATCTTCTCCCCCCCTCGACTTCAATTCCACCCTCTAGCACAAATCCCCCCCCCCCCCAATTTCCCCTCCTAGTACAAATACCCCCCATTCATCCCTACTGGCAACACCCCCCCCCCCCTCAAAAAGTATTTCCCCTCCTAGCACAAATAAAAAAAAAAATTACGCCCAAGCACACATCAATTGCAGCCTCACTGTGCCATCTATTGCAGCCACTGTGCCATCTATTGCAGCCACTGTGCCATCTATTGCAGCCACTGTGCCATCTATTGCAGCCACTGTGCCATCTATTGCAGCCACTGTGCCATCAAATGCAGCCACTTGTGCCCATCAAATGCAGCCACTGTGCCATCAAATGCCGCCACTCCCCCCCCGCCCGCTGTCTGCCCGGCACTTACCCCATCTTGGGGGCGAGTCAGGCAGTGGGTGGCGGGTCAGGCAGTGGGTGACGGCGGTGAGCTGTGGGATGGCTCCTGTGTCCTCCATGCATCTCTTCTTGTTCTGCTAGGCATCCAATCGGTGCGCCTGTGCCTTCAGCCAGTCAGGTGATGGGTATTAGACCCGCTCTACCTGATTGGCGGAGAGGCGGTTCAGTGTTAGAAAAGCAAATATTAATTTGCTTTTCTAACACACCTGGGTGGACTGCGAGCGCAACGCTCTGCGCTCCAAGTCCACCTTATTTGAAGCCTATTAGAGGTTATGGCTCTAATCAGGTGCTTAAAAAAAACACCCTGCCGCGGTAATTCAGGCGCCCGCCGTACGAAAAGGGGCCGGAAGCCTGCATAGGGGGTGGCGGCAGCGGCCATGCATAGATTCATGGATAGCATGAATCTATCCATTATTCATAGAGGGGGGTGGCGCCCGTGCGCCCTTAAAGGATGCATCGCCACTGGTGCGCTTACATATGAAAATGTTGCTTGTGTTACACATGTTACATATTGCCATGCATGCTGGTGTAAAAGCAATAATTCTAGGCAAATTATTCACGGTTAACTCTAATGCCGCGTACACAAAATCTGAATTCTCGTCGGAAAAGCCTTGGATGGTTTTTCTGACGGATTCTGCTCAAGTTTATGTTGCCTACACGCGGTCACACCAAATTCCGACCGTCAAGAACGCGGTGACATACAACACTACGACGAGCCGCGAAAATTAAGTTCAATGCTTCCGAGCATGCGTCTAATTGTTTCCGATCATGCGTAGGAATTTTGCGCGTCGGAATTGCTACAGACGAATCGGAATTGAAACTTTTTCCGTCGTAAAAATAGAGAACCTGCTCTCAAAATTTTGCTGGTGGAAATACGGCCAGCAAAAGTCTGATGGAGCCTACACACGGTCGCATTTTCCGACGAAAAGCTCTCATTGGTCTTTTGCTGGCCAAAATTCCGTTTGTGTGTACGCGGCATAAGGTGGTGACCTGTAGGCACTTTTAAAGCTTCGCCTATGAAACATTTTGGGTACTAAAGTTCATAGATTTATGGGTGAACACAATTTTTTAGCTGTTGACATGTTGGGTATCTATTTACTTGATCCATGTATTGTGTTTTTGCCCCCAAATTAAATTGTTTGTGTGCAAATATCATGTTACATAAACCAATTAGGACTACCACGATGATCGATTCACCACCAGTGAACGTTTGGTGAAAGTCACATTCGCTGCTTTAGAAATGTTACATTTTGGGGGTTGGGTTAAGGGTTTATTGCTAAGGGTTAGAAGGGGGTTGGATGGTAAATAAATATTTGGGGTCATCTTGAAGGTTACATTTTGAGTTGTGTTGTCCAGTTCTTGTTTTGGTTGAACTCTATTGTACTGGCTCTGGTTTCTCAGCTCCCAAAACCAGGGTAGCATATTTTTCAGATATCGTGGAGTAATTGTATGATGTGGTTGTTTTGAGAAATAGATGAAGGAATTCTAAAAACGAAAGAGCTCAAAATTAAAACTTTAAGAGCAGAAAGCCCTTTTGTCTTTCACCTACCTATTCTTGGCATGACTTTTTGGGCTTCTGGCTATTTTAGATGTAGACCTAGACGGTGCTTAGGCAGGACCAGAGGTGGTTGCTTTGAGAATGTTCCTCTTTGTCTCTGCTCTTCTTGTGGGAAGCTTGTCGAATACATGCTGCAACATTGGGACTATTTGTTTTGCCCATGGCCCATCGATAATAATGTTTCCATGGAGTTTATGTTGGGTTGCTCCAATTCCTTTCCCCCGGGTCATTTAAGATGTAGGTGGTGCTTTGGCAGGTGGTGGTTGGTTTGTGTCGGAGAATGTTTCTCCTGCTCTCTGCTCTTCTTGTGGGGGAGTTTGTCCAATACATGGAGCAGCATAGTGGTTATGTGCTTTCCCCAGGGCGGGCTTTCTAGGACAAAGCTTCCATTTTAGATGTAGACAGTGCTAAGGCAGGGTCAGTGGTGGTTTCTTTGTGTCGGAGAATGTTCCTCCTTCTCTCTGCTCTTGTGGGGTGTTTGTCCAATACATGGGGCAGCATAGTGGCTATGAGTTCTGCCCAGGGTCCATTAAGGACAAAGCTTCCATGGAGTTTGCATTGGTTTGCCCCAATTCCATTCCCTTCTGGCCATTTTAGATATAGATGGTGCTAAGGCAGGGCCAGTGGTGGTTTCTTTGTGTCAGAGAATGTTCCTCCTTCTCTCTGCTCTTGTGGGGAGTTTGTGCAATACATGGGGCAGCAAAGTGGCTATGAGTTTGGAGTTTGCATTGGTTTGCCCCAATTCCATTCCCTTCTGGCCATTTTAGATGTAGACAGTGCTAAGGCAGGGTCAGTGGTGGTTTCTTTGTGTCGGAGAATGTTCCTCCTTCTCTCTGCTCTTGTGGGGTGTTTGTCCAATACATGGGGCAGCATAGTGGCTATGAGTTCTGCCCAGGGTCCATTAAGGACAAAGCTTCCATGGAGTTTGCATTGGTTTGCCCCAATTCCATTCCCTTCTGGCCATTTTAGATGTAGATGGTGCTAAGGCAGAGCCAGTGGTGGTTTCTTTGTGTCGAAGAATGTTCCTCCTTCTCTCTGCTCTTGTGGGGAGTTTGTCCAATACATAGAGGCAGCATAGTGGGTATGAGTTTTGCCCAGAATCCATTAAGGACAATGCTTCCATGGAGTTTGCATTGGTTTGCCCCAATTCCCTTCCCTTCTGGCCATTTTAGATGTAGATGGTGCTAAGGCAGGATCAGTGGTGGTTTCTTTGTGTCGGAGAATGTTCCTCCTTCTCTCTGCTCTTGTGGGGTGTTTGTCTAATACATGGGGCAGCATAGTGGCTATGAGTTTTGCCCAGAATCCATTAAGGACAATGCTTCCATGGAGTTTGCATTGGTTTGCCCCAATTCCCTTCCCTTCTGGCCATTTTAGATGTAGATGGTGCTAAGGCAGGGCCAGTGGTGGTTTCTTTGTGTCGGAGAACGCCCCTCCTTCTCTCTGCTCTTCTTGTAGGGAGCTTGTCCAATACATGGGGCAGCATAGTGGTTATGAGTTTTGTCCAGGACCTATCTAGGACAATGCTGCCATGGAGTTTGCATTGGTTTGCTCCAATTCCCTTCCGGGCATTTTAGATGTAGACAGTGCTAAAGCAGGGCCAATGGTGGTTGCCTTGTGTTGGGGAATGTTCCTCCTTATCTCTGCTCTTTTGTGGGTAGCTAGTCCAATATATGGGGCAGCATAGTGGCTATGTGTTTTGCCCAGGGTCCATTAAGGACAAAGCTCCCATGGGGTTTGTATTGGTTTACTCCAATCCCCTTCCCTTCTGGTCATTTTAGATGTAGATGTTGCTAAGGCAGGGTCAGTGGTGGTTGCTTTGTGTTGGAGAATGTCCCTCCTTCTCTCTGCTCTTCTTTTGAGTAGCTTGTCCAATATATGGGGCAACATAGTGGCTATCTGTTTTGCCCAGGGCCTATCAATGCCAATGTTCCCATGGAGTTTGTGTTAGTATGCAAGGCCAGTGGTGGTTGCTTTGTTTTGGACAATGTTCCTCCTTCTCTCTGCCCTTCGTGTGGTGACTTTGTCCAATACATGGGGCAGCATAGCGGTTATCGGTTTTTGCCCAGGGCCCATCAAGGACAATGCTCCAATGGAGTTTGCATTGGTATGCTCCAATCCTCTTCCCTTCTGCCCATTTGAGATGTGGACGGTGCTAAGTCAATAGCCAGTGGTGGTTGCTTTGTTTTGCAGGAGGCTCCTCCTTGTCTTTACTCTTCTAGTAGGGAGGTTGTCGAATATATGAGGCAGCATGGTGTCTATGTGTTTAGCTCAGGGCCCAGCAAGGACAATGTTCCCATTAAGTGTGTGTTGGCTTGCTCCAATTCCTTTCAGGTAATTTTAGCTGTAGAAGGTGTTTAGGCAGCGCCAGTGGTGGTTGCTTTGTTTTGCAGAATGCTCCTCCTTGTCTTTGGAAGCTTGTCCAATACACGGGGCAGGATGGTGTCTATGTGTTTAGCCCAAGGCCTTCAAGGACAATGTTCGCATGGAGTTTGCATTGGTATGCTCCAATCCTCTTCCCTTCTGGCCATTTTAGATGTGGACGGTGCTAAGACAATGGCCAGTAGTGGTTGCTTTGTTTTGCAGAAGGCTCCTCCTTGTCTTTGCTATTCTTGTTGGAAGCTTGTCCAATACACGGGGCAGGGTGGTGTCTATGTGTTTAGCCCAAGGCCCATCAAGGACAATGTTCGCATGGAGTTTGTGTTGGTTTGCTCCAATTCCCTCTCACGATCCAATGACATACTAGCAGGTTAACTGGCCTCTTTTTTTCCCCAAAATTGCCCCTAGCTTGTATATGGATATGGCAGAAACAATAAACATTGAACCCCAGTGGGGGGAGGGGAACAGGTGTGAATGGTTTTATGTATTTTGTAATGCTGTCTAAAAAGTTGGCATTAAACAAACGCTGAAAAATATAAAACACAACAAAAGTAAATCAGTCCCGAGACACAGCAAGGTAGAAGATGCCAATATGATTTGGATTATTTTCAGTAGAGTGCGGTGAGCAGGGCAGGGACAAGGTCCTCTGGAGCCCAGGCCGAACATGCCAAATTGCCCCCCCCCCCCCAAGATATTAAATCATGTGTCAGAAAAAATCCCCCTACCACCAAAAAAATAAAATCGAGCACTAATCTGCATGCCTGTACTCCTAAGCATAAATCCCCTCCCTCACAGTACAAATCCACCCCCCTGCTGACGTCCTGGCTTAAATCTTTATCCCCCCATCCAACCCCCGCCCCCCAGCTCAAATCATCTGACCCTATATGCCCCAGCACAAATCCCCCACCCAAAAAAATCCTCTACCCTTCAAATTTCCCCTCCAAGCACAAATCCTCTCACCCCACTCCAATTTCCCCCTCCTAGCAAAAATACCCCCCAATCAACTCCCTACTAGCACATATACCCCCTCCAAAAAATCTGATCTTAGCACAAATCATCTTCACCCATCTCCCCTCCCAACATAAACCCCCCAAATCACTACTCCTAGCACACCTACTCTGCTTTCCCTAGAACAATTCTTATCCCCTGCCACCCCTCTCAAATTCTCCCTCCCAACACAAATTCCCTCCCCCCAATCTCCTTGTGGTGCCCCCACCACCTCACATTATACCGCAGTGCCCAGGGCAGCCGCCCCTCCTGCCCACCCCTTGTCCCGGCCCTGGCGGTGAGGTCCCACGCCGGGAAGGTCTGTGTTTATTATCTCAGCATTTCTTCTTGTAAAACTCCTTGAGACAAACATGGTATTTTCCCAAAGTAAAAATAGACACGAGACGGAGAACTACACCCAGACTAATGCTAATCGTTGCCAAGCTGTGTTTACCCTCCAGACAAAGATTACCGGCTGTGTAAAGTCCTCCTCTAGTTACTCTTCAGTTACCTAATACATTTTCTGTTTACACAGAAACTAGAACTGTTTGGGATTTTTTTAGTTTATTTATTTGTATTGTTTTTATGCAATTTTGTTTGCATTATAAATAAACATTTAACACTTGTCCTCTTCAGCGCTATGCGTTAACTGGGGGACTATACAGCAGTTGCCTGTTTGGAGGCTCACTTTGTGTGATTGGAATCCAGACCTCTGATGAAGGAAGAGTCGTGGCTCCTACTCATTCACTGGTGTGTTTTGTAGCACCCTCCTGGCGTAGGTTTCTAGGCCAATTTAGCCGTGGCTCCTTCTGTAATCAAGGGAGCAGTGATTGTTTGTTCTGATGATCTGCCCAGGGTTTCACAGGCTGGAAGTTTGATTGCTTCCCCCTGCCTCAGATACTATCTACATATGCTCCTGAGGAAGACAAGTGTTCGAAATGAGTTGAGCCTTTTGATGTTGATTTTGTTATCTTTTGAAAAGCATGATGTATGACTGAAATATGAGCCATGACATTGACCAGTTGTATGGATGTAAGATGGACTGATTTGTCACTAAGCATGTTTTTTTATCTGTTATTAAAGCGGAGTTCCCACTGTTAAAAATATTTTTTTTTTTAGGATGCATATCTTTTGTTTCTAATGCGGCGTACACACGGTTGGAATTTCCGATGGAAACAGTCCGATGGGAGCTTTTCAACGGATTTTCCGACCGTGTGTATTAGACATGTGCACAACAAAAAAAAATTGTTTATTTTCGTTTCGTTTCCGAAAAAAAATTGTTTATTTTCGTTTTTGTTTTTTTCATTTCCATTGATTCGTAACGATTCGTAAATTTGTACGTCGTCGGTGTTCGTATAGGTAACGATTCGTACATTCGTAAGTCGTCGGTGTTCGTATTCGTAGCGATTCGTAAATTCGTAAGTCGTCGGTGTTCGTATTCGTAACGATTCGTATTTTCGTTAGAGTTATTTTTCATTGATTCGTTTTTCCGTTCGTTTAATTTTCGTTTATTCGAAATTCGGACGCATTCGTATTTATTCGTACATTCGTAACATTCGTAGATTCGTAATCGGAGCATAATTCATAATTTTATGTAATGTGTACGCTATTATTACATTTTAAGAGACACGAAAAATTACGAATCGAAAAAAAAAAAGTTACGAATGTACAAATTTTTTCGTTCAATCCATTCGAAGCACGTTAAGCAGCGCCATTGTAAGGGACACGGAAAATTACCAATTCAACAAAAAAAAAGTTACGAATGTACGAATTTTTTCGTTTATTTTCATTTTCGTTGTTCCTGTTTTCGTTATTCGGACTTTCTTCATTCGTACATTCGTTGTTTCTAATTTGTTTGTTTTTTTGGATTTTCGTTATTTTCGGATTTGTTCGATTCGAACGATTTGTTATTCGTTAAAATTTTTTTGTGAATCGTTCGTTCATACGATAACGAATGAACGAAAAAAAACGAAAAAAAAACAAAAAAAAAACGAAACAAATTGCACATGTCTAGTGTGTATGCCCATCGGTCTTTTCCTGTCGGAATTTCCGACGGACTTTGGATTGAGAACCTGTTCTCAATTTTTCCGAAGGAAAACCTTTCTATCGGATTTTCCGATCGTGTGTATGCAATTCCAACACGCAAAATTCCGACGCATGCTCGGAAACAATTTGACGCATGCTCGGAAGCATTAAACTTCCCTTTTATAGTGCTGTCGAACGTGTTTATGCCGCTGTGTTACAGACCGTCGGAATTTGGTGTGACCGTGTGTAGGCAAGACAGTTTGAGCGAAATTCCGTCGGGAATTCCGACGGGAAAACCATCAGAGCTTTTTCCGACGAGAATTCCGACCGTGTGTACGCGGCATAAGGCTTATTTATAGCACTCACGCTTGTGTGCTTAATCGGCGCTCGATTGCCGATTTCATAGAGGAATATATCTTATATTCCTCTTTCCTGGCAGTTTCCATAGTGCTTGTGGGCATGTGAAGCCCACAAGCACCATCTTCCAGGCTCTGGTGCAGCTGAGCGACCAGCATGCACCGCCCCCATTCTCGCGCATGCTCAGTATGTACGGCGCATCGCCGTAGACTTCTGACATTGCCATCACAATGGGCAGTGGCTTTGTAAGTGCCCGCCCCCGTTGTGATGGCAACGAAGCCCTCGGCGCTGCCCAGTGATTCCTGATAAATGATGACATACATCTCCCAGGAGCACTAGCGAGCACGGGCGCCGAGTGAAATGACTTCAGGCACCTTGGAGAGGAAGAGGCAGATTACGAGGGACCCCCTAGCAACAGACCTGAAAAGGTGAGTAAAATGTTTTTTTTCCAAAGGTTGCTATTTGTATTTAATGCAGCTGAATAATGTATTTTTTTTTTTTTTTTTATGGCTTTAATGTGGTTCTAAAGGCTGAAAGTTTTTTTTTTTTTTTTACCTTCATGCATTCTATCCAACTTTGGTGTCATAGAAGTGTGAATGGTGCCTAAAAACTAAAATCTGCATGGAGTTTGCATCTTCTCCCTGTGCCTTCGTGGGGTTTCCTCCCACACTCCAAAGGCTTGCTGGAAGGGTAACGGCTCCTGTCTAAATTGGCTGTATTGTGATAGACTATAGCCCCATACACACGCTCGGATTATCCGAGGACCAGGTCCGTCGGATTATGTCCGTCGTAATTTGTCCGATGTTGGTTTTGCGTACACACGGTCGGACAAAGTTGTCGGAAAATCCGATCATTCTGAACGTGGTGACGTTTGTTGCCTACGACGGGACTACGTAGAGGCTAGTAGCCAATAGCTTTGTTTGGTCTTGTAATGTGATCTGAGCATGCGTAGCACTTTGTCCATCGGAATTCGCTACACACGATCGGATTTGGTGTGATCGGACTTTGTTGTCAAAAAATCTATCCAGCAGGAGATAGGACTTTGTCCGTCGGACAATCCGATGGAAACTGTCCGATGGTGCCTACACACGGTCGGAATTTCCGACAACATTGTCTGATAGGACAGAATCCATCGGAAAATCCGACCGTGTGTATGGGGCTTAAGAGTGTGCCCAAGATGGCTGCCTCACCCTCTATCTACCCCAACAGGAAGAAAGGCGCTACAAAATGAATAATAATCATCCAAAAATAGGAAAATCCTCTTTGAGTACTATCAAGTTTGTATTACTTTATGAATAATACTGTGTGCTGTGTGATGCAAAGACCAACTTGACCTGCAAATCTTTTCAATAATCAGATTAATGAGTTTTTTTCCCCCCCATTTCATTCCTCAGGTACAGGGAGACTTTGACAAGGTGGAGTTCTATAGGATGTGCTGGACTCTTTGCGCTAAGAAGCATCTGAATAGAGGTCCCCTGTGTATCAGTGAGGACAGTGCCTTCAAGGTGTGGTGCATCTTTAATTTCCTGTCCGATGAGAAGTACCCGCTCACCATCGTCCCCGAAGAGGTGAGTGCCGCACACTGCCCCAGGGGTGCTTGCCTGATTCATTTTATCCTAGCACCATCATCAGGGTTGTTTTCGGAGTCCATGCTGCTTTAACGCATGGAAAAAATGCCATTATCCGACGAGCCTCCACCCCTTTTCTTTAAGCCCCACCCCTTTGCCCCCCCCCCAATCCTGACCTAACATTGTTTTAAAAATTTAAATCAGAGTGCGTTATAGGAGGCAGTTTGATCATGAGCTCCCGTTAAACCCCAAAGTCTTCCAATCAAAAGACTGCAGAGGAAGAAGAGGTTGTTGTGGGTATAAGAACTACGCAGTCTTGACTCCCCTCTTCAGCCTCTTCTCCTTCTCCTGTTTATTGCTTTAGGTTTTCTCCATAAGTGCTCGAAAATGGTCAGACAAGGCAAAATAAATGATAACATTCCTACAAAGTATACATTTGTGTTTTGGTTGTTCTCCTTGCCCCCCTTCTCAACTCAAGGAGTTGGCCTCCAAATGTGTCTCTGAGACAGTTATGGCCTTTGATTTATATGGTCACACCAAGGCTCAAGTCCTGCGGGAACGCCTGGGAACGGAGTTCCTGTACTTTTTCCACAACAGGAACTCAGTTCCCGTTAGCAGCCGTGTCATGCAAGACTTTGAAGTATGTGAGCTGTGTGGCAGGTGCTACACCGACACAGCTCGCAATAGTGACGCACACCAGGGGTGGACTGACCATTCAGGCATTGCCAGTAGGGGACCCCATGACAGCTTCCGCCTTGATCTACCTGTCATTCACAGCTAGCTGACAGGTAGATCAGGTCCCTGCTGCTAAGAGATTGTGTTTAGTCAGACCTCTCGTGATGACTTTTGAAGCGTTCGTGCATATGAGCGTATCTTTTTTTTTTTTTGGTGGGGGAGTGGATCTTGGGTGGGAGTTCCCACACTTTTTTCCCCAGGACTTGACCCCTGGGTCACACAGTTCCATTCTCTTTACATGAATGGGGAAGGAGCAGCGCCCGGTGTCCAAAATGATCATGCGACCCTGTCACGAGGGCCACGTACCCGATGTGAGACCGAAGTAGTGGGGAGGCCTCCCTTGCATCTCGGGTCCTTAAAGCCTCTGGAGATGGAGACAGAGACTTGGTGGGGACACCGAGTGGCACGGGTGCCAAGGGTGCGGAGCACCGTGCAAGCCTTAGTCCGGGATCCATAGATGCCATGGTTTCCATACACTGAACCTGAAACCGCTGTATGGAATAAATGATTCTATAATAGTAGATTTTATCTGCAATACACACCAGCGGTTCTGGATGGGCATCTGGCTTTTGGGGCATATTGCCCACATGATTTGCCAGGCTCCACCCACTCTTCTGAAATTAGGAAAAATCCTCCTATTATTGGGACAAATGGTGGAATGAGAATTTCAATATCTTCTGTTTTAACCACTTCAGCCCCGACCAATTGGCAGCCAAAGGACCAGGCCCCTTTTTTTGCGATTCGGCAATGCGTCGCTCTGACAATTGCGCGGTCGTGCGACGTGGCTCCCAAACAATTGCCGTCCTTTTTTTCCCACAAATATTGCTTTCTTTTGGTGGTATTTGATCGCCCCTTCGGTTTTTATTTTTTGCGCTATAAACAAAAAAAATAGAGCGACAATTTTGAAAAAAAATGCAATATTTTTTACTTTTTGATATAACTATCCCCAAAAAATATATAAAAAAAAATTTTTTTTCCTCAGTTTAGGTCGATACGTATTCTTCTACATATTTTTGGTAAAAAAAATCGCAATTAGCGATAATTGATTAGTTTGCGCAAAAGTTTTAGCGTTTACAAAATAGGGGATAGTTTTATAGCATTTTTATTAATTTTTTTTTTACTAGTAATGGCGGCGATCAGCGATTTTTATTGTGACCGGGACATTATGGCGGACACATCGGACATTTTTGACACATTTTTGGGACATTTGTCATTTATACAGAAATCAGTGCTATTTAAATAGCACTGATTCCTATGTAAATGACAGTTGTAGTGAAAGAGTTAACCACTAGGGGGCGGGGAGGAGTCAGTGTGACGTGTTGTGTTTTTTTTTACAGTAGGGGGGGGCGTGGCTGTACGTCTGACGTCATTGATCGGCTTTCCCGATGACAGGGAACAGCCGATCAATGACAGGCAGTGTAGGAAGCGCGGGGAGAGGTTTGTTTACACAGACCTCTCCCCGTTCTTTAGCTCTGTGACCCGATCGCGGGATACCAGTGGCGATCAGGTCCGCTGGTCCCGCGGCCGTGGTCACGGAGCTCCCGACTGGGTCGCGAGCGCGCCGCTGGCGGCGCGTGCGCGACCCACGGGCAGGCAATTTAAAGGGGACGTACCCGTACGTGCTTTTGCCTGCCCGTGCCATTCTGTAGACGTATATCTACATGAGGCGGTCGGGAAGTGGTTAAGAAAGCTTTTGTCAGGGAAATTTTAAGCTTCTCCCTATAAGCATATAATTTCTTTGCGCTTAGACCCCTTTCACACCAAGAGCGTTTTGCAGGCGCTATAGCATTAGAAATAGCGCCTGCAATCCGCCCTAAAACAGCTGCACCATTGTCTCCAGTGTGAAAGGGCTTTCACACTGGAGCGATGCGCTGGCAGGATGTCAGGAAAAGTCCTGCCAGCAGCGTCTTTGGAGCGGTGAAGGAGCGGTGTGTTTACCGCTCCTCCACCACTCCTCCACCGCTCCTCCACCGCTCCTTCACCGCTGCTCCCCATTGAAATCAATGGGGCAGCGCTGTAATACCGCCGGCAAAACGCTGCTATTGTTTTAACCCTTTCTCGGCCTCTAGCGGGGGGGGTAAAAGCGCCCCGCTAGCGGCCGAAATGCGCCGCAAATCCGACGGTAAAATGTCGCTAAAAATAGCGCATTTTACCGCCGACGCTATAGGCGGCGTGGTGTGAAAGGGGTCTTAAAAGCACAAATAGCTCTCCTATATAATGCAGAGGAAGCGCGCTCTGTATGTCTCTCAGTAACACAGACACTGGTGTCACATTGAGCTCAGCAGAATCCTCCCTTGAATGCTTTTTACTCCTTTATTTATACTGTCACAACATGAATGAACAAAGGAAGGTGGTGGCTTCAGAATCAGCCAATCAGACACTTGTATTCTTTCAAAAGAACCAATCTCACATATTGTACATATTCAAATAGAAATACAGTAGTGACGTGTGCAGATGGTCGTGTGCAAAACCATGCGGCAAGCACGAGGTTCTGAACACGATCGTGTGCACACTCCCACTGCTACCAATGACGCCAGCCATACTCTATCATGGCTCAGTGGGGCATCATTTTGTATGGTTATGCTATGGTTCCCATGTACGCAGATCTGCTTACTTAGGAATTTAGATGCGGTCGCCATGGAGTGGTCAGTCCCTTGGTGAGGCACAAACATCCTCAAAAGAGCAAACAGATCTGCCGATGTCCACAGGGAAGGTTTCCGCAGCCAATAGTCTTCCACCAACGTCTGTACGGTCGAATACACTCACATGAACGTTTTACAGCAACTGACACTGGTAACACACACTGGGGATATCTGATAACATACATTAATAAAAATGTCCACAACACTTTACTAGTACCATGCACTATTAAAAAAAGTTTTTGCCATTATTAAAGCAGAGCTCAACCCAAAAGGGGAAGCTCAGTTTTTCTGCCTCCTCCTCCCCCTCCAGTGCCACATTTGGCACCTTTCAGGGGGAGGGGGGGGGGAGCGGATACCTGGTTTTGACAGGTACCTGTTCCCACTTCTGAGTGATCTTGCCGCGGCCCCCCTCTTCCGTCCCCCGCTGCTGGGCCATTCACGAGGCAGCAGCGCTCTTCACGCATGCGCAGCAGGGAACTGGTTGTGAATCCGCGCGGCTTCACTGCTGGTTTTCCTTACAACCAATGGCGACGGCAGAACCCAAAAGCCGATGGAAAAATCGGCTATGGTGCGGACATCGCTGGGTTCCAGGACAGGTAAGTGTCCTAATATTAAAAGTCAGCAGCTACAGTATGTGTACAGGATTTGTAGCTGCTGACTTTTATTTTTTTCTGAAGGAGCTTGGAGCTCCTCTTTAAAGATCGGTTTATACAGTTTATAAAGGGATTTTTCCAGATTTTTGACTCATCAATAGGAAACGGAGGAAGTGAGACAACAAAGTGTTATTTGTACAAAAGACTGCCCAAAACGAATCATAAAACAATATACATTGATACTGATTGAGTGAGGAAGAATCTAATAATAAAACAAAATACATGTTTGATGCGGATACCTGATATAAGGGGCACTCTTGATGGAGCCACCTGATGTAAGGGGGCATTCTTGATGTGGACACCTGATATAAGGGGCACTCTTGGTGGGGACACCTGATGTAAGGGTGCACTCTTGATTGGGACACCTAATGTAAGGGGTACTCTTGATGGAGACACCTGATGTAAAGGGGCACTCTTGATGGGGACACCTGATATAAGGGGCACTCTTGATGGGGACACCTGATATAAGGGGCACTCTTGATGGGGACACCTGATGTAAGGGGGCATTCTTGATGTGGACACCTGATGTAAGGGGGCATTCTTGATGTGGACACCTGATGTAAGGGGGCACTCTTGATGTGGACACCTGATGTAAGGGGGCACTCTTGATGTGGATACCTGATATAAGGGGCACTCTTGATGGGGACATCTGATGTAAGGGGGCACTCTTGATGAGGAAATCTGATGTAAGGGGGCACTCTTGATGTGGACACCTGATATAAGGGGCACTCTTGATGTGGACACCTGATGTGAGGGGCACTCTTGATGGAGACACCTGATGTAGAGGGGTACTCTTGGTGGGGACACCTGATGTGAGGGGCACTCTTGGTGGGGACATCTGATGTGAGGGGCACTCTTGATGGAGACACCTGATGTAAAGGGGCACTCTTGGTGTGGATACATGATATAAGAGGACACTCTTGATGGAGACACCTGATGTAGAGGGGTACTCTTGGTGGGGACACCTGATGTAAAGGGGCACTCTTGGTGTGGATACATGATATAAGAGGACACTCTTGATGGGACACCTGATGTAAGAAGGCACTCTAATGAGTAGACATGATGTAAAGGGGGACTCTGATAGGGATATCTGATATAAAGGGGCACGGGTTCTGTTTAATAGTATTTCCCAGGTTGTGACACTATGTGATAGACTGTCAATGACTCACACACAGTGTTGCTATTATGCCCCCTGACTTTTTTTACTGCACAACCACATCAGATAGACTAGATCCTGTCCGTGTCCGGAGGGTGAACCATCATTTAGTGATGCCTTTTTGAATGAATGATAAAATCTGGTAACCCACGTCTTACGTCAATAGGGAGCGGTAAAGATCTGCAGATTTGGTTAATTACGATTGGTAAAAATAGCATCTCAGGTTACAAAATAAACTTTCTTTTCTTGTCCTGGAAAACTACTGATTGAAAGGTCAGGTCATTCTTAATTGTGACTTCACAATAGACTATTGTCTTCCTTTATTCTATATCCTTCTCTCTTTTACTGGACTTCCCATCAGTCTGCTGGTGGAGATATTCCATGACATTCCACCGGACGTACCAATGAATTTAGAGTGAAATCTCAGACACCTATTTATAGACGTCTGGAATGGTCAATGTCAATGGTGATAAGTAAACCAACTACCTCTGCTCACGTTGGAAGTTTATTTATAAGAAAAAAGTTAAAGATCTAAGAGTAGTGAGAGTAACGTACATGGAGGTTCTGGACATGGAAAGTGTACCTTAACCCCATCACCGGGTTCCCATAGCCCCATCATTGTGATAAACCCATCACCGAGTTCCCATAACCCCATCACCGAGTTCCCATAACCCCATTACCGAGTTCCCATAACCCCATCACCGAGTTCCCATAAGCCCTTTACTGAGTTCTTATAACCCCATCACCGATTTCCCATAACCCCATCACTGGGTTCCCATAACCCCGTCACTGAGTTCCCATAACCCCATTACAGAGTTCCAATAACCCCATCACCGAGTTCCCATCACCGAGTTCCCATCACCGATTTCCCATAACCCCATCACCGAGTCCCCATAACCCCGTCACTGAGTTCCCATAACCCCGTCACTGAGTTCCCATAACCCCATCACTGGGTTCCCATAACTCCATCACCGATTTCCCATAACCCCGTCACTGAGTTCCCATAACCCCATCACTGGGTTCCCATAACTCCATCACCGATTTCCCATAACCCCGTCACTGAGTTCCCATAACCCCGTCACTGAGTTCCCATAACCCCGTCACTGATTTCCCATAACCCCATCACCGAGTTCCCATAACCCCATCACCGAGTTCCCATAACCCCATCATTGAGTTCCCATAACCCCATCACCGAGTTCCCATAACCCCATCACCGAGTTCCCATAACCCCATCACCGAGTTCCCATAACCCCATCACCGAGTTCCCATAACCCCATCATTGTGTTCCCATCACCCCATCACCGAGTTCCCATAACCCCATCACCGAGTTCCCATAACCCCATCACTGAGTTCCCATAACCCATAACCGAGTTCCCATAACCCCATCACCGAGTTCCCATAACCCTATTAGCAAGTTCCCATAATCCCATCACCGATTTCCCATAGCCCCATCACTGAGTTCCCATAACCCCATCACCGAGTTCCCATAATCCCATCACCGATTTCCCATAATCCCATCACCGATTTCCCATAACCCCATCACCGAGTTCCCATAACCCCATCACCGAGTTCCCATAACCCCATCACCGAGTTCCCATAACCCCATCACCGAGTTCCCATAACCCCATCACCGAGTTCCCATAACCCCATCATTGTGTTCCCATCACCGAGTTCCCATAACCCCATCATTGTGTTCCCATCACCCCATTACCGAGTTCCCATAACCCCGTCACCGATTTCCCATAACCCCATCACCGAGTTCCCATAACTCCATCACCGATTTCCCATAACCCCATCACCGATTTCCCATAACCCCATCACTGAGTTCCCATAACCCCATCACCGAGTTCCCATAACCCCATCACTGAGTTCCCATAACCCCATCACCGAGTTCCCATAACCCCATCACCGAGTTCCCATAACCCATAACCGACTGGGTTCCCATAACTCCATCACCTCACCGATTTCCCATAACCCCCCATCACCCTCGCTTCCCATAACCCCATCACCGAGTTCCATAACCCATCACCGAGTTCCCATCCCCATCACCGAGTTCCCATAACCCCATCACCGAGTTCCCATAACCCCATCACCGAGTTCCCATAACCCCCATCACCGAGTTCCCATAACCCATCACCGAGTTCCCATAACCCCATCACCGAGTTCCCATAACCCCATCACCGAGTTCCCATAACCCCATCACCGAGTTCCCATAACCCCATCACCGATAAACCCTATCACCGAGTTCCCATAACCCCATCACCGAGTTCCCACAACCCATCACCGAGTTCCCACAACCCCCCATCATCATAACCCCATCACCTGAGTTCCCATAACCCCATCACCGAGTTCCCATAACCCCATCACCGAGTTCCCATAACCCCCGATTCCCATAACCCCATCACCGAGCTCCCATAACCCCCATTGTGTTCCCATAACCCCATCACCGAGTTCCCATAACCCCATCACCGAGTTCCCATAACCCCATCACCGAGTTCCCATAACCCCATCACCGAGCTCCCATAACCCCATCACCGAGCTCCCATAACCCCATCACCGAGTTCCCATAACCCCATCACCGAGTTCCCATAACCCCATCACCGAGCTCCCATAACCCCATCACGAGTTCCCATAACCCCATCACGAGTTCCCATAACCCCATCACCGAGTTCCCATAACCCCATCACCGAGTTCCCATAACCCCATCACCGAGTTCCCATAACCCCATCACCGAGTTCCCATAACCCCATCACCGAGTTCCCATAACCCCATCACCGAGTTCCCATAACCCCATCACCGAGTTCCCATAACCCCATCACCGAGTTCCCATAACCCCATCACCGAGTTCCCATAACCCCATCACCGAGTTCCCATAACCCCATCACCGAGTTCCCATAACCCCATCACCGAGCTCCCATAACCCCATCACCGAGTTCCCATAACCCCATCACCGAGTTCCCACAACCCCATCACCGAGCTCCCATAACCCCATTACCGAGTTCCCATAACCCCATCACCGAGTTCCCATAACCCCATCACCGAGTTCCCATAACCCCATCACCGAGTTCCCATAACCCCATCACCGAGTTCCCATAACCCCATCACCGAGTTCCCATAACCCCGTCACCGAGTTCCCATAACCCCATCACCGAGTTCCCATAACCCCATCACCGAGCTCCCACAACCCCATCACCGAGTTCCCACAACCCCATCACCGAGTTCCCACAACCCCATCACCGAGTTCCCATAACCCCATCACCGAGTTCCCACAACCCCATCACCGAGTTCCCACAACCCCATCACCGAGTTCCCATAACCCCATCACGAGTTCCCATAACCAAGGGGTGTGTACAACCTACATTTGTGTTTACAGTGAGACCACATAATTGCAGATATACTGATAGCAGCGTGCAGCTTTCATGCACACAGTATGTATAAACCTGTGCAGGCGCAGCTGAGTCCTCGGTGTTTGTTAATATATACATTTTTTATTATAATTATAGTTGACATTTCACTTTAAAGTGTAACTCCACTTATGTGGTAATAAAAGCAACTAAAAAAATAAGTATAGTGTATACAGTACAATTGCTGCACGAGTCATATTGTAATTAAATGTTACTAAAAGTTCCCTTTCCTTTTCAATCTGCAGTTGCTGTCATTTGCTGTAAAATGCGATATGACCACCTGGAGGCGTTCTGTACACAGAAGGTATACAGGACCCTCCAGTTATGTCATTTCCCGCTTGTGTGATTGGCTCACTGATTTCCCCAGAAGTCTGCACTAAGATACAAGTCAGATTTTGGCATCCCCTGCAACAACAATGACGTTTTTGGTGAGCTGCTCCCCAAGGGTTAAACACTAAGGCCCCTTTCACACCTAAGCCTTTTTCATGCGGTGCAGCGCTAAAAATAGCGCCTGTTCACCGCATGAAAAAATCCTGCCCCTTTAACTCCAGTGTGAAAGCCGGCGGGCTTTCACACTGGAGCGGTGCGCTAGCAGGATGACAAAAAAAGTCCTGCTAGCAGCATCTTTGGAGCGGGATAGGAGCGGTGTGTTCACCGCTCCTATACCGCTCCTTCCCATTGAATAGAATGGGACACCGCGGTGAAACCGCGGTAATACCGCCGCAAAGCGCCGCTACGGCGGCGCTCTGCGGGGGGTGTTTAACCCCTTTCGGCCGCTCGCGGGGGTTAAAACCGCACCGCGAGCGGCCGAATACCGCGGTTAAAATGACGGTAAAGCAGCACTAAATATAGCGCTGCTTTACCGTCACCGCGGCTCCCCGCCCCAGTGTGAAAGGGGCCTAAAGGGATACAGACCCTGCCACTTTCCTCATTAGAGCCATGCAGGTGCAGCAGCTGGTTGATAATTATAAAGTCCCTCCCATTCACATTCATTCCATAGACGGACACAGAGAAACAAACGGCTATTTCTTCAGAATAACAAAAAGGTCGGAATCTGCAACAATGTTTGTTACAATCCCCGCAATGCCCAGGGATCACCCAGAGGGGGAGGGCTTTTTTTTTTTTTTTTCATAGGGAAAGTAAGAGATCTGTAATGAAGTCCGACGAGCGGTTAATAACTGCCTGACTCACATGGCGATTTGACACGTCTTCAGTTCGCTATCAGGCTGATGTAACCCATATTCCCATCTGTTTCCTCTTCTTTGGTTTCCTCTTTTCTTCAGATCTTCGTTACTTTGTGAAGAGATCAGATAAGAGGAGACCGAAGCTTATAGAGAGGAAACTTCTAGAAACGCGTCCTCAATATACTGTATGTGCAAAACACAGAATGAACAGTCTGTCCTCATAGGCTCCTGTGAACTATTTCTATATACACCAGCCAATAAAAAGTTTCAGGAAATGAACTGTAGAATGTTACATTTTCATGTAACCGCATTGTGACAGTTAGTGAAGGGATCTCCTATCTACATCGTGAGGTCACATACAAGTCACACAACCCTAAGAGTGGACTTCACAACAGGATACATGTAAGCCAAGCTGTAAGCATTTGCTACATTTGTACAACTTTCACTAAATCTCTGTATTGTCACTCAAATAGGAAATGGAACGCATTTCATCCACTGAGGGACTTCCTCAGAGGGACATGGCTTAGAGAATCCTTTCCCAGAAGTCCTCTATATTTCATCCTAATAAGAGGAGGAGGAAAAAAGATGTTAGGTGACATTAAGGATGGGCTTGGGCATGTTCGGATCGAACCCGCTAGGAAGCGGGCACTGCACACCGCCAATCATAGGCAGCATGTGTATGTGCAGCTGCTGGTCGGGAAATGCCTCACTGCTTATGATTGGGGGTATGCAGTGATGTTTTCCTGGTGGGTTTAAACCGAACACGCCCGAGGCCAACCCTAGGTGACATATGGAGGACTTTTGGGAAAGGATTCTCTGAGACACTCCCCTGAGGAAGTCTCTCAATGGATGAAACGCGTTAAAATACTTTTTTTCAGAGCTTCGTTAATTTGTGAAGAGATCAGATAAGAGGAGACCGAAGCTTATAGAGAGGAAACCTCTAGAAAAGCGTCCTCCATATACTGTATGTGCAAAACACAGAATATATAGTCTGTCCTCAATGGCTCCTGTAAATTATTTCTATATATTTCAGCCAATAAAAAGTTTCAGGAAATGAACTGTAGAATGTTGCATTTTCATGTGGCGACCGCATTGTGACAGTTAGTAAAGAGATCTCCTATCTACATCGTGAGGTCACATACAAGTCACACAACCCTAAGAGTGGACTTCACAACAGGATACATGTAAGCCAAGCTGGAAGCATTTGCTACATTTGTACAACTTTCACTGAATCTCTGAATTGGCACTCAAATAGGAAATGGAACGCATTTCATCCACTGAGGGACTTCCACTGAGGGACATGGCTTAGCGAATCCTTTCCCAGAAGTCCTCAATATGTCACCTAACAAGAGGAGGAGGAAAAAAGATGTTAGGTGACATTAAGAATGGTGCTCGGGCGTTTTCGGATCGAACCCGCTAGGAAGCGGGCACTGCACACCGCCAATCATAGGCAGCTTGTGTACGTGCAGCTGCTGGTCTGGAAATGCCTCACTGCTTATTATTGGGGGTATGCAGTGATGTCTTCCTGGTGGGTTCAATCCGAACACGTCCCAGCCCATCACTAGGTGACATATAGAGGACTTTTGGGAAAGGATTCTCTGAGCCACTCCCCTGAGGAAGTCTCTCAATGGATGAAACGCGTTAAGATACTTTTCTTCAGATCTTCGTTACTTTGTGAAGAGATCAGATAAGAGGAGACCGAAGATTATAGAGAGGTAACCTCTAGAAAAGCGTCCTCAATATACTGTATGTGCAAAACACAGAATATACAGTCTGTCCTCATAGGCTCCTGTGAATTATTTCTATATGCACCAGCCAATAAAAAGTTTCAGGAAATGAACATTACATTTTCATGTTGCGACCGCATTGTGACAGTTAGTAAAGGGATCTCCTATCTACATCGTGAGGTCACATACAAGTCACACAACCCTAAGAGTGGACTTCACAACAGGATACATGTAAGCCAAGCTGGAAGCATTTGTTACATTTGTACAACTTTCACTGAATCTCTGAATTTCCACTCAAATAGGAAATGGAACGCATTTCATCCACTGAGGGACTTCCTCAGAGGGACATGGCTTAGAGAATCCTTTCCCAGAAGTCCTCTATATGTCACCTAACAAAAGGAGGAGGAAAAAAGATGTTAGGTGACATTAAGAATGGGCTCGGGCGTGTTCGGATCAAACCTGCTAGGAAGCGGGCACTGCACACCGCCAATCATAGGCAGCATGTGTATGTGCAGCTGCTGGTCGGGAAATGCCTCACTGCTTATGATTGGGGGTATGCAGTGATGTCTTCCTGGTGGGTTCCAACCGAACACGCCCGAGGTCAACCCTAGGTGACATATAGAGGACTTTTGGGAAAGGATTCTCTGAGCCACTCCCCTGAGGAAGTCTATCAATGGATGAAACGCTTTAAGATACTTTTCTTCAGATCTTCGTTACTTTGTGAAGAGATAAGATAAGAGGAGACCGAAGCTTATAGAGATGAAACCTCTAGAAAAACTTCCTCAATATACTGTATGTGCAAAACACAGAATATATAGTCTGTCCTCAATGGCTCCTGTGAATTATTTCTATATATTTCAGCCAATAAAAAGTTTCAGGAAATGAACTGTAGAACGTTACATTTTCATGTAACCGCATTGTGACAGTTAGTAAAGGGATCTCCTATCTACATCGTGAGGTCACATACAAGTCACACAACCCTAAGAGTGGACTTCACAACAGGATACATGTAAGTCAAGCTGGAAACATTTGCAACATTTGTACAACTTTCACTGAATCTCTGAATTGCCACTCAAATAGGAAATGGAACGCATTTCATCCACTGAGGGACTTACTCAGAGGAATGTGGCTTAGAGAATCCTTTCCCAGAAGTCCTCTATATGTTACCTAACAAGAGGAGGAGGAAAAAAGATGTTAGGTGACATTAAGAATGGTGCTCGGGCGTTTTCGGATCGAACCCGCTAGGAAGCGGGCACTGCACACCGCCAATCATAGGCAGCTTGTGTACGTGCAGCTGCTGGTCTGGAAATGCCTCACTGCTTATTATTGGGGGTATGCAGTGATGTCTTCCTGGTGGGTTCAATCCGAACACGTCCCAGCCCATCACTAGGTGACATATAGAGGACTTTTGGGAAAGGATTCTCTGAGCCACTCCCCTGAGGAAGTCTCTCAATGGATGAAACGCGTTAAGATACTTTTCTTCAGATCTTCGTTACTTTGTGAAGAGATCAGATAAGAGGAGACCGAAGATTATAGAGAGGTAACCTCTAGAAAAGCGTCCTCAATATACTGTATGTGCAAAACACAGAATATACAGTCTGTCCTCATAGGCTCCTGTGAATTATTTCTATATGCACCAGCCAATAAAAAGTTTCAGGAAATGAACATTACATTTTCATGTTGCGACCGCATTGTGACAGTTAGTAAAGGGATCTCCTATCTACATCGTGAGGTCACATACAAGTCACACAACCCTAAGAGTGGACTTCACAACAGGATACATGTAAGCCAAGCTGGAAGCATTTGTTACATTTGTACAACTTTCACTGAATCTCTGAATTTCCACTCAAATAGGAAATGGAACGCATTTCATCCACTGAGGGACTTCCTCAGAGGGACATGGCTTAGAGAATCCTTTCCCAGAAGTCCTCTATATGTCACCTAACAAAAGGAGGAGGAAAAAAGATGTTAGGTGACATTAAGAATGGGCTCGGGCGTGTTCGGATCAAACCTGCTAGGAAGCGGGCACTGCACACCGCCAATCATAGGCAGCATGTGTATGTGCAGCTGCTGGTCGGGAAATGCCTCACTGCTTATGATTGGGGGTATGCAGTGATGTCTTCCTGGTGGGTTACAACCGAACACGCCCGAGGTCAACCCTAGGTGACATATAGAGGACTTTTGGGAAAGGATTCTCTGAGCCACTCCCCTGAGGAAGTCTATCAATGGATGAAACGCTTTAAGATACTTTTCTTCAGATCTTCGTTACTTTGTGAAGAGATAAGATAAGAGGAGACCGAAGCTTATAGAGATGAAACCTCTAGAAAAACTTCCTCAATATACTGTATGTGCAAAACACAGAATATATAGTCTGTCCTCAATGGCTCCTGTGAATTATTTCTATATATTTCAGCCAATAAAAAGTTTCAGGAAATGAACTGTAGAACGTTACATTTTCATGTAACCGCATTGTGACAGTTAGTAAAGGGATCTCCTATCTACATCGTGAGGTCACATACAAGTCACACAACCCTAAGAGTGGACTTCACAACAGGATACATGTAAGTCAAGCTGGAAACATTTGCAACATTTGTACAACTTTCACTGAATCTCTGAATTGCCACTCAAATAGGAAATGGAACGCATTTCATCCACTGAGGGACTTACTCAGAGGAATGTGGCTTAGAGAATCCTTTCCCAGAAGTCCTCTATATGTTACCTAACAAGAGGAGGAGGAAAAAAGATGTTAGGTGACATTAAGGATGGGCTTGGGCATGTTTGGATCGAGGGGGCACTGCCAATCATAGGCAGCATGTGTATGTGCAGCTGCTGGTCTGGAAATGCCTCACTGCTTATTATTGGGGGTTTGCAGTGATGTCTTCCTTGTGGGTTCAATCCGAACACGCCCCAGCCCATCACTAGGTGACATATAGAGGACTTTTAGGAAAGGATTCTCTGAGCCACTCCCCTGAGGAAGTCTCTTAACAGATGAAACGCATTAAGATACTTGTGGCCGAGGCATATCAGATTCAGTGTTTTGGGCCATACTTCTGATCCCCTGCAGCTACACCCAATTAATAGAGGTCAGCATAGACCAAGGGGTGCATGCTAGAGATAGGTAAGAGGAACACGGAACCCGAATTACAACATCTGTTTTGCAGATTTTTGCAAAACTGCATTTAATGTAAACATTTGGCAAATACATTATTTATATATTTTATTGATATGAAGCTGTGTAACTTAATGCGTTTCATCCATTGAGAGACTTCCTCAGGGGAGTGGCTCAGAGAATAATATATATATATATATATATATATATATATATATATATATATATATATATATATATATATATATATATATATATATATATATATATATATATATATATATATATATATATATATATATATATATGAACATGTATGAATACTATCTAATAGAGAAGTCAAGGAGGACACTAACCATTGGAAACAAACTCCTAGAACAAAAGGACAAACGACAATCTTAACGCATTTCATCCATTAAGAGACTTCCTCAGGGGATGGCTCAGAGAAAAAAAAATAATAAATAAATATATATATCTATATATATAGATATATATATATATATAATGACCATGTACGAATACTATCTAATAGAGAAGTCAAGGAGGACACTAACCATTGCAAACCAACTCCTAGAACAAAAGGACAAATGACAATCTTAACGTGTTTCATCCATTGAGAGACTTCTTCAGGGGAGTGGCTCAGAGAAAAAAAAAAAAAAAAAAATATATATATATATATATATATATATATTGACCATGTACAAATGCTATCTAATAGAGAAGTCAAGGAGGACACTAACCATTGGAAACCAACTCCTAGAACAAAAGGACAAATGACAATACATCCACCGAGAGGGAAACTCAATCGTTGTTTTTATATAGTGGAACAACAACTGCAGTAGTAAATGTTTCATCGTATTATCAGAGAAATCTCATAAATGTTGGAACAGCTGACATTTTAAAGAGGAAGTGCCATTTAAAGAGGAAGTGCCTAATTCCGTTCCACAAATCAAACCTATGCCTATATGTGATGTGATCATATTCATAAATATAATAACATTTTTTACCTAATTATATAAAGTATATACAGTGCCTCGAAAAAGTATTCATACAGTGCATCATTTTAAGTGCAGCAATCCTTCGTCTTTTTTTATATAAAGAGGGCTGAATACAAATGTACGCCACACTTTTCAGATATTTATTTGTAAAAAAATGTAAAACCCATTTATCATTTTCCTTCCACTTCACAATTATGTGCCGCTTTGTGCGGGTGACATAAAATCCCAATAAAATACATTTACGTTTTTAGTTGTAACATAACAACATGTGGAAAGGGAGAGGAAGGACCCGGGTTTATCTGGTCTTCACCATGAGATCTTTCTGCTGCAGAACTCACAACATTTGAGGAAATGGCCTTCAGTGACAAAGATGCTGAAGTGGCACTTTCCCATCTCGCCATCGTCTTTCGTCACCTCTCGTGTTTAGATTTTGTGGTCGTGTTTCTGGCTGTATCCTCTGTTGCACAATTGTAAGGAATTTCCCACTAGTTGATCGCCTTGAACTGATTTATTTTTATTTGGTTCATTTGCCTGAATCGCTTCTAGTTTTGGGTGGGTAATCCATAGCCCATGGGTAATCTCTTGACCCAACGCGTTCCTAGAAGGGGTCTGTACATCGGATTGAGTAGTCTGTTTGTTAGATAACTCAATAAATTGCTACAAGGCTTTTAATATGGCGAATGGCTGTAAAGTAGTGAGTGTACAGCTTGTATAACAGTGTAAATTTGCTGTCCCCTCAAAATAACTCAACACACAGTCATTAATGTCTAAACCACTGGCAACAAAAGTCAGTACACCCCTAAGTGAAAATGTCCAAATTGGGCCCAAAGTGTCAATATTTTGTGTGGACACCATTATTTTCCAGCACTGCCTTAACCCTCTTGGGCATGGAGGTCACCAGAGCTTCACAGGTTACCACTGGAGTCCTCTTCCCCTCCTCCATGACGACATCACGGAGCTGGTGAATGATAGAGACCTTGCGCTCCTCCACCTTCCGTTTGAGGATGTCCCATAGATGCTCAATAGGGTTTAGGTCTGGAGACATGCTTGGCCAGTCCATCACCTTCACCCTCAGCTTCTTTAGCAAGGCAGTGGTCATCTTGGAGGTGTGTTTGGGGTGGTTATCATGTTGGAATACTGCCCTGCGGCCCAGTCTCTGAAGGGAGGGGATCATGCTCTGCTTCAGTATGTCACAGTACATGTTGGCATTCATGGTTCCCTCAATGATCTGTAGCCCCCCAGTGCCGGCAGCACTCATGCAGCCCCAGACCATGACACTCCCACCACCATGACACACCCACCACCATGACACTCCCACCACCATGACACTCCCACCACCATGACACTCCCACCACCATGACACTCCCACCACCATGCTTGACTGTAGACAAGACACACTTGCCTTTGTCCTCCTCACCTGGTTGCCCCCACACACGCTTGTCACCATCTGACACCAAATACGTTTATCTTGGTCTCATCGGACCACAGGACATGGTTCCAGTAATCCATGTCCTTAGTCTGCTTGTCTTCAGCAAACTGTTTGTGGACTTTCTTGTGCATCATCTTTAGAAGAGGCAAGGTAGCCCTGCCCTGCGGCCCAGTCTCTGAAGGGAGGGGATCATGCTCTGCTTCAGTATGTCACAGTACATGTTGGTATTCATGGTTCCTTCAAAGAACTGTAGCCCCCCAGAGAAGGGACAGAATGCGGCCTGACCTTCTCATGCCAAATCAGGAAGGTATCCAGAAAGAGGCAACCCTACACTTTCCATCCTTATCAGGAACCTTTCCCTATTGCTAGTGCTGTCCCCAACAGAACTTTCCCTACATTGCCCACTTGTATAAAGTGCACTAAACCCAGGGTCACCTGGCCTATTGCAAGATGGCGCCGGCGGGAACCTGTCGTCTATCTGGGTTGGACGTCATATGATGTCCTCCTGGATCGCGCCCTGCACATGGCCTTGTGGCCGCGCAGTGGTGCAATCTGTCATCCGGCTGCATCCACCGGCATACCCTCACAACTTTCTGAAATGGGAATGAGGGCCACCTATTAGCAAAAGTATGTAGGCATAGGACACACCCCATGCCACGCCCTCCTTAAAGGAGAATTGTATAAAAAAGAATAATGACTGGTTAAACCCACAAGTGCTTTTTACCACTACTATTCCTTTATATTGGCTTTTGGGATTTACAAATGCAGAAATTTAGAAATCGGATGAAAGGTTTAGCTCTGGGAAACACTTTTTGAAAGATAAAAAAGTGCATTTTATATACAATTATAGAGATCAGACCAAAATGAGGGACAAATGAGGAGGAATGAGGGACAGAGGGACATTTCTCCCAATCAGGGACAGTCCCTCGAAATCAGGGACAGTTGGGAGTGATGTCTAGGGGTGCAACGGATCAAAAAACTCACGGATCGGATCGATCCTCGGATCAGAGTCACGGATCGGATCATTTTTCGGATCAGCAAATAATAATTGAATTTGCAAAAACCTGTGAAAATTCCACCACCATATAGTCCCCACTAATATCCACGTCATCTCCCCCACTGTAATATCCACCCCATCTCCCCCACTGTAATATCCACGTCGTATCGCCGAGTATTGGCAGGGTATCGCCGAGTATTGGCAGGGTATCGCCGAGTATTGGCAGGGTATCGCCGAGTATTGGCAGGGTATCGCCGAGTATTGGCAGGGTATCGCCGAGTATTGGCAGGGTATGTCTGGGTAATGCAGAGTATCGGCAGGGTATCGCCGAGTATTGGCAGGGTATGTCTGGGTAATGCAGAGTATCGGCAGGGTATCGCCGAGTATTGGCAGGGTATGTCTGGGTAATGCAGAGTATCGGCAGGGTATCGCCGAGTATTGGCAGGGTATCGCCGAGTATTGGCAGGGTATCGCCGAGTATTGGCAGGGTATCGCCGAGTATTGGCAGGGTATGTCTGGGTAATGCAGAGTATCGGCAGGGTATCGCCGAGTATTGGCAGGGTATGTCTGGGTAATGCAGAGTATCGGCAGGGTATCGCCGAGTATTGGCTGGGTATGGCTGGATAATGCAGAGTATCGGCAGGGTATCGCCGAGTATTGGCTGGGTATCGCAGAGTATTGGCTGGATAATGCAGAGTATTGGCTGGGTATCGCCGAGTATTGGCAGGGTATGGCTGGATAATGCAGAGTATTGGCTGGGTATCGCAGAGTATTGGCTGGGTATCGCAGAGTATTGGCTGGATAATGCAGAGTATTGGCTGGGTATCGCAGAGTATTGGCTGGGTATCGCAGAGTATCGCAGAGTATTGGCTGGGTAATGCAGAGTATTGGCTGGTTAATGCAGGGTATATGCTGGGTGATGCAGGGTATTGGCTGGGTAATGCAGTTTGTTTACAAGTGATCGCTCCGTCATTTGACGGAGCGATCACATTGTAAACAGCGGCCGGGTGAACCAAGATGGCCGCCGCTCCGGAGCTAGGCCGAAGCCGCGGCCTTTCCTAAGGCCGAGGCCGCGGATCGCGGGGTGTGCCGATCGGAACTGGGTGACCCGTTCGGATCACGGATCGGCGACGATCCGTTGCACCCCTAGTGATGTCCACCGGGCACAGCTGATGACTGATCACTTGTACCGGTACCATATGACCGTTATAACCAATCACAGCAGGTCATATGACAGTTGTAAACAGTGGGTGGCTTCCTTTCAAGCCATCCATTGTATGCTAGTGTTGCTAGCTGTGATTGGTCAGCGTGATCACACGGTCAGGGCAGGACTTAGGGTGGTGGGGGCCCCTGGGCTTGAGTTACTTTCGGGCCCTACCTTCTATACATTACCGTATTTATCGGCATATAACACACGCCGGCGTACAACTCGCCCCCCAAGTTTAGGAGGAAATTTTAAGGAAAAAACTTACATTTAAATGCCTATCAATGCAGCCTTATCAGTGCCCATCTGCAGCCTTGTCCAGTGTCATTGCAGCCTTGAAGTTTAAAAATGGCGCCGCCGAGATACAGAGTCAAAACAAAGTTAAAACAAAACAGTCGCGGTGCGTATCGGAAATTGGTATTGGCGAGTACTAAAAAAAAAGTATCGGTACTCGTGCTCATTGTAAAAAAAATGGTATCGGTGCGTCCCTACTAAATATTATACACTGATTTGGGTGATTAAATTACCACCAAAAGAAAGCTCTATTTATGTAACAAAAAATGATAGTAATGTCCTATGTGTACAGTGTAGCATGGCCGCGCAATTGTCATTCAAAGTGTGACAGCGCTGAAATCAGAAAATCGGCCTGGGCAGGAAGGGGGTAATAGTGGCCGGTATTGAAGGGATTAAATAGACTCTGCCACTGCCCAGTGATTTAGGAAACCATAGGGCAGGGGTATGCAATTAGCGGACCTCCAGCTGTTGCAGAACTACAACTCCCATGAGGCATAGCAAGACTCTGACAACCACAAGCATGACACCCAGAGGCATGATGGGACTTGTAGTTTTGCAACAGCTGGAGGTCCGTTAATTGCATATCCCTGCCATAGAGGAACCCATGACTTTCTCGCCCTCTGCATTGCCGCTGCAGTTGAGCGCCACCTGCAGTGGAGACAGCAGACTGCACTTGCCTGCACACTGGTGTTTTTTCCATTTGAAATTGATTCTCGATCCACACGGAACCTGTGACTTTATTATTATTATTATTATTATTATTATTATTATTATTATTATTATTATTATACAGGGTTTATATAGCGCCAACAGTTTGCACAGCACTTTACAACAAGGGGGCAAACAGTACAGTTACAATACAAGTGTTTCTTGTCTATTTTACCCTTTTACATACATAGAAACACAGAAAGGTGATGGCAGAAAAAAGACAGAGTAGTCCATTGAGTGTGCCCGTATTTTATTTTTTATTTTTTTTATTTTTTTTGCTTTTTTTTGTTAACAATGTTTGTACCAGAGGCATGTTTAACCACTTGAGTTCCGGTCCATAGCTGAATGACGGCTACAGCGCGGACCTCAATTTCTGGGAGGCCGTCATAGGACGTCCTCCCCTGTGCACGCTCCCTGCACGCACCCTACAGGGCGCGCGTGGGGAGCGCGCTGTGATCACCGAGTCACTGAGACTCGGGTGATCGCCGATCCGAATAAGGGGCCGGTCCCGCCCCTTACCATGTGACCAGCTGTCAGCCAATGACAGCTGATCACATGATGTAAACAAAAGCTCGATGATCGTTTTTTTTTCTGCTCACACATGTTAAAGGGACATCAGTCCCGAAGAGGAAGCAACACAGGCACCTCATCTGTGCCAATCAGTACCCCCTGCCTGTGCCACCTGTTATTGCCACCTGCCAGTGCCCACAAGTGCCACCTATCAATGCCCACAAGTGCCACCTATCAATGCCCACAAGTGCCACTTATCAATGCCCACAAGTGCCACCTATCAATGCCCACAAGTGCCGCCTATCAATGCCCACAAGTGCCACCTATCAATGCCCACAAGTGCCACCTATCAATGCCCACAAGTGCCACCTATCAATGCCCACAAGGGCCGCCTATCAATGCCCACAAGGGCCGCCTATCAATGCCCACAAGTCCCACCTATCAATGCCCACAAGTGCCACCTATCAATGCCAACAAGTGCCGCCTATCAATGCCCACAAGTGCCACCTATCAATGCCCACAAGTGCCGCCTATCAATGCCCACAAGTGCCACCTATCAATGCCCACAAGTGCCGCCTATCAATGCCCACAAGTGCCACCTATCAATGCCTACAAGTGCCGCCTATCAATGCCCACAAGTGCTGCCTATCAATGCCCACAAGGGCCGCCTATCAATGCCCACAAGGGCCGCCTATCAATGCCCACAAGTGCCACCTATCAATGCTCACCAGTGGTGCCAATCAGTGACACCTATCAGTGTAAGCAATCAGTGCCCATTATTGCCACCTGTCGGTGCCCATCACTCAGGGGCGGACTGACAACTCACGGGGCCCTCGGGCAATAGGAGATTATGGGGCCCCCAGGCAATCAGAGATTATGGGGCCACACAGTATACACACACACAGTATACAATCACACAGTATACACAGACATGTTTCTATTGGCTGAGAAGGTACTGGAGAGGTGGGGCAGCTATAATCTCTGGATTTTTAGACCAAAAGGATGTCGGTAAGGGACATTTCAGAGACAGATGTAAAAAAAACCCCAGATTTTTACATACTGTCCCTGGTTTTACTGAGTCTGGCAACCCTGATGGGGCCCCCTAGTGGCCCGGGGCCCTCGGGAAGTGGCCGAATGGCCAGTCCGCCCCTGCCATCACTGCCGCCTCATCAGCGTACATCAATGGAGGAGAAAAATGACCTGTTTGCGAAATTTTATTACAATATATAAAAGAAAAAGGAAATTTTTTAAAATTCTGCCTTTTTCAATTTTTTTTAACAAAAAATAAAAACCGCAGAGGTGACCAAATACCACCAAAAGAAAGCTCTATTTGTGGGGAAAAAATTATAAAAATGTCATTTGTGTACAGTGTTGTATGACCGCGCAATTGTCATTCAAAGTGCATCAGCGCTGAAAGCTGAAAATTGGTCTGGGCAGGAGGGGGGGGGGAGGGGGTTTAAGTGCCCAGTAAGCAAGTGGTTAAAGCCATTTACTGTTGACTGCCTTACTACCTCTGACAGACGGTCGGACTTTCCGGCAGAAAAAGTCAGACGGAATCTTTTCATCGGATATTCCGATCGTGTGGTGGGCCTCAACTGACTTTTCTTTTTTTTCGAAAATTCTGACGGACCCAGAATTAGAACATTTTAAATATTTCCAACAGAACCAATTCCTATCGGGAAAACGGCTCGTCTGTACGCTGTTCCGACGGACCAAAAACGACGCATGCTCTGAAGCAAAGTACGAGACGGCAGCTATTGGCTATTGGCTACTGAACTTCCTTTTTCTAGTCCCGTCATACGTGTTTTGTACGTCACCACGTTCTGGACGGTCGGACTTTGGTGCGATCGTGTGTTGGCAAGACCGCTTGATCGGAATTCCGTCAGAACTTTTTCCGTCAGAATTCCGACGGAAAAAACGGTCGTGCGTACGCGGAATTAGAGCTGCGCGATTCTGGCCAAAATGAGAATCGTAATTTTTTTGCTTAGAATAAAAATATCACGATTCTCGCGATGTAAAATCTTTCACATTATACAAAAAAAAAAAAAAATTGGGCTAACTTTACCGGGTATTTTTTTTTTTCAATTTATTAAAGTACTTTTTTTTCCAAAAAAAATGGCGTTTTAAAGACCGCTGCGCAAATACAGCGTGACATAAAATATTGCAACAATCGCCATTTTATTCTCTTGGGTCTCTACTAAAAAATATATATAGAATGTTTGGGGGGTTCTAAGTAATTTTCTAGCAAAAAAAAAAAAAAAAGATTTTAACTTGAAACCAACAAATGTCAGAAAAAGGTTTAGTGTCCCCCCCCCAAAAAAAAGATGATTAAAATTCCTAAAAAAATAAGAAAAATTTGGAGAATAAAAATGTTGAAAAATAAAAAATGTTGAAAAATAAAAAATTGTGAAAAATAAAAAATGTTGAAAAAGAAAAAATTTTTGTTAAAAATTTTGAAAAATAAAAAATTTTGAAAAATAAAAAAATTTTGAAAAATAAAAAAAAATTTGTGAGAAAAAAAATGTTGAAAAAATAAAAAATTTTGAAAAATAAAAAATTTTGAAAAATAAAAAATTTTGAAAAATAAAAAAAAATTGGAGAAAAAAAAAATGTTGAAAAATAAAAAATTTTGAAAAATAAAAAATTTGAAAAAAAAAAATGTTTGGAGAAAAAAAAAAAAAATAAAAAAAAAAATAAAAAATTTTGAAAAATAAAAAATAAAAAATAAACAAAAAAAAATAAAAAAAATTTGGAAAAAATAAAAAATTTTGAAAAATAAAAAATTTTGAAAAATAAAAAAAAATTTGAAAAAATAAAAATGTTGAAAAATAAAAAATTTTGAAAAATAAAAAATGTTGAAAAATAAAAAAAAATAAAAAATTTAGAAAAAAAAAAAAATGTAGAAAATAAAAAAAATTTGGAGAAAAAAAATGTGGAAAAAATAAAAAATTTTGAAAAATAAAAAATTTTGAAAAATAAAAAATTTTGAAAAAAAACAAAAATTTGGAGAAAAAAAATGTGGAAAAAATAAAAAATTTTGAAAAATAAAAAATTTTGAAAAATAAAAAATTTTGAAAAATAAAAAATTTTTTTTTGAAAAAAAAATGTGGAAAAAAAAAATGTGGAAATTTTTTTTTTCCTTTTTTTTAAAATCACCTTTAAAGTCCTGTTGGTAGGGGATCCCTCGTAGTCTGCCTCCTTCAGTGCCCGGGCTGGTGACATCACTTCTTTCACATTATACAAAAAAAAAAAAAAATTGGGCTAACTTTACCGGGTATTTTTTTTTTCAATTTATTAAAGTACTTTTTTTTCCAAAAAAAATGGCGTTTTAAAGACTGCTGCGCAAATACAGCGTGACATAAAATATTGCAACAATCGCCATTTTATTCTCTTGGGTCTCTACTAAAAAATATATATAGAATGTTTGGGGGGTTCTAAGTAATTTTCTAGCAAAAAAAAAAAAAAAGATTTTAACTTGAAACCAACAAATGTCAGAAAAAGGTTTAGTGTCCCCCCCCCAAAAAAAAAAGATGATTAAAATTCCTAAAAAAATAAGAAAAATTTGGAGAATAAAAATGTTGAAAAATAAAAAATGTTGAAAAATAAAAAATTGTGAAAAATAAAAAATGTTGAAAAAGAAAAAATTTTGAAAAATAAAAATTTTGAAAAATAAAAATTTTGAAAAATAAAAAATTTTGAAAAATAAACAAAAATTTGGAAAAAAAAATGTGGAAAAAATAAAAAATTTAGAAAAATAAAACATTTTGAAAAATAAAAAATTTTGAAAAATAAAAAATGTTGAAAAAAAAAAATGTTGAAAAATAAAAAATTTTGAAAAAAAAAAAATGTAGAAAAATAAACAAAAATTTGGAGAAAAAAAATGTGGAAAAAATAAAAAATTTTGAAAAATAAAAAATTTTGAAAAATAAACAAAAATTTGGAGAAAAAAAATGTGGAAAAAATAAAAAATTTTGAAAAATAAAAAATTTTGAAAAATAAAAAATTTTGAGTTGAAAAAAAAAAATTTTGTGTTGAAAAAAAAATAAAAAAAAAAATTTTGAAAAAAAAAATAGAAAAATAAACAAAAATTTGGAAAAAAAAATAAAAAATAAAAAATTTTGAAAAATAAAAAATTTTGAAAAATAAAAAATTTTGAAAAATAAACAAAAATTTGGAGAAAAAAAATGTGGAAAAAATAAAAAATTTTGAAAAAATAAAAAATTTTGAAAAAAATAAAAAATTTTGAAAAAAAAAAAAAAAATTTTGTGGAAAAAAAAAATGTGGAAATTTTTTTTTTCCTTTTTTTTTAAAATCACCTTTAAAGTCCTGTTGGTAGGGGATCCCTCGTAGTCTGCCTCCTTCAGTGCCCGGGCTGGTGACATCACTTCCCCCTCGATGCAGGAAGGGCTCAGCTCTGCCCCCTCCCTCCTGTCAGTCATCTGGGACACGTGACAGGTCCCAGATGACTGTGCGGCCAATCACGACTCGCGGCGCCGCTCGTGCATGCACAGTGGGAGCCCAGCTGTGAAGCCACAGCCGGGAGCCCACAGTAAGAATGCCGGCTCCGCCAAGCGGAGCGGGCAGCGAGGGGGGGCTTCGTTCCCCCGCATTGCTGGACCCCGGGACAGGTAAGTGTCCGATTATTAAAAGTCAGCAGCTGCAGTATTTGTAGCCGCTGACTTTTACATTTTTTTTTAAGAGGCACCCAACTTTAACCACTTCAGCCCCGGACCAATTGGCAGCCAAAGGACCAGGCCCCTTTTTGCGATTCGGCACTGCGTCGCTTTAACTGACAATTGCGCGGTCGTGCGACGTGGCTCCCAAACAAAATTGGCGTCCTTTTTTTCCCCACAAATAGAGCTTTCTTTTGGTGGTATTTGATCGCCCCTGCGGTTTTTATTTTTTGAGCGCTATAAACAAAAAAGGGCGACAATTTTGATCGGTTTGCGCAAAAGTTATAGCGTTTACAAGATATGGGGATAGTTTTATAGCATTTTTATTAATATTTTTTTTTTATTAGTAATGGCGGCGATCGGCGATTTTTATTGTGACTGCGACATTATGGCGGACACATCGGACATTTTTTGACACATTTTTGGGACCATTGTCATTTATACAGCAATCAGTGCTATTTAAATGCATTGATTCCTGTATAAATGACAATGGCAGTGAAGGGGTTAACCACAAGGGGGCAGTGTAATGGTTAAGTATGCCTAGGGGTGTGTTTCTTACTGTGGGGGGGCGTGGCTGTCAGCTTGTGAATGCTGATCTTTGCTCCAATCACAGGGAGCAGAGATCGGCGTCACTAGTTGCTAGGCAGAACGGGGAAGATGCTGTTTATCTCGGCATCTCCCCGTTCAGCCTTCCCGTGAGACGATCGCGGGGGTCCCCGCGGCGATCGAGTCCGCGGGGACCGCGACCGCACTCATGGGGGTCCCGACCGGTGCAGGAGCGTGCCGCTCCCGATGGCACGGACAGGCATTAAGGAGGGACTTATATATACGCCCTCCTGCCTGTACGTGCCATTCTGCCGACGTATATCGTCGCGCGCCGGTCGGCAAGTGGTTAAGTGGTTAAGCTTTCCTTATTTACACACTGAAGTCTATTCCTTTGACAAATTGTTACAATGTTTATAGTTAAGTTTCACTGATAAAGAATGTTGTGATTCTCGGCAGACTGCCCGTTTTTTTTTTCTTCCTCTCTGTGTGGCTTCAGAAGAGCAGAGAGAATTCTTTTCATAGACAGAATCGTGAAACACTTTTGTCAGGATCGCAATGGGGAGAAAAATGGCGCTAACGATTGTTGACGATTAATGGTGCAGCTCTACAACCTCTGCTGGCAGTTTATTAGATGAGGACGTAGGTGAACCGGAGAACCCCCTGCAATACAACCCACCACACACTCAACAGTTGATAAAAAGAAAAAATCAACAAAAATAACAACATAGGTGGACTTTTTTTTTTTGTTACTATGTAGTCCGACACATCCAGCGCCCGCCCCTCCCCCACCCACTCACAGAAACTTTAACCACTTGCTGACCACCGTCTGCATTCAAACATCCTGTCAGCCGGCGGTTACACCAGGATCATCGGCTGTCACCGGCCCCAAGCTGTCACAGGGCGGCTTGTTTGCCCCTTGTGATATCTATAAAGTTAAATGCAAAAAAAAAAAAAATATGTATATATATATATATATAAAAAAAGCTCCCCCACCCCCCTGTCCATACAGGGAAATGAAATCTTTAGGGGGACCGGACTGTGGCCAGTGGGGGTGAAAAAATTACATCATTGGTGTCAGTTGGAGGAATAGTGCCCCATCATTGGTATCAGGGGGAGGAATAGTGCCCCATCATTGGTGTCAGTGGGAATAATAGTGTCCCATCATTGGTGTCAGAGGGAGGAATAGTGTCCCATCATTGGTGTCAGAGGGAGGAATAGTGCCCCATCATTGGTGTCAGAGGGAGGAATAGTGCCCCATCATTGGTGTCAGTGGGAGGAATAGTGCCCCATCATTGGTGTCAGTGGGAGGAATAGTGCCCCATCATTGGCGTCAGTGGGAAGAATAGTGCCCCATCATTGGTGTCAGTGGGAGGAATAGTGCCCCATCATTGGTGTCAGAGGGAGGAATAGTGCCCCATCATTGGTGTCAGGTGGGAGGAATAGTGCCCCATCATTGGTGTCAGGGGGAGGAATAGTGCCCCATCATTGGTGTCAGTGGGGGGAATAGTGCCCCATCATTGGTGTCAGTGGGAGGAATAGTGCCCCATCATTGGTGTCAGTGGGAGGAATAGTGCCCCATCATTGGTGTCAGTGGGAGGAATAGTGCCCCATCATTGGTGTCAGGGGGAAGAATAGTGCCCCATCATTGGTGTCAGTGGGAGGAATAGTGCCCCATCATTGGTGTCAGTGGGAGGAATAGAGCCCCATCATTGGTGTCAGTGGGAGGAATAGTGCCCCATCATTGGCGTCAGTGGGAGAATAGTGCCCCATCATTGGTGTCAGTGGGATGAATAGTGCCCCATCATTGGTGTCAGTGGGAGGAATAGTGCCCCATCATTGGTATCAGTGGAAGGAATAGTGCCCCATCATTGGTGTCAGAGGGAGGAATATTGCCCCATCATTGGCGTCAGTGGGAGGAATAGTGCCCCATCATTGGTGTCAGTGGGAGGAATAGTGCCCCATCATTGGTGTCAGTGGGATGAATAGTGCCCCATCATTGGTGTCAGTGGGAGGAATAGTGCCCCATCATTGGTGTCAGTGGGGGGAATAGTGCCCCATCATTGGTGTCAGTGGGAGGAATAGTGCCCCATCATTGGTGTCAGTGGGAGGAATAGTGCCCATCATTGGTGTCAGTGGAAGGAATAGTGCCCCATCATTGGTGTCAGTGGGAGGAATAGTGCCCCATCATTAGTGTCAGTGGGAGGAATAGTGCCCCATCATTGGTGTCAGTGGGAGGAATAGTGCCCCATCATTGGTATCAGTGGGAGGAATAGTGCCCCATCATTAGTATCAGTGGGAGGAATAGTGTGCCCATCATTGGTGTCAGTGGGAGGAATAGTGCCCATCATTGGTGTCAGTGGGAGGAATAGTGCCCCATCATTGGTGTCAGTGGGAGGAATAGAGTCCCATCATTGGTGTCAGTGGGAGGAATAGTGCCCCATCATTGGTATCAGTGGGAGGAATAGTGCCCCATCATTAGTATCAGTGGGAGGAATAGTGCCCCATCATTGGTGTCAGTGGGAGGAATAGTGCCCCATCATTGGTATCAGTGGGAGGAATAGTGCCCCATCATTGGTATCAGTGGGAGGAATAGTGCCCCATCATTGGTATCAGGGGGAGGAATAGTGCCCCATCATTGGTGTCAGTGGGAGGAATAGTGCCCCATCATTGGTGTCAGTGGGAGGAATAGTGCCCCATCATTGGTGTCAGTGGGAGAAATAGTGCCCCATCATTGGTATCAGTGGGAGGAATAGTACCCCATCATTGGTATCAGTGGGAGGAATAGTGCCCCATCATTGGTATCAGTGGGAGGAATAGTGCCCCATCATTGGTATCAGTGGGAGGAATAGTACCCCATCATTGGTATCAGTGGGAGGAATAGTGCCCCATCATTGGTATCAGTGGCAGGAATAGTGTCCCATCATTGGTATCAGTGGCAGGAATAGTGTCCCAAGGACTCCCATCCCCCAGTGACTTTGCCTAGGCTGAGATGATATCATTGGTCTGCTGCAGTCAGGGGGAAGAATTTCCTCAGTCTCTCCTCCTGCAGTGATCAGACCACAACTTTGCAGCAAGTCACAAGGTGAGAGGCCGCTGGGGGTTGATCAGACATTTGTGAATTCAGCCAAGAACTGCACAGAGTCCAGAAAGTGGAGGGTGCCGGCCCCTCGGGTGGTGCCCTCTGGTGGTGCCCTCTGGTGGTGCCTGAGCAAAGATGGCGCTGTCCAATAGAAGATGAAGGCGTTGTCATGGGGGGGGTGACCCCAGTGGGAGGATATAATGGGCACATTATGTGACATTTCACACTGGTCCCAATACACATACAGATAATGATTGGATGTCTCTCCTCAGATGGAGTATTTCCTGAAGAAGCTGGCGGAGGCGATGGGCAGCGGGTGGCAACAAGCTCTGTTTGAGGATTACAAAATCGGCCTCCACAACAAGCCGAGCGGTCTGTCCGTGTGGGAGCTCATCGATCTGATTGGAAGCGGGCAGTTCAGTAAAGGCACCGACTTCACCACCGTCTCCATGGCCATCAACGAGGTCTTCAATGAGCTTGTGCTGGATGTCCTGAAACAGGTAAGAAGACCCCTCCACTGTACAATCTCCACCGTACAATCTCCTCCGTACAATCTCCTCCGTACAATCCCCTCCGTACAATCCCCTCCGTACAATCTCCTCCGTACAATCTCCCCCGTACAATCTCCCCCGTACAATCCCCTCCGTACAATCTCCCCCGTACAATCTCCCCCGTACAATCTCCACCGTACAATCCCCTCCGTACAATCCCCTCCGTACAATCCCCTCCGTACAATCCCCTCCGTACAATCTCCTCCGTACAATCTCCACCATACAATCTCCTCCGTACAATCTCCCTCCGTACAATCCCCTCCATACAATCTCCTCCGTACAATCTCCCCCGTACAATCTCCTCCGTACAATCTCCCCCGTACAATCCCCTCCGTACAATCTCCCCCGTACAATCCCCTCCGTACAATCTCCCCCGTACAATCTCCCCCGTACAATCCCCTCCGTACAATCTCCTCCGTACAATCCCCTCCGTACAATCCCCTACGTAGAATCCCCACCGTACAATCTCCACCGTACAATCTCCCCCGTACAATCTCATCCGTACAATCCCCTCCGTACAATCCCCTCCGTACAATCTCCACCATACAATCTCCCCCGTACAATCCCCTCTGTACAATCCCCTCTGTACAATCCCCTCCGTACAATCTCCACTGTACAATCCCCTCCGTACAATCTCCATCGTACAATCTCCACTGTACAATCTCCACCGTACAATCTCCACTGTACAATCTCCACCGTACAATCTCCCCCGTACAATCTCCCCCGTACAATCTCCACTGTACAATCCCCTCCGTACAATCTCCCCCGTACAATCTCCCCCGTACAATCCCCTCCGTACAATCTCCTCCGTACAATCCCCTCCGTACAATCTCCCCCGTACAATCTCCTCCGTACAATCTCCACTGTACAATCTCCTCCGTACAATCTCCCCCGTACAATCTCCTCCGTACAATCTCCTCCGTACAATCTCCCCCGTACAATCTCCTCCGTACAATCCCCTCTGTACAATCTCCCCCGTACAATCTCCTCCGTACAATCTCCCCTGTACAATCTCCACTGTACAATCTCCCCCATACAATCTCCTCCGTACAATCTCCCCCGTACAATCTCCTCCGTACAATCTCCCCTGTACAATCTCCACTGTACAATCTCCTCCGTACAATCCCCTCCGTACAATCTCCACTGTACAATCCCCTCCGTACAATCTCCACCGTACAATCCCCTCCGTACAATCTCCACTGTACAATCTCCACTGTACAATCCCCTCCGTACAATCTCCACCGTACAATCCCCTCCGTACAATCTCCACCGTACAATCCCCTCCGTACAATCTCCCCCATACAATCTCCCCCGTACAATCCCCTCCGTACAATCTCCTCCGTACAATCCCCTCCGTACAATCCCCTCCGTACAATCTCCACCGTACAATCCCCTCCGTACAATCTCCTCCGTAAATCTCCCCTGTACAATCCTCTCCGTAAATCCCCTCCGTACAATCCCCTCCGTACAATCTCCACCGTACAATCCTCTCCGTAAATCCCCTCCGTACAATCTCCCCCGTACAATCCCCTCCGTACAATCCCCTCCGTACAATCTCCACCGTACAATCCTCTCCGTAAATCCCCTCCGTACAATCCCCTCCGTACAATCCCCTCCGTACAATCTCCCCCGTACAATCCCCTCCGTACAATCTCCCCCGTACAATCTCCTCCGTACAATCTCCACCGTACAATCTCCCCCGTACAATCTCCCCCGTACAATCTCCACCGTACAATCCCCTCCGTACAATACCCTCCGTACAATCTCCCCCGTACAATCTCCCCCGTACAATCTCCCCCGTACAATCTCCCCCGTACAATCTCCTCCGTACAATCTCCCCCGTACAATCTCCCCCGTACAATCTCCACTGTACAATCCCCTCCGTACAATCTCCCCCGTACAATCTCCTCCGTACAATCTCCACTGTACAATCCCCACCGTACAATCTCCACCGTACAATCCTCTCCGCGCAATCTCCTCCGTACAATCCCCTCCGTACAATCTCCTCCGTACAATCCCCTCCGTACAATCTCCTCCGTACAATCCCCTCCGTACAATCTCCTCCGTACAATCTCCTCCGTACAATCCTCTCCGTACAATCCTCTCCGTACAATCCCCTCCGTACAATCCCCTCCGTACAATCCCCTCCGTACAATCCCCTCCGTACAATCCCATCCATACAATCTCCTCCGTACAATCCCCTCCGTACAATCTCCTCCGTACAATCCCTTCTGCAACAATCTCCCCTCCGTACAATCCCCTCCGTACAATCCCCTCCGTACAATCTCCTCCGTACAATCTCCACTGTACAATCCCCTCCGTACAATCTCCTCCGTACAATCTCCTCCGTACAATCCCCTCCGTACAATCCCCTCCGTACAATCCCCTCCGTACAATCCCCTCCGTACAATCTCCCCCGTACAATCCCCTCCGTACAATCCGCTCCGTACAATCTCCCCCGTACAATCTCCACCGTACAATCCGCTCCGTACAATCTCCTCCGTACAATCTCCTCCGTACAATCTCCACTGTACAATCTCCACTGTACAATCCCCTCCGTACAATCCCCTCCGTACAATCTCCCCCGTACAATCTCCTCTGTACAATCTCCCCCGTACAATCTCCACCGTACAATCTCCTCCGTACAATCTCCACCGTACAATCTCCTCCGTACAATCTCCACCGTACAATCTCCTCTGTACAATCTCCCCCGTACAATCTCCACCGTACAATCTCCTCTGTACAATCTCCACCGTACAATCTCCTCCGTACAATCTCCACCGTACAATCTCCTCTGTACAATCTCCCCCGTACAATCTCCACCGTACAATCTCCTCTGTACAATCTCCCCCGTACAATCTCCACCGTACAATCTCCTCCGTACAATCTCCACCGTACAATCTCCTCCCTACAATCCCCTCCGTACAATCCCCTCCGTACAATCTCCCCCATACAATCCCCTCCGTACAATCGCCTCCGTACAAAAGCCTCTAAAAAGAAAACGAATGCAGCCACCACATCTATGAATCTAAAATCCATGATCTAAAAAGGAATATTAGCAAATATTAGACATGGGCACTGCCAAAAAATTTGTTTCTTTTCAATCGTTTTTTTTGGAAGTTTAAAAATGAAAAAAAAATACGTAAATTAGAAAATTCATAAATTTGAAAATTCGTAAATTCAAATTTAATCGAAAATTTGGTTGTTTTAAAATGAGATTCGGAAATTTGGATTTTCGAATTTTCGAATTTCTGAAATTCAGAATTTTCGAATTTCCGAAATTCAGAATTTTCGAATTTCCGAAATTCTGAATTTTCCAATTTCCGAAATTTAGAATTTTCAAATTTCCAAATATTCGGAAAAATTGGGAAATTCGAAAATTCGGATATTCCCTAATTAACGAATTTGTCTAAATTCTTTAACCACTTAAGGACCGCCTCCTGCACATTTACGTCGGCAGAATGGCACGGTAGGGCACATCAGGTATGTGGCCCTTTAAGAGCCCAGCCGTGGGTCACGCTCGCGACCCGGTCCTGAGCTCCGTGACCGTGGCCGCGGGACCCGCGAACGCCGCCGGTGTCCCGCGATCGGGTCACGGAGCTGAAGAACGGGGAGAGGTCTGTGTAAACAAACCTCTCCCCGCGCTTCCTAGTGAGGCTGTTCCCTGTCATCGGGAAAGACAGTCAGTGATGTCACACGCCAAGCCACAGCCCCAGACAGTTAGAAACACACCCCTAGGCACACTTAACCCCTCCCCGCCCCCTTGTGGTTAACCCCTTCACTGCCAGTGTCATTTACACAGGAATCAATGCATTTAAATAGCACTGATTGCTGTATAAATGACAATGGTCCCAAAAATGTGTCAAAAAATGTCCGATGTGTCCGCCATAATGTCGCAGTCACAATAAAAATCACTGATCGCCGCCATTACTAGTAAAAAAAAAAATATTAATAAAAATGCTATAAAACTATCCCCTATTTTGTAAACGCTATAACTTTAGCGCAAACCAATCAATAATCGCTTATTGCAATTTTTTTTTTTTTACCAAAAATATGTAGAAGAATACGTATCGGCCTAAACTGAGGAAAAAAAAATGTTTTTTATATTTTTTTGGGGATATTTATTATAGCAAAAAATAAAAAATATTGAATTTTTTTCAAAATTGTCGCTCTATTTTTGTTTATAGCGCCAAAAATTAAAACCGCATTAAATACCACCAAAAGAAAGCTCTATTTGTGGGGAAAAAAGGACGCCAATTTTGTTTGGGAGCCACGTCGCACGACCGCGCAATTGTCAGTTAAAGCGGCGCAGTGCCGAATCGCAAAAAGGGGGGCCTGGTCCTTTGGCTGCCAATTGGTCCGGGGCTGAAAGTGGTAAAAAAACGAATTTGGAACTAAACGAATTGCACGTCTAACAAATATCTCTGTAGTGGTGCTCTATTCCTAATATATATACATATATATATATATATATATATATATATATATATATATATAATATATATATATATATATATATATATATATATATATATATATATAATATATGAAAATAATAATAATAATAATATGGCGGAGCATTTAACCCTTTTCCATTTTACTGGAAATAAAAAATAACTTGTTGCACTTTGTGTCCCCAATGCAGAGATTTCCCATCACTTCCTGTCTTCATAGCGGGGAAATCTCCCCATCTGGGGGACAGACTGCAAATTAAAGATTATAATGACGGGAGGTCTTATATATCTTTATTTTTTATTTTTATTTATTATTTTTTATTTTTATTTATTATTTCTTTTTTTATGGTTGAACTGGATGGACTTGTCTTTTTTCGGCCTAGCTAACTATGTAACTATGTAACTATATCAATTTATATTTTGTATTTATTTTTGGAAAATAAAAAAGTTGCAAAATGTAGCCGAACTCCTGAATTCAGCTTCTCCAGGATGGAACTTTGCCACAAATGCATTTTCAGCATCATTTTTTTTGGCACTTTGGCGCCCTCTTGTGGTCAGTCCAAAAAATTACATTGATTAAAAATGTTATGGAATTTAAAAAGTAATGAGCACACACTTTTTTTCTCTTTGTCTTAAAGCGGTCCTGCACACATTTCATTTAGTAAATCTCTTTGCCTTCCAAATCCAAAATACCTTGTAATTGATGACTTCCGGTCCTCTGTCTCTGCGGGGGTGGGCGGGGTCTGTGCGGGGATCCTCGTCACGCCGCACTGTCTCCTGGGATCTGGTGTCATTGATCCCAGGAGTCAGTGCGGGCATCTTCCGAAATCTCACGAGATTTCGGTCACATCTTCCGAAATCTCGCGAGATTTCGGACACATCTTCCGAAATCTCTCGAGATTTCGGAGAACATGAGCTGCACTTTGCCGTTACTGCGCACGCGCGAGCTCGGCGCAGTAACAGCGGTGCATGCTGGGCCATCTAAAGTGCCTGTGGGGTTTCACATGCCCACAGGCAAGATGGCCCCCAGCAGAGAAGAAGACTATAAAGAATCTTATCGGAGGAAAATGGAGGGCGATCGAGATGGAAGATGGAACAGGTGAGTCCCCCAATTTAGGTAAACATCCTTTGCATACCCCCCCCAAAAAATAAAAAATAAACACAGTGCAGAACCGCTTTAATAAGTCGATTTTATTTGTTAGGCAATACATACATCAAAAAACATAAAACAAAAAATGAAAATTTTTCTACTTTCGATCGGTGTTGATTTAAAAAAAAAAACATTGTTGACGTGGAAAGAAGAGATTGTATTCTATCATTTGTCTTCTTACACCAAATTATGGATTTGGATTCAAAGCTTTGCAAAATTATTTACAGATAAAATAAAGATGCTTTTTATTTAAATGTTGTACTTTTTTTAGTGTAAGATTTTTTTTTAAATATTATGTCTGGAAACAAAAAAAAGGAAAAATAATACTTCAGGGGAGAGGATTATAAGGAGCTAATTAGAGGGGATCCGGGTAAACTAAAGGTTAATAAAGAGTTAAATAGAAACTCCCCCCTTTTAAAAAAATATATATATTTGTCAGGTTACTTTAACTGACATCATATGTGATCAAAGATCATTCCTTTGATCTGCAGATGAATGAAACAATAAATACAAAAGTAACAATATTACTTTGTATTCCTTTACCTCATGTCTGATCAATGTTTATAAACAATGTTACTTTGTATCTCTCTATCTCCCGTCTGTTCAATGTTTATAAATAATTATCCTTTGTATCTCTCTCTCTCCCGCCTGATCAATGTTTATAAACAATGTTACATTGTATCTCTCTCCTGTCTAAACAATGTTTATAAATAATGTTACTTTGTATCTCTCTATCTCTCGTCTGTTCAATGTTTATAAATAATTATCCTTTGTATCTCTCTCTCTCTCTCCCGCCTGATCAATGTTTATAAACAATGTTACATTGTATCTCTCTCCTGTCTAAACAATGTTTATAAACAATTATCCTTTGTATCTCTCTCCTGTCTGATCAATGTTTATAAACAATGTTACATTGTATCTCTCTCCTGTCTAAACAATGTTTATAAACAATTATCCTTTGTATCTCTCTCCCGTCTGATCAATGTTTATAAACAATGTTACTTTGTATTTTTCTATCTCCTGCCTGATCAATGTTACTTTGTATCTCTCTATCTCCCGCCTGATCAATGTTTATAAACAATGTTACATTGTATCTCTCTCCTGTCTAAACAATGTTTATAAACAATGTTACTTTGTATCTCTCTCCTGTCTGATCAATGTTTATAAACAATTATCCTTTGTATCTCTCTATCTCCTGCCTGATCAATGTTTATAAACAATGTTACTTTGTATCTCTCCATCTCCTGTCTGATCAATGTTTATAAACAATGTTACTTTGTATCTCTCTATCTCCTGCCTGATCAATGTTTATAAACAATGTTACTTTGTATCTATCTCCCGTCTGATCAATGTTTATAAACAATGTTACTTTGTATCTCTATCTCCCCTCTGATCAATATTTATAAACAATGTTACTTTATATCTCTCTATCTCCTGTCTGATCAATGTTTATAAACAATGTTACTTTGTATCTCTCTATCTGCTGTCTGATCAATGTTTATAAACAATGTTACTTTGTATCTCTATCTCCCGTATGATCAATGTTTATAAACAATGTTTTGTCCTCACTACATTCGCTGTCCAGGTCGGTGAGTCTTTAAATCCATTCTGGTTTTCTCTTTAGGGCTATCTGTGGAAAAAGGGCCACAAGAGGAAAAACTGGACGGAGCGATGGTTTGTCCTAAAGCCGAATGTCCTGTTCTATTATGTCAGCGAGGATTTAAAGGACAAAAAGGGAGACGTCATCCTGGATCCGAACTGCTGCGTCGAGGTAATAAATCCGCCATCTTTCCTTTATAAAGCAGAACTCCAGAAAAATAAAAAAAACAGTTTTTTTTTTTGCTGGCTGTGTCCCTACTGTGGAGATTTACCCGCATTTCCTTTCCAGACAGGAAGTGATGGAAAATCTTTTCAATGGGGACACACACAGAAAATATATTTCTAGTAGTGTGGGGGAACCACACTACTAGAAATATATTTTCTGTGTGTGTCCCCATTGAAAAGATTTTCCATCACTTCCTGTCTGGAAAGGAAATGCGGGTAAATCTCCACAGTAGGGACACAGCCAGCAAAAAAAAAAAAAAAAAAACAACAACCTCACAGGGGATGTAACCCTTTCCATATAAAAACAAAGAACACATTTGGCTTGAGTTATGCTTTAAGATTACACTGAGGAATTGTTAAAGGAAATATTTAGGGGCCTACTGTATCTATAGATCCCGATTTATTGGACGGAATTGTAAGCATACCTTCTGTCATAGATCCATTTGTATGGTTGTCAGCGCCATCTAGTGGAAAAATGCGGTATACGTTCTCAATGGTGTACTTCAGAAAACTATACCGCATATTGGCCTCCTCCTTGCATCAGGGTCCCCAGAGAACCTCCCCTCCCCTTGGGGACCCCTGCAGAGACTCGGGGCTATAGGCCCCAGATTCAGGGCTATAGCTCCAAAAGCCCCCCCCTAGTGACGCCACTGGTGGCAGTGTAATCTGATCCAGCCATATTGGGCAGAAGTATTCGATTTAACCACAAGTCTCAGAAAGAGACTCGGTTCTTTCTGAGATTTGTTGTTTACAAGTTAAAAACATTTTTTTTTTGCTAGAAAATTTCTTAGAACCCCCAAACATTATACATTTTTTTCTAACACCCTAGAGAATAAAATGGCGGTCGTTGCAATACTTTCTGTCACACCGTATTTGCGCAACGGTCTTACAAGCGCACTTTCTTTTGGGAAAAAATACACATTTTTGGGAATTAAAAAATAAGACAAAAGTAAAATTAGCCCAGTTTTTTTTAATATTGTGAAAGATAATGTTACGCCGAGTAAATTGATACCAAACATGTCACGATTCAAAATTGCGCCCACTCGTGGAACGGCGACAAACTTTTAACCCTTAAAAATCTCCAAAGGCGACGTTTAAAAAATTCTACAGGTTGCATGTTTTGCGTTACAGAGAAGGTCTAGGGCTAGAATTATTGCTCTCGCTCTACCGATCGCGGCGATACCTGACATGTGTGGTTTGAACACCGTTTTCGTAGGCGGGCGCTACTCACGTATGCGTTTGCTTCTGCACGCCAGCTCGTCAGGACGGGGGACGTTTACATTTTTTTTTTATTTATTTTACTTTTTATTTTTACACTGTTTTAAAAAAAAAAAAAATTGTGTAATTTTTATTCCTATTACAAGGAATGTAAACATCCCTTGTAATAGAAAAAAAAAAGCATGACAGGTCCTCTTAAATATGAAATCTGGGGGGTCAAAAAAACTTCACATCTCATATTTACACTAAAATGCAATAACAAAAAAAAAAAAATGATTATTTAAAAAATAAATAAAAAGGCCCTTTAAGAGCTATGGGCGGAAGTAACGTTTTGACGTCGCTTTCGCCCTGCAATGGTATAGAGACGGGTGGGGGGGCCATCTTCCCCCTCACTCATCTCCATGCCCAGCAAGGAAGAGGATCCGATCGCCTCCGCCGCTGCCGACGGCTCCGGTAAGCGGCGGAGGGCACAGGAGCGCGGCAGGAGGGGTGGTGAGACTCTCTCCCCCTCCCAAATAAATAAAAAGGGTCGGGAAAGGTCACAGATTTATATATAAAAAAAGGGGGGGGGGGTTCTTTTCTTTCGTGATTTTAATATTATAGGTAGGAGGAAGGGGATATTATTCACAAAAAAAAGGGTAGGAAATAGGCCACGATTTTTAGAGGAGATTGTAATGGAGGTAGAGAGATGAGACTCTCTCCCCCTCCAAAAAAAAAAAAAAAAAAAGATGGGGAAAGGTCACAGATTTATATATAAAAAGGGGGGGGGGGGTTTCTTTTCTTTCGTGAGTTTAATACTATAGGTAAGAGGAAGGGGATATTATTCACCAATAAAAAAGGGTAGGAAATAGGCCACGATTTTTAGAGGAGATTGTAATGGAGGTAGAGAGATGAGACTCTCTCCCCCTCCAAAAACATAAATAAAAAGGTCGGGAAAGGTCACAGATTTATATATAAAAAGGGGGTGGGTTTCTTTTATTTTGTGATTTTAATATTAGGAGGAAGGGGATATTATTCACCAATAAAAAAAGGGTAGGAAATAGGCCACGATTTTTAGAGGAGATAGTAATGGTGGTAAAGAGATGAGACTCTCTCCCCCTCCAAATTAAATAAAAAGGATTGGGAAAGGTCACAGATTTATATATAAAAAAGGGGGGGGGGTTCTTTTTTTTTTTCTTCTTTTTTTTTTTCTTTCGTGATTTTAATATCATAGGTAGGAGGAAGTAGATATTATTCACCATATACTACACAATTGTGCAAAGGTAAACAGATTGAGGGTGAGGGGATCGGTTAGTTCACGGTATCCAATAATATATGTTGGGGGGGGGGGTGGTGTGTGTTTTCCTTTTTTTCTTCTTTTTTTGGGGGGAGATGGTGGAATATTTAAAATTTTCAAAAAAAAAAATGTTTTTCTTTTTTGGGACTCTTCACTTTCTCTGAGAACTATGGGAAATGTGATCTTCTGAAAGGAGTATGTTGTGGGGGATCCAGTGTTGTGTTTTTGTGTTTTTTCTTTGAAAGTTTTGTATATTTGTTTTTTTTATATGTGTATAAATTCAATAAAAATAATTTAAAACAAAATATAAAACAAAACGATGGTGCTGATGGACCACTTGGTGTAGGTTAGGGGGCTGGGGAAGGGGGATAGATAGTCACTATTGGAATGGTTGCAGCTTCTCTATATCAGGTCCAGAGTCACCCGATTCACATACAAAAACAAGCAGAAGAGGGCGCCACCATCTAAGTATAATCTATTTATAAAAGGAAATCATTGTTTGCAATGTCTTTTAATAGAAATGTGGAATTCATTTCGTTTTTTTTTTTTTCATTTTTCGCTTTTTTTCGTTATTTTCGTTCGTTCGTTTTCGTACGAATGAACGAATCGTACGAATCCGAATAACGAATCGTTCGAATCGTACAAATCCGATTAACGAATCATTCGAATCGAACGAATCCGAAAAACAACGGAAATCCGAAAAAAACTAATTAGAAACAACGAATGTACTAATGAAGAAAAACCGAAAAACGAAAACGAACGAAAAAATTCGTACATTCGTAACTTTTTTTTTGTGTTGAATTGGTAATTTTCCGTGTCCCTTACAATGGCGCTGCTAAACGTGCTTCGAATGGATTGAACCAAAAAATTCGTACATTCGTAACTTTTTTTCGATTCGTAACTTTTTTTTTCGATTCGTAACTTTTTTATTTTTTTTTTTCGATTTGTAATTTTCCGTGTCTCTATTGAACAAAAAAATTCGTACATTCGTAACTTTTTTTTTTCGATCCGTAACTTTTTTTTTTCGATTCGTAACTTTTTTTTTCGATTCGTAAATTATTAAAATGTAATAATAGCATACACATTACATAAAATTATGAATTATGCTCCGATTACGAATGTATGAATGTTACGAATGTACGAATAAATACGAATGCGTCCGAAAATTAAACTAACGAAAAAACGAATCAACGAAAAAATAACTTACGAATGTACGAATCGTTACGAATACGAACACCGACGTCTAACGAATGGACGAATCATTACGAATCAACGGAAACGAAAAGAGCGAAACGAAAATAAACAAATTTTTTTGTTGTGCACATGTCTATCTTTTAATAAATAGATCACACTTACAAGGTAGAACCTCTTATGCTTGTTTTTGTGTTATGTTGCCTCTTCATTGGCTGCTTTAACCCTTAAAACCCAATACCACCGTGCGGCAACTTTATGCAGCACCGCTATTTGTCAAGAAAAAACAACGTTACACTCGTTCTTGGTGAATAGAGCAATATCGAATGTTCTCAGGCTATTTCCTTTATAGATAGAATTGTTATTCATGCATAAAAATAGAGCAGTTCGGGAAATATTGCATTATAGCCAGTTGCTGAGGATCATAGGAAAGAAAAGAAAGATTTACTATGATCTTCCACTCCATCTAGTGGCCATATTGTGGTATTTCTTAAACCACTCTGTATTTTATTTTTTCCATTTGACCTGTAATGCCGCGTACACATGATCGGAATTTCGGCCAGCAAAAGACAGATGAGAGCTTTTCATCGGAAAATGCGACCGTGTGTAGGCTCCATCGAAATTTTGCTGGCCGAATTTCCGCCAGCAAAAATTTGAGAGCATGTTCTCAATTTTTCCGACGGAAAAGGTTTCTATCGGAAATTACGATCGTCTGTAGCAATTCCGACGTGCAAAATTCCTACGCATGCTCGGAAACAATTCGACGCATGCTCGGAAGCATTGAACTTCATTTTTTCTCAGCTCGTCGTAGTGTTGTACGTCACCGCGTTCTCGACGGTCGGAATTTGGTGTGGCCGCGTGTAGGCAAGACAGTTTGAGCGGAAATTCCGTCGGGAAAACCGTCAGAGCTTTTTCCGACGAGAATTCCGATTGTGTGTAGGCGGCATAAGGCTGGGTTCACACTATTGTGAATTAGATGTGGGTTTCCTCCACATCCAATTCGCATGTCAGGTGATTATACATGTGTGGTTTGTTCAGTTCCGAATTAAAATTCGGACGAATTTTAGTTATATGGAAATTCGGAATGTATCTGAATTTTACCAAATTAGAATAGTACCGAATTTAAATGAACCCGAAACCCGAAATTTGAATTCGGATGAAATTCAAATTTGAAAAGTTTTCAAATTTGAAAAGTTTTCAAATTTAAAAAAGTTTTCAAATTTAAAAAAGTTTTCAAATTTGAAAAGTGTTCAAATTTGAAAAGTGTTCAAATTTGAAAAGTGTTCAAATTTGAAAACTTTTTAAATTAGAAAACTTTTCAAATTAGAAAACTTTTCAAATTAGAAAACTTTTCAAATTAGAAAACTTTTCAAATTTGAAAACTTTTCAAATTTGAAAACTTTTCAAATTCGAATCGTTTTCCATTTTCCAAAGAGAATAAAATAGAATACAAAATAAAGGAATAGAATAGAAAAAAAAATTCTATTTTATTCTTTTTGGAAATTGGAAAACCTATTCAAATTCGAAAACGTTTCGATCGTTTTCGAATTCGAATAGTTTTCCAATTTCCAAAGAGAATAAAATAGAATAGAAAGAAACATTTTTTTTTCTATTCCTTTATTTTCTATTCAAATAGTTTTCCAATTTTCAAATAGAATAAAATAGAATAGAAAAAACTTTTTTTTTTTTCTGTTCTATTCCTTTATTTTCTATTCGAATAGTTTTCCAATTTCCAAATAGAATAGAATAGAAAATAAAGGAATAGAATAGAAAAAAAAATTCTATCCTATTTCATTCTTTTTGGAAATTGGAAAACTATCTGAATTCGAAAACCGTTTCAAATTCGAAAAACTTTTCAAATTTGAAATTGATTCGAAAACTTTTTGAATTGATTCGGAAATGAATAAAGGAAACAAATCCCAAAAACGAATTAAACAAATGAAACTAATTTAACTAAACAAATTTATGTAAATAATGAATCAAAAACGAAACAATTTCTTTTCATTCTGCACATGTGGAAAGGAGATTGTGACGGCTCTCTATGGAGCCGGTTCACACATCTCCGGAATCGGCTCCGGTGCGAATTGTAAAGGGGTCCTGTGCGTCTTCTTGTCTGTTTCAGGTCCGAATTGAGCCAAAAATTCAGGCTGTAATCGGACCTGAAACTGTGAATGGAGACACACCGGAGCCGGAGTGTGCTCTAGTGTGAAGGAACATTCGATTTTATATTATGCTGTGTACTCTTAAGTTTACTTATATGTAACTGTGATATTGTTTTTGTTTTTAGTCTTTACCAGACAGAGATGGGAAGAAGTGTCTTTTCCTTGTGAAATGCGTAGATAAAAGTTATGAGATTAGCGCCTCTGATAAAAAGAAGAAACAGGAGTGGATTCAGTGTGAGTTGCAAACCATTTTATTTCTGATGGGGAAGTTATTTTTTTTAAAGGTGGGGGTGTGTAGTTCCCGGGGTGCCAATAAGTACCTACTGTATGTACCTCTACTGACAAATTTTGGGGCGCCTTATAAAGGTTTTGCACAAGAAAACCCCACACAATCATATATGATCTCCATCCACCCAAGCCTTAGATTTTTCTTGTCTTAAAAAAAGTTGTAGGCATCTCAAAGATGATTTATTCCCTCCCCCCCCCCCCGAGGCCCGTTATCTCTGATCTAAGCAGAGCTGCCCGGTGTGTGAGCAAACCGAAATGTCTGAAAATGTTTATCTCAGTATTTGTTTAGTAATCACTTCAGCTCTTGTACCCGGATACTAGGCATGTGCAATTCGTTTAGTTTTTTTTAGTTTTTCGTTTTTTTTAGTTATTTTCGTTCGTTCGTTTTCGTACGAATTGTTCGAATCCGAATAAAGAATCGCTCGAATCGTACGAATCATTCGAATCGTACGAATCATTCGAATCAAACGAATCCGAAAAACAACAAAAATCCGAAAAAAAATAATTAGAAACAACGAATGTACTAATGAAGAAAATCCGAAAAACGAAAACGAACGAAAAAATTCGTACATTCGTAACTTTTTTTTTTTGTTGAATTGGTAATTTTCCATGTCCCTTACAATGGTGCTGCTAAACACATTCGTAACTTTTTTTTCCGATTCGTAACTTTTTTTTTTTTTTTTTTCGATTTGTAATTTTCCGTGTTTCTATTGAACAAAAAAATTTGTGCATTCGTAACTTTTTTTTCGATTCGTAACTTTATTTTTCGATTCGTAAATTATTAAAATGTAATAATAGCATACACATTACATAAAATTATGAATTATGCTCCGATTACGAATCTACGAATGTTACGAATGTACGAATAAATACGAATGCGTCTGAAAATGAAACTAACGAAAAAACGAATCAACGAAAAAATAACTCTTACGAATGTACGAATCGTTACGAATCCGAACACCGACGACTTACGAATGTACGAATCGTTATGAATCAACGGAAACAAAAAAAAAACGAAACGAAAAAAAAAACTTACGAATGTACGAATTTATGAATCAACGGAAACGAAAAAATCGAAACGAAAAAAAACAAATTAATTTTTTTGTTGTGCACATGTCTACCGGATACCCTGTATAGATAGGAGCCATAGAAGTGGGCACAGGGTGTGCCTGGTGTGCCCAGGCACACCCTATTCACCCTGTGCACAGCAGATTCCCCCTACTGCCCATGTTATCACAATAAAATTTATTTACCAAGGAAGTGTCACAGGTTACGAAATGCGCATGCTTGTTCCAGTAATTTGTAGATCACATCCCCCATATTGTGGACCTTCAAAACAAAAGTGTTTGCCGTAGAAGCCGCCATATTTCTATCTTGCCCACCTTTAAGACCCGCATTGTGTTCCTCCACAGCCATCCAGACGGTGGTGAACCTTCGGAAGATGGGGATCCCGTCACCACACAAGGACGCGCGCCAGAAACGAAAAGCGATTCGGCAGAAGCTACAGGCGGAGCAGGATGAGCTGCAGCAGAAGATGAAGGACCTCCAGATGTCAAACGAGACAAAGCAGCAGGAGCTGGAGATGATGAGGACGGTGAGGGTGGGACAAGGATAACTGGTGACCTATGCCAGATCGGTGGGGTGGGGGGGTGGGGGGCGGCTGGGAAGCCATTTATGGAAAGATGACTGTCAATCTGGTCCAGAACTTACTCTACTTTTGCAGATATATAAAGAAAATTTCTTTCCTCAATGGTATCTGATTAAGCAGATGTAAAAACCCAACCTCTAACATCTCAAATAACCTTTAACATGTCAAAGTCCTTCTAAAGGCTTTTTTAGTTTTTTTTTAAACGTTTGCAGCTTTCATTGGTATCTCAAGGCCGATATAAAAATCAACTTGGCATATGGACTAAACAATGCATGCTCCATAATACTAGATATTTATTGTCCTTATCCATAAATTACCAGTTGATCGTGCAAATTCCGTGTCATTCACACAGTTTCCAGTAGAGGGCAGTGAATCACTGACAATGCCCAGTGCTGGCCAACAATAAAATAAAGCTCCTCCTAGCTTCACTCTCGATTGGTGGTTGTCAACTTTCTTGATATGGGGGGCCTCAAGTGTGGCCCTCTCTGACATCACCAAAGAGCCACACATACAATTCTGTGAATATTTTGTGTCAGAGACAGCAGGCAGACAACGGGATATAGTCAAAGACTATTGGCATGATACAGGAAATTGTCAGAGGCTTTGGATATAATATAAGAGATGGTTAGAGACTGTGGACATGGTACAGAAGATGGTCAGAGACTGTGGACATGATGCAGGAGATGGTCAGAGACTGTAGACATGATGCAGGAGATAGTCAGAGACTGTGGACATGAGGCAGGAGATGGTCAGAGACTAAGTACATCATTCAGGAGATGGTCAGAGACTGTGGACATGGTACAGGAGATGGTCAGAGACTGTGGACATGATGCAGGAGATGGTCAGGGACTGTGGACGTGATGCAGGAGATGGTCAGAGACTGAGGACACGATGCAGGAGATGGTCAGAGACTGTGGACATGATACAAAAGATGATCAGAGACTGTGAACATGATGCAGGAGATGGTCAGAGAGTGAGGACGTGATGCAGGAGCTGGTCAGAGACTGAAGACACAATGCAGGAGATGGTCAGAGACTGAGGACACAATGCAGGAGCTGGTCAGAGACTGAGGACACAATGCAGGAGCTGGTCAGAGACTGAGGACACGATGCAGGAGATAGTCAGAGACTACGGACATATTTAAAGAGATGGTCAGAGACTGTGGACATGATACAGGAGATTGTCAGAGACTGTGAACATGATACAGGAGATGACCAGAGACTATGGACATACTAAAAGAGATGGTCAGAGACTGTGGACATGATACGGAGATGGTCAGAGACTAAGGACATCATTCAGGAGATGGTCAGAGTCTGTGGACATGATACGGGAGATGGTCAGGGACTGTGGACGTGATGCAGGAGATGGTCAGAGACTGAGGACACGATGCAGGAGATGGTCAGAGACTGTGGACATGATACAAAAGATGATCAGAGACTGTGAACATGATACAGGAGATGGTCAGAGACTGTGGACGTGATGCAGGAGATGGTCAGAGACTGAGGACACGATGCAGGAGATGGTCAGAGACAACGGACATATTAAAAGAGATGGTCAGAGACAACGGACATGATACAGGAGATGACCAGAGACTGTGAACATGATACAGGAGATGACCAGAGACTATGGACATACTAAAAGAGATGGTCAGAGACTGCGGACATGCTAAGCAAGTTTTTGGAGACTGAGGGCATGATTCAGGAGACAGTCTCATAGACCGGAAACATATTACATGAGACTCCTAGAAATCATTGCTATAAGTACAAAATGGGAATCACAAATTAGTGTCTGCAGGGCCCCCAAGGGCCACACGAAAAGTGCCAAATGATAAATTTGAAAATTTGTAAATTAGAAAACTTTGTAAATTTGAAAGTTCGTGAATTCGTATATGTGAAAAATTTGTGAATTCGTAAAATTAGAAAATCCAAAAATAACAAAGAAAATCTGAGAATTTTTTAAATAGGGGATCAACTCCAGAGATAAAACGATAATTCTCCAGCTCTACAAGACTCTGGTCCGGCCGCACCTGGAGTATGCAGTCCAGTTCTGGGCATCAGTTCTCAGGAAGGATGTACTGGAAATGGAGCGAGTACAAAGAAGGGCAACAAAGCTAATAAAGGGGTCTGGAGGATATTAGTTATGAGGAAAGGTTGGTAGCACTGAACTTATTCTCTCTGGAGAAGAGACGCTTGAGAGGGGATATGATTTCAATATACAAATACCGGACTGGTGACCCCACAATAGGGAGAAAACTTTTTTCAAATTACGAATTTTCAAATATTGAAATTTACAAATATTTAGAAAAATTATTTAAACAAGTTTTCGTTTATTTGGATATTTCCGAATTAATGAATTTGTTGAAATTATTTAAAAAGCGAATTCGGAATGAAACAAATTGCACGTGTCTAGCATAGACGATCATAAGAAATAAGAAAATCAGACAAAGTATATTGATTATTTTTCTTGCAGCTGTGCAAACTTTTGTCACCTTCGTGCTGCAGATTGGTTTTATAAAAAGACCCCTGAATGCCGTTCAGTTAGGGTTTACTTCTATTTTAGGTGAATAAAACATAAATATACCGTATTTATCGGCGTATAACACGCACCCCAAGTTTAGGAGGGCATTTTAAGGAAAAAAAGTTTTAGGAGGGAATTTTAGGGAAAAAAAAAACTTACATTTAAGCGTCATTTGCAGCCTTGCCCAGTGTCATTGCAGCTTGCCCAGTGTCATTGCAGCTTGCCCAGCGTCATTTGCAGCCTTGCCCAGTGTCATTTGCAGCCTTGCCCAGCGTCATTTGCAGCCTTGCCCAGTGTCATTGCAGCTTGCCCAGTGTCATTGTAGCTTGCCCAGTGTCATTGTAGCTTGCCCAGCGTCATTGCAGCTTGCCCAGCGTCATTGCAGCTTGCCCAGTGTCATTGCAGCTTGCCCAGTGTCATTGCAGCCTTGCTCAGCGTAATTTGCAGCCTTGCCCAGCGTCATTTGCAGCCTTGCCCAGCGTCATTTGCAGCCTTGCCCAGCGTCATTTGCAGCCTTGCCCAGCGTCATTTGCAGACTTGCCCAGTGTCATTGTAGCTTGCCCAGCGTCATTGCAGCCTTGCCCAGCGTCATTTGCAGCCTTGCCCAGCGTCATTTGCAGCCTTGCCCAGCGTCATTTGCAGCCTTGCCCAGCGTCATTTGCAGCCTTGCCCAGTGTCATTGTAGCTTGCCTAGTGTCATTGTAGCTTGCCAGCGTCATTTGCAGTCTTGTCCGAGTTTAAATTTCCCGCCGCCGAGACACTCTGTCGCGTGCGCCGCTGAAAAAGACTGAAGCGCCCCCGGAAAAGACCGAGCCGACTGTTCGGCTCCGCTCGCGGTCCCGCCTCCCTGCTGTTTCCGGAGGCGGGACTACGAGCGGAGCCGAACAGTCGGTTCGGTCTTTTCCGGCGCCGCTTCGTTTTTTTTCCGGCCGCGATTTGGTCTTTTTCAGCGGCGCTTGCCATTTTTGTCACTTTTTTTTGGGGGGGTATCAGCTTATAACACGCACCCACGACTTTCCCCCAATTTTAGGGGGGAAAAATTGTGTGTTATACGCCGATAAATACGGTATACACATCCAATTTAAAGCCTGCCTGCTTCTATAATAATAACAATAATGATGTTTTAGAATTGATGTGTTCTTGATCTGTGTTGTTTATTTTCTGTGCAGCAACTAAGGGATGCCGCTGCCCGGGCCACGCAAGAGGAGAAAAAACGCCACGAGACGCACATGGAGTTACAGGATCGCTTCAGAGAGGAGCTGGAACGGGAGCAAATGGTGATTATTGGAAGGCGCTTAGCAAAACGGCAAATTCTATAATATAAGTTCCCCAATACGGCAGAACTGATGCAGTCATGTTCACGTGGGCATACAACTTGAATTTACTCTATAATGCAGGCTACAATGTGCAAAAAAAAAAAAAAAAAAATATATATATATATAATAAAAATAATAAAAAAATAAATAAAGCACCTCCATCATAATAGCTAGAAGGGGAGGAAGGAGTTAATTAGCACTAATTAGTATAAACGAAGGGTTAAAAACAAACACATTTGATCTGCAGATGAATGAAACAGAGTAAATACAAAAGTAACTTTGTATTTCTGTAGCTCCCGTCTGATCAATGTTTATAAACAATGTTACTTTACATTTCTCTATCTCCCATCTCAACAATATTTATTCACAATGTTACTTTGTATCTCTCTACCCATCTGATCAATGTTAATTTTTTTTTTTTAATTTGTATCTCTCTATCTCCTGTCTGATCAATGTTCATAAACAATGTTACTTTGTGGATCTCTATCTCCCGTCTGATCAATGTTTATAAACAATGTTACTTTGTATGTCTCTATTTTCTATCTGATCAATGTTTATAAACAATGTTACTTTGTGGATCTCTATCTCCTGTCTGACCAATGTTTATAAACAATGTTACTTTGTATTTCTCTATCTCCCGTCTGATCAATGTTTATAAACAATGTTACTTTGTATGTCTCTATTTTCTATCTGATCGATGTTTATAAACACGGTTACTTTGTATCTCTCTATCTCCTGTCTGATCAATGTTTATAAACAATGTTACTTTGTGGATCTCTATCTCCTGTCTCAACAATATTTATTCACAATGTTACTTTGTATCTTTCTACCCGTCTGATCAATGTTTAAAAAAAAAAATGATTTTGTATCTCTCCATCTTCTGTCTGATCAATATTTATAAACAATATTACTTTGTATCTCTCTATCTCCTATCTTTTCAATGTTTATAAACAACGTTACGTTGTATCTCACTATTTTCTATCTGAACAATGTTTATAGACAATTACTTTGTGTCTTCCTACTTCAAGCCAGAACAATACATAGTCAGGTGGTTGGTTTATGACAGCAGCACATACACAACAACTGTTGGCTGTCATTTTGACAGTCGGGAGTTGCTGGCATGCAAGTGTGAGGGGAGAGTGACAGTGGGGCAGAAGCACAGAGTGCACTACACACCTTGTGCACTTATTTTTTTAGGGCTTGTGTAGCATATCCGCTGGTTGACATTCATATAAAACATAGCAGGTAGTCTTTCTTCAGCCTTTTTCTAGCCTGGAAGGGCTCGTGATGTTGATCAGCAGGTTGCAACGAGGTAACACCTCTATTATTTGTCTATCCATAGATTCGGCAAGAAATGGAAGAACAGGTAGCACAGAAGTCCTCAGAACTAGAGCAGTATTTGAAGAGGGTGCGAGAGCTGGAACAAATGTATCATCGCCTGCAGGAGGCGCTAGATGATGAGAAACAAGCCCGAGTTGAAGAGGAGAGTGCGCGGCTCTTACAGGCCAGGTGAGGGTGCTGTCTACACAAAAAAAATAACTGAAGTGTGTACTGTATAAACCCCAACAATGAGTGTCTCTTTTTTTTTTCTTTATATACCATTTAAAGCATTTTGTATTATTTCAATAACTGCAAAAAAAAATACCTGCTGACCATTCCATGGCAGAATTCCCCAAACAAACCAAATGCTTGTCCTGACTGTTGGTGCAAGTTGTTTTTGTTGCAAGTTCACTAATGGCTGCAATCACCTCAGGCATGATGGAAGGTAGAACAGTTACAAGACAAGAAGGTTAGGAGGGTTTTAAAGGGACGCCTAAAAGTGGACAGAGTAGGGGAAAGGTGGACTGATTGGTAGACATGTGCACAACCAAAAAATTTGTTTATTTTCGTTTAGTTTTTTTTTGTTTCCGTTGATTCGTAACGATTCGTACATTCGTAAGTCGTCAGTGTTCGGATTCGTAACGATTCGTACATTCGTAAGTCGTCGGTGTTCGTATTCGTAACGATTCGTACATTCGTAAGAGTTATTTTTTCGTTGATTCGTTTTTTCGTTAGTTTAATTTTCGGACGCATTTGTATTTATTCGTACATTCGTAACATTCGTAGATTCGTAATCGGAGCATAATTCATAATTTTCATGTAATGTGTATGCTATTATTACATTTTAATAATTTACGAATCGAAAAAAAAAGTTACGAATCGAAAAAAAAAGTTACGAATCGAAAAAAAAGTTACGAATGTACGAATTTTTTTGGTTCAATAGAGACACGGAAAATTACAAATCGAAAAAAAAAGTTACGAATCGAAAAAAATAAAGTTACGAATCGAAAAAAAATTTACGAATTTTTTGGTTCAATAGAGACACGGAAAATTACAAATCGAAAAAAAAAAATAAATAAAAAAGTTACGAATTGAAAAAAAAGTTACGAATCGAAAAAAAAAAAAGTTACGAATGTACGAATTGTTTGAACCAAACAATTCGTACATTCGTAACTTTTTTTAGAGACACGGAAAATTACAAATCGAAAAAAAAAAAAAAAAGTTACGAATTGAAAAAAAAGTTACGAATGTACACATTTTTTGGTTCAATAGAGACACGGAAAATTACAAATCAAAAAAAAAAAAAAAAAAGTTACGAATTTTTTGGTTCAATAGAGACACGGAAAATTACAAATCGAAAAAAATAAATAAATAAAAAAGTTACGAATTGAAAAAAAAGTTACGAATCGAAAAAAAAAGTTACGAATGTACGAATTGTTTGGTTCAATAGAGACACGGAAAATTACAAATCGAAAAAAAAAAAAAAAGTTACGAATTGAAAAAAAAGTTACGAATGTACACATTTTTTGGTTCAATAGAGACACGGAAAATTACAAATCAAAAAAAAAAAAAAAAAGTTACGAATCGAAAAAAAAAAAGTTACGAATCGAAAAAAAAGTTACGAATGTACGAATTTTTTTGTTCAATCCATTCGAAGCACGTTTAGCAGCACCATTGTAAGGGAGACGGAAAATTACCTATTCAACAAAAAAAAAAGTTACGAATGTACGAATTTTTTTCGTTCGTTTTCGTTTTTCAGATTTTCTTCATTAGTACATTTGTTGTTTCTAATTTGTTTTTTTCGGATTTTCGTTGTTTTTCGGATTCGTTCGATTCGAATGATTCGTTAATCGGATTCGTACAATTCGAACGATTCGTTACGATTCGTTATTCGGATTCGTACGATTCGAATGATTCGTTCATTCGTACGAAAGCGAACAAACGAAAATAACGAAAAAAAAAAACTAAAAACGAAAAAAAAAAAAAAAACGAATTGCACATGTCTACTGATTGGGGTAGAGTGTTCCAGAGAATGGAAGAGGCTCTGGAGAAGTCTTGGAAGTGAGCATGGAGGAGGAGATGACAAGGGAGATAGAGAACAGGAGGTCTTGGGAGACGCAAAGAGGTCCGTTTGGGTGTTGTTCTGGGATTGTACTGGTGTTGTAACTCCGAGCAGATTTGTGGGTGGCTTTGTATGTTGTTGTTAGGATTCTGAATCGTATACGTTGGGTGAGCAGAATTCTGTGGAGTAGAGAGATTTTGATGTCATAAAGTTGGTGTTGGGAGCAATTAGACATGTGCAATTCGTTTCGTTTTTTTTCGTTTTTCGTTATTTTCGTTCGTTCGTTTTCGTACGAATAAACGAATCATTCGAATCGTACGAATCCGAATAAAGAATCGTAACGAATCATTCGAATCGAACGAATCCGAAAAACAACGAAAATCCGAAAAACAACGAATGTACTAATGAAGAAAATCCGAAAAACGAAAAAGAACGAAAAAATTCGTACATTCGTAACTTTTTTTTCGATTCGTAACTTTTTTTTTCGATTTGTAATTTTCCGTGTCTCTATTGAACCAAAAAATGTGTACATTCGTAACTTTTTTTTCGATTCGTAACTTTTTTTTTTTCGATTCGTAACTTTTTTTTTCGATTCGTAACTTTTTTATTTATTTTTTTTCGATTTGTAATTTTCCATGTCTCTATTGAACCAAAAAATTCGTACATTCGTAACTTTTTTATCGATTTGTAACTTTTTTTTTCGATTCGTAACTTTTTTTTCAATTCGTAACTTTTTTAAATTTTTTTTCGATTTGTAATTTTCCGTGTCTCTATTGAACCAAAAAATTCGTACATTCGTAACTTTTTTTTCGATTCGTAACTGTTTTTTTTTCGATTCGTAACTTTTTTTTCAATTCGTAACTTTTTTTTTTTTTTTCGATTTGTAATTTTCCGTGTCTCTATTGAACAAAAAAATTCGTACATTCATAACTTTTTTTTCGATTCGTAACTTTTTTTAGATTCGTAACTTTTTTTTTTCGATTCGTAAATTATTAAAATTTAATAATAGCATACACATTACATCAAATTATGAATTATGCTCCGATTACGAATCTACGAATGTTACGAATGTACGAATAAATACGAATGCGTCCGAAAATTAAACTAACGAAAAAACGAATCAACGAAAAAATAACTCTTACAAATGTACGAATCGTTACGAATACGAACACCGACGACTTACAAATGTACGAATCGTTACGAATCCGAACAACGACGACTTACGAATGTACGAATCGTTACGAATCGACGGAAACGAAAAAAACGAAACGAAAAAAAACAAATTTTTTTCGGAAACGAAAAAAATGAAACGAAAATAAACAAATTTTTTTGTTGTGCACATGTCTAGGAGCAATTGGAGGTTATCAACTGACCATGGCATGAGGTGTAGATAGAGAATAATAGTGGTCCGAGGACAGAGCCTGGGGGACCCCTGTGTGAAGGGGAGAAGAGGAGGTAGAGTTGTAGGTTGTGAGCTGAGGAGTAGAAAAATAGGTTTGGGAGTCGACAGCATAGAAATCGGTATTGGAAGCTATGGGAAGAGATCAACTGACCAAGGGACTATGAAGGAGGAGGTGTAGATAAAGCATAGAAGGTGTCTGAGGACAGAGCCTAGGGGGACCCCCACAGATAGAGAATGGGGAGAGAAGGGGATAAAACTATAGGTGACACTGAAGGAGCTCTTAGATAGGTAGGAGGAGAACCAGGAAAGAAGAGAGTTTTTTTTAGGTCAAAGGAGTGGAGAATTTGAGGATAAGCAGGTGGCCAACTATATCAAAGATAGCAGAAAGGTCCAACAGTATGAGTATGGCCTTTGGTTTAATTTAAGAATTTAGGCCTTGCAAGTGCAATAATATGGCTACAATCACCTTAAGTATGATGGAAGGTGTGATGGAATGTCCCTACACTCCTCTTGAGTGTGTTCGTCATATATCACTGCCTCCCAGTCTGGCTAAAGATATCAGATATTCCAACCGCTCCCAAGCACCAAACGAGACGAGACTTGCTTAGTGCCAACATGGACTGATTTATTACAAAATTAAACTGGCATTTATATACAGTAGAAGAGGAGATCCCCCTCCTGCTCATATTACTCTAACAATACACTTGTAACAACTTAACATAAACTAATTAACTAATCCCTTTAAGCAGCTGATGTGACTAGTACCTAACATAATTAGCATGAGCTAATTATCTAATCATCGACCCAGACTAGTTGACTGAGAGAAGACCCCTCAGGGCAAGACTCTAAGGCTCCTAGCTCATTTGAATGACTATTCAATAGACATTACCATATTACCATAAACATTAACACAACAGACAGGTGGCTTGAGTTCATGACATTAGCATCTGACAGTGTGTGTCCCAACAGCATGATTCAAAACACATTATATATACACATATATACAGCATTGAATCTGACTGGGGTTGGGGTTCTCCTTCACCCTGTGCCCCTTAAAATCCAGGGCCCATAATCGGTTGGGTAGGAGGCTCGCACTTAGTCCTCTCAAAAAGCCTGTGTCCCGGCTAGGTCTGTCACAGAAGGTAATACAGTTGCAAGAGAAGAAGGTTAGAAGGGTTTTCAAGGATCGCCTAAAAGTGTAGCTAGAGAATAAAAGTGGTCCTAGGACAGAACTTGGGGGACCCCTAAGGGAACAGGAAGAGGAAAGGTGGAGGTAGAGTTCAAGGTTGAGTTGAGAAGTAGAGATAGGTTTGGGTGCCGTCAGCATAGAGATGGTATTGCAAGACATGAAATGTTATAAACTGACCAAGGGAGTGTAGATAGAGAATAGAAGGTGTCCAAAGGCAGAGCCTTGAGGGAACCTCACAGAAAGAGGATGAGGAGAGGAGGGGATAAAGTTGTAGGTGACAAAGAATGAATGCTTAGATAGGCTGGAGGAGAACATGGAAAAAACTGAGATTTTGAGGTCAAAGAAATGGAATTTTTTTCAAGGTGGAGCAGGTGGCCAAATGTATCAAAGATAGCAAAAAGATCTAATAGCATGAGTATGGCCTTTGATTTACTTAAAAAATGTAGGTCTTGCAAGAGCACTGATATGGCTACAATCACCTCAAGCATGATGGAAGGTAATACAGTTACAAGAGAAGAAAGTTAGGGTTTTCAGGGATCACCTAAAAGTGTAGATAGAGAATAGAAGTGGTCTAAGGACAGAACCTGGGGGGCCCCAAAGGGAACAGGAAGAGGAGAGGAGGAGGTAGAGTTGTAGGTTGTGAGCTGAGGAGTAGAGAGATAGGTTTGGGTGTCGTCAGCATAGAGATGGTATTAGAAGCAGGGGTCAAGTCCTGGGGAAAAAAGTGTGGGAACTCCCACCCAAGATCCACTCACCCACCAAAAAAAAAAAAGATACGCTCATATGCACGAACGCTTCAAAAGTGGTATTTTTCATCCAGTTTTCGTATTGTGTGTATGAAGCTTAACTGTTAGTACATAAAAAAAAACAATCCTCAATAAACATAAATACGGTAATTCTCTGAATAATCAGCATTCATACAATTGTGCTTCCATGTAATGTGAACATCATGTTCTGATCTTTATTGGGGAATGTTATTTTGTATATAGAGTGTTTATGTGGTGAGTTTACACTTTTCATTGAACAGAGTTTGGATAACACAGGGTTAAACAGAAAGGTCATAAATTAACTGCACATTATCTGGACAGAATGCTTGGGGAGATAGTGATGTGTTCCTGCTTAGGAGATGTATGTTAGCTTGGGGGGGCTACAAACTCTGCAGGGCTCCAACACACACTCGCTGCTATTCCAACCCTTCACATATTTCCACATAAACTTCCCTCCTGGCATTAAACTTTGCCAGGTATTGTGCTCAGCTTACCACCCCAAACTGATGTTCCTCCCTTAGCTCACCTCTCTCCCTGCATGTCCTGTGAGCAGAATAGCTGTGCTCCTCCTCTGGGTTCTCTCATCATATGGCACTGAAGATAGAGGAGGGGGGGGATTCAGCGGGACACACAGAGCAAGTATGCAGGAGACTGGGGGGGGGGGGGGGTGAGGAGACAGACAATCAGGAGGGGCCAGAGGGGAGGAGCGCATCACAAGAGGTCTGACTAAATACAATCTCTTAGCAGCAGGGACCTGATCTACCCGTCAGCTAGCTGTGATTGACAGGTAGATCGAAGCGGAAGCTGTCATGGGCCCCCCTACTGGCAATGCCTGAATGGTCAGGTGTGCGGCACTTACTATTGCGAGCTGTGTCGGCAAATGCTGGTGTAGCACCTGCCACACAGCTCGAATACTTCAAAGTCTTGCAGGACCAGGCTGCTAATGGGAACTGAGTTCCTGTTGTGGAAAAAGTACAGGAACTCCGTTCCCATGCGTTCCCGCAGGACTTGAGCCCTGATTAGAAGCCATGACAGGCTATCAACTGACCAAGGGAGGATATGTACAAAGAGAATAGAAGGTGTCTGAGGGCAGAGCTGTGATGATACAGAGTGCTTAGTTAGGCAGGAGGAGAAGCAGGAAAGAACAGAGTTTTTGAGGTCAAAGAAGAGGAGTTTTTCGAGAAGCATCAGGTGGCCAATTGTATCAAAGATAACAGAAGGGTCTAATAGGATGAGTATGTCCTTTAGTTTACTTTAAGACTTTGGGGCCTGCTTTAACGTGAATTTTTATCAAATTCTGGTCAAGTTGGTATAAGAAACCAAGGCTTGCATCCATAAGGTTTGACCTGAATGCTCATTATAGAAAAAGTTTAGTATGGGGAGGGTATGTACTTGAATTGGGTGAGAGACAAAGTTAAGATGGGGGGGCATGTGTATGTATGGAGGGGGAGGGGGTGTATGTCTATTTCTGGATGACAAACTGCAAATTCAGGCTAAACAGACCTGAGTATTTTTATGTCCTAGCTGACTTTGTACCTGTGTCATTTCAAGACTCCTGGAACAGGAAGCAGCCAAGCGAGCCATGCTGGAGAAACTCCACCACGAGCAGGAGATCGCTATCAAGATGACAGAAGCTGAGAAGAGGGAACTGGAGACTATCCGGGAGATGAAAGACATAGCGCTACAGGAGGCCATGCAGCAGCTGGAGCAGCTGGAGAAGGAGCGAATAGAGGCCCTGGAGCAATACCAGGTGACTGGGAGCCATCCATTGTAGATGAGGACTTGTCAACCTGGGGCAATTCAAGATCCATTCAAGATTCCATGCTGAGTCACACGCTATCCCTAAACTTGTTGATAAGGTTCAGGGCTTATATCTGTGTTTTCTGATGACTCGTGTTTAAGGTTGTCCCATGATAAAGTAGAGGTTAAGCCCAATCTTTCAGATACAGTAGGAAAGGGTAAGAGCCTCTGCCAGGTTCTACTACTGTCTGTTACCTTTTGGGACCTTTCCCTTCACTTCCTGTCCCAAAAGCCATATAGGAAATGAGGGCAAATTGGCCCAATGCAGCCATGTTCACCAATAGACATGTGCCCAACAGAAAAATTTGTTTATTTTCGTTTTGTTTCTTTCATTTCCATTGATTCGTAACGATTCGTAAATTCGTAAGTCGTCGGTGTTCGTATTCGTAACGATTCGTAAATTCGTAAGTCGTCGGTGTTCGTATTCGCAACGATTCATAAATTCGTAAGTCGTCGGTGTTCGTATTCGTAACGATTCGTATTTTCGTAAGAGTTATTTTTTCGTTGATTCGTTTTTCCGTTAGTTTAATTTTCGTTTATTCGAAATTCGGACACATTCGTATTTATTCGTACTTTCGTAACATTCGTAACATACGTAGATTCGTAATCGGAGCATAATTCATAATTTTATGTAATGTGTATGCTATTATTACATTTTAGGAGACACGGGAAATTACGAATCGAAAAAAAAAAGTTACGAATGTACAAATTTTTTCGTTCAATCCATTCGAAGCACGTTAAGCAGCGCCATTGTAAGAGACACGGAAAATTACGAATCGCAAAAAAAAAAAAAAAAAGTTACGAATGTACGAATTTTTTTCGTTCAATCCATTCGAAGCATGTTAAGCAGCGCCATTCGTAAATTCGTAAGTCGTCGGTGTTCGTATTCGTAACGATTCATATTTTCGTAAGAGTTATTTTTTCGTTGATTCGTTTTTCCGTTTAATTTTCGTTTATTCGAAATTCGGACGCATTCGTATTTATTCGTACTTTCGTAACATTCGTAGATTCGTAATCGGAGCATAATTCATAATTTTATGTAATGTGTATGCTATTATTACATATTAGGAGACACGGAAAATTACGAATCGAAAAAAAAATTCTGAATGTACAATTTTTTTGTTCAATCCATTCGAAGCACATTAAGCAGCGCCATTGTAAGAGACACGGAAAATTACGAATCGCAAAAAAAAAGTCACGAATGTACGAATTTTTTTCGTTCAATCCATTCGAAGCACGTTAAGCAGCGCCATTGTAAGAGACACAGAAAATTACGAATCGAAAAAAAAAAAAAAAAAAAGTTACGAATTTACGTTTTTTTTCGTTCAGTCCATTCGAAGCACGTTAAGCAGCGCCATTGTAAGGGACATGGAAAATTACCAATTCAACAAAAAAAAAAAAGTTACGAATGTACGAATTTTTTCGTTCATTTTGATTTTCGTTGTTCCTGTTTTCGTTTTTCGGATTTTCTTCTTTCGTACATTCGTTGTTTCTAATTTGGTTATTTCGGATTTTCATTGTTTTTCGTATTCGTTCGATTCGAACGATTCGTTATTCGTTAAAATTTTTCATACGATAACGAATGAACGAATATAACGGAAAAAAACGAAAAACGAAAAAAAACTAAACGAATTGCACATGTCTATTTACCAATAAGAACTGGCAGAGGTTTCAGCTGTTCTCTTGTATAAATACATAAATACATTTTTATTGGGATGTATAATGCCAATTTAAAACTAAATTTAAATTTTTTTTTATTCCATTACAGCAAATTAAAGATAATCTAGAAGTTGCAACGAGTAAGACGAGGAGCTGGAAGAATAAAGTGGCGCAACACGAAGGCCTAATCCGACAAATTCAGCCAGGTGTGGAATAACTGCTGTGCTACAATGTGGCAGGAAAAATACATTTATTTTATTAATTTATATAGGAAAATAAATTTTCATAGTATTTAGAACCATGTTAGACTCTTATACTCTAATATCCCCTCCACCACTGTCACACACTATTAATTATTATACATTTATATAGCTCTGACAGTACCGCAGTACTGTACAGAGAACATTAAGCCAGTCACATCAGTCTCTGTACCAGAAGAGCTTACACTCTAATATCCCCACCATAGCCTCACACTATTATTATTATTATACAGTCAAATATCTCTGACATGTACCGCAGCGCTGTACAGAGAACACTAAGCCAGTCACATACGTCTCTGTACCAGAGCAACTTCTCCACCAGGTGGTGCTGTTTTGCAAGGTGCTGTGGGCTCACTCTGCTTTGCTCTCAGTTGGAGGAAACATCAAGCCTGGGCCTGTCATGCAGGCTTCTCCCCCAACCACCATGCAGTGGGTGGGGGAGTCGAAGGTGGAGGCTCTCCAGAGGCACTGAGGCCTACACCATGTGCTCAAGCTGCAATGGATCCCGAGCCTGTCCACGTGAAAGGGGAGTCCTTATCAGCAATCCAGGATAAAGTGGTGAATAGACTTCACCGTATTACCAAAGAGGAACAGAAACTTGCTGTCCTAAAAGCGGATATCAGGAAAAATAAATCTCTGCACAGTAAGTCTGGGAGCAGTAGGAGGAAAGACTCTAAGCTTAAGTCTCTGAAGGAGGCATTGAAGAAACAGGAGAAGCTGGTTGCTTCTCTGAAGGAAATCAGCGGTGCGTTTAGAGAAAAATATGAGAATGAGGAGAGATTCCAACAGATGAAGGAGAGTGCCTGTGCCAGTACCAAGCAGAAAGTGGATTCCAGATCAACAGCTACAGTATGGATGGGGGGTAAGGAAGTTGCTTCACATGGTGGCCTCAGTACTACCCCTGTCTCAGGATCTGTTGCACCTGAGTCAGTATCTGCCCCCCTCCCTCCCCAGCAGCCTGGGTCATGTCAAGAGGAGGTTGAGGAAAATGGTGGATTGCTGCAGGCCATTATGGAAATAGAATCTCCCTTGAGTGGCACTGACTCATCAGATGAGGAGGAGGATGTCGTCCCTCAGCCTGTAAGGGAGAAAGTTGTGGGAAAAGTTTCATTTAAGTCTGATCAAGATGGCGGCAGTGCTACAGTGTCTGCAAATGGAGGACAGGCTGTTTCAGTTTAGGAAAATGCTGGTGAAGGAATGCTTGTTGAGAATATCTCTCCGTGTATGGATACCATTCCTGTGATTGCTGCTACAGACAAAGAGACTGCATCTGTCAATGCATCCTTGCAGTCGGCAAGAAATGCAGGAGGAGATGGTGTCAATCCTGACAAAGAAGTTCTTGTTGTCTGTGAGAAGAAGGAGCAGGAGTCCCACATGGACGCTAAAATCGCAGAGCAAGAATGTCGCATAGACGCTAAAACAGCCGGTGTACCTAATAACTGGACTGCTGGTAATTGTGGTACTTCTGGGACTATGGTAAGCGGGACTGTTGTGCTGGAGGGGAAGGGGGAGGATCGAGTGGCGGGTGAATTGCCAAACCAGATTTCAGAGGTTCCTATGCAGCCAGTTAATATTCCTATGGAGCCAGTAAATGTGTCATCTGTCCCAGTTATGAACTATGCTAAGGCTGTGTCGGGACAAAGTCATGCTGCTGCTGGTGGAAGGGAGCCAGTTGTGCGACTTTCACCTAATGCACCTTCCATTAAACGCAGGAATGTGGTACAGCTCAGATGGGAAGTAGGAGGTATTCCACCTATCAGGAGGGTGGTTGGGGATAGGATCCTAGCCATGGGATTTAAGGCGGATCACTGGATCTGTTTTGGGAGCGGTTTGAGAATGTGCATAGGGGCCAGCCGGACTGGAAGTGGCTTGTCCTTAAGGTAATCTCACGACAGCCCTTGATAAAGAATGTGACTATCATGACTAGGAATGAGTCTATACCCCCTGAAGATTTATGGGTCTGGTTGAGAGGGTTCGGTGAAATGTTGTGTCCCCTAAAAAAGATTGTGGATGATAGAGGAATCTGGACGGGTGGGTGGTCAGTGTCAATGAGGTTGAGAGTGTGTGGGAATGTGGTCCAGCATTTGCCCTACTCTGCCTTTATTGGTAGAGATAGGTATAATCCTATCTTCTACCCTGGTCAACCCAAGGTGGGCCTTAAATGTTGATTCAATGGACATGTCTCCTGTCCAGAACAGAAGTGTTCTTCGTTTCAGAAACTGGTGCATCTGGCAAGGGACTGTAACATCATTAAATGTAACTTGTGTGCTAACGTCGGTCACCCTTATAGCCAGTACCCTGAGGTTTTGAACAATAAGCCTGAGTTAGTGGAGGAATTCTTCCGTCTGGATTAAAAAGAGTCTGAGTTGGCAGAGGTTGTACCAGGGGATCCTAGTGTCTCTGTCCCATCAGAATCTGTGTCTGTGAGGCCGTCTGTGGTGTCAGTGTCCCCCCAGTCTGTGGTCTCCCAGTCAGTGTCAGAAAGTGTGGTTGTCAAGTCTGTGTCTGCACCTATTTTTTTCTTCTAGTGTAGTGAAGGCAGTGGAGGGTGCTGGACTAGCGTGTATGGTTGTGCCACTCCCTCCTCCTCGGCGTGGCAGAAGTGCTGCAGTTCGAGGTCAGCAGACACCGAGGGGTGGAGTGAGTGATGGATTGGATAATGGTGGAGGGAGAGAGGGGAAGGGAATGAAAGTGGCTGGTGCAGAATGCAAGGTGAATGATGTGGAAGTCAGGGTGAAAGATGTGGAAGTTGGGGTGAATGTGGGGAGAGGGGTTAATCAGGGGGTTTTGGCTGAGGATGTCCTGGGGAGCAGGGGGGAGGGGGCTCTGCCGTCGGGATTGTCGAATGAGGATATGGAATGATTGGAGGCTAAAAGTAAAAAGGGTAAGAGGGGGAGAAAGAGGAAGGATGTCAAAGCTCCTGAACCTAGGAGGGTTGAGGTGGCAAATGTTTTTGAGGTGTTTTCTGAGTTGAGGGTGGGAGTTCTTCTTCTGGTGATGAGTCTATGGAGGAAGAATCACAAGGGACATACCTCAATCATCCTGATGGCGGTTCCCACTCCACTGAAGATGGCGACTATTAATGTCGCCAGCATAAAATCAGTAAGTGCTGGTAATATGGCCTTATTTTTGCTCAGCAGGTTTGATGCTGATATTTTCTTTTTGCAAGAGACCCCGTTGTCTAGTTTGGCTGATATTCATCTGGCGAAGGAGGAGTGGAGGCGCGGCCCCTGTTTCTGGTCTCTTGCGGCCGAGCCTTACATTAGAGTTGTGGTACTTTTTTCCGGCATGGTAACCTGTCGGCGGATTATTTAGGTATAAATGGGGAGATGAATGGTTTTCGACGTCTTCATGGGGTGGGCAGGACCTGCACCTGATCAACATCTTTGGGCACCAGACAAAGTGAGACAGGAAATGCCTCTTCATAAAGATCAAGCCTTTTCTTTTTTTACAGCTCGGCAAGTTGTCTTCGGTGGTGATTTCAACACTATCACTAAGGACAGGAGAGGTACCGGAGCCAGGCTGGACTGTGGCGGCTTTTTCTTGAACAAAATAGCTAGAGAGGCAGGTCTGGTTGATGTGCACTTTCATTGCTGCCCAGATGACACAGGATTCACTTTTCAGCGACGTAATAGTCCTAGTAGAATAAATCGTTTTTTTTTTTTTTTTTTAAAGGGGAACTCTGCCTTCTCAGGCGGTGGAGTTTTCTGATCACTGTATTCTGTCTGTGACTCTGAATAGCCCCGATACACCACCTAGGGGGAAGGGTACCTGGAAGCTAAATTCGGCACTCCTGCACGATGTGAAGGCGCGTCAAATCTTTTGAGGATTTTTTTCAGGCACAGGTATCAATCATGGACTTTTGCAATAGTAGGTCAGAGTGGTGGGAGCTTACAAAACAAAGGATTTTGGGGTTTTTCAAGGCCATAGGAAGAAATAAACAGCTTGATAAGTATCTCACCTACCAGTGTCTGCAGAGGAAGCTTGATAGGCTTGTGTCGAATAATGGGGATCCGGGGATGATCTCTGAGGTTAAACTCCTGCTCATGGAGTGTCAATATGACAGGCATGCCTCTTTGGTTCTGGAAAGAGATTATGGGAAGTATCACTCGCCTGACCCTTACCAGAATCGCAAACAATGTAGAGCATTTCAGTCAGTTTGTAGGCCTGGTTGACAGTACAGGTCCCTATGAAAAAGTCCAGGTTGGGGATCTGGAACCCGCCCAGTCATATTATGCTGACCTCCTGGGCAAGAGTGACCTTGATCGGGCAGGCATATCAAGTTTTCTGGATTCTATTCCAGGACTGGGAAATGGCAGTTTGACAGAGATGAGGTGGTTAAGGCTATTGATAAGCTTGCCATTAAGAAGTCGCCTAGGCCAGATGGATTGACAGACAAGTTTTGTAAGCACTTTAAGGTTACTCTGGCCCCATATTTGGTGGAGGTTTCTAATGGCTGTCTGAGAGAGGGTTCGCTCTCTCCATCCAATGCGACAATCTGCGGTGATTCTTCTGTCAATGGGTAAGGATTCCTCGAAAATTGAGACTTGGCGGCCCATTAGCCTTCTCAATGTTGATAGGAAGATACTGTCAAAAATTATTTTCTGGCGTTTGTCGTCTGTAGCAGGCGATCTACTTTCCAGCCACCAGCAATGTTGGGTTCTGGGTAGAAGCACTTTTTCAGCGGTGTTAGCTGCCTGGGAGGCCTTGGAGCGGTGCAGGGCTGCAGGCTAGATAAAGTACTTGCTGCCATTGGATCAGGCTAAAGCTTTTTATCGGGTCAATCATGAGAACCTATGGCTGCTTTTTGGCAAGTATGGCCTGGAGGGGGGCTTTATCGATTGGCTGAAGACCTTGTACAGAGAGGGGCTAATAGCTTCATGCTTGTGAATGGTTGGATCGGACGGCCCTTTGAGGTTGGCTTGGGTGTGCGTCAGGGGTGTCCTTTGAGTCCTCTGCTATATGCATTCACAATCGATCCCTTCATCCGGAGGTTAGAGAGCGGACTGTTGTGCGGAGTGCCTTTGGGCATTCCTGGTGAGCCCCCTCTAAGACTCATGGCCAATGCTGATGACGTGTCTGTTTTCATCTCTGGGACAGAGGAGGTGGTCTCAGTGATGGAGCAGTATGCTGAGGCATCTGGCTCAAAGATCAATCAGGATAAAATTGTCGTTTTTTGGATGGGTGAGGAAGGCAATGGCTTTGAGCTTCCGGATGTCTTACCAAAGCCCCAACAGGAAATTAAAGTTTTAGGCATCAAATTTGGTCCCGGCAATTATGGCCTTGCAAATTGGGAAAGCAGGCTACAAGATGCCGATGCCAAGGTTGCCACCTGGAAGGACTGTCAGGTCCCTGTAGCTTCTTTTTGTCAGTCTCTGGGTGTGCGACTTTCTTTCTGTCTTTTCACGTCCCCTAGATTTTTATATAAGATTGTATTTTTGGAAAAAGGCTGCGTGCATGGGTTAAATGTGTAATGGTTTCTTAGCCTGAGGGGGTGTATTAGGTGGAGGTTATGTCTTTGTTTAGGTTGGTATATTTAGTTTTCTTTATGTTTTTGTCATGCTGATGTAAGCTATTTTTGTTTATATATATATATATATATATATATATATATATATATATATATATATTTTTTTTTTTTGTATATATATATAAATGTTTTTATTATGTTTGTAAGATTTTTAATAAACACAAACTTACACTCTAATGTCCCCTCCCCCACAGTCACATACTATTATTATTATTTATATATTTATTTATATAGTTCTGACATATTCTGCAGTGTTGTACAGAGGACACTGAACTATTCAATTATTGGGGGTTTTACTCTCTAGTATCCACCAAACTCTGAAATTCCAGATTTAAGAGCAATGACCATTTATTACTTGGAATTTAAAATTTGCTGTTTTATATAAATACATTCCTTAAATTGTATCCGTCCCCTTTTCAGGTTCTAAAAATCCCGTGTTCATCACAAACTGGGGACCGGCTTCCTTCACCCAAGGTGAACTCGAGGAGAGAGAGAGGAACTGGCAAGGGAAGAAGAACACCAGCGCGGACTAGAGCGTCCATCCCAACATGGACCAGCAGATAGGACCGTGACCCCAAATCAGCTTGTGACAGCGGGAGAGTTTGTGCGTGCGTTATTTGAAATATCTTTTTTTTTTTATTCCCAAGTTGTGTCTACTTAAAAAAGGGAGATAACAAAACACCGGTGAGCTTCTAGACTTTTCAAAATCAAGAAAGAGCTTACAACAAAAACCAGAAGAACCTGCCGGAAAATGGCGTAACAACCCAAAGGATCATCCTACGGATGGCGAGTCTTATCTAGGACAGAACAGCTGTGTCATTGTGCATACTAAACCCTTTAACAATTAGATGCCCTAGATTAGGCGCGGGAATCTGTTTTAATTTTGCGTTTCAATTTTGGGATGTGCTCATACTTTCCATATGTTCATTTTTTATTTGAAACTGGAATGTAAGATTGAAATATTTGTCTGTGAAATGCATTCCATGTGACAATAGGAGTAGAGTTATGTTGTTGGATCCATTCAGAGAATTGGGTATGTCTCAACAACTGTTACATAAAAAGTAATTTACAAAAAAGAAACATTTGTAAAGTTTTTTTGTTTCCTTTATCTGTCAGCAGACAGAATAAAACCCACCTATGGCTTGCATGGTGGAGGCATCTCTGCCATGCAAGCCATTAATGTTTTTTTTCTCTCCACTTATGAGTTCCCTTCACCATCCACTGCCATGCAAGTCATCAATGTTTTTTTTCTCCGCTTATGAGGCCCAATCACCATCCTCTGCCATGCAAGCCATCAATGTTTTTTCTTCTCTCCACTTACGAGTTCCATTCACCATCCTCTGCCATGCAAGCCATTAATATTTTTTTTCTCTCCACTTACGAGTTCCATTCACCATCCTCTGCCATGCAACCCATCAATGTGTTTTTTTCTCTGCTTATGAGTCCCAATCACCATCCTCTGCCATGCAAGCCATCAATGTGTTTTCTTCTCTCCATTTACGAGTTCCATTCACCATCCGTTGCCATGCTAACCATTGAGGGACACTGGCCTTCATAAGATTGAGAACCTCTGTTTTAGGCAATAGGCATGGAAAAGGTTTGAGAAAAGCACCTTAAGGATAAGTTTACCTTACCCTTACCCCACAAAAAACAAAAAATGAACTAACCCCAAATTTGCATACCCTCCCTTCAGACCCCTCCTGCTGGCGTAGTGGTCCGTGTAGACCGTACACCACAATACACCAATCAATGAGAATGGTAAGGAGAAGCTCATCTGAGGCTTCTTCTTCTGGTAACGTGTCCTAGAAGAAATAAGTGCTTCTCATTGGTCAGCATGGTCACACTGAACAATAAGCACTTAACATTGGGAGCATTATGATGAATACTTTTTCTTTTTGGCTGTGTATTGTGGCGTACAGCGTACAAACCACTACCCCAGAAGAAAGGGGCATCATGGCCACTATGTGCAGTTGGATAAGGAGGGGTAGCCAGGATATTTAGAGTTCGTTCACCTTCTCATTTTTCAAGAAAAGGTAAACTTTCCCTTTTAAAAATGCAAAGAGACAGTACATCATAAGCTTTCTATTTTATTGTCATTTCATATCTTAACATATAATAAATAAATAAAAAATAAGTAATACAATCCAAAATCATTACATATTTTCCTAGACACTATTTACAGGGTCCTCTTGAGATGAGATAAAATGGTAAAAATGAAAAGTCAGTACAGACACAAAGAAGAAAAAAGAAAATCTCCTATAAAAGCAGTAAACATACATTATTTTCAATAAATGTCAGGTGACCTGACATTGGCTTAAACTGAAAAACAAAATAATTATTTTACTTAATTTGAAATAAAGAAAAACAAGGTGGCGATCACAAATGTTCTAAAATTGTATCTTTATAAAAAGCAGGCAAGGTGCTGTAGTCTTTTACATAGAAAGATACATTGTGTCCACATCTACACAAGGTTCTCCAGTCTTTTACATTGGCAGATGCAACGTATCCACATCTACACAAGGTTCTCCAGTCTTTTACATTGGCAGATGCAACGTATCCACATCTACACAAGGTTCTCCAGTCTTTTACATTGGCAGATGCAACGTATCCACATCTACACAAGGTTCTCCAGTCTTTTACATTGGCAGATACAACATATCCACATCTACACAAGGTTCTCCAGTCTTTTACATTTACAGATACATTGTGTCCACATCTACACACAATGTTCTCCAGTCTTTTACATTAGGAGATACAACGTATCCACATCTACACAAGGTTCTCCAGTCCTTTACATTGGCAGATACAACGTATTAATATCTACACAAGGTTCTCCAGTCTTTTACATTGGCAGATACAACGTATCCACATCTACACAAGGTTCTCCAGTCTTTTACATTGGCAGATACATTGTGTCCACATCTACACACAATGTTCTCCAGTCTTTTAAATTGGCAGATACAACGTATCCACATCTACACAAGGTTCTCCAGTCTTTTACATTGGCAGATACAACATATCCACATCTACACAAGGTTCTCCAGTCTTTTACATTGGCAGATACAACGTATCCACATCTACACAAGGTTCTCCAGTCTTTTACATTTACAGATACATTGTGTCCACATCTACACAAGGTTCTCCAGTCTTTTACATAGACAGATACATTGAGGTTGATTTACTAAAACTGGAGAGTGCAAAATCTGGTGCAGCTCTGCATAGAAACCAATCAGCTTCCAGGTTTTATTGTCAAAGCTTAATTGAACAAGCTGAAGTTAAAAGCTGATTGGCTTCCATGCACAGCTGCACCAGATTCTGAGTGCTCCAGTTTTAGTAAATCTCCCCTATTGTGTCCACATCTACACAAGGTTCTCCAGTCTTTTACATTGGCAGCTACAACGTATCCACATCTACACAAGGTTCTCCAGTCTTTTACATTGGCAGATACAACGTATCCACATCTACACAAGGTTCTCCAGTCTTTTACATTGGCAGATACAAGGTGTCCACATCTACACAAGGTGCTGCAGTTTTTTATATTACCAGATACAACGTATCCACCTCTACACAAGGTGTTCTAGTTTTCTACATTGACAGATAGAAATGTATCCACATTAGGGATGAGCTTCATGTTCAAATCAAACCCATGTTCGACTCGAACATCGCCTGTTCGCCCGTTTGGCAAATTCGGAAAATTATGGTTCGTTTGCGCCAAATTCGAGTGGCGCGTCACGGCCCATAATTCACTGCAGCATCGCAGTGTGGCTGATGATTGGCCAAGCATGCACTATGACACGCATGCTTTGGCCAATCACAGTATAGTACACGCCCCACAATATATAAGGCCGCCTGCGCGGCAGCCTTGTGTAGTGTGTTGCGGCGGCGGAGAGAGATACAAAGAGAGACAGTGTGATTTCATTTCATTTTGAAGCTGTTGCAAATACAGTGGGTGTATTGTGCCATCTGCACAGTGTACACGCCTGAAGCTACCCCAATTGCTGTTGTTCTGCTCATCCTATCTGTAGGCAGCTGTTGCAAATACAGTGGGTGTATTGTGCCATCTACACAGTGTACACGCCTGAAGCTACCCCAAATACTGTTGTTGTGCTCATCCTATCCGTAGGCAGCTGTGGCAAATACAGTGGGTGTATTGTGCCATCTGCACAGTGTACACGCCTGAAGCTACCCCAATTACTGTTGTTCTGCTCATCCTAACCGTAGGCAGCTGTTGCAAATACAGTGGGTGTATTGTGCTATCTGCACAGTGTACACGCCTAAAGCTACCCCAAATGCTGTTGTGCTCATCCTATCTGTAGGCAGCTGTTGCAAATACAGTGGGTTTATTGTGCCATCTGCACAGTGTACACGCCTGAAGCTACCCCAAATGCTGTTGTTCTGCTCATCCTACCCCAAATGCTGTTGTGCTTAATCTATCCGTAGGCAGCTTTTGCAAATACAGTCGGTTTATTGTACCATCTGCACATTGTATAAGCCTGAAGCTACCCCAAATGCTGTTGTTGTGCTCATCCTATCCGTAGGCAGCTTTTGCAAATACAGTGGGTGTATTGTGCCATCTGCACAGTGTACACGCCTGAAGCTACCCCAAATGCTGTTGTTGTGCTCATCCTATCCATAGGCAGCTGTTGAAAATACAGTGAGTGTATTGTGCCATCTGCACAGTGTACACGCCTGAAGCTACCCCAAATGCTATTGTTGTGCTCATCCTATCCGTAGGCAGCTGTTGCAAATACAGTGGGTGTATTGTGCCATCTGCACAGTGTACACACCTGAAGCTACCCCAATTGCTGGTGTTCTCATAATAATAATACTACAGGCAGGCAGTTGACTCTGCTAGCTGCAGTATATCAGTATATATGTCCCAGTTTTGGGCAGCTACATCTCCCTGCAGGCCATTAGTATGTCTGGAAGGCCAACAAGGAGAGGCAGACAGCCATGAGCCAATAAAAGAGGGCAAGCAGGCTCTGTGTCTAGAGGCAAAAGTGCTGGTCATGGACACGGTGCATCCTCATCATCACGTGGCCATGGGACACGCTCGTCCTTTTTTTCGGCAGCTGGACGTGTTTAGCCGCAACATGCCGAAGACTTGGTAGAGTGGATGACCAAGCCGTCCTCATCCTCTTCAGTCCTCATCCTCTCTCACTCAGGCTCAGGGTACTGGCAAAGCAGCTGCCAACGCGGCCTCTTCCCTAGGTTCAATGGCATCAGTCACTCCTTCCCTAGCCCCACCATGTCCTCCTGAGGAGTCCCGCGAATGGTTTGAGCACAGTCAAACACTGCAACACCTCACAGAAACTCTAGTTAGAGTGCAGGAATGAGCCCTGCTGCAAAGTATTTCATCAAAAATTGTAATTACATGCCCCTGTTAAACAGGGGCTGAAAAATTAGGCCTTGGCCACTGGTGGCGGCACTCAGAACCAAAAATGTTCTTACAAGCTATCAGCATGATCATTGAGGAGGAAGAGGATAGTCACTCAACATAACAGGATAGTCACTCAGCATCAGCATAGGCAGTCTTGAAGGGATCTGACATTTCAAAAAGAATTATTTGGTTACATCAGCATCAGGTGTTTGGTAGCTGGTGGTGATCCAAGACTGATTCATTTTTATGAAGGTCAGTCGATAAACCGAGTCGGTGGACAGGCGCACCCTGTGATCGGTTACAAAGCCTCAAGCAGCACTGAATGTGCTTTCCGAAAGAACGCTGGATGCAGGACAGGCCAGTAGTTCAATTGCATACTGTGCAAGCTCTGGCCAGTGATCCATCCTCAAGACCCAGTAACCCATGGGATTTTCGGTGGGAAAGGTGTCCAAGTCTGACCTTGCCCCTAGATATTCCTGGACCATGTAATTCAGACACTGGCAATGGTTGCTGGAACTGATTATATCTTGGGGCTGCGGACTAAAAAATTGTCTGAACGCATCGCAGACGGCCACCTTCTCCACCGCTCCCTCTGTGACTGACCGAAGCCTCAGCAACACTTTGTCCAGGACCAGGAATTTGGAACCTCCCAGTCTCTGGGAACGCGTTGCACAGACCTTTCTGCAAGGCCTCCCGAAGATGTTTCATCCTGTGCTCCCTCTGTGACGGCAAGATAAGGTCCGCAACCTTACCCTTGTAACGTGGATCAACGAGGGTTGCCAGCCAGTAATGATCCCCCTTCTTTATCCGACGAATACGAGGATCCTTCCGCAGGCTTTGCAGGATCAGGGAGGCCATGCAACGTAGGTTAGATGAGGCATTCGGTCCGGAGTCCTCTGGGTCACTAAAGATGACATGATCCGCAGCCACCTCCTCCCAGCTACGTACAAGTCCACAGGTTTCTTGGGATTGTGAATGACCCCTAAAAGACTGCTGCTGAGTGCCAGGCTCCACCTTCATGCTGACACAATCCTCCTCCTCCTCTTCCTGTGTGATCGGCAGGTCCGCAGGAACACTGTCTGTATTAAGGGGGCCTTGAGAGGTAAGGAAGTCCTCCTCTTCCTGCCTCAAGTGCCCTGTCCATTATCCCACGCAGCGTGTGCTTCAACAGGTGGACAAGAGGGACAGCGTCACTGATGCATGCACTGTCACTGCTCACCATCCTCGTGGCCTCCTCAAATGGTGACAGGACAGTGCATGCATCCCTGATCATGGCCCATGGCGTGGGGAAAAAAAAAACAAGCTCCCCTGACCCTCTCCTGGTGCCGTATTCGCACAGGCACTCATTGATGGCCCTCTGCTGCGTGGGCAGCCACTGCAGCATGGCCAATGTTGAGTTCCACCTGGTGGCCATGTCACAGATTAGGCGGTTCTTGGGCAGGTTAAATTCCTTTTGGAGGTCAGCCAGCCGAGGACTGGCATTATATCAAAGGCGGAAATGCACACAGACTTTCCTGGCCTGCCTTAGAACATCCCGTAAGCCCGGGTACCTGCCCAAGAACCGCTGCACCACCAAGTTAAGGACGTGAGCCACACAGGGCACAGGGGTCAGTTGTCCCTGTTGGAGGGTGGAGAGGAGGTTGGTGCCATTGTCGCAAACCACCATTGCTGGCTTAATCTGGCATGGCGTCAACCACCTCTCAGCCTGCCCCTGCAGAGCTGACAGAACCTCTGCCCCAGTGTGGCTCTTGACCCCCAAGCACACCAGCGCAAGCACCGCATGGCATCTTTTTGCCTGCATACTTGTGTAGCCCCTTGAACGCCTACGGAGCACCGCTGGTTCCGAGGACAAAGCACAAGAAGAGGCTATGAAAGAAGAAGAGGAGGGGGTGGAGGATAGAGGTGTGTCAGAATCACCAGTAGTAGCATTTTGGAGGCGTGGTGGCGGAACTACCTCCAACACTACTGCACCTTGTCCTGCATCCTTCCCAGATGCCACCCAATGCGCCGTGAAAGATAGTAACGTAACGTCCCTGTCCATGCCTGCTGGACCATGAGTCAGAAGTAATATGCACCTTACCGCTGACCGCCCTGTCCAGCGAGGCCAAGACATTGCCTTCCACATGCCGGTAGAGAGCCGGAATCACCTTCCTTGAGAAAAAGTGGCGTTTGGGAACCTACCACTGAGGAACCGCACATTGCACAAACTCACGGAAGGGGGCAGAGTCTACCAAATGAAAAGGCAGCAGTTGAAGTGCTAGCAATTTAGCCAAGCTGGCATTCAACCGCCGGGCATGTGGATGGCTGGGAGTGAACTTCTTTTGACGGTGCAGCAGCTGGGCAGGGAAATTTGCCTGGTACAATCGGACGTCGGTGTACCGATAGCAGATTGCCCGCAAGTACTTGGCTGTGACACACCTAATTATGCACCTTCATTCCTCTCAGTGCAGGTTTCAGAGAGGACTGAAGGTATAGTGGGGTTGGAGATCCCAGCTGATGAGGAGCAAGTAGAGGTCCGCTTTGTTCTTTGGTGTGGGTCTTTTAGGTACGCTTACCAACGAACTGCATGACAGGTCGACATATGTCTGGTCAAGCATGTGGTGCCCAAGCGGCTTATATTTTGACCACGCGAGATACGCTTGAGACATATGTTGCAAATAGCAGCGGTGGGATCTGATGCACCCGTCTCAAAAAAGGCCCTCCTCTCTCCTATCAGGCACCTACGCGGACCTCATCATCCCCTCCCTTCATTACTGGAGCAAACCTGGCAGTATGCTGCAGCTGGGGGAACATGACTGCCAGATTGCTGTCCTTCTTGGGCATCCCCTCTCTCTGTGCTCACGTTACTGCCTTCCTCTAGCTGGGTATCATCATCAGAGCCTTCAAAACGCTGGGCATCCTCATGGAGCATGTACTAAGGCCAAATTTTTCTGCCCCTGTTCAACAGGTGCAGGTAATTACAATTCTTGATATAATATTTCACAGCAGGGCCCGTTCCAGCACCCACCAAGAGTAACTGTGAGAACTTACAGTGTTGGGGCACCAGCACCACCACCACCAAAGGCCCAATTTTTCTACTACTGTTCAACAATGGCATGTAATTACAATTCTTGATATAATAGTTCACAGCAGGCGTTCCAGCGCCCACCAAGAGCCACTTTGAGGGCTTACAGTGTTGTGGCAACAACTTAGGCCCAAATTTCTGCAGAGCATATAGTGCAGGCCCCTACTTTCAAACATCCAACGTCTCCTACTTGCAAACGAAAGGAGACAACAGGAAGTGGGGGCTTATCAGAATCTGGAAGCCCCCTTTAACAAGGGGACCCCCAGATCCCGCCCCCCCCTGTGTGAAATGGTAAGGGGGTACAAAAGTACCCCTACCATTTCACCAAAAAAGTGTCAAAAATGGTAAAAATTACAGGAGACGGTTTTGACAATTCCTTTATTAAAATCTTCTTTCTTCTGGTCTTCCTTCTTCCTTTCTTCATCCTTCAGTTTCTTCATCTTCTTCCATCTTCTTCTTCCATCTTCTTCTTCCATGGCGTCTGTGTCTCTTCTGGGCCGCTCCGTGCAATAGGAGGCTCCCGCTGCGTGAGGCTTCGCTGCGTCTGACAGGTCTTTTACAACGGAGGGCAGGGCCACCTGGTGACCCTGCCCCCCTCTGACGTCATGGGGAAAGCCATAGGGAATTCCCCATGACATCCCCGTGCGTCAAAGGGGGCGGGGTTACCAGGTGGCCCCGCCCTCTGTTATAAAAGACCTGTCAGACGCAGCGAAGCCTCACACAGCGGGAGCATCCCATTGCGTGGATCGGCCCAGAAGAGACACCGACGCCGTGGAAGAAGATGCCGGACGAGAAGACCAGAGCAAGAAGAAGCGGATCGGAGGAAGAAGATGATGGAAGAAGAAGATGCCGGAAGGAGATGATGAAGAAACCGAAGGATGAAGAAAGGAAGAACGAAGACCAGAAGAAAGAAGATTTTAATAAAGGAATTGTCAAAGACCGTCTCCTGTAATTTTTACCATTTTTTACACTTTTTTGGGGAAATGGTAGGGATACTTTTGTACCCCCTTACCATTTCACACAGGGGGGGGGCCGGGATCTGGGGGTCCCCTTGTTAAAGGGGGCTTCCAGATTCCGATAAGCCTCCCGCCCGCAGACCCCCACAACCAATGGCCAGGGTTGTGGGGAAGAGGCCCTTGTCCTCATCAACATGGGGACAAGGTGCTTTGGGGGGTAACAGACCCTCAAAGCACCCTCCCAATGTTGAGGGCATGTGGCCTGGTATGGTTCAGGAGGGAGGATTTCACAGCAGGGCCCGTTCCAGCACCCACCAAGAGTAACTGTGAGAACTTACAGTGTTGGGGCACCAGCACCACCACCACCACCAAAGGCCCAATTTTTCTACTACTGTTCAACAATGGCATGTAATTACAATTCTTGATATAATAGTTCACAGCAGGCGTTCCAGCGCCCACCAAGAGTCACTTTGAGGGCTTACAGTGTTGTGGCAACACCTTAGGCCCAAATTTCTGCAGAGCATATAGGGCAGGCCCCTACTTTCAAACATCCAACTTACAAACGTCTCCTACTTGCAAACGAAAGGAGACAACAGGAAGTGAGATGAAATCTACCCCTAGGAAGGGAAATTCTCTCCTGTATAGGGATGAGCCGAACACCCCCGGGTTCGGTTCGCACCAGAACCCGCGAACGGACCTAAAGTCCGTGTAAATTTAAGAACCCTATTAGTTACAATGGACGCGAATGTTCGAAATCAAAAGTGCTAATTTTAAAGGCTAATATGCATGTTATTGTCATAAAAAATAGTCCCCCCCTCTTTTCCTGTGGCCTGCCAGGTTGCGTGCTCGGATAAGGGTCTGGTGTGGATTTTGAGGGGGACCCCACGCAATTTTTTTTTTTGGCTGGGGTTCCCCTTAAAATCCATCCCAGACCTCAAGGGTCTCAAGGGTCTGGGATGGATTTTGAGGGGGACCCCACACCATTTTTTTTTTCTTTTGGCCGGGGTTCCCCTTTATATCCATAGCAGACCTGAAGGGCCTGGTAATTAAATTTGGGGGGACCCCCACGCTTTTTTTTAAAATTTTTTTATCAAGGACTTTTTTTTTATCAATGACTTTCAATGAATGACTGTTCTCTGTGTTACGGGAGCCGTCAATTCATTAGCCGCGAGTGATTTTAAATTCCTGCAAAAATGACACTTTGTGCAGGGACAGTTATAAGCACAGGAAACATGCGCCCCTTCACAGGCATACTATAGACACCCCCCAGATGTGATACTGCAATGCTGTACTAACAGCACGCACACACACACTAATCCCCAGAATCACAGCAGATAATGTCAGCAACACATAATAACACTGACACTGGAACACAATATACGAGGCCGCCGGCGCGGCGGCCTTTTATAATGTGGGGCATGTACTAAACCCCCTGAGCTATAATTGGCCACAGGCATCCTGCCTGTGGCCAATTATTGCTCTCCTCACCGCTGGCTCTATGATTGACCAAGCATGTGGGTCACAGTGCATGCTTGGCCAATCATCAGCCAGCAATGCACTGCGACTGGCGCAGTGCATTGCGGGCCGCTCGCATCACACCAATTTGATGCGAGCGGCCCAAATAGTTTGAATCGAACACCGGGCCCATCCCTACTCCTGTAAGAGTTGATATGGGAAAAACGTGTCTCCTCTCCACTGATGCTTTATCCCAATCCTTGTTTTACTAAAACCCCCAAATTTTCAAAAAACATTTGTCATTGGGACACAAAGTCCGGTGAAATCTTCTGAAGATGTGCACAGACAGCAAAAATGTTACAGGGGTGATAACCCTTCCCTATGTTTTCCAAAAAGCTTAAAAATAGATTTTTGGACTGGAGCTACACTTTAAAAATCTACCAGTTCAAAATTACAAACAAATTCTACTACTACTACTACTACAACAAACTTACACAGTCCCTGTCTTGTTTGCACTGCCTGTATACTGCTGTTGACTTGAGAGTATATAGGGCCTGGGGGCCCGACGCCTTACCCTTTTTTAATTTTGTACGGGGTTCCCCTTAATATCCATACAAGACCCAAAGGGGCTGGTAATGGGCAGGGGGTTCGCACACATTTTCGGTCCGTTCGCAGGTTCTGGTGCGAACCGAACCGGGGGGGGGGGTGTTCGGCTCATCCCTAATTGTTGCTATGAGACAGGGGTAGGCAACCCTTTAGAGGTTGAGATCTACCTGGACAACATGGTATTAAATCAAAGGTCCCCAGGGGGGCGGAGCCCTTTTTAAAGACATAAAAAGAAAAGCCCCCAATAAATGATGGCATGAAGAACAGTATCCTCTGCCCTGCTTCACATAACTCCCCCACAGAAGTATCCTCTGCCCCCCTTCACTTGACTTCCCATCACCTCCCACGGTAGTATCTTTTGCCTCCCTTCAGATCACCCCTCCTACAGTAGTGTCCTCTGCCCCTCGCGTAGCAGTGTCCTCAGCCCCGGTTCACATCACTTCTCCACTGTAGTGACTTCTGCCCCCCATAGCATTGGCCAATGCCCTCTTCACATCCCCCACCCACTCAAGTGTAATGTTCTCGGCCCTCTTATAGCAGTGTCCTCTGCCCTGGTTCACATCACTCCCCCACTTTAGTGTCCTCTGCCCCTTCACATCACCCCCCACTCAAGTTTAGTGTCCTCTGCCCTGGTTCACATCACTCCCCCACTGTAGTGTCCTCTGCCTCCCCATAGCATTGGCCTCTGCCCCATTCACATCACCCCCCTACAGTAGTTTCCTCTGCCCCTCCCATAGCAGTGTCCTCAGCCCCAGGTTCACATCACTCCCCCACTGTAGCGTACTCTGCATTGGCCTCTGCCCTCTTCACATCACCTCCCACTCAAGTGTAGTGTCCTATGTTCCCCTGTAGCAGTGTCCTCTGCCCTGGTTCACAACACTCCCTTACTTTAGTGTCCTCTGCCCACCATAGCATTGGCCTCTGCCCTCTTCACATCACCCCCCACTCAAGTGTAGTGTCCTCTGCCCTGGTCCACATCACTCTCCCACTGTAGTGCCCTCTGCCCCCCAAAGAATTGGCCACTGCCCTCTTCACATCACCCCCCATTCAAGTGTAGTGTCCTCTGCCCCCCATAGCATTGGCCTCTGCACCCATTCACATCACCCCCCAGTATAATCCTCTGACCCCCATAGCAGTGTCCTCTGCCCCGGTTCACATTACTCCCCCACTGTAGTGTCCTCTGCCTCCTATACCATTGGCCTCTGCCCTCTTCACATCACCCCCCTATTCAAGTGTAGTGTCCTCTGCCCCATTCACATCACTCCCCCACTGTAGTGTCCTCTCCCCTGCCCCATAGCAGTGTGCTTCTTCACATCTCCCCCGACTCCTGTGTAGTGTCCTCTGCACCCCCATAGCAGTGTCCCCTGCCCCCTCCCCCACAGTTGTGTCCTGTGCCCTCCAAAAGCAGTGTTCTCTGGCCCCTATAGCTGTCTTCTCCCCCCTCCCCCCCACAGTAGTGTCCTCTGTGACGGACCTCGTACCCAAGATGTCCGCCGTAACTGCTTCCTCTGTCCGGTACCACACAATCCAAGACCCCCTTAGCTTACCCAGTCACCAGACAACACCAGTGTAGGGTACATCAGGAATGAATCTTTATTTGACATGTCACACTTATATACAGTTGACAGATGACTCAAGCCTAACCTAATTAGCATGAGCTAATTATCTTAATCAACACTGGGCTCCTTCATTCAATTGCAGGGTTAATTAGCACACACAACAATAGGTGAAACACTTCTACAAGCCAGACTATACTCAATTACATAACACGGGTGGCTGGAGTTCATGAGTCATGACATTAGCGTCTCTTGCTAATATGCCAAATACACATACAGATTCTATGTGTATTGGGGGGCCAGCATGGACCTGAATCCAAGTATCACCAGCTCAGAGGTCCCAGGCTTGCATCTCAAAGAGCACTGTTCCCCCAAATGCCAGGGCCCATAATCGTAAGGCAACAGGCTCGCACTCAGTCCCCTCCAACAGCCCGTGTCCCGGCTAGGTCCGTCACATTTCTCCCCTTTCGGCAGGAGACTAACACAGGAGGAGACCCCAGACGGGTTGACTCCGAAGTTAGTCAGTGGTTCCAGTCCTCTAATGCTGGGACCCACCCAGTACCCCAAACAAATTGTTTCAAACAGAGCACTCACCCAGCCAACCTCTGCCTCTCTCAAAGAACATATCTGCCGCTGGGGAGAGGCCTGGACTGGCCCTTCTCCCTGGAGTCTTTTCAGCCGCTGGAGAGAAGACATGGTGACTGGGCTCACTCCATCATGCTGTTGGGGATCTGGGCCGACAGCCCAGCATCCCTGGGGTATACAGGTGGGGACTGCAGTCCCATCCCCCTTTACAGGAAATCTGTCCTGTTTTAGTTGCGGGCAGAGGCCAGCAGCGCTCTGTTCCGTTGCCAGCAGTTCAGCTGGGCGTAGGAGCTTCCCTACATCATCTCCTCCAGCTAACTGTTGGGGAGAGAGGCCGACTGCCCCAGCTCCCTGGAACTCCGCAGCTGTTGCTGGTGCTGGATAGAGGTGGGTAGCACTCTGCCCTGTTGCCAGCACTTCTGCTGGGGACTCCACATCCTCCGCTCTGGTTAACCGTTGGGGCAGGAGGCTGGCTTCCTCCACTCCCAAATTGTGTAGCTGCCATTGGGAAGGGGAGCCGGCTGCTTCCTTTTCCATTCCCTCATCTGGCTGCTGGGACAACATGTCTCTGGTACTGTCTCCCAGGTGCACAGATCTTTGCTGGGGAGGAAAGACCGCTTTCTCCACCCTGGCCGACTGTTGAGGAGGGACAACAAACACCTCCTCTCCCTTCTCCCCCTGTATCTGCTGCTGGGAAGTGATCGCCACCTTCTCACCCTGAGCCTCCATAACTGCCACCGGTGTGGGGCAGAGGTCTTGGACCCTCTGTCCGGTGACCTGCGCTTCAGCTGGAGAAGTTCCTTGTAACTCCACGGATACTGCCGTTGGTGCTGGGCAGAGCTCAGTGAAGTTTGGCAATAATACCAGCTCTTCTGATGGAGGCTCATGAGGTTGTTTTTCTTCAGCAGAAAAGTCTATTAAATCCCCAGTCTCTACAACTGATGGCTGGGGATAGAGGTTCACCACCTGTCCGTGGAACCTAGAAGATGCCATCGGTGCTGGGCACAGGTTAGAAGAGCTCTGCCCTGTTGTCAGCACTTCCTGCATCCGCCATAAGACCTCCGCGTCCATAGCTGCGGGGGCAGGTGGGCAAAGCACTCTGTTACTATGCCACATCGCCGACTCTTCAGCCAGGATTTCAGAGCTGTCTGCTGGTATTTCCTGATAGTCCCAGGCAAAGGGAGCCCCACCCTGCTGCTGAGCAGTGTCTAGCAGCTGTATGTAGGCAATCTCCAGCTCCCATTCCTGAGCGGCCAGGAACTCCAAATCTTCCTGTGCCCAGAGCACTTCCGAGACGTTCAATCTTTGCTCTCTGTGCTCCATTATTTCCTCCAAACGCCACTCCAGATCACTCCCAAAGTCGGGGTCCTCGGACAGCCTCCAGTACAACAATCCCAGGCCATTATAATCAAAGCCTTCCGTGGGCCTGTCATCCGCTGTCCACGGGCACACTTGGGCTACATACCACCGGAGGGCTCTGTAGCTCTCGTCCAAACGCATTTCTGCCCGGATCAGCCTGCTTAACTCAGCTGTCCACTCCTGCTTCGGTTGTTCCCCCAATAACAACATTCGTACTTCATACTGCGACCAGTACCTTACATGGATGGAGGGGAGAACTTTTCCCTGGTGTCGCTGCTCACAGGCTAGCGCTTCTTTCCAGAGTTGTAGGCGAACAGAATCATACCATCCCAGCAGGACCTGCACCGATACTGGTCCTCTGTGCTGTATCCGCATCTCTCGCAACCTCCTTCCGAATTCCTCTTCCATGACGTATCTGTACCTCTGCTATCCGGGCCTTGGATCCAGGTGATGGTTTGGATGTGTTCACGACAAGGAAGCACGATCCCACCGCTGCCAGCCAATTGTGACGGACCTCGTACCCAAGATGTCCGCCGTAACTGCTTCCTCTGTCCGGTACCACACAATCCAAGACCCCCTTAGCTTACCCAGTCACCAGACAACACCAGTGTAGGGTACATCAGGAATGAATCTTTATTTGACATGTCACACTTATATACAGTTGACAGATGACTCAAGCCTAACCTAATTAGCATGAGCTAATTATCTTAATCAACACTGGGCTCCTTCATTCAATTGCAGGGTTAATTAGCACACACAACAATAGGTGAAACACTTCTACAAGCCAGACTATACTCAATTACATAACACAGGTGGCTGGAGTTCATGAGTCATGACATTAGCGTCTCTTGCTAATATGCCAAATACACATACAGATTCTATGTGTATTGGGGGGCCAGCATGGACCTGAATCCAAGTATCACCAGCTCAGAGGTCCCAGGCTTGCATCTCAAAGAGCACTGTTCCCCCAAATGCCAGGGCCCATAATCGTAAGGCAACAGGCTCGCACTCAGTCCCCTCCAACAGCCCGTGTCCCGGCTAGGTCCGTCACATCCTCTATCCTCCATAAGTAGTGTCCTTTGCCCCTTTCACTTCTTCCCTCCCCCATAGTAATGCACTCTGCCCCACACATACAGTAGTGTCCTCTGCCCCCCTATTGCAGTGTCTTCTCCATCCTTTACATCACCACCCCCAAAGCATTCTCCTCTGGCCCCAATAACAGTTTCCCCTGCCCCCCCCCCCCCCCCAGCCACAGTGGTGTCCTTTCCCCCTTACATCATTCCCTGACACAAACACACAGCAGTGTGTGGGTAGCACTCTCCTACTTTATAAAGGATGTACAGCAGAGCGCGAGGCAGCACAGTACTGTACTGGACAGAGGGTGAGAGTGCAAGCTGCTGGAATTACCACTGTATATTATAAAGCTGGTGGTTGGTTGCTAGGACCACTCGGCATCCTAGCAACTAATCACCTGCTATATGTAACCTCCAGCAGCTCCTACCCGTTTTCTATTGTAAACGTGAATGCTAAAAGAAAATCACTTCTCCTGGCTGTATTGATTAATGAAAAAAAAAATGACATTGGTACATGATCCCCAAGGCAGTTCTTTCTCCATGTTAGTTGTTGACACCCTTTGCAAATTAGCCCAAAATGATTTGACAGATTTGGCTTCCATTGATTTCAGTGCATTTCAGGGTTTGTATCTCAACCTTTTCACAGTTTGATGAACCATCTGCTGAACTGAACCCAGGGCGGTTCGGTTGATGGCTCTTGCCTTTGTTTTGATTTAAATCGCTGCTCCCCACCAAAAAAGGCTTTGCCTTGGTCCATGCCCCCCCAGGGCAATGCCCAGCCCACCCATATCATTTGTTTGACCATCCATTGCCTATTAACCGAAAATTGGCCATTATTGTTTTTTAACATTTGTTTCCCATTGAGTTTGGAGGGGTTCAGAACCGGCACCTGAACTTCAGTAACCTTCCCAAAACTGAATGGGGGGGGGGGGGTGCCTTCATTACATCACTAGTAGTGGAGAGGGGTTCCCTTAATTTGAATGTCCCCCAGGGCAATGCCCAGACCCCCCCATGCCAATTGTTTGACCATCCATTGCCTCTTAACCAAAAATTGCCCATTTACTATTTTTATTAACATTTGTTTCCCATTGAGTTCAGATAACACTGGTTTAGGAACAACTAATTTTAATGTCTGCTGATAACATTTAAAAAAAGACTCACCTACAAATGTTTGTCTTTTATTTTCTTCTCTTTCTTCTATTCAAAGATAAAGCCTGATATTAACAGAAATTAAAATAGTTATATGTAACCGTATTGCAGCTGCACAGCACTCTATATAAGAGGATGCAGTTTTATTCCATAGACATGATCTGTAGCCTTGTGTATTCGCAGACAATGTTATACCTGGTTATAGTGACTTCCATTCATCTCCTTGCTGTTGTATTGTGTAGATTTGTACTGACATTTCATACACAGATTGGAAAATTGTGTGTGCTCCTTCTGTGTGTGACACCTTGTACCGCTGACACCGAAAACCCAAGACCGGCATCAACCTACGTACCAGAGGCAGCCGACGTAAATGAAGACTATGAGTATTATCAGGATGGAGACGTTATAATCGGAGGGGTCTTCACTGTCAATAGTATTTTAAGAGGAGTCTTGTATGACTCTCCAACTATACCCAGAATGTTTTTTATGATGTGGTGTATGAAGTGAGTATCCTGCCTCATATGTAAAAGAGAACCTATCTCAAAAAAAGTTAAAATGTGTGACAATGCAGGAGAAGAATTAGGAGACAGGGACAGATCTCTCCACCCTATAAAACCCTGAGCAAGGACCTCCATGGCAGGATCACCAGGCTTTATTTTAATGAAAGCTGCAGATCTACAAAGACTGAAAATGACTTTTGACATTAACATGTTAAAGCTTCTATGAGATTTTAGTGATTGGGATCAGGTATATTTTTAATAGCAGGTTACGTCTGATTGCTTTCCTGTGTGTGTGAAGTCTAACACTGCATTGCTCTAGTTTCAGCTCTTACATTGTATCCTCAGCATTGATCCCGGCTTTGTCTGCTTTGTCTCTGATCTCACAGTGTGCGGGATTCCTGGGTATGGCGAAGACCACGCCGGCAGGAGACCGGTGTCGTCCCAAACATACGCAGACACCTTTGCTTCCTAAGTAGGGTTTTGGGTGGCAGAAGGTCGGATTTTAATTTAGATTGTAAGCCTTTCTGTCAAACGGTGCACCCAATAACAAAGTTGGGACGCAGGAATCCCGCAAACTGTGACAAAGCAGACAAAGCCGGGATCAATGCTGAGGATACAATGTAAGAGCTGAAACTCGAGCAATGCAGTGTTAGACTTCACACACAGGAAAGCAATCAGACGTAACCTGATATTAGAATAGACGTGATCCCAATCATTAAAATCTCATAGAAGCTTTAACATGTTAATGTCAAAAGTCATTTTCAATCTCTATAAATCTGTAGCTTTCATTAACCACTTAAGGACCGCCCCATGTACATTTAATGAGGCAGTGCAAAATAAAGTACCTGTACGTGATTCCTGTATATAAAGTCACTGGTGCTGTGCTCCTACTAATAGAATAAATACATAAACATTAAAATCTTGCTGCAACAAATAGTGATGATCAGTCAAATAAAAAAAAACGTAAAATCGTCAGTAATAGTAGTGATATCTTATAAAGGTGAGAGTTCTCTTGTGCAAAATACAAATATTGAGGTGACATAAAGGTGGGTGTCTTTTCTTTCTTGTGCCGTGACACCTAGGTGCAAGGTGGCCTCTTACCTTACGGCTGTAAGGAAACAGTGTGTAGAAAACAATAGATGTCCTGGACGATCTTGTTACAAGCCTTTATGGAGATTTACCAACGATTTCCTCTACGTTGCATTTAATTGAAAATCCCCACAGAGATAGGGTGTAAAGGTGTACTTCCTAAATCGAGTGTGTATTTTGGGTACCCCTCCTGGGTTCACCCATGAAGATATGTGGAATAAAATGAGGGTTCCAAATAGGGTAATAACCTAAAAACAAAATGTACTTTATTCAGCTTCCAGCTGTGGTACTCACATGAACAAAGCAGGTTAAAAGCATGGAAACTACGAGCGGCGAGCTCGTGTACAAAGAACGTCACTTCCGGTGTGCCTGTCTGTCCCAACACTTAGCGTCACGCCCACGTGACTTCATCAGGGGTACAACGTGATCCCTGTTGTGATTGGACACAGTGGGAGCAAATCAGCAGGTTCGGTGGCCGTGATTCCCCCATGTAAACAAGGCAGAGCATCGTTCTGTCAGACAGGAAGAGAGAGATCTTGCGTTCCTGCTAATCAGGAGATGTCTTGCTTCCTCCAGTCAGTCAATCCCCCACACAGTTAGAGAGCACCCCCTAGGAGCACACTTAACCCGTTGATCGCCCCTGATGTTAACCCCTTCCCTGCCAGTGTCATTTATACAGTGACAGTGCCTTTTTTTTTAGCACTTATCACTATATTAGCGTCACTGGTCCCCGAAAAGTGTTACTTAGTGTTAACGCTCCATGATTAATCATTAACAAAAATCATGATCTCGACTCAACCCCCTCATGATCTCTATGAAGAAATTCCGGATTCTTTCATGTAACAAGTGTAGAGAGTTCTCTGCTCACTGAGCTGTCAAAAGAAAAAACCCAGGCAGCCTGCCAAGTTTTTCATAACATTGTCCAGGCTAGTAGATTAACTATAAACATTGTAGCTTTTTGTTGTTAGATCAAAGGGATGAACTTCTGTGTGTAGATGAGGTCAGTTTAACCCTTTAAAGGCTAAACCTTTTTCTGACACTTGTTTCTTACAAAGTTAAAATCAGTATTTTTTGATAGAAAATTACCTGGAATTTTAGCCACGACCCTAGGGAATAAAATGGCGATTGTTGAAATATTTTATGTCACATTTTATTTGCGCAGCAGTCTTTCAAATGCAATTTTTTGGGAAAAAATACACTTCAATTAATTGAAAAAAAAAACTGAACAGTAAAGTTAGCCTAATCTTTTTGTGTAATGTCAAAGATATTCTGCCGCGAGAATCGTGAGAGAATCGTGATCTTTATGCTAAGCAAAAAAATCATGATTCTCATTTTAGCCAGAATCGTGCAGCTCTACTGATTTGTCCGCCGCAATCCCGCTAAAAATGCCTGGTCGCCACCATTACTAGTAAAAATAATAATAATAAAAAAAAGTCCATAAATCTATCCCAAAGTTTGTAGATGCTATAACTTTTGCACAAACCAATCAATATTTTTGAAATCTTTTTTACCAGAAATATGTAGCAAAATACATATTGGCCTAAATTGATGAAGAATTTGATTTTTTTTATTGGAAATGTTTTATAGCAGAAAGTAAAAAATATTGTTTTTTTTTTTCAAAATTGTTGTGTTTTTTTTTTTGACTATAGCACAAAAAATAAAAACTGCATCTAGTAGTGTAGTAAGTAATAAAAGCATATACATTTATTAGGAATCAACAAGTATACCGAGACTCCATCACAGCATGGTGCTGTGGGGGTCTTAATGTAAAGTAGTGCCACGCACTCAAAGTAATTTTAGATCTAAAGAGCACATGAAAAAGAAATGGACTTTATAGGCACCAATTGTAAAAATAACATACATATTTATTAGACATAGAATATACAAAAAATAGTCATAATAAAACCATTATTTTGCTAAAGAAAGGATGCAAAATTCTAACAATGTCTTTAACCCTAAAATGGCCAGACTTGTCAGAAAAAACATCACAACAAGTCCTACAACGCTGTATGGTGTACAGTAGAACGCTTTACTCTGTATACATTTATTAAACAATAAAACTGCACTCACAAAGATGACAAAGTACAGGTGGGTATTGTAAGCTATACCTTACAATACCTATACCAAAGTCTCACAAGGAAAGTCTCTCCAGCTTTGGCCACAGGCATGGGACAGCCTGGAAGGTGGGCACCAATCCCATTGTGGAATCCCCTGGGTAACGCACAGGACCTGGAAGAGCCATAATGGACACAAGGAACTCCCTCATCTGAGGTCATATTATGATCACGCGCAGTAGAAATGTGTTTTGAGGCATGCTCACCTCTTCCTCAGCCTATTATCACTTAAATGTGCAAAGCAAGGATAAAATTTAATAAAGTCAAGGAGCACAGGTTGGGGTTTTACTACAAGGCTACTTGTAGAGGATACATATAAAACTGGGCAGTAGAAGAACAGTTTGAGTTAGGGATAGTAGGCCTAACTGGTATATGCCTAACTTTTATTTTCTCTATTGGGACAGAGGGTGCAATGAATGTGAGTGATAAAGTGTGAGATGGTAAAAGTGTACACTACTTTTACTCTCAAGTTTTTCTTTCAAATGATGTAGCGGTGTGCTGCAAACAAAAGACATCTTCAAGAAAAGATGGCAAGTAACATGTGAATGCTTTGCTTTGAACACCCAAACTTAAATAAAGGATCTATCAACATAAAAAAAGTGTACTCTAAAATGAAGGTCCTTCTCAACATAAAATAAAAAACAATAAACCCCCAAAATAACTGAAAACCCCAAATCATACTTTTTTTGTTTTGCAGTCCTCAGCCACACTTTTATAAGGATCTGTTGACTTTCTTTTTTGCCATTGATGAAATTAACAATAACCCTACAATGTTACCAAATATTACTCTTGGATATCACGTATATGACTCCTGTTGGGAGAGCAGAAAGGCGATAAAAAACACATTGCAGATTTTATCTGGACCGGGTAAGATGGTCCCAAATTACTCTTGCAGAGAACGTAAAAAAATACTGGGCTTCATTGGAGACCAGGGATCTGCAACCACCATATCTATAGCACAGATATTGGCTTTATATCGTTATGGACAGGTCAGTAAAACCTTTTTTCTTTTAGAGTTTAATTTGACTCCATTAAAACAGTTTATTGTGAGAAGGTCTAAATTTCATTTTCAAATGTTCAGATCTGATCATATAGCAATGGCCTTACCAGCCAGGACCATTGTTAATGGTCTTCAATACCATCCATCACCTACATATCATATAATTTTAACAATTCTACACTGGCAATTTGATAAACACTTATAGCTATATGAACCGAGTAATTATTACCTGTTCCAGATGCCATGGCACCATGGGGTTTGGATTACGTAATTAGAATACAAACACGTCCCCTCATGTTCAGGGACAATCAGCATCTGCATTGACACCCTCCATGGTCTTTGATTCTGGGTGATTAAGTGACCCGTGTGTAAATAAATGATGGGGCTTCATTCTGTCACTCAGTAGAACAGAGGAAGCTACTTGGATAAGTGTCAAAACATCTTTAGTGTTATAGAACAAGTCCAGCTCAATGTGATCAATTAATACTATGTAGGTGTAGCAAGGTCCCAGGCCCCCTTCGGTCTAATGAGAACCTCCAGGGTCAGAGATAGCTGACATCCTTCTGTATATGGTGGGTTGCATGGCATAGTGGGTGTAATGCAAGGTAGATTTATTGGGCGCCAGACACTTCTTGAATGCCAAAAATATTTTATTTCTCTTAACAGAACTTTGGGAGAGAGGGTTAGGGCCAGGACACCCTTGCAAGAATAATTGGCAGACCCTGAGACTTCAACAGGAGGACAGCCATTCAGGGAAAGGCAAATATTGATATTTTATTTATACTTTTGAGTACCCCCTTTTTTCCTCATTGGGATTATAGTGGCAGCCTTTAAAGTGCGTTTTCCAATTTCACTTTTTCTACTTATACATTTTGGATGTGGTGCCACGCATTGCCGATATCTATCTCCAATTTCTCCTTTGTAATCATAATCATTCATCATATACAAGAGTTAAAAAAAAGCACATTCCCGTTAGGGGTGTCGGGTGGGGTGCACTGGACCCTGAACCCCCTCTTTTGAGTAATTCTAACCCTATATCTGACTTAATGCCAGCTGATACTCTTATAGGATCTAACACTGTCTGGTGCTTAAATGTCCTCCATTGTATTGCCATGTTACAAGACCTCATCTTACGTGTTATGGTTAATATATTCTAACGTTTCATGTTTGTATGATTGCTGCATTTTCTGAAATAAAAACTTTTCGAAAGTAAAAAAATAAAAAATTGTATCCTTTCCTGTTTTTCCTGCTTTATAATGTATTTTGGTATTTCAGACAAAGTGAGAAAAAGGCTGCATATTCATTCGCTATTGTCACACACCTGGGTGGGCTCAGGGTGCGGTGCTCTGCGCCCCGAGCCCACGCTTTTTTGAAGCCCATTAGAACCTTGGGCTCTAATCACATGCTTCAAAAAAAAGAATAAAAAGAACCCCATTGGAATCCATGCGTCCGGCGGTCAGTATGTAGATTAGGGCAGCAGACGCATGGATAGGGGGCGGCGCCCCTGCACCCCTAATGGACGGGCCGCCACTAGCCCAGATCCTCTTCTTCTATGGTCCTAACTCCTGCCCCCTCCCTCATGCTGAGTGCCCCCATACAAGTAGCTTTGTATGGGGGGCACCTGAGCCGAGCCGCTGCTCTGTGTGTCCATTCAGGCACAGAGCCATGGCTGTCTCCTCTGATTGGCTCACTGACTTTGATGGACAGCAGCGGGAGCCAATGGTGCTTGCTGTGTGCCTGGAGGGAGAGTCCCGGACAGCTGAGTCTCTCATGCAACATCGCTGAATGGAGATGGGGCTCAGGTAAGTATTGGGGGGGGGCTGAGAGGGGGGGGCTGCACACAGAAGCTTGTTTATCTTAATGCATAGAATGCACCTTCTGTCTTTACAACCACATTAAGTTGCTATTTTTGCCCTTTTTTAGGCTGACAACCTCAAATAACAAAATATATCCAAAATATACTCGCTGCAATTTTTTATTTTTATTTATTTTTTGCTTTTATTTTTTTTATTTTTGTGGTTTGTGTTTTTCTTTTTTGATTCTTCTGTATTCATTTTTTATATTTTATACAAAAAAACTATGAATATCACCCTGTCCCTTCTTGACTTGGTAATCATAATGGTGGTTAATGTGGGTTGTGACATGCCATGGTCTACATAACAATGGTCCCAACACAAAGGCAAAAGGCGTGTCATACAGCAATCGGGGCTTTTAGGTTCTAGGAGTATAAAGTACACAGCTTTCTGAACATAGAGAAATAAAAAAAATGTAATTGGGCACAATGATTTATGTCAAATGCCGTATATATATATATATATATATATATATATATATATATATATATATATATATATATATATATATATATATATATCCTGTAATAGTATTTTTTAAATAATAATGAGCCAAGCTGTTTTTTTCTTTGTAAATGTACTTTTTGAATTAGGACATCCTACAGCAAGAATAAAAAATAAATAAAAAATATGTGTAGAGACCCCCCCCCCCCTCAAATGTATAACAGACCTTTTGAGTCTGATTAGAATCTTAACACCTTCCAGCCTGGCCTATAGCATAATGACAGCCAGTAGACATGTGCAATTAGTTTCAAATTCATTTTCAACGAATGTCGTTAAATTCATTATTTTGGAAATTAACGAAAACCAGTTTAAAGTATTTTTCCAAATATTCATAAATTCGTAAATTAAAAAATGTGTAAATTCGTAAATTAAAAAATGTGTAAATTTGTAAATTTGTAAATTCGGAAACTTTGTGAATTTGAAAATTCGGAAATTCATAAATTTGAAAATTCGGAAATTAAAAAAATAAAAAATTCGGAAATTCGAAAATCCAAAATAATAACTAACTAATAATTACTTAACTATTACTAACTATTAAATGATAGGTATTGGAATCTGCTTTCAAATTTGGCTGTTAGTGAATGGAACGTGAATGTAATGCAACAAATGAATAATAAATAATGATAATAATAAAAACTTTTTATTACTATTATTATTATTTATTATTAATTTGTTCCATTGGATTTGTTTAGATGTGGCATTCGTTATTTTTCGGATAATTCGTAACTTCGGATGAATTCGTATTCATTGCATTCACTAACAGCCAAATTTGAAATTAAATTCCAATACCTATAATTTAATAGATGGTTATTATTAGTTAGATACTTAAGCTTTTGAATTTTCGGATTTTCTTTCCTATTTTCAAATTTACGAATTGTGAAACGAAAACGAATGAATGTTTTGGCAGTGCACATGTCTAAAAGCCGGGCGGTGGCTTTAAGATCCTCACTGTACATGATACGGAGCAGCGCAATCTGTCACCGGCTGATGACTGATCAGATTACTCACTGCCGGTGCCATGTGATCACTGTGACCAATCAGAGCAGGTCACATGACAGCTGTACACAATTGATGGTTTCCTTTCATTCCATGCAATGTGTATAATTGTGTGGCTAGTTGTGATTGGTCAGTTTGATCACGTGGTACAGACAGGGCCAATCACAGCCCATCTGTACCATGTGATTAGCTTTGACCAATCACAGCTAATCACAACAAAACAAACTGAATGAATCATTTTCATTCAGTAAAATGCTTGCATATAGCATGTAATTTAGTGCTATAAGCAAACATAATGTGTAGAAAAAATTCTGATCACTTCCCCAGAGTAGTACAATGTTACGATGGTAACATTATATTGCTCTGGTCACAGTGTGTTAAAAAAAACAAATTGTAAAAAAATGAAAATAAATTTAATGAAAAAATCATTCTGTCACCAGTCAGTTCCTTCATCACCACCACACCAGTTATATGATGATCCAGTAGGGATTTCTTTTTAATTTCTTCATTTTCAAAAACTTATGACAAGAAATTACAACTTCAAAAAACCGGCCATGCCTCTTACTAAATACCTTGGACTATCTACTTCCTGAAAAGGGAGGTATTTGTAGTGTCCTGGTATTTTAGGGCCATATCCCATAGTTTGTGGATTCTATAACTTTCCTACAGACTAAATAATATACACCGATTTGGGTTATTTTCACCAAAGAAATGTAGAAGAACAATTTGTTATTTGCAAAAAAATTGTAATAGAAATAAAGAATTTTTTTTCAAAACTTCCCGGCTATTTTTCATTTATTTAGCAAAAAATAAAAAAAAAGCCAGTGTGGATTAAATACCACCAAAAGAAAGCTTGAGTTATGTGAACAAAATTATAAAAATGTAGTTTGGGTACAGTGTTGTATGAGGCACAATGGCCATTCAAAACACGACAGCGCTGAAAGCTGAAAATTGTCCTGGGCAGGAAGAGAGTAAAAATGCAAAATACAATATTAAAAATGGCGTGAGGTCCCTCAGGAATTCCTTGGTTTTGAAGTGAAGTCCATGCAAAAAAAAAAAAAATGCGCGAGGTCCCTCTAAAAACCCCTTTCAGACCCTTAACCTGAGCAAGCAGCCTACTGGCTAAGAACGGTGGGGACAAGAGTCACATGCCCTCAACATGTCGATTGAGCTTTGCCAGAGGGGATCCCCTCAGCAAAGCACTTTGTCTTTCTATTGATAAGGACAAGGGCCCCATCCCCACATTCCCTGTCCAGGTTAATGTAATTTCCCAAATTTAACCATGTGGCTATATAAAGGTAATGATTAGGGTTGAGCGAACCCGAACTGTAAAGTTCGGGTCCATACCGGACTTTTGGGTGTCCGGGACCCGGACCCGAACCCGAACCCGAATTATTGGCTGTAAGTTCGGGTTCGGGTCCGGTGTTCGGCGCTTGTATTGGCGCCTTTTTCACAGCTTTAGGCCAGCCAATGGATGATCGTTTTACTAGTGTGCCCTAGAAGCCATCACAGCCATGCCTACTAATGGCATGGCTGTCATTGGCCAGTGCAGCATGTGACCCAGCCTCTATATATAGCCCACACACAGCACACAGCGTCATTCTGTTAGACACACACTGTTAGGCAGGTTCCTGTGCTGCAGATAGATAGAAGGAGTTAGTGTGCTAAAGTCAGTCCACATTCCTGGAATTTTATTCTAATTAGTTAGATCAGATGAGCGATTTAGATAGCTAGAGTAGGGAGGGAGTTTCTTTATTTTGCAAAAGAAAGAGGCAGACAATCAGACATAATTATTGAAGAGATTCCTAAATCAATTGTACCCTTGCTGGGGTGCAGTGCACAGTCACAGTAACAGTGCCATGAGGCCAGTGCCAGACAAAATCTAAACGTTTTACCTTCAAGCTCAGTGCAACATTACTGCACTGCATATAGTAAGAGATACACCACAGTCTGTGTGTATTCTGCTATTGGAAAAACCTTGCATAAAAATTGAATTTTGCTTTTTATTTTTTTCCCCAATAGCATTTTCTGCGTGTTCCTACATACACGCTGTAGATACTGTCCTACACTGTCCTACACGAAATTCAACTACACGTCTGATATTGCAAAAACATTGCAAAAAAATATAATTTTGCAGTGTTTTTTTTCTTCCCAATAGCATTTTCTGCGTTTTCATAAACGCTTTAGATACTGTCCGTGTAGTCTGATATTGCAAAAATATTGCAAAAAAATAAAATTTTGCTGTGTTTTTTTTTCTTCCCAATAGCATTTTCTGCGTTTTCATAAACGCTTTACATACTATCCGTGTAGTCTGATATTGCAAAAACATTGCAAAAAAATAAAATTTTGCAGTGTTTTTTTTTTTCCCAATAGCATTTTCTGCGTTTTCATAAACGCTGTACATATTATCCGTGTAGTCTGATATTGCAAAAACATTGCAAAAAAATAAAATTTTGCGGTGTTTTTTTTTTTTTTCCCAATAGCATTTTCTGCGTTTTCATAAACGCTTTACATACTATCCGTGTAGTCTGATATTGCAAAAACATTGCAAAAAAATAAAATTTTGCGTGTTTTTTTTTCTTCCCAATAGCATTTTCTGCGTTTTCATAAACGCTTTACATACTATCCGTGTAGTCTGATATTGCAAAAACATTGCAAAAAAATAAAATTTTGCAGTGTTTTTTTTTCTTCCCAATAGCATTTTCTGCGTTTTCATAAACGCTTTACATGTACGTGTATTCTGCTATATACAAAAACACCCATTTAGGGCGAGATCATACATTTTGAAAATATGAGGAGATCATCAAAAAGGGGACGTGGCTCGGGTCGTGGTGCTGCTGGTGGCGCTCCTGTTGCAGGGAGAGGACGTGGTCGATCTGTGCCAGCTATACGCACTAGTGAAACACCTTCCTCAGGTGCGAGTAGGCGACAGAGCCTGCAGCAGTATTTTGGCGCACCTAATGAGGCTGTACGAATGTCGAGGCCAGGACAAGTACAGGCGATAGTAGATTAGGTTGCTGCTGACAGTGCCTCCGGTTCCTTCACATTGTCTCCCACCCAGTCTCCTGATGAAAGTTCAGAGTTGGCACCTGCAGCCGATGTCCATCAGTCTTTCACCTCACCCCCTTGCAAATCAGCCAATCAGTCTGAGCCCCAAATCATGCAGCAGTCTCTTTTGCTTTTTGATGACTCTGTTAGCAGGGTTTCCCAGGGCCATCCACCTAGCCCTGCCTCAGAAGTGGAAGAGATTGTGTGCACCGATGCCCAACCACTTATGTTTCATGATGAGTACATGGGAGGACCAACGCAGCACGTCTCGGATGATGACGAAACACAGGTGCCAACTGCTGCTGCTTTCGCCATTGTGCAGACCGACAAGGAGGGCAGGGGTGAATTTTGGGTGGAAGATGATGTGGAGGACGATGAGGTCCTTGACCCCACATGGAATCAACGTCATGCAGGTGACCAGTGTAGTTCAGAGGAAGAGGCGGTGGTCGCACAGAGCCACCAGCACAGCAGAAGAGGGAGCAGGGTGCAAAAGCGGAGCGTCCGTCCCCTAGACAGTACGTCTGCTACTGCCCAACGCAGCAAGGGACCGAGCACACCAAAGCCAGGTGCAAGGAGTTCCCTAGCGTGGCAGTTCTTCAGACAATGTCCTGATGACAAGACACGAGTGGTTTGCACGCTGTGCAATCAGAGCTTGAAGCGAGGCATAAACGTTCTCAACCTGAGCACAACCTGCATGACCAGGCATCTAAGTGCAAAGCACGAGATGCAGTGGAGTAGACACCGCAAAAACCAAGAAAGGTCTCTGGCTCCTCCTGCTTCCTCTTCTGCTGCAGTCTCGGCCTCTTCATCCACCTCTGTAGTGACAGTGACACCTGCCAACCCGCAAACAGAGGATCTGCCAGCAACACTACCACCTGGGTCACCAACCATCTCCACAATGTCCCATGGAAGCTTTCAGCTCTCTATTTCCCAAACACTGGAGCGGAAGAGGAAGTACCCCCCTAGCCACCCGCGATCCCTGGCCCTGAATGCCAGCATTTCAAAATTGCTTGCCTTTGAAATGCTGTCATTCCGTCTGGTGGAGACGCAGAGTTTTCAAAGGCTGATGTCATTGGCTGTCCCACAGTACGTCGTGCCCAGCCGCCACTACTTTTCCAGACGAGCTATCCCTTCCCTGCACAACCAAGTGGGGGACAAAATCAGGTGTGCACTGCGCAACGCCATCTGTGGCAAGGTCCACCTAACTACGGATGCGTGGACCAGTAAGCACCGTCAGGGACGTTATATCTCCCTAACAGTACACTGGGTAAATGTAGTGGCGGCTGGGCCTGAGGCGGATAGCACTTTGGCGCATGTCCTTCCACCACCGAGGATTGCAGGGCACTTCAGTTTGCCTCCTGTTGCTAACTCCTCCTACTCCGCCTCCTCATCCTCTACCGCCTCCTCATCCGGTCAGCGTAACACCTTCACCACCAACTTCAGCACAGCCAGGGCTAAACGACAGCAGGCAGTTTTAAAACTTTCCTGTTTGGGGGAAAAACCCCACACCGCGCAGGAGTTGTGGAGGGACATGGAACAACAGACCGATGAGTGGTTGGTGGCAGTGAGCCTCAAGCCCGGCCTGGTGGTGTGCGATAATGGGCGAAATCTCGTAGCAGCTCTGGGCCTTGCCGGTTTGACGCACATCCCTTGCCTGGCGCATGTGCTGAACTTGGTGGTTCAGAGGTTCCTGAAGAATTACCCCGATATGCCAGAGCTGCTGCAGAAAGTGCGGGCCGTCTGTGCGCACTTTCGGCGTTCTCACCCTGCTGCTGCTCGCCTGTCAGCGCTGCAGCGTAACTTCGGCCTTCCCGCTCACCGTCTCATATGTGACGTGCCCACAAGGGCGATAGTGGAGCTTCAGCTGCAGCACGCACGCGTGAGTCGCTCTGCGGAACAGCTCCACTTCGCCGCCAATAACTGGGCCTCCATGCGAGACCTGTGTGCCTTGTTGTGCTGTTTCGAGTACTCCACCAACATGGCCAGTGCCGATGACGCCGTTCTCAGCGTTACTATCCTAGTTCTATGCCTCCTTGAAAAAACTCTTAAGGCGATGATGGAAGAGGATGTGGCACAGGATGAGGAGGAGGAGGAGGAGGAGGAAGAGGGTTAATTTCCAAGGCTTTCAGGGCAGTCATTTACAAGGGTGGGTTCCTGCACCAACAAACGCCAGGTACACAATTGTCTGGCAGCAAGGGCACAGTTCTGGAGGATGACGAGGTGGAGGATGAGGAGGAGATGGAGGAGGAGGAGGAACCATGTTCACAGCAGGGTGGCACCCAGACCAGCTCATGTCCATCACTGGTGCGTGGCTGGGGGGATACAGAGGACACAGACGATACACCTCCCACAGAGGACAGTTTTTCCTTGCCTCTGGGCAGCCTGGCACATATGAGCGATTACATGCTGCAGTGTCTCCGCAACGACCGCCGAGTTGCCCACATTTTAACTGGTGCTGATTATGGGTGGCCACCCTGCTGGATCCCCGTTACAAGGACAACGTGCCGTCCTTAATTACCTCACTGGAGCGTGATCGTAAGATGCGCGAGTACAAGCGCACGCTGGTAGACGCGCTGCTGGTGGCATTCCCACTTGGAAGCGGGGGTACGGTGGAAGCACAAGGCGAAGGCAGAGGAGGAGGAAGAGGTCGCCAACGAAGTCGGGGCACCGCCAGCACCTCGCAAGGCAGGGTTAGCATGGCCGGAATGTGGAAAAGCTTTGTCAGCACGCCACAACAACCAGCACCACCAGCTGAGATGGAACGTCTTAGCAGGAGGCAGCATTTCACCAACATGGTGGAGCAGTATGTGTGCACACACGTACACGTACTGCATGACGGGTCTGCCCCCTTCAACTTCTGTGTCTCCAAATTGGGCACATGGCCACATGGCCCTTTACACCTTGGAGGTGCTGGCCTGCCCTGCCGCCAGTGTATTATCTGAACGTGTATTTAGCACGCATGGGGCGTTATCACAGACAAGCGCAGCCGCCTGTCCAGAGCCAATGTGGACAAGCTCACGTTCATTAAAATGAACCAGGCATGGATCCCACAGGACTTGGCCGTACCTTGTGCAGAATAGACACCTATACCGGTGTTCTGACGAAAACTGTCTTGCTATCGGATAGTGTCCGGCCACTTACTGCGCAGGTGCAGTGCTTGCGCAGTACGGAGGACAAGGAGATTCACAAAATCTCCAAAGATGAACGTCGCCTGCGCAGTGAGTGCAGGTTCAAGCCCGACCATCCAAGTGGACATACGGTAGCACATAGTAACAGGGCCCCTCACGGGCTCGCTTGGCTAGGCTTCAACCTCGGATGATGTGGCTTGAACCTGGAGTCACCGCGCATCGTCTTCGGAGAGTTTCAAAATCCCCTTGTCCTACGTACTGAGCAAGCGCAGTACAGGGCGGACACTATGCGACGGGGGACAGAATTCGACACATCATTCACCACTAGCCTTACCCAGCCATTGTTGTATTTTTGAACCAGTGTTGGCTACCTCATCCTCCTCCACCACCGCTTCCACCTACACCGCCACATCCACCGCCACCTCAACCTCCTACTCCATTTGAATTTCGTCCTCCTAGGTCAAGATTATAATTTTTTCATTTTTTTTTAATTTCCAAGTATTTTATTCTCCCACTATCTTATCCATTAAATTGAATAATTTTTTCCAGAAAGTGCGTATTCTGGGGTATTCCCACCATATGTGCGGCATCGTGCCGTTGAGTTTCTGAGGTTCTTAATGACTTCCTGTACCTCTTCTGCTGAGAAGGGGGCCTCCAGCATTTTTTTTTATTTTTTATTTTTTTTATGTTATTTTAAGTTATTTCCCTATCCACATTTGTTTGCAGATCACTTGCCATGCTCTTAACAACATTTTGTTGCCATTTGCAGCCCTCTAGCCCTTTCCATGACCTTTTTACAGCCATTTTAGTGTTCAAAAGTCCGGGTTCCCATTGACTTCAATGGGGTTCGGAGTTCGGGGTCAAGTTCGGGTCAAGTTCGGTCCCGAACCCGGACTTTTTTCCGAAGTTCGGCCGAACCCGCCAAACCCGAACATCCAGGTGTCCGCTCAACTCTAGTAATGATGTAACCCACTCCATTACCTGCCCATTTGCTTACATGATCATGGACTGTAAATTAATGGGTTATGTCAGTGGTTGGTAAGGAAACAGCGGGTGCAAGCAGCTGCTGGTTCCATAGCAACCACTGAACGCCCAATCCACGCTGAACACCCTAAATGTTTGGCTTTTGCGTGAACGTCTGAATTAGCATTAAGACCAAACACTAAGCTCATCCTTAATTAGAACTTATCACTGATTACAAAACGCTTCTGCTAAAAACCAGAATGTAATGTTTGGCCAGCCAGGTCCACCATGTTTTTATAAATCATGCAGCTTTGTAGCATTGTCAATTCATGTTTTATAGATCAGTTATGGTGCAACCAGTCCATCACTGAAAGACAGGAGGGTTTTCCCAACCTTATTCCGGATGCTTCGAAATGATTTTGTAATTTACTCTAAATTGGCTCAAATGCTGAAGTACTTTGGTTGGACCTGGATAGGAATTATTAGATCTGATGATGACAGCGACAGCGAAGATTATATGGTTTTGAGGAAAGTCATGAATCTCTATAAAATTTGCATTTCTTTTAAGTTAAAAATTGATGGCCGGGCATCCATGCTTAGATATTTAGATGAACAGGCACATTCTATTAAAAACGGATCTGTCAATGTCATTGTAATCTGTGGGACGTTGTTTGATTTTGAGACTGACTTTGTAAATTTTATAAGAGGTTATGTAGAAGATGGAACGATCATTTTTAGTCCTGTATGGGCGGCAAACATTGTCCTCATTGGTAAACACCCAGAAATATTTAATTGTAGTTTGTCCTTTGGGGCCAAGTCCACAAGTATTGCAGAATTTCAGAATTTTGTTGATGAATTCCAACCTCATAAAAAGCCAGACGACAAATTACTTGAAGATCTGTCGATGATTGAATTTGGTTGTTCTTCTGTAGATAAACACAAAAATCTTCTCTTTGAATATTTATATAAAAGGTCACTTCATGAGTGCAATGGCACAGAACATATTAGTGATATCCAACACTTCTTCCATGGCGGTAATGCCCACCAAGTGTATCTCGCGGTTTACTCTATGGCCACCGCCTTACATGATATGCTTGGATTCATGAAGACATCTGGAAGCCATTTATCTGACTTTAATCACCAGGTGAGTGCAGCCTACATAGAGTAAAGCATATCTAAATCACTTCCAGCTCAGCTCATGGGAAATGACATCACATTTCTGGCACGATCAACTGTTTTTTTTTTTGTTCTTGCTGAATATGAAAACTAACGCAGCCACCACATCCAAGGACTGGTAAGCTGCAATACATTTAATTTATTGATATATTTTAATGTCCTTAACCATGCATGTTAGGTAATGTGCAAGTGTAACTGGACATCTGCAGAGCGAAAAAAAGTAGTTTATTTTCAATTCATTATTTAAATAATTTAGTTAGTTAAATTCGGTAAATTAATTTAATTTGTTTTCATTTTAATTTATTTGTTTTCTAATTCGATTCCAACTTTCCGAATTCCGTTGAATTGAATTGAATTTGCCCGAATTTGAAAAATTAAAATTGGCATTCAAATTTATTCTATTATAAATTTATATTTTGGAAAACGATTATATTCATTCTATTTTATTAAATTCCATTCTCTTATATTTTTCTATTTTATTCTATTCTTTTCTTTAATTATCTATTCTTATCTATTCTAATCTATTATATTCAAATGTATTCTTTTCAAAATTCTAATTTTGGCAGGTGGTTATATTCTTTCTATTTTTATTCAATTCTATTCTAGTTTATTGTTTTTTTCCTATTCTCTTTTTCTATTCTATTATTTTCTATTTTATTCTTTTCTATTCTAAACTATTCTATTACAATTCGAATTCTATTCAAAATTCGTATTTCGAAAGATGATTATATTCTTTCTATTATTCTATTCTATTCTATTCTATTGAAGTCTATTCTATTTTTTTTATTATATTCTTTTCTATTCCATTATAGTCTATTTTTTTCCCTTTTATTCTAACCTATTCTATTCAATTCAAAATTAAAATTTTGGAAGTCAGTGCCGTTTACAAAAAAAGATAACATTGTTTTGCTTCTAGCTCAGTTCATGGGAAATGACGACATCACATTTCTGGCAAGATCAAAAGGTTTATTATTTTGTTCTTGCTAAAAATGAAAACGAATGCAGCCCCCACATCCAAGGACTGGTAAACTGCAATACATTTAATTTATTGATATATTTTAATGTCCTTAACCATGCATGTTAACTAGGCCCAGAAGAATTTGCTCCCGCAATGACCAGGCCATTTTTTTTGCGAAACGGCACTGCTTCGCTTTAACTGACAATTGCACGGGCGTGCGACACTGCACTCAAAAAAAAATTTGTTCTTTTTTCCCTTCAAATAGAGCTTTCTTTTGGTGGTATTTGATCACCTCTGCGGTTTTTATTTTTTGCGCTATAAATAAACAACTTTTTGCTATAATACATATCAAAAAAACAAAAACAAATGTATTCATCAGTTTAGGCCGATATATATTCTTCTACATATTTTTGGTAAAAAAAAAAAATCGCAATAGGCGTATATTGATTAGTTTGCACAAAAATTGTAGCATCTACAAACTATGGGATAGATTTAGGGACTTTTATATTGTTTTTGTTTTTACTGGTAATGGCGGCGATCTGAGATTTTTAGTGGGACTGTGACATTGCGGCGGACAAATCTGACCCCAAATTACACTTTTTGGGGACCAGTGACATTATTACATTGATCAGTGCTATAAAAATGCACTGATCAATGTAAAAATGACACTGGCAGGGAAAGGGTTAATACTAGGGGGTGATCACGGGGTTCAATGTGTTCCCTGGGTGTTTTCTAACTGTAGGGGGATGGGCTGGAGGGACATAACAGAGATCACTGTTACTGATGATTGGGAACAGTAGATCTCTGACATGTCCGCTGTCAGAATGGGGATCCACCTTGTTTACAAAGGCAGATCCCCATTCTGCCTCTCTACTAGGCGATCGCAGGCAGACATCCAGTCCGCACTCCCGCAGCATGCAGCGGGCCCAGGCGCGTGCTGCCCACAAGTGTGCCTGCGCGAGCTGCCGTACAGCAACGGTGATTCGCGCAGGAGAGCCGACCTGCCGCTGTATAAAGACGGCGGCTGGTCGGCAAGTGGTTAAGTAATCTGCAAGTGTAACTAGATGTGTGCAGAACATCTAGTCTTTTCTATTCTAATTTCGGATGTCGGTTATATTCTTTCGATTCTTTTCTATTCTATTGTTTTTCTATCCTATTCTTTTTACATTCTATTCCTTTATTTTCTATTATATTTTATTCTTATATTTTCTTCTCTATTATGTATTGTTCTACTATATTCTAGGTTATTCCTTTTTTTCTATTCTATTTTATTCTATTCTTGTTTTCAAATTCAATTTCAAACTCATTTTTAGATTCGATTCAATTTGAATTAGAATTTCGGCTGAATTTTGTTTAATTATTTTGGATTAATTTAAATTTGTTACTATTGTTATTCGGAAATTCAGATACGTCTGAATTTCCAAATAACGAAAAATTTATCATAATTTCGATTCGGAACTAAATGAATTACACATGCCTAGGTATAACTCTTCCAGGTACTGATCACAATATCCCCCCTGACAATGTCATACCAGACCAACTTTAGCATGCTGCCTGGGTGGCCAGGGAAGGGAGGGGCAGTGAGCTTGCAGCCTCCACTCCCTCTTGAGCCATACCGAATCGCATGCTATACACATTGCGTGGGTACCTTGCTAATCTCTCCTGGAAGTGCACCCAGTCCCCATGTTATTGGGAGAAAAGTCAAGGTAGATGTGAGGGTCTGCGGAGGAGACTTATCGAAATCTGGAAGCCCCTTTAAGATAGAGGAATTAAAAAATTTTGGACCCCCTATGTGAGTAAGGAGTGCATAGTACCCCTTGTTTACCCTTCATAAAAAAAAGTAAAATGGTAAAGAAAAACACAGAGAAAATGTGAAAAATCCTGAATTAAAAAAAATACAAAAATAAAAACCATCATCCATCAATGTAAATTCAATGCCATTTATACCATCCAGCTATGTAGACCCAAAATTGATCACAATAAATGATGCCCTGATGACCCACCAATCATCCTTCCGCTTCTCTTGTTGCATATGACAGCTGCTAGGCCAGCCCCTGAATGTCAACCAATTGGAAGAGTAGCCTGAGTGATGTCATTGACCAAATATGGTCATGACCATGCTTGGACTCTTGGCCAGTTGGTTGACATTCAGCAGCTGGCCAGGGAGCTGTCATTTGTGAGTATCAACAGGAGAGGATGATTTTTGCATGGTACATATTGTCTGGCAGGTCATCATAGGATGATGTATCTACATTGTTGGGCAATGTGTTTAATGTTGGATTTCCATCAGGGACTGATGCTTTAAAAATCAGGGGCATGGACTGATTCTTCAAAAATCCCATTGGTAAGATGTGGCAAGTTCATAGAGACTTATCCAAAGCCACTTGGAGCTGTGATAGCCGCAAAAGATGGCTCTACAAAGTATTGACTTTAGGGGGGCGAATAGTTATTCACATTGACTTTTTCTGTTATTTTGTCCTATTTGTTGTTTGCTTCACAATAATAAAAAAAAAATTTCAAAGTTGTGGGCGTGTTCTGTAAATTAAATGATGCAAATCCTCAAACAATCCATGTTAATTCCAGGTTGTGAGGCAACAAAACACGAAAAATGCAGAGGGGGTGAATACCATTGCAAGGCACTGTATATCGCCAAAAGTATTGGGACGCCTGCCTTTACATGCACATGAACTTTAATGGCATCCCAGTCTTGGTCCATAGGGTTCAATGTTGAGTTGGCCCCGCCCTTTGCAGCTATAACAGCTTCAATTCTTCTGAGAAGGCTCTCCACAAGGTTTAGGAGTGGTGTGTCTATGGGAATGTTTGACCATTCTTCCAGAAGCGCATTTGTGAGGTCAGGCACTGATGTAGAATGAGAAGGCCTGGCTCGCAGTCTCTAGTCTAATTCATCCCAAAGGTGTTCTATCAGGTTGAGGTTTGCTTTCCGCTATGCCATCAATGTTTGGGAATAATTTTTTCTAATGTTTACATACCTACGTCATATCCTCCCTCCCGTTTGGGATTGATGACACATATATCCCTGTAGCCATCGGCCAACTGGCATCTTCCGCACCTTGCAGAGTGCGCCTCGCTCTCTTCACACTGTGCAGGTGCGTGATTAGGAGGTGAATGCTGGGTAGCCAGCTGCACTGTATCCCAGGAGAAAGTCTGACTGGGCTTCAGATGCACACACTGGTGATGGATGCCTACAGAATCGAGAGGAGACAGTGAGTCACATTGCATTTACAAGGAACACAAACAATTGCATATGCAGCTTATGCCAATTTGAATGGCATAAGCTGCGACTATCGTGGGGGTGCTTTAAAAAAAAAATGACCGGAGCTGTGCTTTAAGTGGGGAATAAGTATACATTGTCCAGTGGAAGAATATCATGAGGAACTCTATCAAACCTATTGCTGTTTACAAAAAATTGGAATGTTAGGTTGGGTGGATTTTAGAGTAGCTTGGCAACCTTCGTACATACTGTAAGGTGGCACTCAAGGTAAGAACAGCATAGTTAGTGACCTCATGGAATCAGTCCAGCCCTCCAGAAAACACGAGGTCCATGGCTCAACAAGGGTCCATTAAAACTGCATTATAGTTTCAATCAAATTTTGTCCTCCTGCAGAAGTTGCACCGATATATACAAGCGTCATACTACTTTTCCGAAAACACTTCACATGAATACTTTAATGAAGACCGAGAATTTGTTACACAATATGTTATCCAAAACCATTTATTAGTCAACAAAACGATTCTCACTACTGATGTTGGATTATTTGAGCAATCTAATTCCAGAGAGCAGAGCATTTTTATCGATGCAAGTTTAATAAAATGGAAGAATCACCAAAAAGAGGTAAGATTAACCACTTCAGCCCCGGAAGGATTTACCCCCTTCCTGACCAAGCCCTTTTTTGCGATACGGCACTGCGTTGTTTTAGCTGACAATTGCACGGTTGTGCGACGTTGTACCCAAACAAAATTGACGTCCATTTTTCCCCACAAATAGAGCTTTCTTTTGGTGGTATTTGATCACCTTTTTGTGCTATCAAAAATCAAAGAGCGACAATTAAAAAAAAAAAAGGCAATATTTTGGGATGTAAACTGCATATTGGGATGATGGGATGATTGGATTATTGGCTGCAATACTCAGAACTCTCACTAGATGTCAGTGTAATTTTTACACATATATATGGTAATGACTCTGTTGTTTCTCAAATTATGTTATTCTTTTCTGCAGTGCTTGATACAATGTTGCAGGAAGAAGCTGCTAATGTTTAACCACTTGACCACTGGGCACTTAAACCCCCTTCCTAACCAGACCAATTTTCAGCTTTCGGTGCCCTCACACTTTGAATGACAATTACTCAGTCACGCAACACTGTACCCATATGAAATGTTTGTCCTTTTATTCACACAAATAGAGCTTTCTTTTGGTGGTAATTAATCACCGCTGGGGTTTTAATTTTTTGGGCTATAAATCAAAAAAGACTGAAAATTTGGTAAAGAAAAAAGATTCTTTGTTCCTGTTAAAATTTATTGCAGAGTATTGGCGAGTATTGGCAGAGTATTGGTGAGTATTGGCAGAGTATTGGATAGTATTGCAGAGTATTGCATAGTATTGCAGAGTATTGCAGAGCATTGCATAGTATTGCAGAGTATTGCAGAGTATTGCATAGTATTGCAGAGTTTTGCAGAGCATTGCATAGTATTGCAGAGTATGTGCAGAGTATTGCATAGTATTGCAGAGTATTGCATAGTATGGCAGAGTACTGGCACTGAGCAGCGATGTGGGCTGGATCTGTAGTGTCCACAGCACTGCAAACGATCTCTCCCTCTCACAATGTACCAATTGGTACAGAGAGGGGAGGGAGAAACCAGCGTCATGACATTGTTTACAAGTGATGCTCCGTCATTTGATGGAGCGATCACGTGATAAACGGCCGCTATCAGCGGCCATTTACCATGATCCGTGATGCGGTCACGGATGTTCCCGGATGTGCGCCCCAGGTGGTGCACGGGAGCGTAATTCTATGAGGACGTCCCACGGACGTCCACCCAGAATAAGCCGACCTCGCTGTAGCCGTCTTTTCGGCTATGGCCTGGTCGGCATGTGGTTAACTGTTCACTTGCTGATATATATATATGCAGCTGTACGACAGGATCATAATACATTTTACAGAACTAATGGAAAAATTACATTTGACCTGTTTTTCATGGAAATACGGGTATTATTATTATTTTTCATGGGGCTTATGGGTGGAATATCATGTTAACACCTAACAATGAACATATTTAACCTATTTCTGATAAGAATACGCATATAATTATTTTTCTACATGGGGATTATGGGTGAAATATTACAGTTAAACATATCTAGAAACATATTTAACCTATTTCTGATAATAATATGCATATAACAATTTTTCTACATGGGGATTATTGGAATATTGTAGTTAAACATACATAGGAACATATTTAACAACTCCAGCCCCAGAAGATTTGGCTGCTCAATGACCAGACCGTTTTTTGCGATATAGCACTGTGTCACTGTAACAGACAACTGCGTGGGCTTGTGACGCTTTACCCAAACAAAATTTACCTCCTTTTTCTCCACAAATAGAGCTTTCTTTTGGTGGTATTTGATCACCTCTGCAGTTTTTATTTTTTGTGCTATAAACAAAAGAAAAGCAACAATTTTGAAAAAAAACACGAAATCTTTTACTTTTTGCTATAATAAATATCCCAATTTTTATTTAAAAAAAACTAAATTTTTCCTCAGTTTAGGCCGATATGTATTCTTCTACATATTTTTGGTAAAAAAATCACAATAAGCGTATATATTTATTGGTTTGCGCAAAAGCTATAGCGTCAACAAAATAGGAGATAGATTTTTGGCATTATTATTATTTTTTTTACTAGTAATGGCGGTGATAAGCGATTTTTATAGGGGTTAACTATGATCCCTAGGTGTGTTCTAACTGTGGGGGGGATGGGACTGACTAGGAGAAGAGAGAGATCGGTGTTCATACTTAGTATGAACACACAATCTGTCTCCTCTCTTCTGATAGAAACAAGATCTCTGTGTTTACACACACAGATCCCGATTCTTGCTCTATCATGAGTGATCACAGGTGCCCAACGGTCATCACGCCCACCCGGAACTCGCATTGGCTCCAGCAACAAGACGTGGCCGCAGCACGCGAGCCATCAGTGGAACTTGCGCGCCCCCTAGTGGTCAAAAGTCGAACTGACATAAGGTAACGCTGTTTCACCCAGGGGAGCCAACATGCCGCAGTACAACTACTGTAGCTCATTAATTTTGTACAATGGGATTATGGGTGGAATATAACAGTTAAACATACATAGGAACATATTTAACCTATTTCTGATAATAATATGCATATTGTTATTTTTCTACATGGGGATTATGGGTGGAATATAACAGTTAAACATACATATGAACATATTTAACCCATTTTTGATAAGAATATGCATATAATTATATTTCTACATGGGGATTATGGGTAGAAAGTTGTAGTTAAACATGCCTAGGAACATATTTAATAAATTTATCCTAAGAACATGCATAAAACTATTTTTCTACACAGGATTTATGGGTGGAATATTACAGTTAAATATATATGAACATATGTAACTCATTTCTGATAAGACTATGCAAATAATATATTTTTTTACATGGAGATTATGGGTGGAATATTACAGTTAAACATACATAGGACCTATTTCTGATAAACATATGCATATAATTATTGTTCTACATGGGGATTATGGGTGGAATATTGTAGTTAAACATACGTAGGAACATATTTAACCTATATCTTATAAGAATATACATATAATTATTTTTCTACATGGGGTTTATGGGTGGAATATTACAGTTAAACATACATTCAGTTGAGCTCATAAGTTTACATACCCTGGCAGAATTTATGATTTCTTTGCCATTTTTCAGAGAATATGAATGATAACTCAAAAACTTTTCTTTCACTCATAGTTAGTGTTTGGCTGAAGCCATTTATTATCAATCAACTGTGTTTACTCTTTTTAAATCATAATGGCAACAGAAACTACCCAAATGACCCTGAGCAAAAGTTTACGTACCCAGTTCTTAATACTGTGTATTGCCCCCTTTAACATCAGGGAAAGCTTGGAGTCTTTTGTGGTATTTATGGATTAGGCTAATTTTCTTCTCAGATGGTAAAGCTGCCCATTCCTCTTGGCAAACCTAGGAACATATTTAATCTATTTCTCATAAGAATATGCATATAACTATTTTCCTACATGGGGATTATGGGTGGAATATTACAATTAAGCATACCTGGGAATATATTTATCCTATTTCTGATAAGAATTTACATATAACTATTTTTCTACATGGGGATTATTGGTGGAATATTGCAGTTAAACATACCTAGGTATATATTTAACCTATTTCTGATAAGAATATGCATATCATTAATTTTATACATGGGGATTATAGGTGGAATATTACAGTTAAACATATGTAGGAACATATTTAATCCATTTCTGATACAAATATGCATATAATTATTGTTCTACATGGGGATACCTAGGTATATATTTAACCTATTTCTGATAGGAATATGCATATCATTAATTTTCTACATGGATATTATGGGTGGAATATTACAGTTAAACATACATAGGGACACATTTAACCAATTTCTGATACAAATATGCATATAATTATTTTCTACATGGGGATAATGGGTGGAATATTGTATTTAAACACACATAGGAACATATGTAACCCATTTCTAATTAGAATATGCATATAATTATTTTTATACATGGGGATTATGGGTGGAATATTGTAGTTAAACATACCTAGGAACATATTTAAACTATTTATCATAAGAATATGCATATTTTTTTCTACATGGGGAATATGGATTGAATATTAAACTTAAACATACGTAGGAACATATTTAACCCATTTCTGATAAGAATATGCATATAATTATTTTTATACATGGGGATTATGGGTGGAATATTGTAGTTAAACATACCTAGGAATATATTTAACCCATTTCTGATAAGAATATGCATATAATTTTTTTTACATCTTTTTTTTACATTTTTTTCGGGTTTTTTTTAAAATTATCTTCTACATTGGGATTATGGGAGGGATTTTACAGTTAAACATACATATGAACATATTTAACCAATTTCTGATAAGAATATGCATATAATTTTTTTCTACATGGGATTATGGGTGGGATATTACAGTTAAAGATACGTAGGGACATATTTAACCCATTTCTCATAAGACTATGGATAGAATTATTTTTCTACATGGGGATTATGGGCGGAGTATTTTAGTTTAACATACCTAGGAACATATTTAATCTATTTCTCATAAGAATATGCAGACCATTATTTTTCTACATGGGGATTATGGGTGGAATATTACAGTTAAACATACATAGGAACATATTTAACCCATTTCTGATAAGAATATGCATATCATTAATTTTCTACAGGGGGATAACAGTTGGAATATTACAGTTAAACATACGTAGAAACATATTTAACCTATTTCTTATAAGAATATGCATATAACAATTTTTCTATATGGGGATTATGGGTGGAATCTTACAGTTCAACATACATAGGGACATATTTAACCCATTTCTGATAAGACTATGCAGATCATTATATTTCCTCATGGTGATTATGGGTGGAATATTGTATTTAAACATACATAGGAACATATTTAACCTATTTCCTTATAAGAAAATGCATATAACTAGTTTTCTACATGGGGATTATGGGTGGAGTAATACAGTTAAACATACATAGAAACATATTTAACCCATTTCTGATAAGAATATGCATATACTTATTTTTCTACATGGGGATTATGGGTTGAATATTGTAGTTAAACATACCTAGGAACATATTTAATCTATTTCTCCTAAGAACATGCATATAATTATTTTTCTACATGGGGCTTATGGGTGGAATATTGTAGTTAAACATACATAGGAACATATTTAACCCATTTCTGATAAGAATATGCATATAATTATTTTTCTACATGGGGATTATGGGTGGAATATTACAGTTAAACATACATAGGAACATATTTAACTCATTTCTGATAAGACTATGCAGATAATTATTTTTATACATGGGATTATGGATGGAATATTACAGTTAAACATACATAGGAACATATTTAACCAATTTATGATAAGACTATCCAGTTAATTATCTTCTACATGGGATTATGGGTGGAAGTATACAGTTAAACATACATAGGAACATATATAACCCATTTCTGATAAAAAAATATGCATATAATTATTGTTCAACATGGGGATTATGGATGGAATATTGTAGTTAAACATACATAGGAACATATTTAACCCATTTCTGATAAGAATATGCATTTCATAATTTTTCTACTTGGGGTTTATGGGTGGAATATTTTAGTTAAACAAACCTAGGAAAATATTGAAAATATTGAATCTATTTCTCATAAGAATATGTATTTTTTCCACATGGGAATTATGGATGGAATATTACAGTTAAACATACTAAGAATATATTTAACCTATTTCTGATAAGAATATGCATATCATTTATTTTTTACATGGGGATTATGGGTGGAATATTACAGTTAAACATACGTAGGAACATTTTTAACCTATTTCTCATAAGAATATGCATATAGTTATTTTTCTATATGGGGATTATGGGTGGAATATTACAGTTAAACATACATAGGAATATTTAACCCATTTCTCATAAGAATATGCATACAACTATTTTTCTACATGGGGAATATGGGTGGAATATTACAGTTAAACATACATATGAACATATTTAACCCATTTCTAATAGGAATATGCATACAATTATTTTTCTACATGGTTATTATGGGTGGAATATTACAGTTAAACATACATAGGAACATATTTAACCCATTTCTGATAGGAATATGTATAAAATTATTTTTCTACATGGGTATTATGGGTGGAATATTACAGTTAAACATACATAGGCACATATTTAACCCATTTCTTATAGGAATATGCAGATAATTATTTTTCTACATGGGGATAATGGGTGGAATATTACAGTTAAACATACATACAGTGGTGTGAAAAAGTGTTTGCCCCCTTCCTCGTTTCCTGTTCCTTTGCATGTTTGTCACACTTAAGTGTTTCGGAACATCAAACCAATTTAAACAATAGTCAAGGACAACACAAGTAAACACAAAATGCAATTTGTAAATGAAGGTGTTTATTATTAAAGGTGAAAAAAAATCCAAACCATCATGGCCCTGTGTGAAAAAGTGATTGTCCCCTAAACCTAATAACTGGTTGGGCCACCCTTAGCAGCAACAACTGCAACCAAGCGTTTGCGATAACGTGCAATGAGGCTTTTACAGCGTCCTGGAGGAATTTTGGCCCACTCATCTTTGCAGAATTGTCCTAATTCAGTTACATTAGAGGGTTTTCGAGCATGAACGGCCTTTTTAAGGTCATACCACAACATCTCAATAGGATTCAGGTCAGGACTTTGGCTAGGCCACTCCAAAGTCTTCATTTTGTTTTTCTTCAGCCATTCGGTGGTGGACTTGCTGGTGTGTTTAGGATCATTGTCCTGCTGCAGAACCCAAGTTCGTTTCAGCTTGAGTACACGAACAGATGGTCGGACATTCTCCTTCAGGATCTCTTGGTAGACAGCAGAATTCATAGTTCCTTTTATCATGGCAAGTCTTCCAGGTCCTGAAGCAGCAAAACAGCCCCAGACCATCACACTACCACCACCATATTTTACTGTTGGTATAATGTTCTTTTTCTGAAATGCAGTGTTCCTTCTACGCCAGATATACTTGGACACACACCTTCCAAAGAGTTCCACTTTTGTCTCATCGGTCCACAGAATGTTGTCCCAAAAGTCTTGGGGATCATCAAGATGTGTTGTGGAGAAATTGAGACGAGCTTTGATGTTCTTTTTGCTCAGCAGTGGTTTTCTCCTTGGAACTCTGCCATGCAGGCCATTTTTGCCCAGTCTTTTCCTGATGGTGGAGGCATGAACGCTGACCTTAACTGAGGCAAGTGAGGCCTGCAGTTCCTTGGACGTTGTTGTGGGGTCTTTTGTGACCTCTTGGATGAGTCGTCGCTGCGCTCTTGGGGTAATTTTGGGCGGCCGGCCACTCCTGGGAAGGTTCACCACTGTTCCATGTCTTCGCCATTTGTGGATAATGGCTCTCACTGTGGTTCGCTGGATTCCCAAAGCTTTGGAAATGGCTTTATAACCCTTTCCAGACTGATAGATCTCAATTACTTTCTTTCTCAATTGTTCCTGAATTTCTTTGGGTCTCGGCATGATGTGTAGCTTTTAAGGATCTTCTGGTGGACCTTACTGTGTCAAGCAGCTCCTATTTAAGTGATGCCTTGATTGTGAACAGGTGTGGCAATAATCAGGCTGGGTGTGGCTAGAGAAATTGAACTCAGGTGTGGACAACCACAGTTAGAGTATGTTTTAACAAGGGGGGCAATCACTTTTTCACACAGGGCCATGATGGTTTGGATTTTTTTTCACCTTTAATAATAAACACCTTCCTTTACAAATTGCATTTTGTGTTTACTTGTGTTGTCCTTGACTATTGTTTAAATTGGTTTGATGTTCCGAAACACTTAAGTGTGACAAACATGCAAAGGAACAGGAACTGAGGAAGGGGGCAAACTCTTTTTCACACCACTGTAGGAACATATTTAACCCATTTCTGATAAGAATATGCATATAATTATATTTCTACATGGGGATTATGTGTGGAATATTGTAGTTCTGTGTTTTTTTTGAGGGGACAGCAAATTTACACCTCTTAAAATGTAAGAGGTGTAAATTAACCCATTTCGGGAATGACGCAGCAATGGACAATTACATTGTTTTGCGCACCAGTGCCATTTTGCCGATGTATATCAGTGTGAGCCGTTCGGCAAGTGGTTTACCAGGACCTGTATTGTGTAAGATGCCTGTGATCTCCTTGAAGTTGATCTTTTCCCTATCACTGGCTTATCCCGCTTTGTCGGGTCTCTGTAAAGATGGCCATTCATCAAGAGTTACCCCCTTGATGAATGTTGGGAAATGTTTAGAAAGAAGTAGTAGATGTGGAGGAAGTAAAGATCCACAGAATAGACAAAGAAGAAGCAAGGGGATCCCTGCACTGCAGGCCCTCATGTACAGCTTTCTTTCCAGCAAGGAGAACAGTGATCAGCACAGTAGTGACATCACCAAATCTCACTCCAAATCATCTAGTGAGACCATCAGTCAGAGGCAGCAGCACCTTAGATGATATTACACTGCAGATATACAGTTCTGATGAAAGTAAAACAGGAACAAAAGGCTCATTTGCAGGGTGTTATGAAGGTCCAATTAAAAATTGTAGAATCGTTCAGCCCCGGAATGGTTTACCCCCTTCCTGACGGGGCCATTTTTTGCGATATAGTACTGCGTCGCTTTAACTGACAATTGTGCGATCATGCGACGCTGTACCGAAACAAAATTTACGAAAACAAAAAAAGAGCAGCAATATTGAAAAAAACACAATATTTTTTACTTTTTGTTATAATAAATATCCCCAAATTTGTTTTTTAAAAACAAATTCTTTCCTCAGTTTAGTCCGATATGTAATCTTCTAATTATCTTTGGTAAAAAAAAAAAATAATCGCAATATGCATATATTGATTGGTTTACGCAAAAGTTATAGCGTCTACAAAATAGGGGATAGATTTAGGGCATTTTTATTATTATTTTTTTACTAATAATGGCAGTGATCTGCAATTTTTATTTGGACTGCGACATTGCAGTGGACAGATCGGACACTTTTTACACTTTTTTGGAACCACTGATGTTTATACAGCAATCAGAGCTATAATTAGCCACTAATTACTGTATAAATGTCACTGGCAGGAGAGGGGTTAACACTAGGGGGCGATCAAGGGGTTAAATGGGTTCCTATATACTAGGAACAGACCATCTGTCTCCTCTCCCCTGTCAGAATATGGATTTGTGTGTTTACACACACAGATCCTCGTTCTGTCTCGATCAGGAGCGATCATGTGTACAACACAAGTAAACACAAAATGCAATTTGTAAATGAAGGTGTTTATTATTAAAGGTGAAAAAAAATCCAAACCATCATGGCCCTGTGTGAAAAAGTGATTGTCCCCTAAACCTAATAACTGGTTGGGCCACCCTTAGCAGCAACAACTGCAACCAAGCGTTTGCGATAACGTGCAATGAGGCTTTTACAGCGTCCTGGAGGAATTTTGGCCCACTCATCTTTGCAGAATTGTCCTAATTCAGTTACATTAGAGGGTTTTCGAGCATGAACGGCCTTTTTAAGGTCATACCACAACATCTCAATAGGATTCAGGTCAGGACTTTGGCTAGGCCACTCCAAAGTCTTCATTTTGTTTTTCTTCAGCCATTCGGTGGTGGACTTGCTGGTGTGTTTAGGATCATTGTCCTGCTGCAGAACCCAAGTTCGTTTCAGCTTGAGTACACGAACAGATGGTCGGACATTCTCCTTCAGGATCTCTTGGTAGACAGCAGAATTCATAGTTCCTTTTATCATGGCAAGTCTTCCAGGTCCTGAAGCAGCAAAACAGCCCCAGACCATCACACTACCACCACCATATTTTACTGTTGGTATAATGTTCTTTTTCTGAAATGCAGTGTTCCTTCTACGCCAGATATACTTGGACACACACCTTCCAAAGAGTTCCACTTTTGTCTCATCGGTCCACAGAATGTTGTCCCAAAAGTCTTGGGGATCATCAAGATGTGTTGTGGAGAAATTGAGACGAGCTTTGATGTTCTTTTTGCTCAGCAGTGGTTTTCTCCTTGGAACTCTGCCATGCAGGCCATTTTTGCCCAGTCTTTTCCTGATGGTGGAGGCATGAACGCTGACCTTAACTGAGGCAAGTGAGGCCTGCAGTTCCTTGGACGTTGTTGTGGGGTCTTTTGTGACCTCTTGGATGAGTCGTCGCTGCGCTCTTGGGGTAATTTTGGGCGGCCGGCCACTCCTGGGAAGGTTCACCACTGTTCCATGTCTTCGCCATTTGTGGATAATGGCTCTCACTGTGGTTCGCTGGATTCCCAAAGCTTTGGAAATGGCTTTATAACCCTTTCCAGACTGATAGATCTCAATTACTTTCTTTCTCAATTGTTCCTGAATTTCTTTGGGTCTCGGCATGATGTGTAGCTTTTAAGGATCTTCTGGTGGACCTTACTGTGTCAAGCAGCTCCTATTTAAGTGATGCCTTGATTGTGAACAGGTGTGGCAATAATCAGGCTGGGTGTGGCTAGAGAAATTGAACTCAGGTGTGGACAACCACAGTTAGAGTATGTTTTAACAAGGGGGGCAATCACTTTTTCACACAGGGCCATGATGGTTTGGATTTTTTTTCACCTTTAATAATAAACACCTTCCTTTACAAATTGCATTTTGTGTTTACTTGTGTTGTCCTTGACTATTGTTTAAATTGGTTTGATGTTCCGAAACACTTAAGTGTGACAAACATGCAAAGGAACAGGAACTGAGGAAGGGGGCAAACTCTTTTTCACACCACTGTAGGAACATATTTAACCCATTTCTGATAAGAATATGCATATAATTATATTTCTACATGGGGATTATGTGTGGAATATTGTAGTTCTGTGTTTTTTTTGAGGGGACAGCAAATTTACACCTCTTAAAATGTAAGAGGTGTAAATTAACCCATTTCGGGAATGACGCAGCAATGGACAATTACATTGTTTTGCGCACCAGTGCCATTTTGCCGATGTATATCAGTGTGAGCCGTTCGGCAAGTGGTTTACCAGGACCTGTATTGTGTAAGATGCCTGTGATCTCCTTGAAGTTGATCTTTTCCCTATCACTGGCTTATCCCGCTTTGTCGGGTCTCTGTAAAGATGGCCATTCATCAAGAGTTACCCCCTTGATGAATGTTGGGAAATGTTTAGAAAGAAGTAGTAGATGTGGAGGAAGTAAAGATCCACAGAATAGACAAAGAAGAAGCAAGGGGATCCCTGCACTGCAGGCCCTCATGTACAGCTTTCTTTCCAGCAAGGAGAACAGTGATCAGCACAGTAGTGACATCACCAAATCTCACTCCAAATCATCTAGTGAGACCATCAGTCAGAGGCAGCAGCACCTTAGATGATATTACACTGCAGATATACAGTTCTGATGAAAGTAAAACAGGAACAAAAGGCTCATTTGCAGGGTGTTATGAAGGTCCAATTAAAAATTGTAGAATCGTTCAGCCCCGGAATGGTTTACCCCCTTCCTGACGGGGCCATTTTTTGCGATATAGTACTGCGTCGCTTTAACTGACAATTGTGCGATCATGCGACGCTGTACCGAAACAAAATTTACGAAAACAAAAAAAGAGCAGCAATATTGAAAAAAACACAATATTTTTTACTTTTTGTTATAATAAATATCCCCAAATTTGTTTTTTAAAAACAAATTCTTTCCTCAGTTTAGTCCGATATGTAATCTTCTAATTATCTTTGGTAAAAAAAAATAATCGCAATATGCATATATTGATTGGTTTACGCAAAAGTTATAGCGTCTACAAAATAGGGGATAGATTTAGGGCATTTTTATTATTATTTTTTTACTAATAATGGCAGTGATCTGCAATTTTTATTTGGACTGCGACATTGCAGTGGACAGATCGGACACTTTTTACACTTTTTTGGAACCACTGATGTTTATACAGCAATCAGAGCTATAATTAGCCACTAATTACTGTATAAATGTCACTGGCAGGAGAGGGGTTAACACTAGGGGGCGATCAAGGGGTTAAATGGGTTCCTATATACTAGGAACAGACCATCTGTCTCCTCTCCCCTGTCAGAATATGGATTTGTGTGTTTACACACACAGATCCTCGTTCTGTCTCGATCAGGAGCGATCATGTGTGCCTCGCGGACATCGCGGACTCTAGGCACGCGCATCGGCTCCTCAGTACCGCGGCGGGCGCGACCCCTATACGCCTTAAAGCGCCCGCTGTACAGCTACGGTGATTCGCGCAGGGGAGTCATTATTTTTTGATATAAGCGAAAAAAGAGCAAAAGAACTAAGCAAAACAAAAAAAACTATATTTTCTACTTTCTGTTTTTTTTTTTTAAATCCAACTAAATCACATTTCATCATAAATTTAGGTCAGAATGTATTCTGCTACATGTCTTTGGTAAAAAATCCTGATAAGTGCATGATGATTGGTTTGTGTAAAAGCTATAGTGCCTACAAGCTAGGCTACGTATCATTGAAAATTGATCAATCCTGATGTACTGACGGCCTGTCAGGACAGTACAAATACCCCCCAAATGACATTGTTTGGAAAGAAGGCAGTCTAGGTATTTAGTAAGAGACATGGCAAGTTTTTTGAAGTTGCAATTTTTTCCCACAATTGTTTGGAAATTAAGAAATTTTTCCACAAAATTGTCATGTTACCAAGTTATTTCTCACACATGGCATTCCGAAAATTCAGAAGAATGAAAATCCAAAATAAACGAAAATTTGAAAATTCCAAAACCCAATAATTCAAAATAATAACTAACTAATAATAACTATTACTAACTATTAAATTATAGGTACTGCAATTTCCTTTAAAATTTGGCTGTTAGTGAACATAACGAATATGAATTTTTTTTTTTTTTTTTTTTTTTTTTTTTTTTTTTTTTTTTTTCCGAGCCTATTCAATAGTTCCCCCTGCCCCTATCCCCCCAGAACAAAAAAAAAAAAAAAAAAAAAAAAAAAAAAAAAAAAAAAAAAAAAGTAAAAAGGGGGGGGGGAGAGCAAAAGCCCTCTCCCCTACCCAACAAATAGCTAATAAATAAATCAATATATATCTGTCTGTGCACCCGGAGGGGAAAGCCTCTACTGAGTCAATCAACAAAGAAGGTCTTCCCCTCCTCTGAGAATTTAAATGTGTTCCACTGGGACCAGGTATCCAGATATAACTCAGACTTATTTTGAGCTGAGAGTATCAGGTCCTCCATCTTGTTTATCTCCTCTACTCTATTTAGCCATGCAGCTACAGAAGGTGGTCTTACATCTCTCCATTGTCGTGCAATACAAGATTTTGCGGCATTAAAGAGATGGCGTAGGATCGATTTATTATATCTTTTTTCTGTTATATGCGTGACATGTAGTAAGAATAGGGCCGGGTCCTTAGGTAGAGGGCTTTCAGTGAATATCTGTGATATGCGGTGTACCTCCTTCCAGAAAAACTCCAGTTTTGGACATGACCAAAAAATATGGAGTAAGGTCCCCCTGTCCTCTAGGCATCTCCAACATTCCTCTGAAATCAGAGGAGTATATTTATGTAGTCTTGATGGTGTATAGTACCAATTTGTTAATATTTTGAAATTAGTTTCCTGAACTCGTGTACACATGGATGATTTTAAAGCTCTATTTATTATTTGTTTCTGTTGTATCGGGGAGAAAGTCCGGTCTAGTATACTTTCCCATTTTTTTATAAATGGGGGGATATATCCCTCAGCCGGAGTAATCAGTAACTCATACACTTGTGAGAGTGTATGAAGTAATGGGCCCCTCTCTTCACATAATTTTTCAAACTGGGTCAAGGGTCTTTGAAACCTGTCTGGGGGGGGGAGCGTATTTAAAAAGTGTCGAAGTTGTGCCCCACTCCAGAAATCAAGGTTAAAACGATCCCCTGATGAGGTCAGCTCCATTATCGAGGGCCACGTCCTTGTTTGTGTAAAGTGCGAGGCCTGATAGCATTGCGACTCCAGTAATATTTTAAATGGGCCTGCCTGTAATCCCGGCGGGAAACAAGGGTTTCCCACTATAGGAAACAGTGGAGAATAGGAGGGTGATAACTCAGTCAGAGAGAATACTCGCGAGCATATACGTAGGGTAGGGCCTATGGTTGGGTGTTTCTTCAAAGTCCGATTAAGATCTGTATAACACCAAGCTGCCCGTTTTAATGGGATCGTGCTCTGAGATTGCTCCATCCTTGGCCATATTTTAAAGTCTGCATGTCTGCACCAGTCTATTAATCTTCCCATATGTGATGCTTGGTAATATTTCTGGACATCTGGTATCGCCATCCCTCCATACTGTTTTGGCAAGGTCATAAGCCGGCGTTGTAGTCTAGGTTTTTTATTCGCCCAGATAAACTGGGTAATTATCACGTTGACCTGTTTAAAATATTCTCGAGGGATGGAGATCGGCAGAGTCTGAAATAAGTACACCAGCTTAGGTAGAATTGACATTTTAATTGTATTACACCTCCCAAACCATGATAGTAAACCTTGGTGCCATTTAGCTAGTAGGGTCCGTATTTTACTTAGTAAAGGTGGAAAGTTTAGTACATATACTTGGGATAACTTAGATGGGATAAATGTACCCAGGTATTTAAGGGCTTTTATAGTCCATCTGAACTTGAAGTTAGCTTTCAATGATTCTATCTGTGGCAAGGGGATGGCTACTCCCATTGCCTCAGATTTTGACATATTGATTTTTAAGTTAGACAATTTTCCATATTGATCTAACTCTCTCAGCAAGTTTGGTAGGGAGATACTAGGTTTGGTAAGCGAAAATAGAAGGTCGTCCGCATAAGCGGATACTTTATAATGTAACCCTCCACATTGTATCCCGGTGATATCTGGATTTTGCCGCACTTTACAAAGAAATGGCTCTAGTGACAATGCAAATAGAAGGGGTGATAACGGGCACCCTTGCCGGGTTCCATTCGTTATTGAAACCCTCTCTGACAGATAGCCATTTATTTTTATTTGGGCTGTTGGTTTCGAGTATACACTCGAAATCCATCCAATCATCCTTTCCCCTAGCCCAACATGTCGTAAAACCGAAAACATAAATGACCAGTCCACTCGATCGAACGCCTTTTCGGCGTCTGTGCCCAGGAATACAGATGGGGTGCCAGAAGTGTCCGCTATATGGATAAGGTTCAGTACCTTTATGGTATTGTCTCGGGCTTCGCGAGTTGGTATAAAGCCCACCTGGTCCAAGTGGATTAAATCCGTCAAGTGTGATTGTATCCGTGTAGCTATAATTTTGGTAAATAATTTCAAATCCACGTTTAATAAAGAAATTGGACGGTAATTTCCACATACCAAGGGGTCCTTATCTTCCTTAGGTATGACCGTAATATATGCTTTCAAGGCTTCGTTCTGGCACCTCATCTCCTGTCCTAGGGCATTGAATGATTGTACCATCTGCTTGCCCAATTGGGGTAGAAATAGCTTATAGTATTTATAGGTCAGCCCATCCGGGCCTGGTGCTTTACCAGGTTTGGATGTATTGATTGCCTTTTGTAATTCCTCTAACGTAATGGGTACGTCTAATTCCTTTCTAACCTGTTCTGTTAACTGTGGGATCCCTGACGTTGTTATATATTCCTCTATGTCCGGTTGTATGTGTTGTCTCGGAGGTAGGTTATATAAGGTTTGGTAAAACTTCTGAAAAGTGTCTGCTATCTGTGTAGGGGTATATACCTTCCTATTCTCTGCGTCTAAAATACAGGGTATATATGATTGTACCCGCTGTTCTCGTAGGGCTCTAGCTAGTAGTCGGCCGCATTTATCCCCCGACTCATAATAATATTTCCGGCTATGTTGCATTGCTACCTTAGCTTTATAGTGGAGCAAAGAGGTCACTTGTCTACGTAAATTACTAAGTTCAATCTCCACAGTCATGTTAGGTTTCTGTTTATGTATAGTCTCTAGGGTCTTTATCTCTGTCAATAATTTGTTTAGTTTTGCTTCCCTATTCTTTTTGATTCTAGAGCCCTGCTTAATAAAAATCCCCCTTATTACCGCTTTATGCGCTTCCCAGATAGTCCCTGTATCCACTTCTGGTGTCGTGTTATGCTGAAAGTAATACTGTAGCTCTTTGGACACCTCTTCAACTACGGATGTATTGTCTAATAGGCTCTCATTGAGTCGCCATTGTCCCCTGTTAGTATTTGAATATTCGGTCACCTTCCACGTCAAAGTGACCGGGGCGTGGTCTGACCATGTGATATTCCCTATCTCTATTGCTCTAACTGCTGGTAGCATGTAATATGGGATAATAAATAGATCAATTCGAGAATAAACCTTATGTGGAGGGGAATAAAAGGTATAATCCCTTTCTTCAGGATGGAACAATCTCCAAGCGTCTATCAGTTGATACTTGTGTAGTGCCTGTAATACATGTTTACGGCATCCTCTAGGAGTCGAGGAGCAGCCCGTCGATGTATCTACTTTAGGTTCTAGCGCGAGATTAAAATCCCCCCCAACATTAGCTTCCCTTCCGCGAATTCCATGAGGTCATCAAGCACGGAGCAGGCGAACTGATCTTGGCTATAGTTTGGTACGTATACTGTAGCAAATGTTACCTTAATATTCCCGATCGTACCTTTAAGAAATAGAAATCTACCTTCTTCGTCTGCTCTCATGTCTTGAAAGCTCCACGGAACTCTTCTGGAGATCAAGATTGACACCCCTCTAGTCTTGGAGTTCTTATTTGCTGCATGGTATACTGCTGTATATAGATTATTTCTTAGAGCTGGTACCTTGCCTTCTTTAAAATGTGTTTCCTGAATATAGGCTACATCCGCCCGTGCCCGTCTTAGATCTTGGAAAAGTATCCTGCGCTTCTCAGGTATATTGAGGCCTTTCACGTTCATTGATGTAATTTTCAATGATTCCATCCTCCCTCCAGGTGCCAGACACTAAAAAAAAAAAAAAAAAAAAAAAAAAAAAAAAAAAAGGGAAGCCCCAAAGAAAAAACAAGGAGAGACTTGGGGCCCGACCCCTCCCCCTTCCCCCCTCCCCCAACCAAAGGGTTTCTACTAACCCTACTGTAACTTAAGAAAAATTAACTTATCTCCCACCCTTACCTCTTATTACTTAAAGAGGTTTCTAAACTAAATCAATAAACGCTCACATACACTTTACCACTTAAGTGAGCGTAGCCCTAAGTGGGGACGTGTCGAGTACAGGCGGGGAGGAGTTCCCTCTCCCCCTCCGATATCTAGATTACTTATTTGGTCTATTCATTCGACCCAATGACTCCAAGGGAGGCTATATATAGAGAAGAAAAGGGGAGAAAAGGGGGGGAAAAGAAAAAGGGAGTACTATCCCTTTATTATACCCCTCCGGGTATCCTATATAAACTCCCCCGGTACTGCCAAACGTAGCGGGGAGAGAGCACCAAAAAAAAAGAAGAAAGGGGGAAAAAAAAAAAAAAAAAAAGGGGGGGGGGAGGGAGGGGGAGCAGGTTCTGCATTTGATGGTTAGGGTTACAAGTCCATCCCTCCCCACTCTCCCCCTAGAGTGGAAGCGGAGAGGGCACGCTGCACCCCACTCCCCCACCCCCCCCCAGATCCCCACCTCCATCGGCCCCTCCCTCTCCCCTCTCTTGGTTATAGGTCAAAGGTCACAGGTCTTTCCCAGTCTCGTACTGGCCCAGAGCACCCATGTTCAAAGCTGTTAATAGTACTACTGATGCCCCTACGAATGTCCCCTGAGGAGAAAAAAAAAAAAAAAAAAAAAAAAAAAAAAAAAAAAAGGGGCTCCTAACCCCTATTTACCACCCCACATCGTACGAACCCTAATCATACTAACACACCCTAATCATGTTGAACAACACAAAAAAAAAAAAAAAAAAAAAAAGGGAAAAACAACTCTGTATTATATACACACATGCATATATCTTCTCATATATGATTATACCTTAATATGTACTTATATATCTCACGTCTACAATACCCTCCTCCCCCCTCCCTTTTAAAGTGCAGTTATTTGTCTACCCCACCACCTATTGTGTTATATGAATCTTATGTAGGTCCATCCCCTTATGGGTATATCCCTCCCCCCCCGGGATTGGATCTGAAAGTGCCCTTTTATTATGGTACTTACGGTACTATTCAGTGATTGGAACGTGCTGGGTTTATGTGTACAGCACGCTTCAACCCGTGCCAAATCCTACAACTTCGTGCCCTATTTATTGCAATTAACTAATCACCTAGTCAGTGAGTTACTCTATAATATCCCACTGTGGTCACACTGTGAAATTAAACAAAGAAAAAAAAAAAAAAATTTTTTGGCAAACATCACAAAAGCAAAAAAAAAAAAAAAAAAAACCATACGCACCCACAACCAAAAAAAAAAAAAAAAAAAAAAAGGGCAAAGCTTCAAACCAACTCATCAGTATATACCATATCCCATTCTGCTATCCCCTTGGGGTTGTGTTCTGGGTCAGTTCCCCCCTAATGCATCTCTACGTCACACCTGCTACTATAATATGCAAGGGGGGCTTTCCATTTAAAGTCCAGCACCTGTACATCCCTCCGACATCCAGTTCAAGTTGCCCCCCCCCTCCCCCCCCCGGTAAGAATGCAAATAAAACTTCCAAAAAAAAAAAAATAGGGGGGAAAAGGAAAAAGAGGGGCAACTCTCTCCCCAGAATGTATTATCTCTTGGGGTTTAACCCCCTCTCCCTCTCTCTCCCCTAGTCCTGGTACTCCTTCTCCCTCTCAGTCCTATCCCAGTGGCTGTCCCCGATCTTGTGTTCCTCTCCCTTCTCTGCTAGGCATAGTCTGTGGCCCTCTTCGTTGGCTCAGGGCGGAAGAATCCTGTCGGTTTATGCGCGGGAGGGGTTGCAGCCAATCTGGTACTTCTATAGGTGGGGTCCCCAAAAAGGTAAACAGTGCCGGGAGATCTGCCGTTCTATATAATGTAAACGTGGATATCCCTTTCCGAATATTTAGCGCAAACGGAAATCTCCATCTATATGTATGGCCCAACTGCTTCAATCTGTCTAATAGGGGCCGTAACATTGCTCGGCGCTGTAAGGTCGCCTTCGAGAGGTCTGGCAGGATTTTGATATCTGCCCCCTTAAAAGTGATCGTTCCCGTTTCCCAGGCTTTCCGCACAATGTCCTCTTTATAGGTGTCTCTATTAAGACGGCATATAATGTCTCGGGGTCTATTCATATTTAATATTCTGGGGCCACTTACCCTGTGCACCCGGTCGATTTCTGTTGGATCCCGATTCTCCCCGTTTAGCACGTGGTGGAATATTTCAGAGGCTATGGCCCTTAGATCTTCCGGGCCTGTAGTCTCAGGAAGGCCCCGTATCCGGACGTTCTGCCTTCGGCTTCGGTCCTCTAAATTTTCCACCTGTAGTTGGAAGTCCAATGATCTTTCTGTTTGTAGAGCCTGCATTTGCTCCACAGCCGCCATCCTCTCTTCCACCACTAGGGTCGCTGCCTCTCCTCCCGACATCCGCTCCGTGAGCTGCTGGATGTCTACACGGACCTCCCGCAGGTCTTGTTGATGTGCCTCCGTCACTCGCAGGATCAGTGCCTCGATATCCGCTCTCGTAGGGAGAGCCTCCATGTCTGCTCTCGTGGGGAGCGCCCGGATGAGTTCCCTAATCTCCAAGTCCTCCGTATGGCCGGTATGTATCTGTTTCTCCATTATACGTTCGGAGCGTTTGTCTGCGATATCCCGTGGGGGAGTGGTGACCACGAGCTCCGTACCGATCGCAGCCCCCGTATCCCTGCTTGTATTGTCCATTCTCCCCACGGTTTCTTTTGTCCTTGCACTACGGGTCTGAACTCCTGTGAAGTACTGTTTGATATCTGTTTTAGTTGTATTGTCTGCCGGCAGTAGGTCTTTCTTAGTTGGTTTATTTTTAGCCGGGGACATGCCGCTTTCAGCTGGTCATTGGGTCTTTGGTCTCGTACGCATCGGAGGGTTCAACGAATATGAATTTATGCGAAGTTACGAATTATCTGAAATAATGAATGCCGCATCTAAACGAATGGAACGCAACAAATTAATAATATAAAATAAGAATAAAAAAATATTTTATTATTATTTTTTTTATTATTATTTATTTTTATTAATTAATTATGTTCCATTAGTTTAGATGCGGCATTTGTTTTTTTGGATAATTCGTAACTTTGGATGAATTCGTATACATTACGTTCCCTAACAGCCAAATTTTAAAGGAAATTCCGATACCTATAATTTAATAGTCAGTTGTTATTAGTTAATTATAAATTTTCAAATTTTCAAATTTTCGAATTTCAAATTTTTGAATTTCGATCATAACAAATGACCCGAAAAATGGAAACCTCCCCTAAAAAAACAAAGGAAACAAAAACGAGAATGAATTACCATAATTATTCAGCAGTGCACATGTCTACTGCTTGCAGTGCCATAAATTTAAGAGCAATGTGCTGCAGACGTTAACATTAAAAAGATGAAAGTGTATCTCAACAGGGTGGAAATGTGTTTTTACAGTTATGCTGAACAGAAGTTGGGTCTTTACTATGCAGCCTTTATTTTCTAAAATCAAATTTATTTTTTTATTATTTACATAAAGCATGAAATGACTAAAGCTTTTCTCAGGTATTTTTTGCCATCTGTGTCCCATTTAAGGGATTTGTATTTCATTGTAATAAAGATTAATTTTTATGTTAAGGATTTATTAAACACAACCAAAAGAAAGCTCTCTCTGCCTAAAAAAAATATATACAATTAATTTGGGCAGACCTCACATCTCATATTTACACTAAAATGCAATAGTAAAAAAAAAATTTTTGTTTCTTTAGGAGATATGGGCGGAAGTGATGTTTTGACGTTGCTTCTGCCCTGCAATGGTATGGAGCCGAGCGGGGGCCATTTTCCCCTCAGTCAGCTCCATACCACAGACCGAGAAGGATCCAATCGCCTCCGCCGCTACCGATGGCTCTGGTAAGTAGCGGTGGGCACCGAAGCGCGACGGGAGGGGGGCCACTCCCGCCACCGATAAAAGTGATTTTGCGGCAAATCCGTCGCAGAGACCACTTTTATCTGAAAGCCAACCGCCCGCCTAAGAAGAGGATACTAGGGTTATGGTAGTTAACTACTGCCATATAACAACGGCGGGCGATCGGCAAGTGGTTAAACCACTTCCGGACCACCCACCTTCGTTATACGTCGCTACTTTGACATAAAATACCATTGTTATAGCAGCAGATAGCTGCCATAACCCCGGTGGCCAGTCCGCTATAAGATAAAAGTGGTCTCTGTGGCAGATTCGCCAGGAGATCACTTTTTATGGGTGGCGGGAAAGGTGCCTTCCCTCCCGCCACTTCCTGGGCATCCCCACAGGTTTCCGGAGCCATTGGAAGAGGCAGAGACGATCCAATCCTTTTGCCTGATGGGCAGGAAGTCGAGTGAGTGCATGATGGCCCCTACTCGACTCTATATCCTTGGAGGACGTCAAACATCACTTCTGCCCAACAGCCTTAAAGGGACAATTTTTTTTAAATTGAAAAAAATATTTATTTTTTTATTGCTTTTAAGTGTAAATGTGAGTTCTGAGGTTATATTACAAGGGATGTTTACATTCCTTGTAATAGGAATAAAAGTGATCCAAAATAATTTTTTTAAAGGGACAGTGTAAAAATAAAAAAAATGAAAATAAAAATGAAAATAAATGATAAAAAAGTGCCCCTGTCTCTCCGTGCTCCCACACAGAAGCAAACACATAAGTAAGTCACGCTCACATATGTAAATGGTGTTCAAACCACATGTGACAGGAGTCACTTTGGGTGTGGTTGTATCCCATGGTTCTGTTGTGTCTGTCTGCCTTGGGAGAAAAGTATATTATGGGATGTATGTCTATGTGGAGGGGGGAATTCCTCCAGCAGCCCCTCCTAAGACTGTTTACCAATGAGAAGTTTGAATACACCTGACCTGTGTGTCTATTGTTATTGGACAGTTTACCCTGCCCTGTATCCAAGGGGGAGTGTCCCTGAGTTGTATATCTGTTGTTACATGTGTTTGAATAAAGAGTCTGATGTTTTTTACCCTACACTGAGTTACGGATGGTGACTGGGTGGGCTAAAGGGTCTAGGATAGTGCTGGTTCTAGACAATGGAAGCATTTATATCGGACATTCGTCGGGTTCGTCACACCACACATCTGAACTATCGTTGCGATCGTTACAGCGAGTGCAATAATTCTAGCCCTAGACCTCCTCTGTAAGTCAAAACTGGTGACCTGTAGAAATTTTTAAACGTCGCCTATGGAGATTTTTAAGTGCCAAAGTTTGTCGCCATCCTGGGCGCAATTTTGAAGCTTGACATGTTGGGTATCAATTTACTTGGCGTAAATTATCTTTCACAATATAGAAAAAAATTGGGCTAACTTTACTGTTGTCTTATTTTTTTTATTCAAAAATGTGTATTTTTTCCACATCAATTGCGTTTGTAAGACCGCTGTGCAAATACAGTGTAACATATCGTATTGCAATGATCTCCATTTTATTCTCTAGGATGTCTGAAAAAAAAAAATATATATATATATATATATATAATGTTTGGGGTTCTAAGTAATTTTCTAGCAAAAAAAAAGATTTTAACTTGTCAACAACAAGTGTGAAAAATAGGTTTGGTCCTTGGTGGTTAAAAGTATTTCCTGAAGGTTGAAAGTATCAAAATATTCTCTTTGTCTAGATCCCGAGATCGCAGTGTTCTGAGGACTGTTTACCAGGAAACAGAGAAGTGCCGAGCTCAGATGTACATGAATGCTGTCATGGTTGTGTCCCGTGCTCAGAAGGAGAGATGTCCAATAAAACAGGTGGATTTTACGACTATTTTCTAAGACTTCTGTTGGTGGTAAAAGCAATGCAAGGAAACCAATAGCACCCCTCACATTATTGTAAATATTTTATTCTATCTTTTCATGTGACAACACTGAAGAAATGACACTTTGCTACAATGTAAAGTAGTGAGTGTACAGCTTGTATAACAGTGTAAATTTGCTGTCCCCTCAAAATAACTCAACACCATTAGAGTCTAAACCGCTGACAACAAAAGTGAGTACACCCCTAAGTGAAAATGTCCAAATTGGGCCCAATTAGCCATTTTCCCTTCCCGGTGTCATGTGACTCGTTAGTGTTACAAGGTCCCAGGTGTGAATGGGGAGCAGGTGTGTTAAATTTGGTGTTATCGCTCTCGCTCTCTAATACTGGTCACTGGAAGTTCAACATGGCAGCTCATGGCAAAGAACTCTCTGAGGATATGAAAAAAATACTTTTACTCTACATAAAGATGGCCTAGGCTATAAGAAGGTTGCCAAGACCCTGAAACTGAGCTGCAGCACGGTGGCCAAGACCATACAGCGGTTTAACAGGACAGGTTCCACTCAGAACAGTGTGAATGGAAATAATTATTGCTCCTTCTCTGAAACAAAAAAAGGAGGGGGAAAGCTGCTACACTAAATCTGACAAAAATTCAAACAGTGATGGAGATGGATGTGTAGCGTTAAGTGATCCAAACAGTGATATATATGCAAATCACTAAGTGCTATAACCCAAAAAGGGGTAAATAGTGAAACAATTCAAAAAGAAAAACGTCCACATACAAAAACAATATTAAAGTAAAATAAACATGTCCATTGTGAACGGATCAGAAGTATCACCGGAGGGATGTCATAAAGCCATAGGGACCATCACACAGACAATTCCTTCAAACAGATGATGTGAATTATGCACGCATACCGGAACTGTTGGACCTGACTGTCGTACGACAACGGGTCAATCAGGCATTAAAATCCCAAATGACAGCTAAACTTTGGCTGGATAGCTGGAATCCTGAAGGATTTGGGGTGCGCCCTACTCTTCTTCCAAGGATGTCGGCCATAAGAGGAACCACTGGACAGCTGTAATCGGTCTCTTGTAGATGTCCCAATCGTGTAGATGGTTCAAATCACAGAGGGCATCAAACAGGAAATCCAGGGATGACAAATGGATAATGGTGAAGGTTACCCCTTGTGGGGGTGATACAGACCCAATACTGGAACCCAAAAACACTGCACACTGCATCAAATTGGTCTGCATGGCTGTCATCCCAGAAGGAAGCCTCTTTTCTAAAGATGCTGCACAAGAAAGCCTGCAGACAGTTTGCTGAAGGCAAGCAGACTAAAGAGAGTACACCTCTCAGAATGTGAGAGGTGTACTCACTTTTGTGAGATCCAGTACAGAACACAAAAACAGTGGCTAGGTACACAGCTAGCCCCATGATTGCCCTAGATATTTAACCCCTTCCCAGCCAGTGTCATTTGTACAGTGACCGTGCATATTTTTAGCACTGATCACTGTATTGGTATTGCTGGTTCCCGCAAAGTGACAAAAATATCAGTTAGTGTCCGATTGTCCACCGCAAAATCGCAGTCCAGATACAAGTCATTGATCATTACTAGTATAAAAAAGAATAAATAAAAATTCCCGAAATATATCCCATAGTTTGTAGACGAAAACCAATCAATATACACTTATTGGGATTTTTTTTTACCAAAAACATGTAGCAGAATACATATTGGCCTAATTTTAGGAAGAAATTATATTTTTACATTTTTTTTAATTGGATATGTTTTAAAGCAGAAAGTAAAAAATATTGCTTCTTTTCAAAATTGTCGGTATTTTTTGTTTATAGCGCAAAAAAATAAAAAACGCAGAGGTGATCAAATACCACCAAAAGAAAGCTCTATTTGTCGGAAACATGTGGGACATACATTTAATTTGGACACAGCGTTGCATGACCGCGCAACGTTCAGTTAAAATAAAACACTGCCGTATCGCAAAAAATGGCCTGGTCATGAAGGGGGGTAAATCTTACAGAGGTCAAATGGTTAATATATATTACGTTGGCTTTTTCCATATGAAAACATTATGTGGAGTTTTTGTCCAAAATACTTTTTATTCTGTGTAAATTAAAAACTAAAATCAAACATGTTCTAAAATTCCACAATTGGTTTTATTTTTCAGGAAGTGAAAACTGCATGAAGTGTCTGGACCACGAATGGCCAAATGAGAACAAAACTGAATGTAATCCCAAGCTGATAGAGTTTTTGTCTTATACTGATAATCTATCTTTATTTTTCATGGTTATCTCTTTATTCCTTTGCATTTTAACTTTTTTGACAATGATTGTATTTATTTCATATGGAGATACCCCCATTGTCAGAGCCAATAACAAGAGCCTCAGCTTTGTCCTCCTGGTCTCCATCATGTTGGGTTTCCTCTGTGTGTTCTTGTTCCTGGGTCATCCCGTGGATACAACCTGCTGGCTACGCCAAACATCTTTTGGATTTCTTTTTACCATAGCGGTCTCCTCTGTGTTGGGCAAGACTGTGATGGTTTGGCTTGCTTTCAAAGCCACCAAACCGGGCAGCGTGTGGAAAAAATGGGTTGGAGTAAAGCTGCCCAATTCTGTTGTCTTCATCTGCTCATCATTGCAAGTTTTAATCTGCATTGCATGGTTGTCGATCTCTCCCCCGTTCCAGGAGTTGGACAAACGATCATATCAAACAAAGATCATCGTTCAGTGTAATGAAGGGACAGTTATCGGGTTCTACTCTGTCCTGGGTTATATGGGGATCCTGGCTGCATTCAGTTTTATTACAGCGTCTTTAGCCAGAAAATTACCGGACAGTTATAATGAAGCCAAATACATCACCTTCAGCATGCTGGTGTTCTGCAGTGTCTGGATTGCCATGATCCCGGCCTATCTGAGCACCAAAGGGAAATACATGGTGGCTGTGGAGATTTTTGCCATCCTGACCTCAAATGCTGGACTGCTAGTTTGTATCTTTTTTCCAAAATGTTACAAAATTCTTTGTCAGCCCAACTTAAATTCAAGAAAGCATTTGCTTGACAACAGATGCAAATAACTTTTTAGCCTGGGTTCACACTATTGCAAATTGGTTGCAGGCTTCCCTACATCCCACATGTCAAGAGAGCTGCTCCGGTGTAAATTACACAGGAGACCTGTGTGTCTTCTGGTCCATTTCAGGTCCTAATTTAGCCAAAAAGCCGTGAACATTGGACATCGGACCCCTGCTGTGAGCCACTTCTTGCAACAGTGTAAACCCAGCCTTACAGTGATATTAAAGAGTTGTACCTTCATATTAAACTAAATGTGGGGCTTCAAGGAGAATCGAATGTCTGCTTTACCAATGGTCCACCACCCCCCAATCACATTTTGGCTAAAAACACTTGCACTGGCAGCCATTTTTTTGGGGGGGGGCATACAACCACCCCGCACACTGTCGGTTGGATCACATGCACCCCCGGGGGGTCTTGCGGTCATCCGGCCCCACACTTACCCCATCTAGGTTGCGGGCAGGCTGTGCCCCTATGGGCCCCTCTTCCTCTGCATCATGGCAACTTCCGCTGTGCGTCTCCTCCCTCCTCCTCCTAGCCATTTAATAGCATCACCTGTCCTTTCAGTTAATCAAGTGACGGCTCTCAGGGCCCGCTTCCTGATTGGCCGGGAGGAGGATCAGTGTGACTGTAGTAAATATTAATTCGCTATCATCACACAACTGGGTGGGCTTGGGGCTCAGTGCTTTGCGCCCCAAGCCCAACCTTTTTCTGGAGCCTATTAGAGGTTCTGGCTCTAATCACATGCTTCAAAACCCTCCCTCCCCATTGTAATCCATGCGTTTGGCGCCCTGCATGTAGATTAGGGGCCGGGCGCATGGATGGATGGGGGGGGGGGGTGGCACTGACCAGTTGTCAAAAACAAATAGCATTTTTCTAGCAAATAAGTGTTTGGGATCTGTCAGTAAAGTTTACTTTTTTTTTTCCATGGAAGCTTGACTTTAAGGCTTGAACACAATGAATGATGCGCCAAGTAGAATATTTTCCTTTTGCAATGTTGCACCACAGGCATGCATTCCATTTGTAGTGTTTGTTTTAACTTTTTAATTTAATAAACTTGTTCACAGTTAAAAGATGTAAAACAGATATCTTCACTGATTTTCTTGTTCAATATTTGTATTGAAGGATTTGCATACAAACTTGGGAAATATGCAACATGGAGGAAAAATAATTCTTGCCACCACGTAGGGAGGACCAGTAGGCAAGAATTACAGCTTATAACAGATATCGGTACATTGACTATTAAAATAGAGGAAACATTTTAGAAAATATTTGTATCAAAACATTATTCCCATATTCTATGCAATGCATCAGCAGACTCATGAAACAAGATGCCTTCCCTGGAAAGGCCCAGGGTTAGCATTACAACCATGAAAAACTGGGAGATGGGAGGGAGGCAAGAAACACAAAGAAGAGTAAAGAAGTAGTAGATAGATTCAGTCAAAAAAACAATGGTAGTTGGAGCACTATGGCTGATGAGAGGACACCTCTTTTGGGGGGGGGGGGGGGGTATGGCATGTATATCACATTAGAAATAGGTAACAAATTGTGCTATACAAATCCAATTAAATTAAAAAGTCCATATGTGTACCAAACAAATGATACAATAGTCCAGATTAACGTGACAAAAGTGAATAGCTCCATATCCGTCCCCATCACTAAATAGCCCAGTGAATCTACCACCAACTATGGAAAGGCTTACCAGCTCCAATGGACCCCTTGTCACAGGGGGTCAATGAATGCCTGCAGCCTAAACCCAGCCAGGGCCTTTCTCATATCAAAATATCTCATGACGTATATCAATTGAAAATCATGTCGCCCAGTGATGCAGATCCTCATTATGAATGACATTTACCGACTCATCTGATGCTATCACTCACTCATTGTGAATGACAACTCCTGGGTCTTGCTACAGAATGTAAACAAAGGGGCGGGTTCCCCAAAGGTGATGTCATTAACTAAATATGGGCGTGACCCTACAGCTTTGTTTGCACGTGGAATGCTCTGTGGTCAGCCAAGTCCATGAGACTCGGATTATCATAGATCAGAGTAGGGGGCCAATCCTGACCCCTTACCACGTGATCAGCTGTCAGCCAATCAGGTGATGTAAACAGAGCCAGTAACTGTCTGTTAGCGGGAGGAGAAAAAAAGCCAATCACCGGCTTCTGTCGGAAGGACATCAGTCCCGAACATGGAGAGCCACTGCCGCCTCATCTGTGCCCACCAGTGCCACCTACCAGTGCCCATCAGTGCCACCTATCAGTGCTACCTATCGGTGCCACCTATTAGTGCCCTTCAGTGCCAGCTATCAGTGGCCCTCAGTGCTGCCCATCAGTGCCACCCATCAGGGCCACCTATCAATACCACCTATCAGTGCCCATCAGTGCCGCCTTCCAATGCAAAACAGGGCTGCCTATCAGTGCCCACCAGTGCCACCTATCAATGGCCATCAGTGCCAACTATCAGTGCTGATCAGTGCTGTCAATTAGTGCCCATCAGTGCCACCTATCAATGCCACCTATTAGTACACTTCAGTGCCACCTATCAGTGCCCTTCAGTGCTGCCCATCAGTGTCACCCATCAGTGCCATCTATCAATGCCACCTATAAATGCCCACCAGTGCTGCTTCATCAGTGCCGCCTTCCAGTGAAAAACAGTGCTGCTTATGAGTGCCCACCAGTTCCACCTATCAAATTTCCATTAGTGCCAACTATGATTGCTGCCAATCAGTGCCTATCAGTACCCCCTATCAATGTCTCCTATCAATGCCACCTATCAGTGTCCACCAGTGCCGCCTGATCAGTGACCATCAGCACTGCCCTATTAGTGCCAATCAGTGCCCATCAGTGCCCATCAGTGAAGCCTCACCAGCGCACATTAATGAAGGTGAAAATGTACCTGTTTGCAAAACTATGAAAACTTTTTTTGCTTGTTTTTTTTACATTTTCAGTCTTTTTTTTTGTTTGTTTTGGGCATCTAGGCATCAGTAACATTTGGCCAAGAAAGAATGCATTCTTTCTAATATGTAGTGATTAGGTTCAGTCCTAACCCTGATTCAGACTGAATTCTGGGAGCTCTGAGGTTCAGGAAATGGATGAACTAAATAGGTGTTTAGCCGAGTCGAACCTCCAGCTGCTGTGGGAAGTTGTACATGTACACGAGGTCACGTGACGCAACGCGTAGGGATTGGCCAGACGTAGGATACCGGAAGTGCTGTGAAACGGACACTACAATAATATCTCTGTGGCAGCTTGTACTATATTTAATGTAAGCATTTATTATTTTTATTTTTTGATTAAATACATTGGTTTTGGCATACTTCACGATTGGGTCCCCCTTCTTTTCTCTCTATCCCTGCCTTCACCCCCATTGATATCGGGAGCGAGTCATTGCTGCGGGACCGCAGCTAGCATTATATATCAACAAGTGGAGAGTTATCCCTGGGTCTTTTATTTTGATGAAGTGGAAACTCTGTATATGGAATTCATTTGAATATACACAGACCGGACCGGTAGGCTCTCAAGGAGGAATCCGGAATTTGAGCTGATCACCCATACTGGCCTGGATGTGCATATCTTTTTCGTTTCAGAGGTGAGAGGCTAGTGAGCACCATCTAGGATTAGGTCCTCACCACCCAATACCCCACACTTCTGGAGAGAGCCACCCCTTTTAAGAGATTATGAGAGTTTTATATTAAGGGGGTCACCGTTATTATTTTTAATTCCTCTGGTGGACTTTATTTATTTTTATATTTTTATTTTTATTTTTATTTTTAGACTGTGGTCCACATTGTGCATGTATTCATTTTTACTATATTGTCACATATTTATGCAGTTTGGGATTTCACCCACTGCTGGGAGTTTTAGCACTTGTTGCACGTTTTAGATTTATGTGATTGATTATTATTGCTATTTTTACATATTTTGTTTATGTGTTTTTTATTATCACGTGTAGTGTAAAATCACTTCTTGAGTTATTTCGTGACCACCAATTCATCATATACACTTGTTTATATACACGTTTACATACATTATCATTGTCAAGGTGCACTTTTAGCGCAAAATCATCATTCACTAAGTTGTACATTTAACAGCAGTATTATTATCTTTGCTAAATGTAATACATTCCTGCTCAGGGCTTCCGGTTGATAGGGAGATGGTGGCTGATGGCATACTGACAACCATTGAGTCATTCACTCCTGGCCCATTCAGGGGAATCCTGGCTGACGGGTGAGTGCAAACAAAGCTGTGGGGTCATGCCCATATTTAGTGAATGACATCACCCCGGGGAACCCACCCCTTTATTTACATACTGTAGCAGGGCCCAGGAGCTGCCCTTCACAGTGAGTGAGTGATAAGATCAGATAAGTCATTGAATGTGATTCATCGTGAGGATCTGCATTCAATTGATATACATCATGAGATATATATTTTTTAAATTAAGCATTCTGATAAGTGTCACATCCTGCAGACCCCCACGACCCTGGACCAGAGGCCCGTGTCAGTAACAAAATGGAGACAAGGTGCTTTGCTAGGAGGGATTCTCCCTGGAATAGTGTCCATGTCATACTGAGGGCATGTGGCCTGGTATGGTTCAGGAGGGAGGGGCATACGCTGATTCTCCCCTTTCCTGCCCTGCCAGGCTTCAGGATTTCGGTGGGAAACTTAAAGGAATTGTCAAATTCTGATAAGCATCCCATCCTCAGACCCTTACAACAATCGTGCCGAGATTTTGGAGAAGGCAAGGTATCCCTGTCATGTTGAGTATCAAGTTTGAGTGCAAGACAGCGCTGCACTGGTGCCGCTCAAGACTAGGGATGAGACGAATACCCCCCTGTTCGGTTCGCATTCAGAACATGCGAACAGGCAAAAAATTTTATAGTCTATGGGACACAAACATGAATAATCAAAAGTGCTAATTTTAAATGCTTATATGCATGTTATTGTCATAAAAAGAGTTTGGGGCCCTGGGTCCTGCCCCAGGGGACATGTACCAATGCAAAAAAAAGTTTTAAAAACAGCCGTTTTTTTGGGAGCAGTGATTTTAATAATGCTTAAAGTGAAACAATAAAAGTGAAATATTTCTTTAAATTTCGTACCTGGGGGGTGTCTATAGTATGCCTGTAAATGGGCGCATGTTTCCTGTGTTTAGAACACTCTGACAGCAAAATTACATTTATAAAGGAAAAAAGTAATTTAAAATTACTCTCAGGTATAATGAATTGTCGGTCCGACAATACACATAAAAGTTCATTGATAAAAACGGCATGGAATTTCCCCACAGAGGAACCCCGAACCAAAATGAAAAAAAAACAACGAGTGGGGGTCCCCCTAAATTCCATACCAGGCCCTTCAGGTCTGGTATGGATATTAAGGGGAACCCCATGCCAAAATTTAAAAAACAAATGACCCTTCAGATATGTAACCAATCACCTGCTATATGTAACCTCCGGCAGCTCCTGCTCATTTTCTTTTGTAAATGTGAATGCTAAAAAGAAATCACTACTCCTGGCTGTATTGATTAAAGAAAAAAGTTACATTGGTAAATGATCCCCAAGGCAGTGCTTTCTCCATGTTGTTTTTTGACACCCCTTGCAAATTAGCCCAAAATAATTAGACAGATTTGGCTTCCATTGATTTCAGTGCAATTCAGGGTTTGTATCTCAACTTCCTCACAGTTTGATGAACCCTCTGCTGAACTGAAGTCAGGGTTGTTCGGCTGATGGCTCTTGCTTTTGCTTTGATTTAAAAATCGCTGCTTCCCACCAAAAAAGGTTTTGCTTTGGTCCATGTCCCCCCAGGGCAATGCCCAGCCCCCCCATATCATTTGTTTGACCATCCATTGCCATTGAGTTTGGAGAGGTTCAGAACCTGCACCTGAACTTCAGTAACGTTCCCCAAACTGAATGGGGGGGTACCTTCCTTTCATCACTAGTAGTTAGGAGGGGTTTCCTTAATTTGAATGTCCCCCAGGGCAATGCCCAGACCCCCCCCATGACGATTGTTTGACCATCCATTGCCTATTAACCGAAAATTGCCCATTTACTGTTTTCTAACATTTGTTTCCCATTGAGTTCGGAGGAGTTCAGAACCGGCACCTGAACTTCAGTAACATTTCCCAAACTGAATGGGGGGTACCTTCATTTCATCACTAGTAGTGAGGAGGGGTTCCCTTAATTTGAATGTCCCCCAGGGCAATGCCCAGACCCCCCCCCCCCCATGCCAATTGTTTGACCATCCATTGCCTATTAACAGAAAATTTCCCATTTACTGTTTTTATTAACATTTGTTTCCCATTGAGTTCGGATACCACTGGTTTAGGAACAACTCATTTTAATGTCTGCTGATAACATTTAAAAAAAGTCACCTACAAATGTTTGTCTTTTATTTTCTTCTCTTTCTTCTATTCAGAGATAAAGTTTAATATTAACAGAAAATAAAGTAGTTATATGTAACCGTATTGCAGCTGCACAGCACTCTATATAAGAGGATGCAGTTTTATTCCATAGACATGATCTGTAGCCTTGTGTATTCCAAGACAATGTTATACCAGGTTATAGTGACCTCCATCCATCTCCTTGCTGTTGTATTGTGTAGATGTATACTGAAATTTCATTCACAGATTGGAGAATTGTGTGTGCTCCTTCTGTATGTGACACCTTGTACCGCTGACACCGAAAACCCAAGACCGGCATCAACCTACGTACCAGAGGCAGCCGACGTAAATGAAGACTATGAGTATTATCAGGATGGAGATGTTATAATCGGAGGGGTCTTCACTGTCAATAGTCTTGTAAGAGGAGTCTTGTATGACTCTCCAACTATACCCAGAATGTTTTTTATAATGTGGTGTATGAAGTGAGTATCCTGCCTCATATGTAAAAGAGAACCTATCTCAAAAAAGTTAAAATGTGTGACAATGCAGGAGAAGAATTAGGAGACAGGAACAGATCTCTCCACCCTATAACACCCTGAGCAAAGACCTCCATGGCAGGATCACCAGGCTTTATTTTAAAGAAAGCTGCAGATCTACAAAGACTGAAAATGACTTTTGACATTAATGTTAAAGAGTCTATGAGATTTTAGTGATTGGGATCAGGTATATTTTTAATATCAGGTTACGTCTGATTGCTTTCCTGTGTGTGAAGTCTAACACTGCATTGCTCTAGTTTCAGCTCTTACATTGTATCCTCAGCATTGATCCCGGCTTTGTCTGCTTTGTCTCTGATCTCACAGTGTGCGGGATTCCTGGGTACGGCGTAGACCTTGCTGGCAGCAGACCGGTGTCATCCCAAACATACGCAGACACCTTTGCTTCCTAAGTAGGGTTTTGGGTTGCAGAAGGTCGGAATTTAATTTAAAATTGTAAGCCTTTCTGTCAAACAGTGCACCCAATAAAAGTTGGGACACAGGAATCCCGCAAACTGTGACAAAGCAGATAAAGCCGGGATCAATGCCGAGGATACAATATAAGAGCCAAAACTAGAGCAATGCAGTGTAATGCCTTGTACACATGGTCGGATTTTCCGACGGAAAATGTCCTATCAGACCATGTTGTCGGAAATTCCGACCGTGTGTGGACTCCATCAGACTTTTTTCGTCAGAATTTCCGACGGAAAAAGTTTAAGATCCTGCTCTCAAATTTTCCGACAACAAAGTCCTATCGGACTTTTTCCGATCGTGTGTAGCGAATTCCGATGGAACAGAGTGCCACGCATGCTCAGATCACATTACAAGACCAAAGCTTTTGGCTACTAGCCTCTACGTAGTCCCGTCGTATGCAATGAACGTCACCACGTTCAGGATGATCGGATTTTCCGACAACTTTGTCCGACCGTGTGTATGCAACACCAGTGTCGGACAAAATCCGTCTGAAAAAATCTGGGCATTAGACTTCACACACAAGAAAGCAATCAGACGTAACCTGATATTACAATAGACGTGATCTCAATCACTAAAATCTCATAGAAGCTTTAACATGTTAATGTAAAAAGTCATTTTCAATCTCTATAAATCTCTAGCTTTCATTAACCACTTAAGGACCGCCCCATGTACATTTACTGTGGCAGGGCAGCCCTTAAGCGCAAAATAAAGGACCTGATTCCTGTATATAAAGTGACTGGTGCTGCACTACTACTAATAGAATAAATACATAAACATTAAAATCTTGCTGATGATCAGTGAAATAAAAAAAAATTAAAATCTTCAGTAATAGTAGTGATATCTTATAAAGGTGAAAGGTCTCTTGTGCAAAATACAAATATTGAGGTTACATAAAGGTGGGTGTCTTTTCTTTCTTGTGCCGTGACACGTAGGTGCAAGATGGCCTCTTACCTTACGGCTGTAAGGTAACAGTGTGTAGAAAACAATAGGTGTCCTGGACAATCTTGTTACAAGCCTTTATTGATAGATACCAACGATTTCCTCTAGGTGGCGTTTAATTGAAAATACCCACAGAGATAGGGTGTAAAGGTGTACTTCCTAAATCGAGTGTGTGTTTTGAGTACCCCTCCCGGGTTCACCCATGAAGATATGTGGAAGAAAATGGGGGTTCCAAAAAGTGTGATAACCTAAAACCAAAATGTACTTTAGTCAGCTTCCAGCTGTGGTACTCACATGAACAAAGCAAGTTAAAGTGGAGGACCACCCTAAAATTTTAAAATTACATTAAAATGTTCCAAAAAATCAGAAAAAAAAAGAAAAAACAATTTTTTTAAACTTACCAGAAATGCCTGTTGCTAGGCAGATCGTCCTAATCTGCCTCTGCCTGCTCCACGGTGATCTTTAGTCTTCTCCTCCTCGCGTTGTCTTCTGAGGAATGGGGAGCGTTGTGTTCTGGGAATTGTGAGTGTCCCAGAACATAGCGCGCCCCATTCACAAAGGGCTGCGCGACTCATGCATGCGCAGTAGGAAATAGGCAGTGAAGCCGCAAGGCTCCACTGCCTGTTTCCCTTAGATAGAATGGCGGCGCCGGGACCCGAGAGCCGAGGCACAGGTCAGCCTCGGGCGGCCGACATCGCGGGCACCCTGGACAGGTAAGTGTGCTTAATAAAAGTCAGCAGCTGCAGTGTTTGTAGACTTTTAAAAATACATTTCAGCTGGCCCTCCCCTTTAAAAGCATGTAAACTACGAGCTGCGAAAGAACGTGCACAAAGAGCGTAACTTCTGGTGTGCCTGTCCATCCCAATGCTTAGCATCACGCCCACGTGACTTCATCAGGGGAACAATGTGATCCCTGTTGTGATTGGACACAGTGGGAGCAAATCAGTGGGTCCTGTGGCCGCTATGCCCCTATGTAAACAAGGCAAAGCATCGTTCTGTCAGACAGGAAGAGAGATCTTGCGTTCCTGCTAATCAGGAACACAGATGTCTTGCTCCAGTCAGTCCATCTCCACACAGTTAGAAAGCACCCCCTAGGAGCACACTTAACCTGTTGATTGCCCCTGATGTCAAAAGAAAAAACCCGGGAGCCTGCCAAGTTTTTCACAACATTGTCCAGGCTAGTAGATTAACTATAAACATTGTAGCTTTTCGTTGTTAGATCAAAGGGATGAACTTCTGTGTGTAGATCAGTTTAACCCCTAAAGACTAAACCTTTTTCTTACACTTGTTTCTTACAAATTTAAAATCAGTATTCTTTGCTAGAAAATTACTTGGAACCCCCAAACATAATATATTTTTTGTTTTTTTAGCCACGACCCTAGGGAATAAAATGGGGATTGTTGCAATATTTTATGTCACACTTTATTTGCGCACCGGTCTTTCAAATGCCATTTTTTGGGAAAAAATACACTTTAATTAATTGAAAAAAACTGAACAGTAAAGTTAGCCCAATTTTTTTGGTGTAATGTCAAAGATGATGTTCGGCCACAAGAATCGTGAGAAAATCATGATCTTTATGCTAAGCAAAAAAATCATGATTCTCATTTTAGCCAGAATCGTGCAGCTCTACTTAGTGTCAGATTTGTCTGCCGCAATGTCGCAGTCCCGCTAAAAATGGCTAGTCGCCACCATTACTAGTAAAAACAATAACAAAAATCTAAAGTCGATAAATCTATCCCAAAGTTTGTAGACGCTATAACTTTTGCACAATCCAATCAATATTTTTGCAATCTTTTTTACCAAAAATATGTAGCAGATTACATATTGGCCTAAATTGATGAAGAAATTAGATTTCTTTTACATTTTTTTATTGGAAATGTTTTATAGCAGAAAGTTAAATATATTGTTCTTTTTTCAAAACTATCGTGTTTTTTTTTTGATTATAGCACAAAAAATAAAAACTGCATCTAGTAGTGTAGTAATAAAAGCATATACATTTATTAAACAATAAAACTGTACTCACAAAGATGACAAAGTACAGGGGGGTATTGTGAGCTATGGTGGAACATCAAAGTCTCACAAGTAAAGTCTCTCCAGCTTTGGCCACAGGCATGGGACAGCCTGGAAGGTGGGCACCGATCCCATTGTGGAGTTAGGGATAATAGGCCTAACTGGTATATGCCTAACTTTTATTTTCTCTATTGGGACAGAGGGTGCAATGAATGTCAGTGATAAAATGTGAGATGGTAAAAGTGTACGCTACTTTTACATAGTTTTTCTTTCAAATGATGTAGCGGTGTGCTGTGAACAAAAGACATCTTCAAGAAAAGATGGTAAGCAACATGTGAATGCTTTGCTTTGACCACCCAAACTTAAATAAAGGCCCTATCAACATAAAAAAAAGGTCCTTCTCAACATAAAATAAAAACCAATATACCCCCAAAATAACTGAAAACCCCAAATCATACTTTTTTCGTTTTGCAGTCCTCAGGCACACTTTTATAAGGATCTGTTGACTTTCTTTTTTGCCATTGATGAAATTAACAATGACTCTACAATGTTACCAAATATTACTCTTGGATATCACATATATGACTCCTGTCAGGAGAGCAGAAAGGCGATAAAAAACACATTGCAGATTTTATCTGGACCGGGAAAGATGGTCCCAAATTACTCATGCAGAGAACATAAAAAAATACTGGGCTTCATTGGAGACCAGAGCTCTGCAACCACCACATCTATAGCAGAGATATTGGCTTTATATCGTTATGTACAGGTCAGTAAAGCCTTTTTTATTTTTGAATTTAAGTTGACTCCATTAAAACTGTTTATTGTGAGAAGGTCTAAATTTATTTTTCAAATGTTTAGATCTGATCATATAACAATGACCTTACCAGCCAGGACCATTGTTAATGGTCTTCAATACCACCTATATTCCCTACATATCATTATCATATCATATCATATCATCACACTGGCAATTTGATAACGATTAACACTTATAGCTATATGACCCGAATAATTATTACCTGTTATAGATGACATGGCTCCATGGGGTTTGGATTATGTAATTAGAACACAGACACGTCCCATCATGTTCTGGGACAATCAGCATCAGCATTGACACCCTCCATGGTGTTTGATTCGGGGTGATTAAGTGACCCATGTGGAAATAAATGATGGGGTTTCATTCTGTCACTCATTAGAACAGAGGAAGCTACTTGGATAAGTGTCAAAACATCTTTAGTGTTATAGAACAAGTCCAGCTCAATGTGATCAATTAATACTATGTACGTGTAGCAAGGTCCCAGGCCTCCTTCGGTCTAATGAAAACCTCCAGGGCCAGAGATAGCTGACATCCTGTAATGCAAGGTAGATTTATCAGGTGCCAGACACTTCTTGAATGCAAAAGAGATTTTATTTGGGAGAGAACTTTGGGAGAGAAGGTTAGGGCCAGGACACCCTTGCAAAAATAATTTGCAGACCCCAAGACTTCAACAGGAGGACAGCTATTCAGGGAAAGGCAAACTTTGATATTTTATTTATACTTTTGAGTACCCCCTTATTTCCCCATATGCGCCCGGAGCCCACCCTTTTTTGAAGCCTATTAGAGTCTTGGGCTCTAATCACATGCTTCAAAAAAAAAAAGAAAAAGAACCCCATTGGAATGCATGCATCCGACAGCCAGCATGTAGATTAGGGGGCCAGACGCATGGATAGAGGGCATAACAGACTTTTTAAGTCTGATTAGAATCTTAACACCTTCCGGCCTTGCCTATAGCGCAATGACAGCATGACCGGTAGACATGTGCAATTCATTTCAAATTAGTTTTTAACGAATTTCGACAAATTCATTAATTCAGAAATATCCAAATTAACAAAAACCCGTTTAATGTATATTTCCGAATATTCATAAATTCATCAATTCAAAAATGTATAAATGAATAAATTAGTAAATTCAAAAATGTGTAAATTCGTAAATTCAAAAATGTGTAAATTTTGTAAATTAGAAAAATTGCAAGTTCATAAATTTGAAAATTTGAAAATTTGAAAATCCTAAAACCTGAAAATTTGAAAATCTGAAATAACTAACTAATAATAACTTAACAATTACTAACTATTAAATTATAGGTATTGGAATTTGCTTTTAAATTTGTCTGTTAGTGAATGGAACATGAATGGAATGTAACAAATTCATAATAATAAATAATAATAAAAACGTTTTATTACTATTATTATTATTTATTATTAATTTGTTCCATTTGATTTGTTTAGATGTGGCATTTGTTATTTCGGATAACGCGTAACTTCGGATAAATTTGTATTCATTGCTTTCACTAACAGCCAAATTTGAAATGAAATTCCAATACCTATAATTTAATAGTTGGTTAGTATTAGTTAGTTATTTAAGCTTTCAAATTTTTGGATTTTCTTTCCTATTTTCGAATTTTCGAATTTAGCAATTGTGAAACGAAAACGAATGAATGTTTTGGCAGTGCACATGTCTAACAGCTAGGCGGTGGCTTTAAGATCCTCACTGGACATCATACTGGGGGGCCGCTCAGTAGCACAATTTGTCACCGGCTGATGACTGATCAGATTATTGGCTCGCTAATCTGATCAGTTTTGACCAATCACAGCTAATCACAACAAAACAAACTAAATGAATCATTTTCATTCAGTGAAATGCTTGCATATAACAATGTAATTTAGTGCTATAAGCAAACATAATGTGTAAAAAAAAATCCTGATCACTTCCCCAGAGTAGTACAATGTTACTATGGTAACCTTATATTGCTCTGGTCACAGTGTGTCAAATTGTAAAAAAATTTTAAGAAGTGTAATAAAAAAAAAAAATACTGTCACCAGTCAGTTCCCTGATCACCGCCACACCAGTTATATGATGATCCAGTACTGTACTGGTGACAGTATGTAGAAAAAAAAGGGGATTTTTTTTTTAATTTTCTAATTTTCCAAAAACTTATGACGAAAAATTACAACTTAAAAAAAGGCCATACCTCTTACTAAATACCTTGGACTATCTACTTCCTAAAAAGGGGTAATTTGGGGGGTATTTGTACTGTCCTGGTATTTTCGGGCCTCAAGAAATAAGAGGATTGATCGATTTTCAGCTATATATCCCATAGTTTGTGGTTTCTATAACCTCCCTACAGACTAAATAATATACACTGATTTGGGTTATTTTCACCAAAGAAATGTAGAAGGACAATTTGTTATTTGCAAAAAATTTGTAATAGAAATTAGGAAATTTTTTCAAAACTTCCAGTCTTTTTTTAATTTATTATAAGTCAGTGGTGATTAAATGCCACCAAAAGAAAGTTTGTGTTATGTGAACAAAATGATAAAAATGTAGTTTGGGTACAGTGTTGTATGACTGTGAAATGGCCATTCAAAGTGCGACAGCACTGAAACCTGAAAATTGTCCTGGGCAGGAAGGGGTTAAAAATAAAAAATACAATTTAATGGCGTGAGGTCTCTCAGGAATTCCTTGGTTTTGAACTGAAGTCCATGCAAAAAAAAAAAAAAATGCGTGAGGTCCATCTAATAATCCACTTCAGACCCCTAACCTGAGCAAGCAGCCTGACTGGCCAAGAACGGTGGGGACAAGAGACACATGCCCTCAACATGTCGATTGAGCTTTGCCAGGGAGGACCCTCTCAGCAAAGCACTTTGTCTTTCTATTGATAAAGACAAGGGCCCCATCCCCACACTCCCTGTCCAGGTTAATGTCATTTCCCAAATCTAACCATGTGGCCATATAAAGATAATGATGTAACCTGCTCCATTACCCGCCCATTTGCTTACATGGCTGTGGACTGTAAATTAATGGGTTATGTCAGTGGTTGGTAAGGAAACAGCGGGTGCAAGCAGCCGCTGGTTTCTTAGCAACCACTGCACGCCCAATCCACGCTGATCACCCTAAATGTTTGGCTTTTGCGTGAACGTCTGAATTAGCGTTCAGACCAAACACTAAGCTCCTCCCTAATTAGAACTCATCACTGATTACAAAACGCTTCTGCTGAAAACCAGAATGTACTGTTTGGCCAGCCAGGTCCACCATGTTTTTATATATCATGCAGCTTTGTAGCATTGTCAATTCATGTTTTATAGATCAGTTATGGTGCAACCAGTCCATCACTGAAAGACAGGAGGGTTTTCCCAACCTTGTTCCGGATGCTTCGAAATGATTTTGTAATTTATTCTAACTTGGCTCAAATGCTGATGTACTTTGGCTGGACCTGGATAGGAATTATTAGATCTGAAGATGACAGCGAGTATATGGTTTTGAGGGAAGTCATGAATCTCTATAAAATTTGCATTTCTTTTAAATTAGAATTTGCTGGCCGCGGATCCATGCTTAGAAATTTAGATGAACAGGCACATTCTATTAAAAAAGGATCTGTCAATGTCATTGTAATCTGTGGGACGTTGTTTGATTTTGAGACTGACTTTGTACATTTTATAAGAGGTTATGTGGAAGACGGAACGATCATCCTTAGTCCTGTTTGGGCGGCAAACATTGTCCTCATTGGTAAACACCCAGAAATATTTAATTGTAGTTTGTCCTTTGGGGCCAAGTCTACAAGTATTGCAGAATTTCAGAATTTTGTTGATGAATTCCAACCTCATAAAAAGCCAGACGACAAATTACTTGAAGATCTGTCGATGATTGAATTTGGTTGTTCTTCTGTAGATAAACGCAAAAATATTCTCTTTGAAGCTTTATATAAAAGGTCACTTCATGAGTGCAATGGCACAGAACATATTACTGATATCCAACACTTCTTCCATGGCGGTAATGCCCACCAAGTGTATCTCGCGGTTTACTTTATGGCCGCCGCCTTACATGATATGCTTGGATTCATGAAGACATCTGGAAGCCATTTACCTGACTTTAATCACCAGGTGAGTGCAGCCTACATAGAGTAAAGCATATCTGAATCACTTTTTACCTTTTATCTTTGTAACCCAGAAAATAACTCACACTACTTGTCCCTGGGTGGCTTCACTAAGTTCTCCACTGTATCATGCTTCCCAACTAGGCTGGACTTCAAACACATCTTCCCATTTTTTTGGGAGTAATGGGATTAACAGTTTACATAAGAAAGATAACATTGTTTCACTTCCAGCTTAGTTAATGAGAAATGACAACGGCATCACATTTCTGGCAAGATCAACAGGTTTTATTTTGTTCTAGCTGATAATGAAAACTAACGCAGCCACCACATCCAAGGTCTGGTAAACTGCAATACATTTAATTTATTGATATATTTTAACCACTTGCCGACCAAGGACGTCATATGACGTCCTTGACTTTGAGTGGTGATATCTGAATGATGCGTGCAGCTATTGGCATCATTCAGATATCATTTTTACCGGCCGGCGATTCTGTGCACCATAAGAACGATCATAGCGGCAGTTCCGCCGCCTGATCGTTCTTATAGGCAGCGGGAGGGGACGTCCCCCCTCCCGCCGCCATCCGGTGCTTCTCCGGGCTCTCCCGTGCCATCGGGGGCCCGGAGAAAGAATCGCTCGCCGCCGGATGACGAGCATAGAGATTTCCGGTGACCAGATGGTCACCAGTCATCTCTATGACCGTCGGAGGCCCGGGCGCGACGTTATGATGTCACGCCCGGTACCCGGAAGTAAACAAAGCCGCGATCGCGGCTGTCAGCATGAGATCGGTAAAAATTTTTTAACGATCTCATGCTTTCCAGCCTGGAGGAGAGATGTGGGGTCTTATTGACCCCACATCTCTCCATAAAGAGGACCTGTCACATACATTCCTATTACAAGGGATGTTTACATTCCTTGTAATAGGAATAAAAGTGATCCAAAATTTTTTTTTTTTTTAAAAGTGTAAAAAAGAAATAAAAATAAATAAATAAAAAAAAAAAAATTAAAACGCCCCTGTAAAGCGTGACATGTTTGGTATCTATTTACTCGGCGTAACATCATCTCTCATATTATATAAAAAAATTGAGCTAACTTTACTGTTTTCTTATTTTTTAATTCATGAAACGGTTTTTTTTTCCCAAAAAAAAGGCGTTTGAAAAATTATTGCACAAATACTGTGTGAGATAAAAAGTTGCAATGACCGCCATTTTATTCCCTAGGGTGTCTGCTAAAAAAAACGTACTCAATGTTTGGGGGTTCTGAGTAATTTTCTAGCAAAAAAATTATGATGTTTACATGAAGGAAAATAGGCCAAAATAGGCCCGGTAAGCAAGTGGTTAATGTCCTTAACCATGCATGTTAACTAGGCCCAGAATAATTCGCCCCCTCAATGACCAGGCCATTTTTTGGCGATACGGCACTGCGTTGCTTTATCTGACAATTGCGTGGGCGTGCAACACTGCACTCAAAAAAAAAATATGTTATTTTTTTCCTTCAAATAGAGATTTCTTTTGGTGATATTTGATCACCTCTGCGTTTTTTATTTTTTGCGCTATAAACAAACAAAGACTGACAATTGTGAAAAAAAATTTTTTTAACTTCTTGCTATAATACATATCCAAAAAATAAAAATAAAAAAACAGATGTATTCATCAGTTTAGGCCGATATATATTCTTTTACATACTTTTGGTAAAAAAAATCGCAATAGGCGTATATTGATTAGTTTGCGCAAGAGTTATAGCGTCTGCAAACTATGGAATAGATTTAGGGACTTTTATTTTTTTATCGTTTTTACTGGTAATGGCGGTGATCTGAGATTTTTAGTGGCACTGCGACATTGCGGCTGACAAATCTGACCCCAAATTACACTTTTTGGGGACCAGTGACATTATTACATTGATCAGTGCTATAAAAATGCACTGATCAATGTAAAAATGACACTGGCAGGGAAGGGGTTAATACTAGGGGGCGATCAAGGGGTTGGGTGTTTTTTTTTACTGTAGGGGGATCGGCTGGCAGGGACATGACAGAGATCACTGTTCACAATGACTGGGAACAGTAGATCTCTGACATGTCCCCTGTCAGAATGGGGATCCACCTTGTTTACAAAGGCAGATCCCTATTCTGCCTCTCTACTAGGCGATCGCGGGCTGCCGACAGACATCGAGTCCGCCCAACCGGCGAGCAAACTCCCGCAGCATGGCGGAGGTACGCGTGCCGTCCGCAACTGCGCCTACGCGAGCTGCCGTAAAGCAACGGTGATTCACGCAGGAGAGCCAACCTGCCGCTGTATAACGATGGCGGCTGGTCGGCAAGTGGCTAAGTAATGTGCAAGTTCCATTAGATGTGTGCAGAACATCTAGTCTTTTCTATTCAAATTTATTCAATTAAAAATTCAAATTTTGGATGTCGGTTATATTCTTTCTATTCTATTCTATTCTATTGTTTTTCTATCCTATTCTTTTTACATTCTATTCCTTTATTTTCTATTATATTTTATTATATTCTTATATTTTCTTCTCTATTATGTTCTGTTCTACTGTATTCTATGTTATTCCTTTTTTTCTATTCTATTTTATTCTATTCTTGTTTTCAAATTAAATTTCAAATTCATTTTTAGATTCGATTCAATTTGAATTTGAATTTCGGCTGAGTTTTGTTTAACTATTTTGGATTAATTTAAATTTGTTACTATTGTAATTCAGAAATTCAGATACATCCGAATTTCCAAATAACGAAAAATTTGGCATTATTTTGATTCAGAACTAAATGAATTACACATGCCTAGGTATAACACTTCCAGGTACTGATCACAATATCCCCCCTGACAATTTCATACCAGACCCACTTTAGCATGCTGCCTGGGTGGCCAGTGAAGGGAGGGGCAGTGAGCTTGCAGCCTCCAATCCCTCTTGAGCCATACCGAATCGCATGCTATACACATTGCGTGGGTACCTTGCTAAGCTCCCCTGAATGTCAACCAACTGGCCAAGTGTCAAAGCATGGTCATGACCATATTTGGTCAATGACATCACTCATATATATAGGTAAAGGAGGCGCCAATAGTGCAAAACAATTAAATAACCAAATGCTCAAAGTGTTTACACTAAATAAAGCAATATAAATAATTGATTAATCAACTGCAATAATATGTGATTAAAATAGCAAATGTGAATAACAAAACATAATTGGTCCTTCTGAAACACCCTTGTGAAAAAAAATATATATATATATATAAAGAAAAAGTCCCTATATATTAGAAATGATCTTCAAAAAATCCTGTGGTTCCAACATAAAAAAACGAAAGTTCTTTCAAGTGTGATAGTGACAACAAATTCCTAAGTAATCCTTCACCACAACCGAGGAGATCTTAATTGGCTGGATATGAAATCTGCTTACCAGAAATAGTTGACTTCTTTAATGAAAAAGATAGTCAAGCTGCGCTTTTACAGGATTGTGCCTGCTCACATTGATTAGACTGAAGATATGTATGAACCTTCCTCCTCATCGATAAATGTGGGATATACAAAACAAATAGAGAGCCTCCATAGCGTAATAAAGTTTATTTATAAATGTGTTGGAATGTCGTAGTCAATGCCCAGACCTCAATCCTATAGTAAACCTGTGGTCAGACTTAAAGATTGCTGTTCACAAGTGCAAACCATCCAACTTGAAGGAGCTGGAGCAGTTTTGCAAGGAGGAATGGGCAAAAATCCCATTGGTAAGATGTGGCAAGACTCGTAGAGACTTATCCAAAGTGACTTGGAGCTGTGATAGCCGCAAAAGGTGGATCTACAAAGTATTGACTTTAGGGGGGTGAATAGTTATGCACATGGATTTTTTTCTGTTATTTTGTCCTATTTGTTGTTTGCTTCACAATAAAAAAAATGTTCAAAGTTGTGGGCATGTTCTGTAAATTAAATAAATAATGTAAGTAATTTTGCGCAATAATAAAACAAGTAGTAAAGCCACTAATAAACTTGTGAATAAAGTGCAATAATATATGATTCTAGCAGGTGGTGCTGGTAATCGAAAAATCTGGAAAACTTCAATCAATTAACCACTTTCCGACCGGCGCACGACGATGTACGTCCCTTTTTTGAAGAGGGATATCTCGGTAACGGCACCAGCTGCTGCCACAACCAAGGTATCCATCTCTTCAGGCGCCGGTCGGCTGTCCGATAATGGTGGTCATCATGGCCGATTCGCCGCGAGATCACCGTTATCGGCGGCGGGAGAGGTGCCCCCCCTCCCGCCGCTCTCCCGCGCCTCCCGCCGCTCTCCCGCGCCTTCCGCCGCTTACCGGAACCGTCGGCAGCGGCGGAGGCGATCGGGTCCGTTCCCCCCCTGTGTCTAGAGATGAGTGACGCTAAGATGGCCGCCACTCATCTCTATACCATAGGAGGGCGGAAGCGACGTCAAAAACGTCACTTCCGCCCATACCTCTTAAAGAGGAATTTTCAAATGTCATTTTTTTAAATGACATTTTTTTTATTTTTATTTTTTTTTCATTGAAGTCCAAATATGAGATCTGAGGACTTTTTGACCCCCAGATCTCATATTTAAGAGGTCCTGTCATGCTTTTTTCTATTACAAGGAATGTTTACATTCCTTGTAATAGGAATAAAAGTGAGCCAATTAATTTTTTTTTTTAAAAACAGTGTAAAAATACATAAAATCAAGACAAATAAATAAGAAAAACAAAAAAATTTTTTTTAAAGCGCCCCGTCCCGACGAGCTCGTGCGCAGAAGCGAACGCATACGTGAGTAGCGCCCGCATATGAAAACGGTGGTCAAACCACACATGTGAGGTATCGCCGCGATCGGTAGAGAGAGAGCAATAATTATAGCTGTAGACCTCCTCTGTAACGCAAAATATGCAACCTGTAGAATTTTTTAAACGTCGCCTACTGAGATTTTTGAGGGTAAAAGTTTGATGCCATTCCACGAGCGGGCGCAATTTTGAAGCGTGACATGTTAGGTATCAATTTACTCGGCGTAACATTATCTTTCACAATATATAAAAAAATTGGACTAACTTTACTGTTGTCTTATTTTTTTTCATTCAAAAAAGTGACTTTTTTCCAAAAAAAAAACTGCGCTTGCAAGACCGCTGCGCAAATACGGTGTGAAAAAAAGTATTTCAACGATCGCCATTTTATTCTCTAGGGTGTTAGAAAAAAACAATATATAATGTTTGGGGTTCTAAGTTTTTTTCTAGCAAAAAAAACTGTTTTAAACATGTAAACACCTAAAATCCAAAACGAGGCTGGTCTTAAAGTGGTTAATGATCAATAAAAAACACAGCGATAATGACACATATATACATAGTGACAAGTGTCTAAAGTATAAAAGTGCCAAGTGCATATAAATGTGACATAAATAGATTAATGTCAAAAAATATATTAAAAATAGTGACAATAAGTGCATGTATCAGATGAGTAAAATTAGTGGTATAAGGAATCTTAAATGTTGGAAACCACAACAGAGTAAAAAAAATAAAAAAAAATATATGAAAATGCAAATAAATGAATAATAAAAATGGTATGGAGTAGTCCCAAAATAAATAAATGAAATAGTAGTCCAAATAATGAAACAATAAAAATATAAACCAAGTCTTATTTTTATAGTAGCATAATAATGCTATCGGATAGTCCAAATAGGTCAAACAGTAATCCAAATGATTTTCTAAAATCACTCCAATAGTTCCTGAATACTGTTATGATAATGGGTATGGTAAATATTGATAATAGATTTCATCTATTTTTTCCTCCGTATACTGTTCTATGCATTTTCATATATTTATTTATTTATTTTTTTTACTCTGTTGTGGTTTCCAACATTTAAGATTCCTTATCCCACTGATTTTACTCATCTGATACATGCACTTATTGTCACTATTTTTAATATATTTTTTGCCATTAATCTATATGTCACATTTATATGCACTTGGCACTTTTATACTTTAGACACTTGTCACTATATAGATGTGTCATTATCACTGTGTTTTTTATTGATCATTAATTGATTGAAGTTTTCCAGATTTTTCGATTACCAGCACCATCTGCTGGAATCATATATTATTGCACTTTATTCACAAGTTTATTAGTGGGTTTAATATTTGTTTTATTATTGCGCGAAATTACTTACGTTATTTATTAAAATGTTTTGTGTGATTGTGAACACTTTACATGTTGCTGCAATTTCCCATAATTATACACTAATATTGACAGCCTAATTACTCCTAGTAGCGCGAGGGACACACATATTCACATGTTCTGTAAATTAAATGATGCGAATCCTCAAACAATCCATGTTAATTCCAGGTTGTGAGGCAACAAAACACGAAAAATGCCAAGGGGGTGAATTCTTTTGCAAGGCACTGTATATCTCAAAAAGTATTGGGGCACCTGCCTTTACACGCACATGAACTTTAACCCAAGTCTTGGTCCATAGGGATCAATATTGAGTTGGCCCACCCTTTGCAGCAGCTATAACAGCTTCAATTCTTCTGAGAAGGCTGTCCACAAGGTTTAGGAGTGGTGTGTCTGTGGGAGTGTTTGACCATTCTTCCAGAAGTGCATTTGTGAGGTCAGGTACTGATGTTGGATGAGAAGGCCTGGATCGCAGTCTCTAGTCTAATTCATCCCAAAGGACTGTGCAGGCCAGTCAAGTTCCTCAACCCAAAACTCGCTCATCCATGTCTTTATGGACCTTGCTTTGTGCACTGGTTCAAATCATTTGGTGGAGGGGGGATTATGGTGTGGGGGGGATTATGGTGTGGGGTTGTTTTTCAGATGTTGAGCTTGGCCCCTTAGTTCCAGTGAAGGGAACTCTTAATGCATCAGCATACCAAGACATTTTGGACAACTTCATGTTCCCAACTTTGTGGTTACAGTTTGGGGATGGCCCCTTCCTGTTCCAACATGACCAGTGCACAAAGCAAGGTCCATAAAGACATGGATGAGCAAGTTTGGGGTGGAGGAACTTGACTTGCCTGGACAGAGACCTGACCTCAACCTGATAGCATACATTTGGGATGTATTTGAGTGGAGACAGATCAGTGCCCGACCTCACAAATGCGCTTCTGGAAGAATGGTCAAACATTCCCATAGACACACTCCTAAACCTTGTGGACAGACTTACCAGAAGAGTTGAAGCTGTTATAGCTCCTAAGGGGTGGCCAACTCAAAATTGGACCCTAATGGCCCCAGGCATTGCTTTCCGCTATGCCATCAATGTTTGGATTTTTTTTATAATGTTTACATACCTTAGGCATCCTGAAGCGCTGCACTTACGTATTACCTTGCCGCAGCGAGGTACGTCATATCCTCCCACAGGTTTGGGATTGATGACACATATATCCCAGTAGCCATTGGTCAACTGGCATCTTCCGCACCTTACAGAGTGCGCCTCGCTTTCTTCACACTGTGCAGGTGCGTGATTAGGAGGTTAATGCTGGGTAGCCAGTTGCACTGTATCCGGGAGAAAGCCTGACCAGGCTTCAGATGCACACACTGATGATGGATGCCTACAGAATCGAGAGGAGACAGTGAGTCACATTGCATTTACAAGGAACACAAACAATTGTATATGCAGCTTATGCCAATTTGAATGGCATAAGCTGCGACTATTATGGGGGTGCTTAAAAAAAAATGACCGGAGCTGTGCTTTAAGTGGGGAATAAGTATACATTGTCCAGTGGAAGAATATCATGAGGAACTCTACCAAACCTATTGTTGTTCACAAAAAATTGTAATGTAAGGTTGGGTGAATTTTAGAGTAGCTTGGAAACCTTCGTACATATTGTAAGGTGGCACTAGAGGTATGAACAGCATAGTTAGTGACCTCATGGAATCAGTCCAGCCCTTCAGAAAACACGAGGTCCATGGCTCAACAAGGGTCCATTAAAATTGAATTATAGTTTCAATAAAATTTTCTCCTTCTGCAGAAGTTGCACCGATATATACAAGCTTCATACTACTTTTCCGAAAACACTTCACATCGATACTTTAATGAAGACGGAGAATTTGTTACACAATATGTTATCCAAAACCATTTGTTAGTCAACAAAACTATTCTCACTACTGATGTTGGATTATTTGAGCAATCTATTTCCAGAGAGCAGAGAATTTTTATCAATGCAAGTTTAATAAAATGGAAGAATCACCTAAAAGAGGTAAGATTAACCACTGCAGCCCCGGAAGGATTTACCCCCTTCCTGACCAAGCCCATTTTTTGCGATTACGGCACTGCGTAATTTTAACTGACAATTGTGCGGTTGTGCGATGTTGTACCCAAACAAAATTGACGTCCTTTTTTCCCAACAAATAGAGCTTTCTTTTGGTGGTATTTGATCACCTCTGCGTTTTTTGTGCTATCAAAAAACAAAGAGCGACAATTTTGAAAAAAAAATTCAATTTTGGGACTTAATAAACTGCATATTGGGATGATGGGACGATTGGATTATTGGCTGAAATACTCAGAACTCTAACTAGATGTCAGTGTAATTTCTACACATATATATGGCAATGATTCTGTTGTTTCTCAAATTATGTTATTCTTTTTCGGCAGTGCTTGATACAATGTTGCAGGAAGCAGTTGCTATTGTTTAACTGTTCACTTGCTGATTTATATATGCAGCTGTACAACAGGATCATAATAAATTATACAGAACTAATGGAAAAATTACATTTGACCTGTTTTTGAAGGAAATATTGGTAGAATTATTATTTTTCATGGGGATTATGGGTGGAATATCATGTTAACCCCTAACAATGAACATATTTAACCTATTTCTGATAAGAATATCCATATAATTATTTTTCTACATGGGGATTATGGGTGGAATATTACAGTTAAACATACATAGGAACATATTTAACCTATTTCTGATAATAATATGCATATAACAATTTTTCTACATGGGGATTATTGGTGGAATATTGTAGTTAAACATACATAGGAACATATTTAACCACTCCAGCCCCAGAAGATTTGGCTGCTCAATGACCAAGCCATTTTCTGCGATATAGCACTGCGTTGCTTTAATGGACAATGGCGTGGTCGTGAGACGCTGTACCCAAACAAAATGGACGTCCTTTTTTTCCCACAAATAGAGCTTTCTTTTGGTGGAATTTGATCACCTCTGCAGTTTTCATTTTTTGCGATATAAACAAAAGAAGAGCGACAATCGTCATTATTTTTCTACATGGGGTTATGGGTGGAAAATCCTACTTAAACATACGTAGGAACGTATTTAACCCATTTCTAAAAAGAATATGCATATAGTTATTTTTTTACATGGGGAATATGGGTGGAATATTGTAGTTAAACATACCTAGGAATATATTTAACCTATTTCCGATAAAAATATGCATATTATTATTTTTCTGCATGGGGATTATGGGTTGAATATTACAGTTACATATACATATGGACATATTTGAACTATTTCTGATAAGACTATGCATATAATAATTTTTCTACATGGGAGTTATGGGTGGAATATTGTAGTTAAACATACCTAGGAATATATTTAACCTATTTCTGATAAGAAAATGCATATCATAAATTTTCTATATGCGGATTATTGGTGGAATATTACAGTTAAACATACGTAGGAACATATTTAACTTAATTCTCATAAGAATATGCATATAATTATTTTTCTACATGAGGATTATGGGTGGAATATTACAGTTAAACATAAATAGGAACATATGTAACGCATTTCTGATAAGACTAAGCAGATAATCATTTTTCTACATTGGGATTATGGGTGGAATATTACAGTTAAACATACATAAGGACATATTTAACACATTTCTGATAAGAATATGCATATATTTATTTTTCTACATGGGGATTATGGGTGGCATTTTACAGTTAAATATGCATAGGGACATATTTGACCTATTTCTGCTGAGAATATGAATATATTTATTTTTCTACATAGGGATTAATGGTGGAATATTGTAATTAAACATACCTAGGAACATATTTAATCTATTTCGCATAAGAATATGCATATAACTATTATTCTACATGGGGATTATGGGTGGAATATATCAGTTAAACATGCATAGGAACATATTTAACCTATTTCTGAAAATAATATGGATATCATTATTTTTTTATTATATTTTTCTACATGGGGATTATGGGTGGAATATTGCAGTTAATTATACATAGGAACATATTTAACCTATTTCTCATAAGAATATGCATATCATTAATTTTCTACATGCGGATTATTGGTGGAATATTACAGTTAAACATATGTAGGAACATTTTTAACTTATTTCTCATATTTAGGTGAAAACCAGTAGTGTTCTCAGAAAAGAGTGACCATGGCGACCTACCCCTATAAGAAGGGTTTGAAGCTCAGAGATTCATTCAAGCCAGGATGCACAGTGGCTCTAAGGTTATGAATCCATTTTGACTCTCTCTTATTTTTGGAGTCTCTAGACCTCATCCGTCTATTTTTCTCTTAATTTGCGCCGTTTCAGTCACCAAAGGGTTAAAACGCTTGCGCTAAACTGCGGCCGTTATTTTGGTTACATTTACATGTTCCAAGATAACAGAGGTAGTATATATGGATCTGTTTCGTGACCCAAAAACATTCCTACATACTGATCACTTTCAGTCTAGGGATATTTTAAATATCCCTTCACTGACATGCACTGGCCATTGTCAGTCCATTTCCCTCTTTACTCCCTTGCTGACAGTCTTTCAGATGTGGCTTTACATCCTGTGATTCAATTTGCTATCAGCACAGAGGTCAGCTGTTCTGGCTTCCTGTTGTGGATGGCACTTCCTGTTTCACGGCTGTCACTTCCTGTGCGTCTGGCGCTCCTGCAGTGACATCACATGTCCTCACCTGACCATTTGGCGCCGAGATTTTGGCGCCAAAACGGAGGTGGAGAGGGTTATTTAAGGGGAATTGTTTGAGCTCTTCACTTGTGCAGCTCAGCGGAGGTTTATTCCCCAAACAATACTTGTTAAAGGTAAGAGACTTAGCAGATTATTTGCCATCCGTCTTTTGTCCGGCTACTGGTCACTAAAATGCCCCCTCGTTTTTACTCTATTTAAAGGGGTTCTAGGTACCTCACTCTGGCCTCCCTCTTTTCTGGATAGTTATCTGTCCTGGCTGGCACCCTGAGTTGATGCAGACCCTCAACATAGGTAAATATATACCTGGCATAGGATGACCAGTCTGCGGTTTACTGATGGTAACCATATCTGTATAAAACTTCCCAGATGGATAAAGGACTTTTCCCGTTAAAATTTCTTATAGATTCAAACTTGGATTTCCTTTTGGCAGTTATGAGCACTTTGTTTGTATGCTCCTTTATATGCTCCTATTACCTTTCCAAGGACTCATTATCCAGGTGGGTTTTTCCACTCTTTCGGATAATATACACTTATATATTCTCTCTTCAATATCTTAACAAATTCAGTATCTATATTAATGCACCCCATAGATGGATTACCAAACTGATATAGCTTTGGACACTATTTCCCTCTCTATGATGCACTCGATACAATCCCATGTATTCAACATTTTTGTGGACTGCAGAGCCCTCTCCCGGGACTTTCAGGTCAGCATTTGAGCCTATTAGCTCCACCCACTTTTCAATTATGTGATGTTCATTTTTACATTATCTTATTAAAGCAGTGTAAATTGTTGTGTATTTCAATGTTCTGACTGTATTTTTTCTATTCTAGTAAATATTAATTGACATTATCTAACTCTCCTGAGGAAGCCCAAGTTCGGGTGAAACATGTTGAGAAAAAGAGCAATAAATGAAAAGTTCATCTCTGTTTAGCGATGTATGGTTTTTAAAAAACGTTTTCATGGACATTTGATGTCAATTATGCAATATCAAGTTATATTGTAAAATTCAATAAAAACTTTTTTCTATCAATGTAATGTTTTTGTATTTTTGCGCCTTAAAAGTCCCATTTCTGTTCTTTGAACTAAATTTTGACTTGATGTAAGGGATGTGGTGCTATATTTCTAGCTTTCAGCAACTCAGCTCATTTTCAAAAAATTCTCCTTTGTGATATATCACATGGTGGCAAACACCAATCATCTTCATGAGTTGGCTTCTTGAAACCTATTTTTTTAAATATTTATTTTGAGTTTGTAACTTTCTTTATATTTGTGTTTAACTATCCATCTCCCTTTGTGTATTTTGTAAAGTGACAATGGCGACCTATAGGGGCTCGGGATTCGATGGCCTGATGGACAAAATACATCTGGCACAAGGTGCTTCCTTTGGTGGAATAACTCTAGATCGCTTCTTCTGGAGTTTGAAAAAACTACTAGAAAAGAAGGCACGTATTTTTTGGAACAGAAAATATTTCTCTAAATATATTGAGGATAAAATTGTCCCTTGGGGTCTTCGAGTCCAAATATTCCCAAATCTTTTTAAAGTGGAGACTGAATTTAAAACTGAATGGGAATGTAATTTACAAACCTGTTCCTTTGCAATGATGGGGTCCCTATGTCAACATTATTCCAGAGAGATCGCGAACATTGATAGTGATATTGAAAAACTGTATTCTGATAATGAAACTCTCTTTGCAGACGCTTCCTTTAAAGAATCTGAATTAGCCCTGGAAAAACATCTAGAGGCATTTGTAGCTGAGATTTTGAAAACCAAGGATAAAAAATATTATAGAGACAGACTCTCTTATGAGACAAACACTGCCTACAAATGGCCTCTAGAGGGAGGGGGGCGAAGAAAAAAGACATCGTCCCAAAGAAATACTAACTCTAATCAAGAACCTTCTGATTCTGATGAATCGAATTTTTCCTCTGTTTCCTCACAGCAAGCAGGATCTTCCCAGGGCTCAAAAGCAGGCACTGACAAACGGAAATACAGTTTTTCATCACTAAAATCCTCTGGAAAAAGAAACCAGAAAGACAATGTTCGTTCGGGTTTACAATCTCAGAAAGGGACAAATGTAGGTGATTCCCAACCTCCATCTGAAGTAGGTAATTTATCACAAACCAATGTGAACCATGCTCCTCTTCCCAAACATAGCCAGCCAATCTCTGTTTCCCCGTCGGGGGACCACTTGTTGGTTCCCCTGTCAGGGGAACCAAAAAGCGCACCAATTTTCACCTCCCAAATGACTATGGACTCAAAGAAACCTCCAAGTACTCTGGGGACAAATCCCAAAATAACAAACAAGATAGTTTCCAAATAATCAATCTATCCTCCTGTCCCCTATCAGAGGAGCAGACACAGGTCTTGAGCCTTGGTATGACCTTCTGTCCGGAACAGGAGGTGGACTCATTTGAAATTATTAAAGATGTCAACCTCTTTGCTCGTAGGTTGATGTTTAAGGCAATCTATGACAAACAACAAATCGCAACTGAGACTGATCAATTCTCAGCTGAGATTTGGAGAGATAAAACTATAAAGGAGGTTTAAGCTATTAATGACTTGATGGAACTTTGGGAGGAGAGCAACCCCCTGGATCTCCCATTGGAGGATCCAGGGGCTTGCCCTCTACCCTCTCTTGACACTGGTATAGGTACGGTTTTCCCCCGGCCCTCCATGTATAAACCAAAATCTAGGTGTTTTCCAGTCCTTCAGGGCAATCCAAATATTTGGGCGTTTACCCAACAGGTATGCAAAGAGATTCAAAACACTAAATGGCGACCTTGGAATAGCAGATCCAATATAAGTTCAAAACAACGTCAAGCTATCAAATCACTACAAATGAATGATCAATTGATCATAAGCCTTCCGACAAAGGAGGCAATATAGTCCTAATGGACCTAAAAAATTATAAAACTATGGTTCTGGATCTGCTATCCAACCGCCAATGGTACCGTCTCATTCCTGTTTTTCAGGTTTCATATATTCAAAATAAATACAAACGCCTTATTACTCAGGCCTTTTTGAATAATTTAATTGATAAAAAAACCTGTGAATTTCTACTTGTTGAAAATCCTAGACTACCTACTATGTACGCATTACCGAAAATACATAAGAATGCTTCTTTTCCCCCTGGGCGTCCGATTATCTCGGGAAATGGATGCCTGACAGAATCAGCTAGTAAACTCATTGATGATTACTTAAGACCACATTTCAAGTCATTGAGCTCATACATCCAGGATACAGCTGATCTGCTGAGATCCTTGGATGGACTTTGCCTACCTGATGAAGCCTGGTTGGTGGCCATAGATGTGGAGGCCCTTTACAACTCGATCCCCACAAACTGGGGGCTCGAGTTGTGGACGGCTTCCTCTATGAACGGGGGCCATCAGCCAGGCAATACAATAATTTCGTTTTAGAACTGTTGCTCTTTATTTTGAGCAATAATATTTTTATCTTCGACTGCTCCCACTACCTCCAGGTGCAGGGGGTGGCGATGGGGACCAAATGTGCCCCATCGTACGCCAACCTGTACCTGGGGGGGTGGAGAGGGAGATATTCTCGGCCACTCAGTTCAGTCATTTCTTTGAGAATATTTTGATCTGGAAAAGATTTATTGATGATATCTTTATTGTCTGGACTGGAACTCGGGATGAGCTGTCGCAATTTTTACTGTGTCTTGAAACTAATTCCTACAATCTCAAGTTTACGATGACCTGTGATCAAGTTACTGTAAATTTTTTGGATATCAAGATTTATGTAAATGTGGATAAAACTATTGGTTCCTCCCTTTACAGAAAGCCTTCTGCAGGCAATACTATTCATCATGCTGACAGTTCTCATCCCGCGTCCCTTGTCCAGAGCATACCATTCAGTCAGTATTTAAGATTAAAAAGAAATTGTAGCAAAGAGGCTGATTTTGAATTAGAAGCCAAAGCGTTGCAAACCCGTCTCCTAGAACGAGGCTATAGTAAAAATTGCCTTAAGCGTTCATACAATAGAGCAAAACAGAAGGATAGACATCAATTAATCCACCAAGTGAAGCCATATAAATCTGAATCCAAAGTCCGCGTAATCACCACTTTAGTTGGTGAACATAAAAAAGTACGTCATATCTTTGAAAAATACTGGCATCTTCTTTCTACAGATGATGTCCTCTCAAAATATGTGGGAGCTCACCCACAAATTACCTACCGCAAATCTACCTCTTTGAAAGATCGTTTAGTTCATAGCCACCTTACCTCAAGAATAAAAACACATAGAAAAGGTACTTCCCCATGTGGAAAATGTGAATTCTGTGATTTACTGAACAATTCGACTGAAATAATGCTGCCCTCTGGTCAAACCTTTAAGCCCAACTTTTATGCAACATGTAAGACTATTGGAGTTGTTTACCTTATGACATGTACTTGTCAGGCTTTCTATGTAGGGAAAACTAAACGACCTTTCTTCCATAGAATTAGAGATCATGTATCCCTTATCAAGAAGAAAAAAATGGAGACCCCCATTAGTCGACATATGGGGCTCTATCATTCATATGATATCTCACAGATGAAGTTTTTTGCGCTAGAATATGTACCAGACTTCAATCGCGGAGGTGATATTGATAAAACTCTCTTACAGAGAGAGTCAAAATGGATTCATAACCTTAGAGCCACTGTGCATCCTGGCTTGAATGAATCTCTGAGCTTCAAACCCTTCTTATAGGGGTAGGTCGCCATGGTCACTCTTTTCTGAGAACACTACTGGTTTTCACCTAAATATGTTTATTATTATGTGTATTCTGTTTATTTACCCCTTGTACTGTATTTTATTATTATTCAGATGTTCATCGCCTTTTTTGTCTGGTGTGGTGCTTGCTGGCCTATTGATCGTGGTGGAGGGCTCTTTGGCCAGTTCCACTGCTCCAATGTATCTGTATTCAATCAGTATCAGTCACTTTTGGTTCTGGTCCCTTTAAGGAGCAATATTTGCAGCCTTATATACATTTGTAGCAAAATGTTTTGAAATGGGGTTTGAGTGCCTCATATGGACACGTGAGGCGTTATTTTTTGGAGTCTCTAGACCTCATCCGTCTATTTTTCTCTTAATTTGCGCCGTTTCAGTCACCAAAGGGTTAAAACGCTTGCGCTAAACTGCGGCCGTTATTTTGGTTACATTTACATGTTCCAAGATAACAGAGGTAGTATATATGGATCTGTTTCGTGACCCAAAAACATTCCTACATACTGATCACTTTCAGTCTAGGGATATTTTAAATATCCCTTCACTGACATGCACTGGCAATTGTCAGTCCATTTCCCTCTTTACTCCCTTGCTGACAGTCTTTCAGATGTGGCTTTACATCCTGTGATTCAATTTGCTATCAGCACAGAGGTCAGCTGTTCTGGCTTCCTGTTGTGGATGGCACTTCCTGTTTCACGGCTGTCACTTCCTGTGCGTCTGGCGCTCCTGCAGTGACATCACATGTCCTCACGTGACCATTTGGCGCCGAGATTTTGGCGCCAAAACGGAGGTGGAGAGGGTTATTTAAGGGGATTGGTTTGAGCTCTTCACTTGTGCAGCTCAGCGGAGGTTTATTCCCCAAACAACACTTGTTAAAGGTAAGAGACTTAGCAGATTATTTGCCATCCGTCTTTTGTCCGGCTACTGGTCACTAAAATGCCCCCTCGTTTTTACTCTATTTAAAGGGGTTCTAGGTACCTCACTCTGGCCTCCCTATTTTCTGGATAGTTATCTGTCCTGGCTGGCACCCTGAGTTGATGCAGACCCTCAACATAGGTAAATATATACCTGGCATATGATGACCAGTCTGCGGTTTACTGATGGTAACCATATCTGTATAAAACTTCCCAGATGGATAAAGGACTTTTCCCGTTAAAATTTCTTATAGATTCAAACTTGGATTTCCTTTTGGCAGTTATGAGCACTTTGTTTGTATGCTCCTTTATATGCTCCTATTACCTTTCCAAGGAATCATTATCCAGGTGGGTTTTTCCACTCTTTCGGATAATATACACTTATATATTCTCTCTTCAATATCTTAACAAATTCAGTATCTATATTAATGCACCCCATAGATGGATTACCAAACTGATATAGCTTTGGACACTATTTCCCTCTCTATGATGCACTCGATACAATCCCATGTATTCAACATTTTTGTGGACTGCAGAGCCCTCTCCCGGGACTTTCAGGTCAGCATTTGAGCCTATTAGCTCCACCCACTTTTCAATTATGTGATGTTCATTTTTACATTATCTTATTAAAGCAGTGTAAATTGTTGTGTATTTCAATGTTCTGACTGTATTTTTTCTATTCTAGTAAATATTAATTGACATTATCTAACTCTCCTGAGGAAGCCCAAGTTCGGGTGAAACATGTTGAGAAAAAGAGCAATAAATGAAAAGTTCATCTCTGTTTAGCGATGTATGGTTTTTAAAAACGTTTTCATGGACATTTGATGTCAATTATGCAATATCAAGTTATATTGTAAAATTCAATAAAACTTTTTTCTATCAATGTAATGTTTTTGTATTTTTGCGCCTTAAAAGTCCCATTTCTGTTCTTTGAACTAAATTTTGACTTGATGTAAGGGATGTGGTGCTATATTTTCTAGCTTTTTCAGCAACTCAGCTCATTTTCAAAAAATATCTCCTTTGTTATATATCCACATGGTGGCAAAACACGCAAACCATCCTCACTGAGTTGGCTTCTTGAAACCTATTTTTTTAATATTTAATTTTGAGTTAGTAACTTTCTTTTATATTTGAAGTTTTACTATCCATCTCACCTTTGTGTATTTTTGTAAAGTGACAATGGCGACCTATAGGGGCTCGGGTATTCGATGGCCTGATGGAACCAAAATACATCTGGCACAAGGTGCTTTCCTTTGGTGGAATAACTCTTAGATCGCTTCTTCTGGAGTTTGGAAAAAAACTACTAGAAAAGAAGGCACGTTTATTTTTTGGAACAGAAAATATTGTCCTTCTAAATATATTGATGATAATATAGTCCCTTGGGGTCTTCGGGATCCAACTATTCCCCAAACTCATTTTTAAAGTGGAGACTGAATATTAAAACTGAAATGGGAATGGAATTTACAAACCTGTTTTCCTTTGCAATGATGGGTTCCCTATGTCAACATTATTTTTATTTATTTTATTTTTTTTTTATTTTTTGTGTTTCCCAGAGAAAAGATCGCGAACATAGATAGTGATATTGAAAAACTGTATTCTGATACAGAAAACTCTTCTTTGCATACGCTTTCCTTTAAATAGAATGCTGAATTAGCCCTGGAAAAACATCTAGAGGCATTAGGTAGCTGAGATTTTGAAAACCAGGATAAAAAAATATTATAGAGACAGACTCTCTTAAGAGACAAAACACTTGCCTACAAATGTGCCTCTAGAGGGAGGGGGGGCGAAAAGAAAAAAGACATCGTCCCAAAGAAATACAACTCTAATCAAGAACCTTCTGGATTCCTGAAGAATCGAATTTTTCCTCTGTTTCCCTCACAGCAAAGCAAGAATCTTCCCAGGGCTCAAAAGCAGGCACTGACAAACGGAAATACAGTTTCTCATCACTAAAAACCTCTGGAAAAAGAAACCCAGAACGACAGATGTTTCGTTCGGGTTTTACAATCTCAGAAAGGCGACAAATGTAGGAGATTCCCAACCTCCATCTGAAGTAGGTAATTTATCACGAACCAATGATGAACCATGTCTTCCATCTCCCAAACATAGCCAGCCGATCTCTGTTCCTTCCCCGTCGGAGGGAACCACTTGTTTGGATCCCCATGTCAGGGGAACCAAAAAGCGCAACGCAATTTTCACCTCCCAAATGACTATGGACTCTATTTTTCTGGTCCTTGGTGTCAGGAACCTGTGATCATCCCACCTGGGGCTACCTCCCTTGTCCAGACAACCATTCAGACAAAGAGGCTGGATTTTGAATTAGAAAGCAGAGTCTCCTACGAGGCATAGTAAAAAATGCCTTAAGCGTACATAATACAATAGAGCAAGAACTTTTTTATCAACGAAGAAAAAAATGGAGACCCCCATACCGAACATATTGGGCGTCTATCATTCATATGATATCTCACAGATGAAGTTTTTTTTGCGCTAGAATATGTTTATACCAGACTTCAATCGCGTAGGTGATATTGATAAAAACTCTTCTTACAGAGAGAGTCAAAATGGATTAATAACTTAGAGCCACTGTGCATCCTGGCTTGATGGAAGCTCTGAGTCTTCAAACCCTTCTTAATAGGGGTAGGTCGCCATGGTCACTCTTTTCTGAGAATCACTTACTGGGTTTTCACCTAAATATGTTTATTATTATGTGAATATCAGTTTATTTGACCGCCTTGTGTACTAGTATTTTATTTATTCAATGTTCATCGCCTTTTTTGTCCTTGGTGGTGGTGCTTGTCTGGCCTATTGATCGTGGTGGAGGGCTCTTTGGCCAGTTCCGCACTGCTCCAATGTATCTGTAATTCAATCAGTATCAGTCACTTTTGGTTCAGGTCCCTTTAAGTAGCATATTTGCAGCCTTATATACATTGTAGCAAAATGTTTTGAAATGGGGTATATGAGTGGCCTCATATGGACACGTTAGGCGTTATTTTTGGTGTCTCCTAGACCTCATCCGACTAGTTTTCTCTTAATTTGCGCCGTTACCGTCACCAAAGGGTTTTAAAACCTAGCGCTCAAACTGCGGCCCCGATATATTTGGTTAACATTTACATGTTCCAAGTCTCAAGATAACGAGAGTAGTAAATATGGACTCTGTTTCCGTGACCCAAAAACATTCCTACATACTGATCACTATTCCAGTCTAGGGATATTTTAAATATCCCTACATGACAATTGCACTGGCAATTGTCAGTCCATTTCCCTCTTTTACTCCCTTGCTGACAGTCTTTCAGATGTGGCTTTACATCCTGTGATTTCAATTTGCTATCAGCACAGAGGTCAGTTCTGTTCTGGCTTCCTGTTGTGGATGCACTATTTTTTCCTGGGTTCCACGGCTTTCACTTCCTGTGCGTTCTGGCCGGCTCCTGCAGTGACATCACATGTCCTCACCTGACCATTTCGCGCGAGATTTAGGCGCCAAAACGTAGGAGGAGAGGGTTATTTTCAAGGGGATTTGTTTTGAGCTCTTCATCTAGTGCAGCTCAGCGGAGGTTTATTCCCCCAAACGACACTTGTTAAAGGGTAAGAGACTTAGCAGATTATTTGCCATCCGTTCTTTTGTCCGCTACTGGTCACTAAAATGCCCTGTTATTTTACTCTATTTATAGGGGTTTCTAGGTAACCTCACTCTTATTGCCCTGGGCTGGCACCCTGATTGAATGCAGACCCTCATCATAGGTAAATATATACCTGGCATATAATTATTTTTCTACATGGGGATTATGGGTGAAAAATAACAGTTACATATTTAACCTATTTCTCATAAGAATATGCATATCATTAATTTTATACATGGGGAGACCACTCCTTGGGCAGGAAAATCCCACCTGCCCTGGGCTACCTCCGACTGACACAGAGCACCCCAGCCTCTGATGCTGGCATCTGTTGTTACCGTTATCCAGGAATCTGGAGCTATTGAATGGCAGTTGAGAAGATTCCTTCGCTGCAGCCACCAAGGAAGACTCTCCCGCATGGAGGGAGTTATCCGGATCCAGTGATCTTGTAAACTTGGATTCCATTGTTGGAGGAATCCCTTCTGAAAGGGCCTCATCCTCCATTGCGCCCATTTTACCATGGGGGCTGTTGCCACCATGGTGCCTATTATCCTGAGGCACTGGGAGGACCTGAGAAGAGGAGCTGACATCGCCAGATGAATCCTGTCCTGGACTACTGGGATCTTCTCTAGAGGAAGAGAGATCATGCTCTTTACTTTGTCGAACTGTGCCCCTAAGAAAACTAGGGACTGAGTTGGCTCCAGATGACTTTTTTCTTGATTCAAAAGCCAGCCGAATTCTGTCAGGTTAGATATGACTTTCTTCCGGTGTGACAGCAGTTGTTCTCTGTCCTGAGACAGTAGGAGTAGGTCGTCGAGGTAATGGTGTAATCGAATACCTCAGACTCTGATCAAGGTGACCACCGCCAGTAAGAGCTTGGAAAACACCTGCGGCAATGTCGTAAGCCCGAACGGGAGACATATGAATTGGAGGTGTTTTTGACCCACCGAGAACCGAAGATATTTTTGGAAGTCCTTCGCTATTGGTACATGGAAGTACGCGTCTTTTAGGTCTATTGACACTAGCCAATCGCCTGGTTGGATTGTCTGGCGAATGGTCAACAACGTTTCCATTTTGAATTTCTCCTTTTTTATAAAAGAGTTCAAGTAAGTCAGGTCGATAACCGGCCTCCAAGAACCGCTCTTTTTGAGGACCATAAAGAGGGGTGAGTAGATCCCCTGAAACCTTTCCTCTGGCGGGACTGGAATGGCGGCACCTTGGAAGATAAGAGAGTCCATGTAGGTCAGCAGAACCTCTCTTTTCTCTTCCGACAAAGGAAGGCTTGTGGGAACGAATTGATGTATGGGTGGATTGTTGAACACCCAGGTGTGTCCCATAGAAACTGTCTTTATGACCCAGTAGTCTTGTATTGAGGCTGCCCAGACATGGCAGAAGCGTAGCAAACGCGCCCCTACTTGTTCCGCCTGGACAGGCGCTATATCAAAAAGACTTTGCCGCTTCGCGGCCCCAGAAGATGTGGATTTTGAAGGCTTCTGGCCAGAAGGCTGGTTTCTCCTCCAGTTCTTCCTAAATCCCCGACCTGGTCTGTAGCGACGTGCATCCCTAGCACGTTCCGGGTCTGACCTGGACTGGACCTTCTTCTGGGCAAACAGACGGCGATCCTGGGGTAGTAACCCCGACTTCCCACCGGTAGCACGAGAAATGGCCGAATCAAGCTTATTTCCAAAAAGAGAAGAACCCTCAAAGGGAATTTTGCACCAGGCCTGTTTAGAGGCCGGATCCGCCACCCAAGGGCGTATCCACAAAGCTCGTTTGGCTGTAACGGATGACAGCATAACACGTTCCACCAGGCGGATTATATCTAGGTAAGCCTCACCCAGAAATGCCGATGCCATTTTCATCTCACATATTGGAAAGCTCTTGAAGGCTTCTTTGGACATACCTCTCAGGGCTGTCCCCAAATCATCCGTCCAACACTCCATTGCTTTGGATAATGCTGCCAAGGCCAGTGCTGGCTTGGAGGCCATTCCAGCTGTGATGTAGATACGTTTTAAGTCTGTATCGATCTTTCTTTCAAGACCATCTTTAAAAGATACGGTATCCTTTAGTGGAAGAGTGACGTGTCTCACCAGCCTCATTGAGGCTGCATCAATGAGGGGAGCAGACTCCATATGTTTAACTTCCTCATCTTCAAAAGGGTACATTCTGAACACTTTAGAGATAAGGGAATTCTTCCTCTCCACTTTGCTCCATTCGTCCGAGATAATTTCTCCCAGCTCACCCAGGAAGGGAAAATTTGAGCGCTCCTTTTTAAGGTCCTTAAAGTACTTCCTCTATTTAGAGGGTGCTTCTACTGGCTCCTCCCACCTCAGTGCATCTTTCACTGCCCTAACCAGATGAGGGACCTGGGAAAAATCAAATCCTGCACTGGACTCCTCCACTTCAGCTTCGCTGTCCGAAGATCCACTAAAAGAGAAGTTGTCACGGGAGGGCCTTGGGGCCTCAAGGTCTTCCACCTCGACCACTGAGATTGGATCATAGGGAGGGATAGCTGCATGAGTGGATTCTGGTTTGTTCAAAGATTCCCGAACAACCTTCCTGACCAATGCCTCCACTTGCTGGTCGCTAACATCCCTCTCTTTTGCAGCTCGGGAAAAACATATATCGCATAGCGATTTGTCTTCTGGCACCTTTGCTCTACAACCCCAACATGATCTTCCTTCTGAACGACCAGACTGGTGGTGGGAAGAGTGCCGAGACCCCGACCTTGACTTGTCAGAGCGGTGTCTGGAGGAGGACTTAGGGCGTCCAGAACTGGACCTAGAATGGTCATGTCTTGACCCAGAATTTGAATTATCTTCGCGTGCTGAAGGCCGAAGATCCGGTATAGAAGGGCTAAAAATAGATAATAAGGAGAAAAAAATTCCCTTGAAAATATACCCTATACCAACCAACACAGGCAGAAAGAAAACAAAAATTCTTCCCTACCTGCGGCGTAAAGGCTGGCCACAAGGGGGCGACGAAACATCCATAGTCACAATTCAGACAGGCTGCAACAATATCCATAGTAAAAATATTTACTTAAAATCCACTTTTCCCCATTTTTTTTTTTTTAATAAATAAAATCAATTTGCCAAAGACATTTTTCCAATGCATAGACATCTAATAAATCAGCAGAGAATAAGGCCTCAAGCCTCTTACCTCAGTAAAGCAAAGAAAGCAGCGTCACAGCATTTGTTTGGATGCAGCAGCAAGTCTGTCTAAATCTGACAGGCATTTAAATCTGCCGCCTGAATGACGTCACAACGCCGTCAGCGTCACCCCCACGGCGCTCGTGCGCATGCGCGAGCGCCGCTATTCGTCCTTACTGCGCATGCGCCGCCCAAGCCTCATTCTCAACCGAGACTATGCGGCTGCGCAGTACAGGAAAGCGGCGGTCTGGGACTCAGATGCGCTCCAGCTGCCATACACCCGGAAATGGCACACACAAACAAATACAAACAGGCTGCCATACGTTACCGCTCCAACATGCCGACCACCCGACCTGGCTCCCATCCACAGGCACATCACTGGGGGATTACTTCAGGGAAAAGGCCTCCCGCTAGTAGCTAGGACGAATAGCCATGCTGCCACTTTCCAGCCAGTGGCTAGATAGTAAGCTCTTCATGGCAACGTTCTTCATCCCCATGTCCACCCTGCTAGTAGCCGGGCTAATGGACTCCAGACACCAAATCTTCATCATGCATGCAGCAGCAACAGGAACCAGACCCGGATACATGACTCCATGAAGGTAAGAACTACTACTTTAGTCCTTAAGGAGGAGGACAAAAAAGGAACACGGTATCTGGCCAGGAGCAAAGATTTATGGGAGTGGGGTCCTATGAGGTATGAGAGGCGGGATTAACCCATACGTAGGCTGCCATGGAGTCGATCAGGAAAGGAAGATATTTAATCCATTTCTGATAAGACTATGCATATCATTATTATTCTACATGGGAGTTATGGGTGGAATATTGTAGTTAAACATACCTAGAGATACATTTAACCTATTTCTAATGAGAAAATGCATATTATTAATGGTCTTCATGTGGATTATGGGGGGAATATTGTAGTTAAACATACCTAGGAATAAATTTAATCTATTTCTCATAAGAATATGCATATAACTATTTTTCTACATGGAGATTATGGGTGGAATATTTCAGTTAAACATACGTAGGAACATTTTTAACCTATTTCTCATAAGTATATGCATATAATAATTTTTCAACACGGGGATAATGGGTGGAATATTGTAGTTAAACATACATAGGAACATTTTTAACCCATTTCTGGTAAGAATATGTATATATTTATTTTTCTACATGGGGATTATTCCTGGAATATTTTTGTTAAACATACCTAGGAACATATTTAACCTATTTCTCATAAGAATATGCATATCATTATTTTTCTACTTTCGGATTATGGATGCAATATTACAGTTAAACATACATAGAAACATATTTAACCCATTTGTGATAAGAATGTGCATATGATAATTTTTCTACATGGGGATTATGGGTGGAATATTACAGTTAAACATACATAGGAACATATTTAACCAATTTCTGATAGGAATATGCATATCATTTTTTTCTACATGGGGATTATGGGTGGAATATTGTAGTTCTGCGGTTATTTTGAGGGGACAGCAAATTTACACCTCTTAAAATGTTAGAGGTGTAAATTAACCCATTTTAATGATGCAGCAATGTATGGGTACATTGTTTTGCACATCCGTGCCACTTTGCCGACGTATATAGTCAGGAGCTGGTCGGCAAGTGGTTAACAAGGATCTGTATTGTGTAAGATGCCTGTGTTCTCCTTGAAGTTGATCTTTTCCGTATCACTGGTTTATCCCGCTTTGTCGGGTCTCTTTAAAGGTGGCCATCTTGGTAGAGGAGCAGCGTTTTGCTTCGTAATGTCAGAGTTACCCCCTTGATGAATGTTGCTAAATGTTTAGAAAGAAGTAGTAGATGTGGAGGAAGCAAAGATCCACAGAAAAGATGGAGAAGAAGCAGGGGGTCCCTGCACTGCAGGCCCTCATGTATAGCTTTCTTTCCAGCAAAGAGGACAGTGATCAGCACAGTAGTGACATTACCAAATCTCACTCCAAATCATCTAGTGAGACCATATAGTGAGATGATATTATACTGCAGATATACAGTTCTGAGGAAATAAAAACAGGAAACAAAAGGCCAATTTTCAGGGTGCTATGAAGGTGCAATTAAAATTTCTAGATGTGGTTTAACCACTTCACCCCCGGAAGGTTTTACCCCCTTCCTGACGGGGCAATTTTTTGTGATACGGCACTGCATTGCTTTAACTGACAATTGCGCAGTCGTGCGACGCTGTACCCAAACACAATTTACATATTTTTTCCCCACAAATAGAGCTTAATTGTGGTGGTATTTGAACACCTCTGCGGTTTTTATTTTTTGTGCTATAAAAAAAAACAGCAACAATTTAAAAAAAAAAAAACACAATATTTTTTACATTTTGCTATAAAAAATATCCCCAAATTTTTTTAAAACTATTTTTTTCCTCATTTTAGGCCGATATGTAATCTTCTAATTATTTTTGATAAATAAAAATAATCGCAATAAGCGTATATTGATTGGTTTGCGCAAACGTTATAGCGTCTACTAAATGGGGGATAGATTTATGGCATTTTTATTATTATTTTATTTAATAATAATGGCGGTGATCTGCAATTTTTATTGGGACTGCCATTTTGCGGCGGACAGATTGGACACTTTTGACACTTTTTTGGAACCACTGACATTTATACAGCGATCAGAGGTGTAAATAGCCACTAATTACTGTATAAATGTCACTGGCATGTAAGGGGTTAAAACGAGGGCGCGATCAAGGGGTTAAATGTGTTCCCTCTGTGTGTTCTAACTGTGGGTGGATGGGACTGCCTGGGGAGAAGACTGATCGGTGTTCCTATATACTAGGAACACAAGATCTGTCTCCTCTCCCCTGAAAGAACGTGGATTTGTGTGTTTACACTCACAGATCCTCGTTCTGGCTCTGTCAGGACTAATTGCGTGTGCCCGGTGGACATTGCGGCCGCTGGACAAGCGCATCCGCTCCTCAGTACCGTGGCAGGCATGCCCCCTATACCCCTTAAAGTGCCTGCAATACAGTTACGGCGATTCGCGCAGTCATTATTTTTTGGATAAAACTGAAAAAAAGAGCAAAAAAAACAAACAAAAAAAAAACAATATTTTCTACTTTCTGTTTTTCTTTTAATCCAAAAAAATCACATTTCATCATAAATTTAGGTCAGAATGTATTCTGTTACATGTCTTTGGTAAAAAAAAAAAAAGCAGAAAAATGTATTCTGTTACATGTCTTTTACGGCTGGTGACTGGGTGGGCTAAAAAAAATCCTGATAAGTGCATGATGATTGGTTTGTGTGAAAGCTATAGTGCCTACAAGATAGGCTGCATATGAATAAAGAGTCTGATGTTTTTCACCGTACACTGAGTTACGGCTGGTGACTGGGTGGGCTAAAGGGTCTTGGATAGTGCTGGTTTTGAACAAAGGAAGCATTTACAGCAGACTCGTCACACCACACATCTGAAGTATTGCCACAATCATTACAGCGAGTGCAATAATTCTAGCGCTGCTCTGTAAGTCAAAACTGGTAACCTGTAGACATTTTTAAAACATCGCCTATGGAGATTTTTAAGTGCCAAAGTTTGTCGTCATTCTGGGCGCAATTTTGAAGCTTGACATGTTGGGTATCAATTTACTCGCCGTAAGAAAAAAATTGGGCTAACTTTACTAACTAACTTTTTTTGTTGTCTGTTTTTTTTTATTCAAAAATGTGTATTTTCTCCAAAACAATTGCGTTTGTAAGACTGCTGCGCAAATACGTGTGACATAAAGTATTGCAACAATCTCCATTTTTTTTTCTAGGGTGTCTGAAAAAAATTTAAATAATGTTTGGGGGTTCTAAGTAATTTTCTAGCAAAAAAAAAGATTTTAACTTGTCAACAAGTGTGAAAAATAGGCTTGTTCCTTAAGTGGCTAAAAGTATTTCCTGAAAGTTGTTTAACAAAAAATTCTCTTTGTCTAGATCCCGAGATCGCAGTGTTCTGAGGACTGTTTACCGGGAAACAGAGAAGTGCCGAGCTCAGATGTACATGAATGCTGTCATGGTTGTGTCCCGTGCTCAGAAGGAGAGATGTCCAATAAAACAGGTGGATTTTACTACTACTTTCCAAGCAATGCATGGAAACCCATAGCACCCCTCACATTTTTGTAAATATTTTATTCTATCTTTTCATGTGACAACAATGAAGAAATTACACTTTGCTGCAATGTAAAGTAGTGAGTGTACAGCTTGTATAACAGTGTAAATTTGCTATCCCCCTCAAAATAACTCAACACACAGCCATTAATGTCTAAACTGCTGGCAACAAAAGTGAGTACACCCCTAAGTGAAAATGTCCAAATTGGGCATAATTAGCTATTTTCCTTACCCGTTGTCATGTTACTCGTTAATGTTACAAGGTCCCAGGTGTGAATGAGGAGCAGGTGTGTTAAATTTGGTGTTATCGCTCTCGTTCTCTCATACTGGTCACTGGAAGTTCAAAATGGTACCTCATCACAAAGAACTCTCTGAGGATCTAAAAAAAGACTTGTTGCTCTACATAAAGATGTCTTAGGCTATAAGAAGATTGCCAAGACCCTGAAACTGAGCTGCAGCACGGTGGCCCAGACCATACAGCGGACAGGTTCCACTCAGAATAGGTCTCACTATGGTCGACCAAAGTAATTGAGTGCACGTGCTCAGCGTCATATCCAGAGGTCGTCTTTGGGAAATAGATATTTATGAGTGCTGCCAGAATTGCTGCAGTGGTTGAAGGGGTGGGGGATCAACCTGTCAGTGCTCAGAGCATACACCGCACACTGCATCAAATCAGTCTGCGTGGCTGTCATCCCAGAAGGAAGCCTCTTCTAAAGATGATGCACAAGAAAGCCCGCAAACAGTTTGCTGAAGACAAGCAGACTAAGGACAGGGATTACTGAAACCATGTCCTATGATCTGATGAGACCAAATTAAACTTATTTGGTTCAGATGGTGACAAGCGTGTGTGTGGGGGGGGGGCAACCAGATGAGGAGTACAAAGACAAGTGTGTCTTGCCTACAGTTAAGCGTGGGGTGTCATGGTCTGCAGCTGCATGAGTGCTGCCCGCACTGGGGAGCTACGTTTCAATGAGGGAACCATGAATGCCAACATGTACTGTGACATACTGAAGCAGAGCATGATCCCCTCTCTTCGGAGACTGCGCCGCAGGGCAGTATTCCAACATGATAAGGACCCAAAGCACACCTGAGGGAAGAAGCTGAGGGTAAAGGTGATGGACTGGCCAAGCATGTCTCCAGACCTAAACCCTATTAAACATCTGTGGAGCATCCTCAAACGGAAGGTGGAGGAGCGCAAGGTCTCAAACATCCATCAGCTCCATGATATTGTCATGGAGGAGTGGAAGAGGACTCCAGTGGCAACCTGTAAAGCTCTGGTGACCTCCATGCCCAAGAGGGTTAAGGCAGTGCTGGAAAATAATGGTGTCCATACAAAATATTGACACTTTGGGCCCAATTTGGACATTTTCACTTAGGGGTGTACTGACTTTTGTTGCCAGTGGTTTAGACATTAATGGCTGTGCGTTGCGTTATTTTGAGGGGACAGCAAATTTACACTGTTATACAAGCTGTACACTCACTACTTTACATTGTAGCAAAGTGTAATTTCTTCAGTGTTGTCACATGAAAAGATAGAATAATATATTTACACCACAAAAATGTGAGAGGTGTACTCACTTTTATGAGATCCAGTACAGTAAACAAAAACAGTGGCCAGGTACACAGCTAGCCCCATTATTGCCCTAGATATTTAACCCCTTCCCAGCCAGTGTCATTAGTACAGTGACCGTGCATATTTTAAGCACTGATCACTGTATTGGTGTTGCTGTTTCCCACAAAATGTCAAAAGTATCAGTTAGTGTCTGATTGCTCACCACAATATCGCAGTCCAGATATGAGTTGCTGATCATTGCTAGTATAAAAAAGAATTAAAAAATACAAATTCCCAAAATATATACCGTAGTTTGTAGATGTTATAAAGTTTGCATAAACCAATCAATATACGCTTATTAGGATTTTTTTTTAACAAAAACATGTAGCAGAATACACATTGGCCTAAATTTAGGAAGAAATTCGATTTTTTAATTTTTTTATTGAATATTATTTTTTTGTCAAAATTGTCAGTATTTTTTGTTTATAGCTCAAAAAATAAAAAATGCAGAGGTGATCAAATACCACCAAAATAAAGCTCTATTTGTGGGAAACAAAGGAGATAAATTTCATTTAGATACAGCGTTGCATGACCGCGCAACTGTCAGTTAAAATAAAACAGTGCCGTATCGCAAAAAATGACCTGATCATGACGGGGGGGGGGGGGGGGGGGGTGGAAATCTTACAGAGGTCAAATGGTTAATACATATTACGTTGGCTTTTTCCATATGAAATCATTGTGTGGGCTCCTATAGTTTTTTTCCAAAATACTTTTTATTCTGTGTAAATTAAAAGCTAAAATCAAACATGTTCTAAAATTCCACAATTGGTTTTATTTTTCAGGAAGTGACAACTGCATGAAGTGTCTGGACCACGAATGGCCAAATGAGAACAAAACTGAATGTAATCCCAAGCTGATAGAGTTTTTGTCTTATACTGATAATCTATCTTTATTTTTCATGGTTATCTCTTTATTCCTTTGCATTTTAACTTTTTTGACAATGATTGTATTTATCTCATATGGAGATACCCCCATTGTCAGAGCCAATAACAAGAGCCTCAGCTTTGTCCTCCTGGTCTCCATCATGTTGGGTTTCCTCTGTGTGTTCTTGTTCCTGGGTCATCCCGTGGATACAACCTGCTGGCTACGCCAAACATCTTTTGGATTTCTTTTTACCATAGCGGTCTCCTCTGTGTTGGGCAAGACTGTGATGGTTTGGCTTGCTTTCAAAGCCACCAAACCGGGCAGTGTGTGGAAAAAATGGGTTGGAGTAAAGCTGCCCAATTTTGTTGTCTTCATCTGCTCATCATTGCAAGTTTTAATCTGCATTGCATGGTTGTCGATCTCTCCCCCGTTCCAGGAGTTGGACAAACGATCATATCAAACAAAGATCATCGTTCAGTGTAATGAAGGGACAGTTATCGGGTTCTACTCTGTCCTGGGTTATATGGGGATCCTGGCTGCTGTCAGTTTCAGTACAGCGTTTTTAGCAAGGACATTGCCGGACAGTTTTAATGAAGCCAAATACATCACCTTCAGCATGCTGGTGTTCTGCAGTGTCTGGATTGCCATGATCCCGGCCTATCTGAGCACCAAAGGGAAATACATGGTGGCTGTGGAGATTTTTTCCATCCTGACCTCAAATGCTGGACTTCTAGTTTGTATCTTTTTTCCAAAATGTTACAAAATTCTTTGTCAGCCCAACTTAAATTCAAGAAAGCATTTGCTTGACAACCGATGCAAATAACATTTTAGGCTGGGTTCACACTATTGCGAATTGGTTGCGGGCTGCCCCGCAATAAATTTGCATGTCAAGAGATTGTTACCGGCTCTCTAGGGAGCAGCTCCGGTGTGAATTGAGTCCTGTGTGTCTTCTGGTCAGTTTCTGGTCCGAATTCAGATAAAAATCGGATCTGAAGTGGTGAACAGGGATGCATCGGACCCCTGCTGTGAGCCGCTCCATGCGGCAGTGTGAACTCAGCCTTACAGTGATATTTTAGAGTTGTACCATCATATTAAACTTAATGTGGGGCTTCCAGGAGAATCGAATGTCTGCTTTACCGATGGTCCTCCACCCCCAATCATATTTTAGCTAAAACCACTTGCATTGGCAGCTGTTTTTTTTGGGGGGGGGGGGGGGAGGTGGCAGACAACCACTGTTGGTCGGATCACCTACAACCCCCCGGGGGTGGTCTTGAGATCAAGCAGTCATCCAGCCCCACACTTACCTCATATAGGTTGCAGGCGGGCTGCGCTCCTATGGGTGATGGGCAGCGGGCAGTAGGTGGCTGCTTTTATTGTGTCCCCTCCTCCTCTGCATTATGGCAGCTTGCGCCGTGCGTCTACTCCCTCCTCCTCCTAGGCATCCAATAGGATCATCTGTCCTTTCAGCCAATCAAGTGACGGCTATGAGGGCCCACTTCCTGATTGGCCGGGAGGAGGATCAGTGTGACAATAGCGGATATTTATTCGCTATCATCACACAATTGGGTGGGCTTGGGGATCTTTTTCTTGGAGCCTATTAGAGGCTCTGGCTCTAATAACATGCTTTAAACCCCCCCATTGGAATCCATGTGTGCGGTGCCCTGCATATAGATTAGGGGCCGGGCGCATGGATGGGGGGGGGGGTGGCACCCATGTGCCCCTAATGGATGGGCCGCCACTGACCACTTGTCAAAATCAAATTGCATTTTTCTGGCAAATAAGTGTTTGGGGTCTGTCAGTAAAGTTGACCTTTGTTTTTTTTTCCTGGAAGCTTGACTTTAAGGCTTGATCACAATGAATGATGCGCCAAGTAGAATATTTTCCTTTTGCAATGTTGCACCACAGGCATGCATACCATTTGTAGCGTTTGTTTTACCTTTTTTAAGTTAATAAACTTGTTCACAGTTAAAAGATGTAAAACAGATATCTTTACTGATTTTCTTGTTCAATATTTGTATTGAGGAATTTGCATACAGAGTTGGGAAATATGCAACATGGAGGAAAAATAATTCTTGCCACCATGCAGGGAGGACCAGTAGGCAAAAATTACAGCTTATAACAGATATCGGTACATTGACTATTAAAATAGAGAAAACATTTTAGAAAATATTTGAATCAAAACATTATTCCCATATTCTATGCAATGCATCAGCAGAATCATGCGGGTGAATCAAGATGCCTTCCCTGGAAAGGCCCAGGGTCAGCAGCAGAACCAGGAAAAATCTGGAGATAGGAGGGAGGCAAGAAACACAAAGAAGAGTAAAGAAGTAGTAGATAGATTCAGTCAAAAAAACAATGGTAGTTGAAGCACTATGGCTGATGAGAGGACACCTCTATTGGGGGGGGGGAGGGGTATGGCATGTATATCACAATAGAAATAGGAAACAAATTGCGCTATACAAATCAAATTAAATTAAAGTCCATATGTGTACCAAACAAATGATAATTGTGAAAAATAGTCCAGATTAACGTGACAAAGTGAATAGTTATATATCTGTGTCCATCACCAAATAGCCCAGTGAATCCACCACCAACTATGGAAAGGCTTACCAGCTCCAGTTGACTCCTTGTCACAGGGGGTCAATGAACGCCTGTGGCTTAAATCCAGCCAGGGCCTTTCTCCACACTTTAGGATCATTCCACACTCCGTATGGTATCAAATGGAAATGGATAGAGGGTTGCCACCGAAAAAGAAACCATAATGGCTCCACATAGTGTAAATTATCCTTTAGGTTTATTAGGGATCTCACTCACAGCAATACACAATGAGCTGACATCTAAAAGCCTTAAGTCTAGTGTATCGGTCATCACACATCTAAACAAACCTGATCGCTGGGACACAAAAAGAGAGATGGTGACGTAAGCACATTGCTATGCCCACAATCAGACAGATAAATCCAGACACAGGGTAGGGGGGAGAAATGAAAGTCCATATATTCTAAAAGTCTGTCTGTCCTGGGGGCGCATGGGCTTCACCCCCCCATACATACGTCAGGCCCCCTTTTCTTCATGCAGGGCGCCGGACGCATGGATTCCGGGCGGGGGGTTTTAAGCACGTGATTATAGCTAGAGGTTCTAAAAGGGTGGGCTCGGGGCGCACCGAGCCCACACAGTTGTGTGTCAATAGCGAATGAATATTTGCTATTATCACACTGATTCTCCTCCCGGCCAATAAGGAAGTGGGTCGTGAGACCCGTTTCCCAATTGGCCGAAATGAGAAGCCATCCTATTGGCCTATGAGGAGGAAGGGGAGGAGGAGGAGACGTACGGCTGAGGAGACGTACCAGACTGTCAGAGCCGGGACATGGAGTAGACCGAGGGGGGAAGCCGCCACCAGTTAGCGCAGGATGAATGGGCTGGTGACCGAGGGGGGTGAGGGTATGGTGCGTGGCTGGGGCTGGAGTGACAGGGGGGTCCGGTGCATCTGCCGGCATCCCTACAAAAGGAACACCAGCCGCCACTGACTGCACACACTGGAAAGGCAGCCCACTAAAGGACAGAAGTAACTCTGTAGGCACTGAGACAGAAGAAGAAAGGAGCAGCACCGATCTGAGTGTAGCAATATGAAAAAACAAGTTTATTTAAAGGTAATGCACTTATTAGACAATGGTGATTCTAGGAACACTGTAACTATCAGCCACGTAATAGCAGAGATACGGGGTGGCAGCTGGAGGGAGCGGTGTCATCATACCCAGTGACGCCGGTGGTTTCCGGTGTCCCAGGCTGGATGGAGGAGACGCAGGAGGAAGCCGTCAGCAGGAAGTCTCTGTGTAAGGGAAGCTAAGTCCGTGCACGCTTTCGGAGCATGCGTGCTCCTTCGTCAGGCAGTGCCGTCGGACATCTTTGATGTGGCTAAATAGAGCTGGGTAGGTATGTGGGCCAATGGGGGAGGGCAGCCGCCAGCCTTCTCTGCACAAGACACACCGTTGGCAAGTGGGGGGGCAGGATACAAATACGAGTGCCAAATGGTATATAGGAAAATGTCATGGGTGGATGACAGTGTATACAGAGGTTAAAATAAAAAATAAAATAATAAAACATGATTGGAACTAGTAAAACTAGTAAAATAAAAACAATTAAACAATTACACAATTAAAAAATAACACATTTTGATCATAACGAATGACTCGAAAAAGAAAAAAGAAACATTAATGAAATGAAAACGAACACATTTTTCGTCAATCAATCACGACGATTGATTGACGAAAAATTTGTTCGTTTTCATTCCATTCATTTTTCTTTTTTCTTTTTCGAGTCATTCGTTATGATCAAAGTTCGTTATTTTTTTTAATAAATTCAGCAATGAGAAAATTAGAAAATCTGAAAATTCGCAAATAAGAATGAAAATTATAAAAAAAAAAAAAAAAAAGAAAATCAGAAAATCCAAAATAATAACTTACTAACTAACTAATAATAACCAACTATTAAATTATAGGTATTGGAATTTTTTCTTTGGCTTTTTTTTTCTCCTCACGCTAACAGCCAGTTACCGTCTCTATTTACATCACGCGATCAACTGTCATTGTCTGACAGCTGATCATGTGGTAAGGGGTCAGGTTTGGCCCCCTACTCCGATCTATGATCAGTTGAGTCTTGTGGACCCCGTGCAAACAAAGCTATGGGGTCATGCCCATATTTAATCAATGACATCTCCTCTGGGAACACGCCCCTTTGTTTACATTCTGTAGCAGGGATCAGAAGTTGTCATTCACAATGATTGAGTGATATGATCAGAGGAGTCAGTGAATGTCATTCATAATGAGGATCTGCATCACAGGGCAACGTGATTTTCAATTGATATACATCATGAGATTTTTTTTTTTTAATTAAGGACTTGTCAAAAACTGTGTCAAATTCTGATCAGTGTCACATCCTGCAGACCCCCACGAGGCATGTGTACTCAACAAAATGGAGACAAGGTTCTTGTCTGGGGAACCTAATAAAGGATCCTCAGACACTTACAACCATCGTTCCAAGGTTGTGGAGAAGGCAAGGTATTCCTGTCATGTTGAGTATCAAGTTTGAGTGCAAGACAGCACGGGACTGGTGCCGCTCAAGGCTAATGGAGGCAGGTTACTGTGTGGAGGGTAGAGAAGGAATTGCTTCCAATGGGTTGTATCCCAATTGTAGGTGGGGTCTAGGGCTGCTACCTTTATGATAATGACAATGGAGTCATTACATTAGCAAGGTTTACACTTGGGTGATTGAAGAGGAGTGCCTGATGTCCAAAAAAGTCTCACTTGATAAATGTTATAGTTGTTTATTGAAGATAAAAGTAAACAAGTAGAATCAATGTGTTTTTTGGAGGAATTGCCTCCCTCTTCCTCAGAGCTGTATTTTTTGGAGAATGGTAAGACTTTGAGAAGATTATATTCGATCAGCGGCTCTGCAGTATGCTGGTGTTGTGGAGAAGAGACAGCCTCAACTCATCAATGTGGGTACAAGGTGCTTTGTCAGGAGTTTTCCCCCATGTTTAGGGCATATGGCTTGGTATGTTTCAGGTGGGGGGACGCCCACTCATCACCTGGACTTCATGCATTTTTTTGTGAGGTGACCTCCTTAAAATTCACACCAGACTCAAAGGGTAATTTTTTTAAATTGTTGCTGTGAGTTGTCCAGGTAGGCAACCTTTTAGAGGTTGAGATCTACCTGGACAACATGGAGGAAATCAAAGGTCAAAGGGGGGGGGGGGGGGGGTGGTGCCCTTTTTAAAGACATCAAAAGAGAAGTCCCCAATAAATGATGGCATGAAGAACACATAGTGTGTCACAACAGTATCCTCTGCCCTGCTTCACATCACCCCCCCAGTAGTATCCTTTGCCCCCCTTCACTTCACTTCACATCACCTCCCACAGTAGTATCTCCTGTCTCCCTTCAGATCACCCCCCCACAGTAGTGGCATCTGCCTCTCCCATAGCAGTGTCCTCAGCCCCGGTTCACATCACTCCCTCAGTGTAGTGTCCTCAGCCTCCGGTTCACATCACTCCCTCAGTGCTTTTCTACTTTCTTGTTCTGGGTTCTGGGGCTACTGGGTCTTTCTGGTCTATTCTGCTGTGCGTGGCGCTTTCCCCTGGGTTCTGTGCTGGGGTTCTGGGGCTTCTGTCCTTCTGTGGAGGGTTTCTTTCTGCTGCTATTCAGGTCTGGCAGCTGGGCTGGATCTGGCTTGGGGCCTGGCTTCGTGTTCGTGGGTGGGTGCTGGCTTAGTGTCTTCTGCCCCCCTGGTGTTCTTTCTCCTGTTGGGCTTGTTCTGTGGGGGTATTTCTTCGCTGGGGTGGGCTTGTCTGGCTGTTCGGTCTGTTCCTGGTCTTCTTGGGGTTCTCTGGCCTTCTGCTGTTCTGGTGTGTTCTCTGTTTCTTTCTCTGCTGTTCTGTTTCTGTCTCTTGTCCTGGGTAGCTGCATTCTGTTTCGTGTTCTGTGGGTTCTGGTCTTCTTTCTGGTCCTGTTCTGGGCGGTTCTGTGGGCTCCTTTCTGGCTGTCTTTGTTTCGACTTGTCTTCTTCTGGCTTCATTGCATTGGTCTCTGCCCTCTTCACATCACCTACCACCCAAGTGTAGTGTTCTCTGCCCCCTATAGCAGTGTCTTCTGCCCTGGTTCACATCACTACCCCACTTTAGTGTCCTCTGCCCCTTCACATCACCCCCCACTTAAGTGTAGTGTCCTCTGCCCCTCCCATAGCAGTGTCCTCAGCCCCGGTTCACATCACTTCTCCACTGTAGTGTCTTCTGCCCCCCATAGCATTGGCCAATGCCTTCTTCACATCCCCCACCCACTCAAGTGTAATGTTCTTTGCCCCCTATAGCAGTGTCCTATGCCCTGGTTCACATCACTCCCCCACTTTAGTGTCCTCTGCCCCCTTCACATCACTCCCACTCAAGTGTAATGTCCTCTGCCCTGGTTCACATCACTCCCCCACTGTAGTGTCCTCTGCCTACCCATAGCATTGGCCTCTGCCCCCATTCACATCACCCCCCTACAGTAGTTTTCTCTGCCCCTCCCATAGCAGTGTCCTCAGCCCCGGGTTCCCATCACTTCCCCACTGTAGTGTCCTCTGTCCCCCCACCATTGCATCGGCCTTTGCCCTCTTCACATTACCTCCCACTCAAGTGTAGTGTCCTCTGTTCCCCTATAGCAGTGTCCTCTGCCCTGGTTCACATCACTCCCCCACTTTAGTGTCCTCTGCTCCCCATAGCATTGGCCTCTGCCCTCTTTGCATAAACCCCCACTCAAGTGTAATGTCCTCTGCCCTGGTTCACATCACTCCCCCACTGTAGTGCCCTCTGCCCCCTTATAGCATTGGCCACTGCCCTCTTCACATATCCCCCACTCAAGTGTAGTGTCCTCTGCCCCCCCATAGCATTGGCCTCTGTCCCCGTTCACATCACTTCATAGCATTGGCCTCTGACCCCCATAGCAGTGTCCTCTGCCCCGGTACACATTACTCCCCCACTGTAGTGTCCTCTGCCTCCTATACCATTGGCCTCTGCCCCGTTCACATCACTCCCCCACTGTAGTGTCCTCTCCCCTGCCCCATAGCAATGTGCTCCTTCACATGTCCCCCCACTCCTGTGTAGTCTCCTATGCCCCCCCATAGTAGTGTCCCCTGCCCCCTTCCCCCGCAGTTGTGTCCTGTGCCCCCTCAAAGCAGTGTTCTTTGGCCCCTATAGCTGTCTTCTCCCCCTCCCCCCACAGTAGTGTCCTCTATCCTCCATAAGTAGTGTCCTTTGCCCCTTTCAATTCTTCCCTCACCTACAGTAATGTACTCTGCCCCCCACATACAATTGTGTCCTCAGTCCTCCCCCCCCCCCCCCCCCCCCCCCACACAGTAGTGTACTCTGCACTATCGCAGTTTCTTGTTCCTCCTTTTTATTTTTTTTATTTTTTTTGAAAAATATTTTTATTATTTTGGAATTAGAAGAACAAAGAAAACAAACAATTAAACATACATTGGTCTTACATGGTAAAGATAAGGTCCTTGCGAGGACCACCTGCATGTCATGTCATACACTTCATATATAAAGCTCAAATCATTATACCATATTTATTAGCACCATTCGATGGGTCACTCTGTAACGTGGTTCATGCTCGTGCATAATAAGGTGACCCCTATTCTAGTTGTTGTGCACAGTCCGTGGGCCGAGTCCGTTAGGATGTCTCCGAGGCAGATGAGGGGTCCACCAGCCATTTAGACCAGATTTTGTCATATTTGTTGGGGCAACCTCTATTTACGTACGTGTCCTTATAGAGAGGTAGGCTGTTATTGATGAGTTGCTTCCATAGGGAGAGAGGAGGGGGGTTGGTTTGCGCCAGCTAAGAGTTATGGCTTTGCGGGCATAAAATAGTAGGAGCCCCACTAGCGTGCGACCCGCCACCGTAGGGACTAGTTGTTCTACCAGACCTAGTATGCAGATCGCCATTGATGGTTGTATGTGTACAGATGTAATTTGCATGATAAAGTCTAATACCTCCCTCCAGTAAATGACTATTGCCGGACAGGTCCAGAAAATGTGAGTGAAGTCAACAGGAATCCCACCACATCTCCAGCACCCAGGAGGCGAGTCAGGGTTCATTTTGTGCAGTCTATGAGGGGTGAAATAGGCCGGTGAGCTATTTTAAATTATACCTGGCGGTCTCTTAGAGAGACCAGGGATGTAAAAGCGAAATCCCATATGTCGTCCCAGTCGTCGTTGTCGAACTCCGGGATGTCATGGAGCCACTTAGACCTTAGCTTCTCCAGAGATTGAAGAGAGATGGTGATTAAATGTGAGTATAATTGCGAGGTGTTTTTTTTTGCACAGTAGGATCTAAGGAGGTCTTCTAGCAAAGATCGTATCAGTTGAGGAGGGGAATTAGAGAATTGACAACTGAAGGCATGGGATAGTTGAAGGTATCGAAAAAAATAGGACTGTGGTACATTAAAATCGGAGTTCAGTTTGGAAAGCTGGATTAGGGATCGGTCAGGAACAATCTGTGACACCATTTTTATATTAAATTTTGTCCAGGCATGAGGTTCGGGCAATTGGTAGATATGCTCTGGTTTAGCCAGAGGGGGGCATTGGGTGAGATTGCCTGTTTAGGGTATTTTTCAATTTTGAGACCCGCCCCCCATGCACGCAATGTGGTGCGTCTTGTTCCTCCTTTACATCACCACCCCCAAAGCAGTTTCCTCTGGCCCCCAAAGGAGTTTCCTCTGTCCCCTCTCAGCCACAGTAATGTCCTTCCCCCCTCACATCACCCCCCTGACAAAATTACACAGCAGTGTGTGGGTAGCAGTCTCCTACCTTATAAAGATGTACAGCAGAGCGGAGAGCGGGAGGCAGCACAGTACTGGACAGAGGGTGAGAGGGAGAGAGCGAGTTGCTGGAATTACCACTGCATATTATCAAGCTGGTGGTTGGTTGCTAGGACCATCCAGCGTCCTAGCAACCAATCACCTGCTATATGTAACCTCCGGCAGCTCCTGCCCATTTTCTTTTGTAAATGTGAATGCTAAAAAAAAATCACTGCTACTGCTATTGATTAAAGCAAAAAAAATTACATTGGTACATGATTCCCAAGGCAGTGCTTTTTCCATGTTTTTTGTTGACACCCCTTGCAAATTAGCCCAAAATAATTTGACAGATTTGGCTTCCATTGATTTCAGTGCAGTTCAGGGTTTGTATCTCAACTTCTTCACAGTTTGATGAACCCTTTGCTGAACTGAAGTCAGGGCTGTTCGGCTGATGGCTCTTGCCTTTGCTTTGATTTAAATTGCCGCTTCCCACCAAAAAAGGTTTTGCTTTGGTCCATGTCCCCCCAGGGCAATGCCCAGCCCCCCATATCATTTGTTTGACCATCCATTGCCTATTAACCGAAAATTGGCCATTACTGTTTTATAACATTTGTTTCCCATTGAGTTTGGGGGGGGGGTCCAGAAACGCCACCTGAACTTCAGTAACGTTCCCCAAACTGAAAATTGGGGGAGTACCGGCACCTGAACTTCAGTAACGTTCCCCAAACTGAATGGGGGGTACCTTAATTTCATCACTACTAGTAGTGAGGAGGGGTTCCCTTAATTTGAATGTCCCCCAGGGCAATGTCCAGACCCCACCATGCCAATTGTTTGACCATCCATTGCCTATTAACCGAAAATTGACCATTTACTGTTTTTATTAACATTTGTTTCCCCATTGAGTTCGGATACCACTGGTTTAGGAACAACTAATTTTAATGTCTGCTGATCACATTTTAAAAAAAAGTCACCTACAAATGTTTGTCTTTTATTTTCTTCTCTTTCTTCTATTCAAAGATAAAGTCTGATATTAACAGAAAATAAAATAGTTATATGTAACCGTATTGCAGCTGCACAGCACTCTATATAAGAGGATGCCGTTTTATTCCATAGACATGATCTGTAGCCTTGTGTATTCGCAGACAATGTTATACCAGGTTATAGTGACCTCCATTCATCTCCTTGCTGTTGTATTGTGTAGATTTATACTGACATCTCATACACAGATTGGAGAATTGTGTGTGCTCCTTCTGTGTGTGACACCTTGTACCGCTGACATCGAAAACCCAAGACCGGCATCAACCTACGTACCAGAGGCAGCCGACGTAAATGAAGACTATGAGTATTATCAGGATGGAGACGTTATAATCGGAGGGGTCTTCACTGTCAATAGTATTTTAAGAGGAGTATACTATGACTCTCCAACTATACCCAGAATGTTTTTTATAATGTGGTGTATGAAGTGAGTATCCTGTCTCATATGTAAAAGAGAACCTATCTCAAAAAAGTTAAAATGTGTGACAATGCAGGAGAAGAATTAGGAGACAGGGACAGATCTCTCCACCCTATAACACCCTGAGCTGAGACCTCCATGGCAGGATCACCAGGCTTTATTTTAATGAAAGCTGCAGATCTACAAAGACTGAAAATGACTTCTGACATTAACATGTTAAAGCTTCTATGAGATTTTAGTGATTGGGATAACGTCTATTTTAATAGCAGGTTACGTCTGATTGCTTTCCTGTGTGTGAAGTCTAAAGCCTTGTACACACAATCTGATAGTTGGCAGGGGATTGTGTAATGACAGACCGTTGGCCTAAAATCCGACCGTTAGTACGCTCCATCAGACAATTGTTGTCCAACTTTCGGCCAGCAAATGTTGGATGGCAGGCTAGTAAATTTCCCACAGATAACGGTCTGTTGTCAGATTTTCGTATCGTCTGTACACAAGTCCATCACACAAATGTCCAAAGTACAAACATGCATGCTCGGAATCAAAGCTCACCAGCCACGACATTAGCAGAAGATGCCCAAAGGGTGGTGCTCAAGAGCTGAAATTCCACGTAGTATGTCACTACGTTCGTGTTTGTTGGCCGACAATTGTGTGCCGTTAGTATGCAAGACAAGATCCAGGCACACGCCCCCTTTTGACAAAAGTCTGACGCTCTGTTGGCCAACAATCCGATCGTGTGTATGAGGCTTAACACTGGGGAAAAAATGAATTTGGAAAGCTGGACTTTGACGGCTGCCACTGCAATCCCAATAGGGAAGAAAGTACTCGATAATGTATAAAAATTACAAAATGTATTGAAACAACATAAAAACATTACATTTTGAATTTAAATGTTCTATGTTGTTTCAATAAATGTTGTAATTTTTATACATTATCTATCTAGTACTTTCTTCCTCAATGGGATTGCAGTGGCAGCCTTCAAAGTCCAGCTTTCCAAATTCATTTTTTCCCTATACTACATCATTTTGGATGTGGTGCCACAAAATATGGGTTTCTGTCTCAGATTTTCTCTATGAATTCTAACACTGCATTGCTCTATTTTCAGCGCTTACATTGTATCCTCAGCATCGATCCCGGCTTTGTCTGCTTTGTCTCTGATCTCACAGTGTGCGGGATTCCTGGGCATGGTGAAGACCGCGCCGGCAGCAGATCGGTGTCGTCCCAAACATACGCAGACACCTTTGCTTCCTAAGTAGAGGTTTTGGGTTGCGGAAGGTCTGAATTTCATTTAGATCGTAAGCCTTTCTGTCAAACAGTGCCCCCAATAACAAAGTTGGGAGGCAGGAATCCCGCGCACTGTGACAAAGCAGACAAAGCCGGGATCAATGCTGAGGATACAATGTAAGAGCTGAAACTCGAGCAATGCAGTGTTAGACTTCACACACAGGAAAGCAATCAGACGTAACCTGATATTAGAATAGACCTGATCCCAATCACTAAAATCTCATAGATGCTTTAACATGTTAATGTCAAATGTCATTTTCAATCTTTAACCACTTAAAGACCAGGCCTCTTTTTTTCAGACTCAGTGTTTACAAGTTAAAAACACGTTTTTTTGCTAGAAAATTACTTAAAACCCCCAAACATTATACTTTTTACTAACACCCTAGAGAATAAAATGGCGGTCATTGCAATACTTTTTGTCACACCGTATTTGCGCAGCTGTCTTACAAGCACACTTTTTTTTGGAGAAGATTCACTTTTTTTAATCAAAAAATAAGACAACAGTAAAGTTAAAAAAACAAAAAGACAGTAGGGAGTAGGGGTTGGGGAAGGGGAAATGGGAGGGGAGGTGGCAGGGAGAAGTCAAATTAGCCGATTGAAAAAATAATCATACAGCTATCGATCAAAAGCCGAGTTGGTGGCTTGTTTGTCGCCGTAGCCTAAGCATATTGGAAATAAAAAAGGCGGTTACCGGGTCCTAAAGACAGGAACCCAGAAAAAAGAGGCTACTGAGTGGAGACAAACGTTGATCGAAACAAAGTCAGATCTTTGAAAAAATGAAATCTTTATTAGTGAACAATACTTGCATATTTCCCATTAAAATAGAATTCCAGACATTCTGGAAATCTAGAACCAACAATTATGGACAACACTAAACAAGACAAACAGGACACCATATAGACAACAAAAGCATCACGTGTAGCAGAGCAGTGAAGGATTTATTCAAACAAGAAAAGGGGGCGGATCAATGTCCAATCAATATAATTGTATCAATAATATTCAAGAGGTCATAGGACCTTTAGTAATTCAAATTTGATAATAACAGCACTAGTTGAGCAATTGTAGGAGACAAGAGACAAGAAACAGTAAAGTTAGCCCAATTTTTTTTTATATTGTGAAATACAATGTTACACCAAGTAAATTGATACCCAACATGCCAATCTTCAAAATTGCTCCTGCTCGTAAAAATAAGGTCAAACTTTTACCCTTAAAAATCTGCATAGGCGACGTTTAAAAAATTGTACAGGTTGCTTGTTTTGAGTTACAGAGGATGTCTAGAGATAGAATAATTGCTCTCGCTCTAAAGATTGCGGTGATACCACACTTGTGTGGTTTGACCACCGTTTTCATATGCATTCGCTTCTGCGCGCGAGCTCGTCGTGACGGGGCGCTTTAAAAAAATTATTTTTTTATATATTTTACTTGATTTTATTTATTTTTTCACAGTTTTTTTTTTTTAAATAATGGGTCACTTTTATTCCTATTACAAGGAATGTTACCATCCCTTGTAATATAAAAAAAAGCATTGCAGGTCCTCTTAAATATGAGATCTAGGGTCAAAAAGACCTCAGTTCTCATATTTGGACTTGAAAAAAAAAATATATAAATAAAAAAAATGTTCTTATTTGAAAAAATGACAACAGAAAAATGGCCCTTTAAGACGTATGGGTGGAAGTGAAGTTTTGATGTCGCTTTCACCCTGCTATAGTATGGAGACGGGTGGGGGCCATCTCCATACCCAGCCACGAACAGGTCCCGATCACCTCCGCCACTGCCGAAAGGCTCCGGTAAGTGGAGGAGGGTGCGGGAGAGCAGCGGGAGGGGGGTGACCCCCCTCCCGCCGCCGATAATGGTGATCTTGCGGCAAATCCGCCACAGAGACCACCCTTATCGTAAATAGGACCGCTGGCTCAAAAGATGGATACCTTGGCTGGGGCAGCAGCTGCTGCCGTTACAGAGATATCCATCTTTAAACTACCGACGTATACGTACAGGAGCCGGTCGGCAAGTGGCTATAAATCTGCAGCTTTCATTAACAACTTAAGGACCGCCCCATGTACATTCACTGTGGCAGGGCAGCCCTTAAGCGCAAAATAACGTACCTGAAACGTGATTCCTGTTTATAAAGTGACTGGTGCTGCGCTGCTACTTGCTGCAACAAATAGTGATAATCAGTGAAATAAAAAAAACTTAACCGCTTGCTGACCAGCCGCTGTCATTTTACTGCGGCAGGTCGGGACAATCCCGCAAACCATCATTGCTATACGTCGGCTCGCGGGATTGGGATAGAAGGCGCACGCACGTGCCTGCTGCACAGCGGGGGTGCTGATGCTTGTGCCCAATGGTTGCGATGACCGTGCTCCTATTACCCCTCCCCCTTAGGTTAGAAACACGTAGCAGGGAACACATTGATCGCCCTTGATCGCCCTTGATCGCCCTTGATCGCCCCAAGTGTTAAAACCCCTTCCCTGCCAGTGACATTTTTACAGTAATCAGTGCATTTTTATAGCACTGATTGCTGTATAAATGCCAATGGTCCCAAAAATGTGTCAAAAGTGTCCGATGTGTCCGCCATAATGCCGCAGTCCCGATAAAAATCGCAGATACCTGCCATTACTAGTAAAAAAATAATAATTATAAAAATGCTATAAATCTATCCCCTATTTTGTAGACGCTATAACTTTTGTGCAAACCAATCAATATACGCTTATTGCAATTTTGTTTACCAAAAATATGTAGAAAAATACATATCGGCATAAACTGAGAAAAAATTTGTTTTTTTAAATAAAAAAATGGGGATATTTTTTATAGCAAAAAGTAAAAAATATAACTTTTTTTGTTTATAGCGCAAAAAATAACAATCGCAGAGGCCATCAAATACCACCAAAATAAAGCTGAACCGAAAAAAGGGTGTAAATTTTGTTTGGGTGCAATGTCGCATGACCGTGCAATTGTCAGTTAAAGCGACGCAGTGCCGAATCACAAAAAATGGCCCGGTCATTTAGCTGCCAAATCTTCCGGGGCTGAAGTGGTTAAAATCTTCAGTAATAGTAGTGATATCTTATAAAGGTGAAAGGTCTCTTGTGCAAAATACAAATATCGAGGTCACATAAAGGTGGGTGTCTTTTCTTAATTGGGCCGTGACACCTAGGTGCATGGTGGCCTCTTACCTTACGGCTAAACAGCGCGTAGAAAACAATAGATACCGTGTTTCCCCGATAGTAAGACACCCCCGATTGTAAGACGTATCGGGAGTTTCAGAGGGGTCAGCTAATGTAAGCCGTACCCCGAAAGTAAGACATATGTCTTACTATCGGGGAAACACGGGGGATTTGCCTCCAGAGACCAGAGCCGCCGCCAGAGCCGAATGAGATGCATGCAGAGTAGCACAGGAAGCGTCTATCTGTCATACGTTTTCTCTCATGTCACTCAGCGCTGCTCGCTCCCCGGCGGCCCCTCCTCTCTTCTCGTCAATCCCCATTGGCTTGAGACATCATCTGGGATAGACGAGAAGAGAGGAGGGGCCGCCAGGGAGCGAGCAGCGTGACATGAGAGAAAACGTATGACAGACAGACGCTTCCTGCGCTACTCTGCATGCTCGCAAGTAAGATCCCCAGTGTAAGATGCCCTGTAATGTGCCCCATGCCCTGATGCCCTAATGTGCCCCATGCCCCATAATGTGCCCAGATGTGCTATGTGCCCCATAATGTGCCCAGATGTGCTATGTGCCCCATAATGTGCCCAGATGTGCTATGTGCCCCATAATGTGCCCTGATGTGCTATGTGCCCCATAATGTGCTATGTGCCCTATAATTTTCCCTGATGTGCCCCATAATATGCCCAGATGTGCCCCGAGCCGACAATTTTTTCCCAATATAAGACATACCCCGAAAGTAAGACATAGTGGGGCTTTTAGGGATAAAAAGAAAGTAAGACACTGTCTTACTTTCGGGGAAACACGGTACCAACAGTTTCTGCTAGGTTAATCCAAAATAGGGTGTAAATAGTGTGATAACATAAAAACAAAATGTACTTTAAAGTAAGATAAAAGCATGTAAACTACAAGTAGCAAGCTTGTGCATTAAGAACGTCACTTCCAGTGTGTCTGTCTGTCCCAACGCGTAGCGTCATGCACATGTGACTTCATCAGGGGAGCAACATGATCCCTGTTGTGATTGGACACAGCGGAAGCCAATCAGCAGGTCCGGTGGCTGCGATGCCCACCCGCAAACTTTAGTAGGAGAGCCAGACCATCGTTCTGTCAGACTGGGCGAAAGAGATCTTGTGTTCCTGCTAATCAGGAGCACAGATGTCTTGCTTCCTCCAGTCAGTCCATCCCCAACACATTTAGAAAGCACCCCCTAGGAGCACACTTGACCCGTTGATCGCCCCTGATATTAACCCCTTACCTGTCAGTGTGATTTATACAGAGACAGTGTGTTTTTTTATTTAGCACTGATCACTATATTAGTGTCACCGGTCCCCAAAAAGTGTCACTTAATGTTAGAGCTGCACGATTAATCATTAAAAAATTGTGATCTAGATTCAACAACCACTCACGATCTCTATGGCGAAATTTGGGATTCTTTCATGTAACAAGTGTAGAGAGTTCTCTGCTCACTCAGCTGTCAACAGAAAAAACCTGGGCAGCCTGCCAAGTTTTTCACAACATTGTCCAGGCTAGTAGATTAACTATAAACATTGTAGCTTTTGGTTGTTAGATCAAAGGGATGAACTTCTGTGTGTAGATGAGGTCAGTTTAACTCATTAAAGACTAAACCTTTTTCTGACACTTGTTTCTTACAAAGTTAAAATCAGTATTTTTTGCTATAAAATTGCTTGGAACCCCCATACATTATATATATATTTTTAGCAACGACTCTAGGGAATAAAATGGCGATTGTTGCAATATTTTATGTCACACTGTATCTGCGTAGCGGTCTTTCAAATGCAATTTAAAAAAAAAAAAAAACTGAACAGTAAAGTTAGCCCAATTCATGACCTTTATGCTAAGCAAAAAAAATCATGATTGTCATTTTAGTCTCAAATCGTGCAGCTCTACTTAGTGTCATATTTTTCTGCCGCAATGTCGAAGTCCAGCTAAAAATGTCTGGTGGCCGCCATTACTAGTAAAAACAATAAAAAATAAATCAAAAGTCCATAAATCTATCCCAAAGTTTGTAGACGCTATAACTTTTGCACAAACCATCTTTTTTACCAAAAATACACCAGAATATTTTACCAGAATACATATTGGCCTAAATTGATAAAGAAATTAGATTTTTTTTTACATTTTTGTTATTGGAAATGTCTTATAGCAGAAAGTAAAAAATATATATATTTTTTTCAGAATTGTCGTTTTTTTTTGATTATAGCAAAAAAAAATAAAAAGCATGTGTACAAGCGGCAAGCTCGTGCACAAAGAACGTCACTTTTGGTGTGCCAGTCTGTCCTAACACTTAGCGTCACGCCCACGTGACTTTATCAGGGGAACAATGTGATCCCTGTTGTAATTGGACACAGCGAAGCCAATCAGCAGGTCTGGGGGCTGAGGTGACCAAACACCACCAAAAGAAAGCTCTATTTGTGGAAAAAAAAGGACATCGATTTTATTTGTGTACAGCACGGCCGCGCAATTGTCTGTTAAAGCAAAGCAGTGCCGTATCACAAAAAAAGGCCTGGCCAGGAAGTGGCTAAAATAAAGCTTGGAATAAAGGTCCTTGCTCAGGGTGTTATGGGGTGGAAAGATCTGTCCCCATCTCCTAATTCTTCTCCTGCATTGTCTCCTCTGTTACAGATTTCAGTGAAGAAGTGGCTTTGATAAGCTATGAATTGTCTTCACCATTACATGAATGAATGTGACTATGATGAGCTATACCATGACCTGGGTAAATGAGTACCTTCACAGACCTATTACCCATAGAATTCAAACTTCTGAGATATTAAATAAAGCCTTTTTGCACCTTAGGCTGGGCTCACACATACGTGGTCTCAGTTTCTGTGGGTGTGTATGGATTTTGTTTCACTGTAAATAAATCTCACTAAAAGCATATACAGTGTGGTCCCGGTCTACTGAGTGCAGTCATTCAGATCTGGCCATATCTGCTGCTGATTCCTGACAGAGACACACTCGTAGTGGTGTGTAGGGCCCCTTACACATTTTTAGACCTGGGTCCCCCACGCCCCGACCACCAACATTCCCCAGGGCTTGCCTATGGGCCATCCTACCAAATCCGCACACCGGCCACCTCCCCTGTACGCACTCAGCCCCCCCTCAATCCTGTATATATGTCAGCCCCCCCAAACCTGTATATTTGTCAGCCCCCCACACACACACCTGTATATAAGGCAGCCCCCCCCACACATGTATATATATGTCGCCCTACCCACACACCTGTATATTTGTCCTCCCCAAACCTGTATATATGTCAGCCCCTCTCACACCTGTATATATGTCAGCCCCCCACACACCTGTATATATGGCAGCCCCCCACACACACCTGTATATATGGCAGCCACACATACACACACACAGCACTATATATGGAAGCCCCCCTCACATCTGTATATATGGCAGCCCCCCTCACACACACCTGTATATATGTCAGCCCCCCATACACACACACCTGTATATATGGCAGCCCCAAATACACAAATCTGTACACACACAAGGCTCTGGCCCCTCTGTGTACACAAACAGCCCCCCTCCCTTTACTTCACAGCCCCTACTTCCTACCTGGTCCCAGCTCATTTTTACAAAGCTGATATGTTGCTATGAAGCACAGTACAAGCAGATCACTGTCACACGAGGGGTGCACATGCACATAGTAGCCAGAGGTGTCAGTAAAGAGCTTGATGTTTAAAATCAATGACACGAGAACTGCAGAAACTGTGAGATTGTTTCTATACTGCAGAGCACGGATCATCTTCACCCGTTCTGCATTCTTCTGGCCCCGGGCTGGCCCCTTACAGTTGTAATGGCTGTACCCCCCTGATGGCGGCCCTGCTGGTGTGCAAAAGGATCAAGGGAAAAGAACCCGTGGGGTACCCCCCAGTGCCAGGAAAGGGTCCGTCCGCTGGTAAAATCCATCATTTGGCGTGCAGTGCTGAGGTCCACCAGCAGGTGTCTCCTGGCAGTTTGTAACTGTCAGGAGAGACTTTCTCTGCTGGTGTTATATCATCATTGGCCTGCAGTAGTGCCGTCCACCAGTGGATGGATCCTGGCAGTATGGAGCAGGCAACACTTCCTGCGCTCAGGTGTTACTTGAGGACAATTACTGCACTCTTTTTTATACCCGGCAAGCCCACACATGCTTGCCTTGGTATCGTCCTTGCGCCCTGACCTGCTGGCCTGTAACCTGAACCAGAACCCGAGCCTGTACCCAATCCTGATTCCGAGCCTACCCTAATCCTGTTCCTCCTGTTCCCTTTATCCTTGCCTGTAGTCTGATCCCATTCACCTTCCCCCATCGGCTGAATTCCTGTGTATGACAGTGGCCTGGCTTACGTTTGTGTTTCTGGAACTGCCCTTCGTTTATCTGATGATCCTCTGTGTATGACCCTGGCCTGGCTTACGTTCTTGATTACGGTATTCCCCTACTGTGTATAGTTATTTATAGGTCACTGTTTGATGTATTGTCACTCTTCGGTATTGGAGGTGTTTGTGTACTTATATATCACTATCTTAATAAACATTTATATTTCACTTTACATGCGTTTTGGTTCTCTCCTTGCAGTCCACACAGTCTGGTCTTATCTGGTACATGACACCCAGAGACAACAGCATGCAATTTAAGTTGCCTCCAATGCAGGTGGTAAGGAAAGAAGGTCAAAAACCAAGACAAAGATAAAAATAAAATGGAATAAGAATAAACTGTGAACTGTGACAATGTAAACACACAAAATTAACCACTTCAATACAGGGCTTTTAAACACCCTTCCTTACCAGAGCACTTTTTGCGATTCGGCACTGCGTCGCTTTAATTAACAATTGCGCGGTCGTGCGATGTTACACCCAAACAAAATTGACGTCCTTTTTTTCCCACAAATAGAGCTTTCATTTGGTGGTATTTGATCGCCCCTGCGGTTTTTATTTTTTGCGCTATAAACAAAAGAAGAGCGACAATTTTGAAAAAAAACACAATATTTTTTACTTTTTGCTATAATAAATATCCCATTTTTTTTAAAAAAAAACTATTTTTTTCCTCAGTTTAGGTACGTATTCTTCTACATATTTTTGGTAAAAAAAATCGCAATAAGCGTATATTGATCGGTTTGCGCAAAAGTTATAGCGTCTACAAAATAGGGGATAGATTTATTGAATGCGGCGGACACTTCGGACACTTTTGACACATTTTTGGAACCATTCACATTTACACAGCGATCGTTGCTATAAAATTGCAATGATTACTGTGTAAATGTGACTGGCAGGGAAGGGGTTAACACTAGAGGGAGCTGGAGGGGTTAATGTGTTCCCTAATAGACGTGATTCTAACTGTAGGGGGAGGGGACTTAAGGGGAGGAGACCGATCATGTGATCCTCTGTACTGGGATCACATGATCGTCTCCTCCCCGCTGACAGGACGTGGAGCTGTGTGTTTGCACACACATCTCCACGGTCCCGCCCGGTCCCGTTGTTTTAACGGGCAATCGCGGGTGCCCGGCGGACATCGCGGCCGCCGGGCACTCGCACCGGGTCCCGAGCGATGCCGCGGGCGCGCGCCCGCGCCGCCGGCGGCGCGCGCGCCCCCCAGGCGGCCGGGAATCCGAGGACGTCATATGACGCCCACCCAGGATGGGAGATCCACCTTGTGGGCGTCATATGACGGCGGGCGGTGCTGAAGCGGTTAAAGAGGTTGTAATCTCCGAAAAAAAAAACCTGTAAGACAAAGGCATACTAGCTCAATATAAAATACTTACCTTAGATCGACGCTGTGGCAGTGGTCCACCGTCACTCCTGCGCAATGCTCGAGGGAGCCGCCGGTCACGAGTGAGCCATTTCTTCAGTGCTCGTGTGCTGATGATATATGGTAAATATCTCCTAAACCGTGCAGGTTTAGGAGATATTTACAGTACCTACAGGTAAGCCTTATTTTAGGCTTACCTGTATGTACAAGTGGTGTAACAGGGTTTGCAACCACTTTAACCACAATAACAATTTACACAACGATAAAGGTGGGCAGCTCAAAACTAAATGGCAGCCTACTACTCTTGCTATGTAAGTGATGATGCTGGGTATACAGGAGAGGGCGTATGCAAACAAGGAGAGAAAATCACAGTGCAAATACACCATAGTGTAGTAAGTAATAAAAGCATATACATTTATTAAACAAAAAAACTGCACTAACAGAGAGGAAAATGTACAGGTGGGTATTGTGAGTTATGGTGGAACATAAAAGTCTCACAAGGAAAGTCTCTCCAGCTTTGGCCACAGGCATGGGACAGCCTGGAAGGTAGGCACCGATCCCATTGTGGAATCCCCTGGGAAAGGCACGGGACCTGAAAGAGCCACCACGGACACAAGGAACTCCCTCATCTGACGTCAAATTCTGGGCATGCTCACCTCTTCCTCAGCCTACTATTACTTTTAATGTGCAAAGCAAGGATGAAATAGGAACACAGGTTGGGGTTTTACTACAAGGATTAGGATACTGTAAAGGATACCGCAGAGTAAAATTGGGCAGTAGAAGAACAGTTTGAGTTAGGGATAGTAGGCCTCACTGGTAAATGCCTAACTTCTATTTTCTCTATTGGGACAGAGGGTGCAATGAATGTCAGTGATAAAGTTTGAGATGGTAAAAGTGTACACTACTTTTACATAGTTTTTCTTTGAAATGATGTAGCGGGGTGCTGCGAACAAAAGACATCTTCAAGAAAAGATGGTACGTAACATGTGAATGCTTTGCTTCGACCACCCAAACTTAAATAAAGGCCCTATCAACATAAAATAAAATAAAAGTGTACTCTGAAATGAAGGTCGTTTCTCAACATAAAATAAAAACCAATATACCCCCAAAATAACTGAAAACCCCAAATCATTCTTTTTTGTTTTTCATTTTGCAGTCCTCAGCCACACTTTTATAAGGATCTGTTGACTTTTTTTTATGCCATTGATGAAATTAACAATAACCCTACAATATTACCAAATATTACTCTTGGATATCACGTATATGACTCCTGTTGGGAGAGCAGAAAGGCGATAAAAAACACATTGCAGATTTTATCTGGACCGGGAAAGATGGTTCCCAATTACTCATGCAGAGAACGTAAAAACATACTGGGCTTCATTGGAGACCAGAGCTCTGGAACCACCACATCTATAGCACAGATATTGGCTTTATATCGTTATGGACAGGTCAGTAAGGCCTTTTTTCTTTTACAATTTAAGTTGACTTCATTAAAACTGTTTATTGTGAGACGGTCTAAATTTAATTTTCAAATGTTCAGATCTAATCATATAGCAATGGCCTTACCAGCCAGGACCATTGTTGATGGTCTTCAATACCATATATCACCTATATATAATATCATTTTAACAATTATACACTGGCAATTTGATAATGATTAACACTTATAGCTATATGACTCGAGAAATTCTTACCTGTTCCAGATGCCATGGCACCATGGGGTTTGAATTATGTAATTAGAACACAAACACGTCCCATCATGTTCTGGGACAATCAGTATCAGCATTGACACCCTCCATGGTGTTTAATTCTGGGTGATTAAGTGATTAAAGCAGAGCTCCACCCTAAAGGGGAACTTCCGCCCATCGGAACCCCCCCTCCGGCGCCACAATTGGCACCTTTCAGGGGGGAGGAGGGTGCAGATACCTGTATAATAGAGGTATCTGCACCCACTTGCGGGTATAGTTAGCTGCAGATTCTGCGGCTACCTGCGCCACTTCCTTTCCCCCACGCTGTCTGCTGGGTAACACACGGGTCCCAGAGACAGCAGGGACTATCCATATTGCGCAGCGGGACTCATTAGGGAGCCAGGAAGTGAAGCCGCAAGGCTTCACTTCCTGATTCCCACACTGAAGATGGCTGCGGCAGCACCCAAGAGCCGAGTGACAGTTCGGCTTCGGGTGCTGACATCGTGGGCTCGCCGGACAGGTAAGTGTCTATATTTTAAAAGTCAGCAGCTGCAGTATTTGTAGCTGCTGACTTTAAAAAAATAAAATAATTTCGGCGGAACTCCCACTTTAAGTTAAGTGATAAAGAGATTAAGTTAAGTCCCATGTGGAATTAAATGATGGGGCTTCATTCTGTCACTTATTAGAACAGAGGAAGCTACTTGGATAAGTGTCAAAACATCTTTTGTGTTATAGAACAAGTCCAGCTCAATGTGATCAATTAATACTATTTAAGTGTAGCAAGATCCCAGGCATCCTACAGTCTAACAAGAACCTCCAGGGCCAGAGATAGCTGACATCCTTCTGTATATGGTGGGTTGCATGTCATAGTGGGTGCAATGCAAGGTAGATTGATTGAGCACCAGACACTTCTTGAATGCAAAAGAAATTTTATCTTTTAACTTTGGGAGAGAGGGTTAGGGCCAGGACACCCTTGCAAGAATAATTGGCAGACTCCGAGACTTCAACACGAGAACAGCCATTTAGGAAAAGGCATCCAGCAAGACACCACATCTGCATGTATAGGAATGCTGTCTCCCATGGCAACAGTCTTTAACAGTTCCTAACACAAAGTGTAACAGTTTCTTCACTTCAACTACAATCACTTCTTGTAGTTCTTCAGTCCACTGAGCTCCCAGTCTCCCACTAGACTAGATGATTCTCTGTCACTGAATCCCCTGAGTTCCTCCAATCTTCACGGTGGTATCTTCCTCAAACGTCACCCCCGCCTCGCTGCTGGGTCCCTAGCTTGGCACTCAAGATTCACCCAACTGGCCTGCTCGGACCCTAGCTTGACACACAAGGCTGCTATGCAAGCGTCACCTCCGCTGGCTGGGTCCCTGGCTTGATACCCACGGAAGTTTCCTGATTCTTGGTGAGAATACTGCTCTGGTACTTGCTTCAGCTACTCACTGTGGTACCTGGTAATAAGGTGGTTGGTCCCTTAGTGGCAATAGCTTCCCTTCTACCTCCAACCACGTCAGGTTCTCCGGCCGGGAGAACCGTCACTTCTGGTTGGACTGCAAGCCACAATCCCAACCCTGCACTGTTCTCTTGCTTCGGGATAGGCCCTCAGACAGCCTAGCAGCCAGGTGTGCCCGGGATAGGCCCAAACTCTGGCCTAGCAGCCTGGACAATACAACACATGTCCACCCAGACAGCCGTCCAGGTGGCACAAAACACTGATCACCTGACTCCACCCAAATATATAGGTTCTCCCAGCAGGCCAAGGGATTCAAGAAAACCCCTACCCATTGGCTGGGATACCCCATACACCCATAATATGACCTTGCATTGCCATTCTCATATCTAGCCACACCGGCCACCTAGCGGCAAAAGAGAGAAGTGCAGCAATTATAGACTTGAAGTGAAATCAATAGATCCTTAACAATTAGCCAAGGCAGCTATACCTGGCAGATACATTTAGGAGCAACCCTGCCTAAACAACAGGGTGCTACATAAGTGGTCCATAAAGTGAACTTGGAGAGGAGTTATTAAATTTGGGGTCATCACAAAGGACAAGGGGGCATTCTTTATGTCTTGAGGAAAAGATATTTAATCTCCAAATATGGAAAGACTTATTCACAGTAACAGCTGTGAAAATGTGGAATAGACTCCCTCAAGAGCCGGTTCTGGCCAACTTAGTAAATTGCTTTAAAAAAAAAAAAAAAGCTGTGATTATTTCCTAAATGTACATAATTTAACTGAATACTAATATTTATAGGTAAAGTTGATCCAGGTAGTATCCAATTGCCTCTTGGGGATCAGGAAGGATTTTTTACCCCGCTGGAGCAAATTGTATCATGCTTTAGTTAGTGTTTTTGCCTTCCTCAACTGTGGGTACAGAATAGTATATATGGAGGTTTTCTATTTGTGTGTGTGTGTGTTTTTTTTCCGATTGGTTAACCTGGACTTGTGTCTTTTTTCAACCAGATTAACTATGTAACTGTGTACTACCTACAAAAAATAATGAATTTTTGGAAATTATTGGAATTCAATTTTTTGCCTTTTTTATTTATTGTTAAACAAAAAAAAAAATACAAAATATATAAATTAGCTTGCCTTTTGGGTTATTTATTTTTTATGGTTTTATCACATCATCTGTAATCGTGATCAGTAGAAAAAGTAAAATTGGAAAACAGACTTCAAGGGCTGCCACTATAATCCCAATGGGGAAAAAAGGGGGTACTCGAAAGTATAAATAAAATATCAACATTTATTAAATATCATCATAAAAACATGTCACAAAGACAAGTGCATAGATATGTCACTATACATATACATTCTCCCATCTATTACAGATATTGCTAAACAAGGAAACCTGTACGAGTGGCCTCAAAAATATTGAGTGTATTCCTTTAGAATAGTCTTCTATCTGAAGGCCAACCAACGGGATCACAATGCCGGCACCAATAGATCACTACGTGTTTTGCTTAAAGCGTCCTCGGGAGATCCTTTTGGTACATGACCAAAATATGGGAAGCATGAGGCACCCAAGCCACCGTGAAGGGGAAGGGAGAGAGAAAATCTTACTTGACCTGCTCCGAGGAAAGTATAGATGGGCATTAAACAGCCAAATGAAGGGCCTATGGGATGGTGAGCCCAAAGACTTCCGTCGCTTTAACAAGCCGGACAGGGTATGTGGAATAATAAGTCCAATTTAGGTATTTTAAATGAATAAAGTAGTGTAGAAGCCCTGTCTGCGGTTCCCTGGGTGCCGGTCCTTGTTGCCAAACAATACTCCCCACCATGGGGTAAATTTGATTTATTATACCACATACATAGATTAGGGCACCGGACGCATGGATAGGGGGTGGAACCCCTGCGCCCCTAGTGGACAGGCTCCTACTGGCCCAGATCCTCTTCTTCTCTGGTTCCAGCTTCTGGCCACTCCCTCCTGCTGAGTTAGTAAGTAAGTGGGCACAATGATTTAAGTCAAATGCCGTATATATATCCTGTAATAGTATTTTAAAAATAATAATGAGCCAGGCTGTTTTTTTTTCTTTGTAAATGTACTTTTTGAATAAGGACATCCTACAGCAAGAATAAAAAAAAAACCAACAACAACATATGTATAGAGATTACCCCCCCCCCCTCCCCCAAATGCATGACAGAGTTTTTGAGTCTGATTAGAATCTTAACACCTTCCGGATTGGCCTATAGTGCAATTTGTTTCAAATTAGTTTTTAACAAATTTCGACAAATTCATTCATTCGGAAATATCCAAATTAACGAAAAGCTGTTTAATGTATTTTTCTGAATATTCGTAAATTTGAATATTCATGAATTTGTAAATTTGAAAATCCGAAAACCCGAAAATTAGAAAATCTGAAATAATAACTAACTAATAATAACTTAACTATTACTAACTATTAAATTAGAGGTATTGGAATTTCCTTTCAAATTTGACGGTTAGTGAATGGAGCGTGAATCTATCGTAACAAATTAATAATAATAAATAATAATAAAAACTTTTTATTACTATTATTATTATTTATTATTAATTCGTTATTTCAGGTAATTAGTAACTTCATATAAATTCATATTTATTATATTCACTAACAGCCAAATTTGAAATGAAATTCCAATACCTATAATTTAATAGTTGGTTATTATTAATTAGTTACTTAATGTTTCAAATTTTCGGATTTTCTTTCATATTTTAGAATTTTAGAATTGTGAAACTAAAACGAAAACTTACAAATGTTTTGGAAGTGCACGTGTCTAACAGCCGGGCGGTGGCTTTGAGAGCCTCACTGCACATCATACAGTGGGGCCGCGCAGCAGTGCAATCTGTCACAGACTATCGACTGATCAGATTACCGGCTCGCTGTGGTACCAATCACATCAATCACAGCAGCTCACATGACAGTTGTACACAATGGATGGTTTCCTTTCACTACATCCAATGTGTACAATTGTGTGGCTAGTTGTGATTGGTCAGTTTGATCACATGGTACAGACAGGGCCAATCACAGCCCATCTGTACTATATGATTAGCTTTGACCAATCACAGCTAATCACAACAAAAAAAACTGAATGAATAATTTTCATTCAGTAAAATACTTGCATATAGCATGTAATTTACTTGTATAAGCAAACATAATGTGTAAAAAAAATCCTGATCACTTCCCCAGAGTAGTACAATGTTACTATGGTAACATTATATTACTCTAGTCACAGTGTGTTAATAAAACAAATTGTAAAAACAAATAAAAACGATGTAATACTGTCACCAGTCAGTTCCCTGATCACCGCCACACCAGTTATATGATGATCCAGTAGTGCACTGGTGACAGTATGTAGAAAAAAAAGGGAATTTTTTTTATTTCTTCCTTTTCAAAAAACTTATGATAAAAAAGTACAACTTCAAAAAACCGGCCATGCCTCTTACTAAATACCTTGGACTATCTACTTCATAAAAAGTGGTCATTTGGGAGAAATTTGTACTGTCCTGGTATTTTCGGGCCTCAAAAAATGAGAGGATTGATCGATTTTCAAATATTTATCCCTAGTTTGTGGATTCTATAACCTTCCTACAGACTAAATAATATACACTGATTTGGGTTATTTTCACCAAATAAATGTAGAAGAACAATTAGTTTTTTTGCAAAAAATTTGTAATAGAAATGAAGACATTTTTTTCAAAATTTCCAGTATTTTTTTCATTTATTAAAAAAAAAAAAAAAAGGCAGTTTGGGTACAGTGTTACATGAATGCCTAATGGCCTTTCAAAGCACAACAGCACTGAAAGCTGAAAATTGTCCTGGGCAGTAGGGATGGGCCCGGTGTTCGATTCGAACCCACGTTCGAATCGAGCACCGGGCGTTCGCCCGCTCGGCGAGCCCAGAACTATTTGGGCTATTCGCATTACATTCGTGTGATGCGAGCGGCCCGCAATGCATTGCGCCAGTCGCAGTGCATTGCTGGCTGATGATTGGCCAAGCATGCACTGTGACCCCGCATGCTTGGCCAATCACAGCGCCGGCAGCGAGGAGAGCAATAATTGGCTACAGTCAGGATGCCTGTAGCCAATTATAGCTCAGGGGCTTTAGTACACCCCCCACTGTATAAAAAGCAGCCGCGCCGGCGGCCTAGTGCACTGTGTTCCGGCTGTGATTCTGATATAGGCAGACTGCTGATGCTGATGCTGATTCATTATCATTATCATACTGATCATTTGAATATATATTCATTCTGCTGATTGCACTGCTGCTGACAGTATCTGCAGTGCTGTGCTGTTTCATACATTTTGCTGTGCTGACACTGCTGAGTGGTGACATTATCTGCTGCTGAGTCTAACTTTATCTGCTGTGATTCTGGGGATTAGTCTGGTGTGTGCGTGCTGTTAGTACAGCATTGCAGTATCACCTTCTGGCCTATTGTGATCTAAGGCAGCCAGGGATTTATAGGAGCTAGCGTGTGTTTCTGCTGTGTTAGTAGAGCACACATAAAACCACCTCAGCCTCTCTATCTGTCATAAGGCCCTGTTGTTGTCATCTAAGTCAGGCAGGCATTTATAGGAGCTAGCGTGTGTCTGCTGTGTTAGTACAGCACACATAAAACCACCTCAGCCTCTATATCTGTCATAAGGCCCTGTTGTTGTCATCTAAGGCAGGCAGGCATTTATAAGAGCTAGCGTGTGTGTCTGCTGTGTTAGTACAGCACACATAAAACCACCTCAGCCTCTCTATCTGCCATAAGGCCCTGTTGTTGTCATCTAAAGCAGCCTCTATCTGCCGTAAGGCCCAGTTGTTGTCATCTAAGGCAGCCAGGCATTTATAGGAGCTAGCGTGTGTCTGCTGTGTTAGTACAGCACACATAAAACCACCTCAGCCTCTCTATCTGCCATAAGGCCCTGTTGTTGTCATCTAAGGCAACCTCTATCTGCCGTAAGGCCCAGTTGTTGTCATCTAAGGCAGCCTCTATCTGCCGTAAGGCCCAGTTGTTGTCATCTACGGCAGCCAGGCATCTACAGGAGCTAGCGTGTGTGTCTGCTGTGTTTGTACAGCACACAAAAAAACACCTCAGCCTCTCTATCTGCCATAAGGCCCTGTTGTTGTCATCTAAGGCAGCCTCTATCTGCCGTAAGGCCCAGTTGTTGTCATCTAAGGCAGCCTCTATCTGCCGTAAGGCCCAGTAGTTGTCATCTAAGGCAGCCAGGCATCTACAGGAGCTAGGGTGTGTTTCTGCTGTGTTAGTACAGCACACATAAAACCACCTCAGCCTCTCTATCTGACATAAGGCCCTGTTGTTGTCATCTAAGGCAGCCTCTATCTGCCGTAAGGTCCAGTTGTTGTCATCTAAGGCAGCCAGGCATCTACAGGAGCTAGCGTGTGTGTCTGCTGTGTTAGTACAGCACACATAAAACCACCTCAGCCTCTCTATCTGCCGTAAGGCCCAGTTGTTGTCATCTAAGGCAGCTTCTATCTGCCGTAAGGCCCAGTTGTTGTCATCTAAGGCAGCCAGGCATCTACAGGAGCTAGCGTGTGTGTCTGCTGTGTTAGTACAGCACACATAAAACCACCTCAGCCTCTCTATCTGCAGTAAGGTCCAGTTGTTGTCATCTAAGGCCGCCTTTATCTGCCGTAAGGCCCAGTTGTTGTCATCTAAGGCAGCCTCTATCTGCCATAAGGCCCAGTTGTTGTCATCTAAGGCAGCCAGGCATCTCCAGGAGCTAGCGTGTGTGTGTCTGCTGTGTTAGTACATCACACATAAAACCACCTCAGCCTCTCTATCTGCCATAAGGCCCTGTTGTTGTCATCTAAGGCAGCCTCTATCTGCCGTAAGGCCCAGTTGTTGTCATCTAAGGCAGCCTCTATCTGCCGTAAGACCCAGTTGTTGTCATCTAAGGCAGCCTCTATCTGCCGTAAGACCCAGTTGTTGTCATCTAAGGCAGCCTCTATCTGCCGTAAGGCCCTGTTGCTGTCATCTAAGGCAGCCATCTGCAGGAGTTAGTGTGTGTGCTGTGTGACTCCAGCACAATATACACTACCCACTACAATGCCTGGAAGACCGCCAAGGAGAGGCAGACAGTCCCGAGGCAAGAACACAGGGCAAGCAAGCTCTGTGTCTAGAGACAACAGTGCTGGTCGTGGACGTGGTCGTGCATCGTCATCAGCCCGTGGCCATGGGACACGCTTGTCCTTGTTTTCGGCAGCTGGACATGTTGAGCCGCATCATGCCGAAGGCTTGGTAGAATGGATGACCAAGCCCTCCTCATCCTCCTCATCCTCTCTCACCCAGGCTCAGGGTACTGGCAAAGCAGCTGCCAACGCGTACTCAATGGCATCATCAGGCACCCCTTCCCTAGACCCACCATGTCCTCCTGAGGAGTCCCCCGAACTGTTTGAACACAGTGTTGGGTACATGCTCCAGGAGGATGCCCAAAGTTTTGAAGGCTCGGATGATGATACCCAGCTAGAGGAAGGCAGTAGCGTGAGCGCAGAGAGAGGGGATGCTCAAGGACAGCAATCTGGCAGTCATGTTCCACCAGCTGCAGCTTACTGCCAGGTTTGCTCCAGTGGTGAAGAGGGAGGGGATGATGAGGTCACTGACTCCACGTGGGTGCCTGAAGGGAGAGAGGAGGAGGAGGAGGCGGCACATGTCCAACGAGGCAGGATGCCCTCTGGAGGCCAGCTAGAGGCCAGCACACCAACTGAATCACACCGCAGAGCTCCGTCTGTGCAGGGCGCTGCCTCTGCACGTTATTACAAAAGTTCTTTGGTGTGGGCCTTTTTTGAGACGAGTGCATCAGATCGCACCACTGCTATTTACAACATATGTCTCAAGCGTATCTCGCGTGGCCAAAACATCAGCCGCTTGGGTACCACAAGCATGACCAGACATATGTCGACCTGCCATGCAGCTCGTTGGCAAGCGCACATTAAAGACCCACACCAAAGAACAAAGCGTACCTCTCCTTGCTCCTCATCAGCTGGGATCTCCAACCCCACTATATCTTCAGTCCTCTCTGAAAGCTGCTCTGAGAGGAATGAAGGTGTAGAATTAGGTGTGTCACAGCCAAGTACTTGCGGGCACTCTGTTAGCAGTACACCGACGTCCGATTCTACCAGGCAAATTTCCCTGCCCCAGCTGCTGGACCGTCGAAAAAAGTTTACTCCCAGCCATCCACATGCCCAGCGGTTGAATGCTAGCTTGGCTAAATTTCTAGCACTTCAACTGCTGCCTTTTCAGTTGGTAGACTCGGCCCCCTTCCGTGAGTTTGTTCAATGTGCGGTTCCTCAGTGGCAGGTTCCCAAACGCCACTTTTTCTCACGGAAGGCGATTCCGGCTCTCTACCGGCATGTGGAAGGCAATGTCCATGCCTCGCTGGACAGGGCGGTCAGCGGGAAGGTGCATATTACCGCTGACTCATGGTCCAGCAGGCATGGACAGGGACGTTACCTGTCTTTCACGGCTCATTGGGTCACTCTTTTGGCAGCTGGGAGGGATGCAGGACAAGGTGCAGTAGTGTTGGAGGTTGTTCCGCCACCACGCCTCCAAAATGCTACTACTGGTTGTGACACACCTCTCTCCTCCACCCCCTCCTCTTCTTTTCCTCCATGGCCTCTTCGAGTGCTCTGTCCTCGGAACCAGCGGTGCTCCGTAAGCGTACAAGGGGCTACGCAAGTACGCAGGCAAAAAGCCGTGCTTGCGCTGGTGTGTTTGGGGGACAGGAGCCACACTGGGGCAGAGGTTCTGTCAGCTCTGCAGGGGCAGGCCAGAGGTGGTTGACGCCACACCAGCTTAAGCCAGGAATGGTGGTTTGTGACAATGGCACCAACCTCCTCTCTGCCCTGCGACAGCTGACCCATGTGCCCTGTATGGCTCACGTCCTCAACCCGGTGGTGCAGCGGTTCTTGGGCAGATACCCAGGCTTACAGGATGTCCTGAGGCAGGCCAGGAAAGTCTGTGTGCATTTCCGTCGATCGTATAATGCCAGTGCTCGGCTGGCTGAGCTGCAAAAGGAGTTGAACCTGCCCAAGAACCGCCTTATATGTGACATGCCCACCAGGTGGAACTCAACGTTGGTCATGCTGCAGCGACTGCACACGCAGCAGAGGGCCATCAATGAGTACCTGTGCAACTACGGCAGCAGGACAGGGTCAGGGGAGCTTGGATTTTTTTCCCCACGCCAGTGGAGCATGATCAGGGATGCATGCACTGTCCTGTCACCATTTGAGTAGGCCACGAGGATGGTGAGCAGTGACAGTGCATGCATCAGTGACACTGTACCTCTTGTCCACCTGTTGGAGCATACGCTGCGTGGGATAATGGACAGGGCACTTGAGGCAGAACAGAGGCAGGAAGAGGAGGACTTCCTTGCCTCTCAAGGCCCCCTTTATCCAGACAGTGTTCCTTCTCTCCCACCCATCACACAGGAAGAGGATGAGGAGGATTGTGTGAGCATGGAGGTGGAGCCTGGCACTCAGCATCAGCAGCAGCAGCAGTCTTTTAGGGATGATTTACAGTCCCAACAAACCAGTGGACTTGTACGTGGCTGGGAGGAGGTGGCTGCCGATCATGTCGTCCTCAGTGACCCAGAAGACCTATGTTGCATGGCCTCCCTGATCCTGCAAATCCTGTGGAAGGATCCTCGTATTTTTTGGATCAAGGAGAGGGACCATTACTGGCTGGCCACTCTCCTTGATCCACGGTACAAGGGTAAGGTTGCGGACCTTATCTTGCTGTCGCAGAGGGAGCAGAGGATGAGACATCTCAGGGAGGCCTTGCAGAAAGGTCTGTGCAACGCAATCCCAGAGACTGGGAGGTTACAAACTCCTGGTCCTGGATGACGAGTTGCTGAGGCTTCAGTCAGTAGCAGAAGGAGCGGTGGGAAGGTGGACGTCTGACCGATGCGTTCAGACAATTTTTTAGTCCGCAGCCCCAAGGTATGATCGGTTCCAGCAACCATCGCCAGCGTCTGATATACATGGTGCAGGAATACCTAGGGGCAAGGTCAGACTTGGACACCTTTCCCACCAAAAATCCTCTGGCTTACTGGGTCTTGAGGATCAATCACTGGCCAGAGCTTGCACAGTATGCAATTGAGCTACTGGCCTGTCCTGCATCCAGTGTTCTTTCCGAACGCACATTCAGTGCTGCTGGATGCTTTGTCACCGATCACAGGGTGTGCCTGTCCACCGACTCGGTTGATCGACTGACCTTCATAAAGATAAATCAGTCTTGGATCACCACCAGCTACCAGGCACCTGAATCGGATATAACTGAATAATTTATAATGTCACATCCCTTCAAGACTGCCTATGCTGATGCTGAGTGACCGTCCTGTTATGTTCACTGACTATCCTCTTCCTCCTCAATGATCCATTCCTTGATAGCTTGGAAGAACATTTTTGTTTCTGGGTGCCACCACACCAGTGGCTAAGGCCCAATTTTTCAGCCCCTGTTTAACAGGGGCGTGTAATTACAATTTTTTTAAGCAATGCTTTGCAACAGGTCTGACTGCTGTGCTCCAAGTACAGTATATGTGAGGGGTTGCAGTGTTGTGGCACCAGCACCAGTGGCTAAGGCACAATTTTTCAGCCCCTGTTTAACAGGGGCGTGTAATTACAATTTTTTAAGCAATGCTTCGCAACAGGTCTGACTGCTGTGCTCCAAGTACAGTATCTGTGAGAGGTTGCAGTGTTGTGGCACCAGCACCAGTGCCTAAGGCCCAATTTTTCATCCCCTGTTTAACAGGGGCGTGTAATTACAATTTTTTATGCAATGCTTTGCAACAGGTCTCATTGCTGTGCTCAGAGTACAGTATCTGTGAGGGGTTGCAGTGTTGTGGCACCAGCACCAGTGCCTAAGGCCCAATTTTTCAGCCCCTGTTTAACAGGGGTGTGTAATTACAATTTTTTATGCAATGCTTTGCAACAGGTCTCATTGCTGTGCTCAGAGTACAGTATCTGTGAGGGGTTGCAGTGTTGTGGCACCAGCACCAGTGCCTAAGGCCCAATTTTTCAGCCCCTGTTTAACAGGGGCGTTTAATTACAATTTTTTAAGCAATGCTTCGCAACAGGTCTGACTGCTGTGCTCCAAGTACAGTATCTGTGAGGGGTTGCAGTGTTGTGGCACCAGCACCAGTGCCTAAGGCACAATTTTTCAGCCCCTGTTTAACAGGGGCGTGTAATTACAATTTTTTAAGCAATGCTTCGCAACAGGTGTGACTGCTGTGCTCCAAGTACAGTATCTGTGAGAGGTTGCAGTGTTGTGGCACCAGCACCTAAGGCCCAATTTTTCAGCCCCTGTTTAACAGGGGCGTGTAATTACAATTTTTTATGCAATGCTTTGCAACAGGTCTCATTGCTGTGCTCAGAGTACAGTATCTGTGAGGGGTTGCAGTGTTGTGGCACCAGCACCAGTGCCTAAGGCCCAATTTTTCAGCCCCTGTTTAACAGGGGTGTGTAATTACAATTTTTTATGCAATGCTTTGCAACGGGTCTCATTGCTGTGCTCAGAGTACAGTATCTGTGAGGGGTTGCAGTGTTGTGGCACCAGCACCAGTGCCTAAGGCCCAATTTTTCAGCCCCTGTTTAACAGGGGCGTGTAATTACAATTTTTTAAGCAATGCTTCGCAACAGGTCTGACTGCTGTGCTCCAAGTACAGTATCTGTGAGGGGTTGCAGTGTTGTGGCACCAGCACCAGTGCCTAAGGCACAATTTTTTCAGCCCCTGTTTAACAGGGGCGTGTAATTACAAATCTTGATCTAATAGTTCACAGCAGGGCCCATTCCTGCGCCCACCAAGAGTAACTGTGAGGGCTTACAGTCTTGTGGCAACACCGTCCACCACCAAAGGCCCAATTTTTCAGCCCCTGTTTAACAGGGGCGTGTAATTACAAATCTTGATCTAATAATTCTCAGCAGGGCCCATTCCTGCGCCCACCAAGAGTAACTGTGAGGGCTTACAGTCTTGTGGCAACACCGTCCACCACCACCACCAAAGGCCCAATTTTTCTGCCCTGTTCAACAGGTGCATGCAATTACAAATCTTGATCTAATAATTCACAGCAGGGCCAATTCCTGTGCCCACCAAGAGTAACTGTGAGGGCTTACAGTGTTGTGGCTACACCAACATCTAATGGGGCAAATTTCTGCAGAGTATATACGGCAGGCCCCTACTTTCAAACATCCAACTTACAGGTGAAACCTGTACAGTATACAGGTTAAAAATGTACCTGTTCAGATTCTACTTAAGAACAAACCTACAGTCCCTGTCTTGTTTGCACCGCCTGTATACTGCTGTTCAGAGTATATAGGGTTGTAGGTATAGGGTTTTATTTTGGGTGCGGGGTTCCCCTTAATATCCAAACAAGACCCAAAGGGGCTGGGGTGGGGGGGCGGGGTGATGGGGTAGCCATGCCATTTTTCTCAAGGATTTTCAGCCATATTGCCAGGACAAGACATGACATTAAAGCCGCAAGCGGTTTTTAATGGCTTCTTTTTTTCCTTTACAAATGTCATTTTGTGCAGGGACAGTTCTAAACACGGGAAACACATGCCACTTCACAGGCATATTTTAGACACCCCCCAGGTACCATATTTAAAGGAATATTTCACTTTTTTTTTCACTTCATGCATCATTAAAATGACTGCTCCCGAAAAAACGTCAGTTTTTAAAACTTCTTTTTGCATTGATATTTGTCCCCTAGGGCAGGTCCCGGGTCCCCAATCCTGTTTTATGACATTAACATGCATATTGGTAATTATAATTAGCACTTTTGATTCCGAACGTTCGCGTCCATTGTAACGAATAGGGTTAGAAAATTTGCACAAACTTTCGGTCCGTTCAAAGGTTCTGCTGTGAACCGAACCCGGGGGTGTTCGGCTCAACCCTACTGGGCAGGAAGGGGGTAATAATTCAAAATACAATTTTAAAAATGGCGTGAGGTCCCTCAGGAATTCCTTGGTTTTGAAGTGAAGTCCATGCAAAAAAAAAATGCGTGAGGTCCCTCTAAAAATCCATTCCAGACCCTTAACCTGAGCATGCAGCCTGACTGGCCAAGAATGGTGGGGACAAGAGTCACATGCTCTCAACATGTGGATTGAGCTTTGCCAGGGAGGACCCTCTCAGCAAAGCACTTTGTCTTTCAATTGATAAGGACAAGGGCCCCATCCCCCCACTCCCTGTCCAGGTTAATGTAATTTCCCAAATTTAACCATGTGGCCATATAATGGTAATGATGTAACCCACTCCATTACCCGCCCATTTGCTTACATGGCCATGAACTGTAAATTAATGGGTTATGTCAGTGGTTGGTAAGGAAACAGCGGGTGCAAGCAGCTGCTGGTTCCATAGCAACCACTGAACGCCCAATCCACGCTGAACACCCTAAATGTTTGGCTTTTGCGTGATCGTCTGAATTAGCGTTCAGACCAAACACTAAGCTCCTCCCTAATTAGAACTCATCACTGATTACAAAACGCTTCTGCTGAAAACCAGAATGTAATGTTTGGCCAGCCAGGTCCACCGTGTTTTTATATATCATGCAGCTTTGTAGCATTGTCAATTCATGTTTTATAGATCAGTTATGCTGCAACCAGTCCATCACTGAAAGACAGGAGGGTTTTCCCAACCTTATTCCGGATGCTTCAAAATGATTTTGTAATTTATTCTAACTTGGCTCAAATGCTGAAGTACTTTGGTTGGACCTGGATAGGAATTATTAGATCTGATGATGACAGCGGGAGAGAAGAGTATATGGTTTTGAGGAAAGTCATGAATCTCTATAAAATTTGCATTTCTTTTAAATTAGAATTTGATGGCCGGGCATCCATGCTTAGATATTTAGATGAACAGGCACATTCTATTAAACAAGGATCTGTCAATGTCATTGTAATCTGTGGGACGTTGTTTGATTTTGAGACTATGTTTGTACATTATATAAGAGGTTATGTAGAAGACGGAACGATCATCTTTAGTCCTGTTTGGGCGGCAAACATTGTCCTCATTGGTAAACACCCAGAAATATTTAATTGTAGTTTGTCCTTCGGGGCCAAGTCCACAAGTATTGCAGAATTTCAGAATTTTGTTGATGAATTCCAACCTCATAAAAAGCCAGACGACAAATTACTTGAAGATCTGTCGATGATTGAATTTGGTTGTTCTTCTGTAGATAAACACAAAAATCTTCTCTTTGAATATTTATATAAAAGGTCACTTCATGAGTGCAATGGCACAGAACATATTACTGATATCCAACACTTCTTCCATGGCGGTAATGCCCACCAAGTGTATCTCGCAGTTTACTCTATGGCCACCGCCTTACATGATATGCTTGGATTCATGAAGACATCTGAAAGCCATTTATATGACTTTAATCACCAGGTGAGTGCAGCCTACATAGAGTAAAGCATATCTGAATCACTTTTTCCCTTTTATTTTATCTTTGTAACCCAGCAAATAACTCTCACTACTTGTCCCTGGGTGGCTTCACTAAGTTCTCCACTGTATCTATGGAGGAATTCATGCTTGCCAGCCAGGCTAGACTTGAAACATGTCTTCCTATTTTTTTTGGGAGTAATGGGATTAGCAGTTTATATAAGAAAGATAACATTGTTTCACTTCCAGCTCAGTTCATGGGAAATGATAACATCACATTTCTGGCAAGATCAACAGTTTTTTTTGTTCTTGCTAAAAATGAAAACGAATGCAGCCACCACATCCAAGGACTGGTAAGCTGCAATACATTTCATTTATTGATATATTTTAATGTCCTTAACCATGCATGTTAGGTAATGTGCAAGTGTAACTGGACATCTGCAGAGCGAAAAAAAGTAGTTTCTTTTCGATTCATTATTTAAATAATTTAGTTAGTTAAATTCGGTAAATTCATTTAATTTGTTTTCGTTTCATTTATTCGTTTTCTAATTCTGAATTCTGTTGAATTTAATTCAATTTGTCTGAATTTGAAAAATTCAAATTGGCATTCAAATGTATTCTATTCTAAATTTATATTTTGGAAAACGATTATATTCTTTCTATTTTATTAAATTTCATTCTCTTATTTTATTCAATTTTATTCTATCCTTTACTTTAATATGCTATTCTTAACTATTCAAATTTATTCTATTCGAATTCAAATTTATTCTATTCAAAACTCCCAAAAAAAATCAAAAATTTTTGTGGGCAGATGCTTATATTCTTTCTATTTTTATTCAATTCTGTTCTAGTTTATTGTTTTTTTATATTCTCTTTTTCTATTCTATTATTTTCTATTTTATTCTTTTCTATTCTAAACTATTCTATTAAAATTCGAATTCTGTTCAAAATTCGTATTTTGAAAGATAGTTATATTTTTTCTATTATTATATTCTATTCTATTGAAGTCTATTCTATTTTTTAATTCTATTCTTTTCGATTCCATTATATAAATTTTTTCCATTCTATTCTAATCTATTCTATTCAAATTAATTCAATTTAAAATAAAAATTTTGTAAGTCAGTGCCGTTTACAAAAGAAAGATAACATTGTTTTGCTTCTAGCTTAGTTCATGGGAAATGACAACGACATCACATTTCTGGCAAGATCAACATGTTTTTTTTGTTCTTGCTGAAAATGAAAACTAATGCAGCCACCACATCCAAGGACTGGTAAACTGCAATACATTTAATTTATTGATATATTTTAATGTCCTTAACCATGCATGTTAACTAGGCCCAGAATAATTCGCCCCCTCAATGACCAGGCCATATTTTTCGCGATAAGGCACTGCACCGCTTTAACTGACAATTGCACGGGCGTGCGACACTGCAAAAATTATGTTCTTTTTTTCCTTCAAGCAGAGCTTTCTTTTGGTGGTATTTGATCACCTCTGCGTTTGTTTTATTTTTTGCGCTATAAACAAACAAAGACTGACAATTTTGAAATTTTTTTTTTTTTACTTTTTGCTATAATACATATACAAAAAATAAAAATAAAAAAACCAATGTATTCATCAGTTTAGGCCTATATATTCTTCTTCATATTTTTGGTAAAAAAAAATCGCAATAGGCATATATTGATTGGTTTGCGCAAAAGTTATAGCGTCTACAGACTATGGGATAGATTTTTTTTTATTGTTTTTACTGGTAATGGTGGCAATCTGAGATCTTTAGGCCCCTTTCACACTGCGGTGGTGCGAGCGTTGGCAGTAAAGCAGCGCTATATTTAGCGCTGCTTTACCATAATTTTAGCAGCGGTATTCGGCCACTAGCGGGCGGTTTTAACCCCCTGCTAGCGGCCGAAAAAGGGTTATTGCCGGCGGTACTGTCGTGCTGCCCCATTGATTTCAATGGGGAGGAGAGGTATAGGAGCGGTGAATACACCGCTGCTTCACCGCTTCAAAGATGCTGCTAGCAGGACTTTTTTTACCGTCCTGCTAGCGCACCGCTCCAGTGTGAAAGCCCTCCGGCTTTGACACTGGAGGGAAAGGCCCCACTTTTTTCAGGTGCTATGCAGGCGCTATTTTTAGTGCTGTAGCGCCTGAAAAATACTTTGGTGTGAAAGGGGCCTTAGTGGGACTGCGACATTGCGGCGGACAAATCTGACCGGAATAAGTCCAGCCCTCCAGAAAACACGAGGTCCATGGCTCAACAAGGGTTCATTAAAACTGCATTATAGTTTCAATAAAATTTTGTCCTCCTGCAGAAGTTGCACCGATATATACAAGCTTCATACTACTTTTCCGAAAACACTTCACATGAATACTTTAATGAAGACCGAGAATTTGTTACACAATATGTTATCCAAAACCATTTATTAGTCAACAAAACTATTCTCACTACTGATGTTGGATTATTTGAGCAATCTATTTCCAGAGAGCAGAGCATTTTTATCAATGCAAGTTTAATAAAATGGAAGAATCACCAAAAAGAGGTAAGATTAACCACTTCAGCCCCGGAAGGATTTACCCCCTTCCTGACCAAGCCCTTTTTTGCGATACGGCACTGCGTCGTTTTAACTGGCAAATTTAACTGTGCGATGTTGTACCCAAACAAAATTGACGTTGTTTTTTCCCCACAAATAGAGCTTTCTTTTGGTGGCAATTGATCACCTCTGTGTTTTTTTTGCGCTATCAAAAAACAAAGAGTGACAATTTTGAAAAAAAAAAGCAATTTTGGGACGTACTAAACTGCATATCGGGATGATGGGACAATTGGATTATTGGCTGCAATACTCAGAACTCTCGCTAGATGTCAGTGTAATTTATACACATATATATGGTAATGACTCTGTTGTTTCTCAAATTATGTTATTCTTTTCTGCAGTGCTTGATACAATGTTGCAGGAAGCAGTTGCTAATGTTTAACACTTGCTGATGTATATATGCAGCTGTACAACAAGATCATAATACATTATACAGAACTAATGGAAAAATTACATTTGACCTGTTCTTGATGGAAATATTGGTAGAATTATTTTTTCCCATGGGGATTATGGGTGGAATATCATGTTAGCCCCTAACAATGAACTTATTTAACCTATTTCTGATAAGAATATGCATATAATTATTTTTCTACATGGGGATTATGGGTTTAATATTACAGTAAAACATACATAGGAACATATTTAACCTATTTCTGATAACAATATGCATATAACTATTTTTCTACATGGGGATTATTGTTGGAATATTGTACTTAAACATACATAGGAACTTATTTAACCACTCCAGCCCCAGAAGATTTGGCTGCTCAATGACCAGACAATTTTTTGCGATACAGCACTGCGTCGCTTTAACGGACAATGGCGTGGCCATGCGACGCTGTACCCAAACAAAATGGACGTCCTTTTTTCCCACAAATAGAGCTTTCTTTTGGTGGTATTTGATCACCTCTGCGGTTTTTATTTTTTGGGCTATAAACAAAAGAAAAGCGACAATTTTGAAAAAAACACAATATCTTTTACTTTTTGCTATAATAAATATCCCAACTTTTATTTAGAAAAAAAAGATTTCCTCAGTTTGGGCCGGTATGTATTCTTCTACATATTTATGGTAAAAAATCGCAATAAGCATATGTTGATTGGTTTGCACAAAAGTTATAGCATCTACCAATTAGGGGATAGATTTATGGCATTTTTATTATTATTATCTTTTTTTACTAGTAATTGCGGTGATAAGCAATTTTTATCGGGAATGCGATATTGCGAGATCGGACACTTTTGACACATTTTCGGGACCAGTGACAATTATAAAGTGATCAGTGCTATAAAAAGGCACTGATTACTGTATAAATGTCACTGGCAGGGAAGGGGTTAACACTAAGGGGCGATAAAGGGGTTAACTATGTTCCCTGACTTTGTGTTCTAACTGTAGGGGGGATGGGACTGACCAGGAGGAGAGAGAGATTGGTGTTCATATTTAATATGAACACACGATCTGTCTTCTCTCCCCTGAGAAAAATGGGATATGTGTGTTTACACACACAGATCCCGGTTCTCGCTCTATCATGAGTGATCGTGGGTGTCCAGCGTTCATTGCACCCACCGGGAAATTGCTTTGTCCCTGGATGCAAGACGCGGCCGCAGTGTGCGTGCCATCAGCGGACTGTGCATGCCCCCTAGTGGTCAAAAGGTGAACCAACATAAGGTAACGTTGTTTCACCCAGGGGAGCCAACCTGCTGCAATGTGACTGCGGCAGCTGATCAGGAAGGGGTAAACTAATTTCTGATAAAAATATGCATATAATTATTTTTCTACATGGGGATTATGGGTGGAATATCATACTTAAATATACTGTACGTAGGAAAATATTTAACCTATTTCTGATAAGAATATGCATATAATTATATTTATACATGGGGATTATGGGTGTAATATTGTAGTTAAACATACATAGGAACATATTTAACCCATTTCTCATAAGAATATGCATATAACAATTTTTTAAAAAGTGGGGTATATGGTTGGGATATTACAGTTAAACATACATAGGAATATATTTAGCCCATTTCTGATAAGAATATGCATATAATAATTTCTCTACATGGGTATTATGGGTGGAATAATACAGTTAAAAATACGTAGGAACATATTTAACATATTTCTCATTAGAATATGCATACAATTATTTTTATACATGGGGATTATGGGTGGAATATTGTAGTTAAACATACCTATACCATATTTAATCAATTTCTGAAAAGAAAACGCATATCATTATTTTTGTACATGGAGATTATGGGTGAAATATTATACTTAAACATATGTAGGAACATATTTAACCTATTTATGATAAGAATATGCATATAATTATTCTTCTACATGGGAATTATGGGTGGAATATTACAGATAAATAAACATAGTGACATATCTGACCTATTTCTGATAAAACTATGCAGATAATTATTTTTCTACATGGGGATTATGGGTGGAATATTACAGTTAAACATACATAGGAACATATTTAACTAATTTCTGATAAGAAGATGCATATAATTATTTTTTTACATGGGGATTATGGGTTGAATATTACAGTTAAATATACATAGGGACATATTTGACCTATTTGTGATAAGTATATGAATATATTTACTTTTCTACATGGGCATTATCAGTGGAATATTGTAGTTAAACATACCTAGGAACATATTTAATCTATTTCTCATAAGTATATGCATATAACTATTTTTCTACATGGAGATTATGCGCGTACTATAACAGTTAAACATACATAGGAACATATTTAACCCATTTCTGATAAGAATATGTATATAATTATTTTTATACATGGGGATTATGGGAGGAATAAAACATTTAAGCATACATAGGAAAATATTTAAACCATTTCTTTTTTATTTTTTTATTTTTTTATTCCACATTCAGATAGATCAGTTAGGGGTAGTGTCAGCATGGCCCGCATCTCCATCCCCTTTGTCTTAACATCATTTGTGGATTATTTTAGTAATCTTATCTACCCTTTTTTTTTTTTTTTCCCCCTCCTCCCCGGGGGGATATGTTCATTTTATTTTTCCGCCATTGGGATACAAAAATCAAAGTAATAAGGGTATTGGGCCAAGTTGTTACCGGCATGCTCCAGAATCGATCTACCAATTTGGCCCGTTTTCCCCTTCTCGTTTTCCAGCCTCCCGGGGAAGGGCTTTCTTTTACACACTCCCCCTTACTTATTAATCCCCCCCTCCCCCCCCCCTCCGCTACTGACATACGGCTCTTTTTCCTCTTTTTTTTTTTTTTTTTTTTTATTACCTTTTTCTTCTCTTCCCCTCTCTTTTCCTGCTCTCCTTTTTCCCCCCAATGCGGGTACGTGTTGTTGCGTCTTTATCTACTTGGGCGTCTACTGGTGGATCCTCAGGGCCTCCGAGAGGCTCCATGATTTCTTAAATTTCTTCCAGCCTTCCCACTTCTTTTTCATTGCTTCCCTTTCCTCCCCCGTACAGTTTATTACACACTCCATTGTGTATGCTGATTCTACCCCATCCACCCAAAGCCATATGGGGGGGCACTCCTGGTCCATCCAGCATCTCGGGATCGCCCCCTTTGCTGCGTTGAGAAGATGGGGGACCAGGGAGCCTGTATATTGACTGATTTCTTGCGTGGTTGCATGCATGAGAACGACCCAGGGGTCCCTTTTCACCTCCATAGTGGTTATTTCTTTTATATAATTTAGGATGGTCTCCCAATATTTTTTTATTTTGTGGCAGTCCCACCATATGTGACCCATGGTGCCTCTTTCCTCACATCCCCTCCAACACTTAGCTGATGTATCCGTCTGGTATTTGCTTAGCTTATCAGGGGTCCTATACCACCTGGCCATAAGCTTAAAATTCATTTCAGCGGTCTTGGAGTCCGTGGCTGAACCGTGGGCTAATTTTAATATTTTCTTAACTGTGTCTAATTCTAATTGTGAACCCAGTTCCCTCTCCCATTTCCTGAGGTATGGCGGTACCTCCGGCCTGTCCTGCTCCAAAAGTAGTTTGTAAATTTTCGAAATTCTTTTTTTGGAGTTCTCTGCCGTGAAGATTTTTTCCAGTTTTGTCAGATCGTTGATGTCCCTTAACGGCACTGGAAGCGAACTGACAAAATGACTTAACTGGAGATACCGCCATACGTCTATGAAAAACGGCTCGCCTTTAGTCTGTAACTCCTGTAGTGACAATATTTTCCCGTTGCTAATAATTTCTCCTAAACTTGTGCTATCTTTTGTGATCCAATCCCCGCTTACCCCTTTTTTTCCAGGGGGAAAGAAGGGGTTTTCCTTAAGTGTAATTAAAGGTGAGTTATATGCTTTGTTAAAAGTTTTATACGTCTTATCCCAAATTTTAAGTGTATTCTGAGTAATTGTGTGCGTTTTTTCACCCAGTGGTCTATATTTTGGGGGATTCCAGACGATCTTCCCCAATTTTGCTTCACAAAGTGATTCCTCCAAACCAACCCATCTTTTAACGTTGTGTGTTTTAACCCATTCTGGTATTCTAAGTAGTGCAATAGCGTGGTAATAACCCTCAATGTCCGGGACTGCTAGGCCACCTAAGTTCTTATTTTGTTTTAAGATTTGAAGGGAGATTCTGTGTTTTTTATGCTTCCACACAAAATTCATGACCAATGCTCTTAATTTTCCTAGGTACTGTTTTGGGAGGGGGAGTGGGAGCATCTGGAATTTATATGTGATAATCGGCAATATCATCATCTTAACCGTGTTGACCCTGCCTACCCATGATAGTGCTCTTCCATTGTACTCTTGACATTTCTTTTTAATTTCCTCTAGCAGTGGGATAAAGTTTATTTTATACATTTTCCTCGGGTTATTGGCTAGCTCGATACCCAGGTATTTTATCTGTTTTTTCCAGGCAAAACTCACCTCTTTCTGTAGATTCTGTTTTTCAGTGTTATTGAGGTTAATGTTTAAAATAAATGTTTTTGTGGAATTGATTCTAAAATTTGTTAGGTCGCCGTACTTAGCTAAGATTTTTAAAAGGTTGGGGATTGACTTCTGCGGTGACCCGACGTAGAAAAGTACATCGTCTGCGAAGGCAGCGAGTTTGTGTTCCTCCCTGCCAACTCTACATCCCTCTACTCCCTCACTACCTCGGATTGTGGACAACAGGGGTTCCAGGGACAAGACGAAGAGGAGGGGGGATAACGGGCATCCTTGCCTAGTCCCATTGTGCATCTCGAACATGGACGAGACTATCCCGTTTATTCTTATGTTTGCTTTGGGGTGGGCATAAAGAACTTTAATTTTTTGTATAATCTTGGGGCCAAACCCCATTCTTTGTAACGTTTTGAACATGAACCCCCAGTCTACCCTATCGAATGCTTTTTCTGCATCAATTGAGAGCAGTAGACTGGGGGTTCGCATAACCCTCATCTTCTGCATGGCCAATAGTGTCCGAATCCCATTGTCTCTCCCCTCCCTGCCGGGGACAAAGCCCACTTGGTCCGGATGGATCAGCGTGCTCAAGTGTCCCTTAATTCGCTCAGCCAAGATCTTGGCGTACAGTTTTGTATCAAAATTAAGTAATGAGATAGGTCTGTAACTTGAGCACACCGATCCATCCTTCCCTTCCTTAAGCAGGACAGTTATCGTCGCCAGAAGTGAACCCTCGCTCATGTCATACTCTGTCCCCAGTCCGTTCATATAATGCTGTAATGTAATCTTGGGACAAGGATTTCTTTGAAAGTTTTGTAATAAAGAACGGTGAACCCGTCAGGGCCCGGGCTCTTTCCTGAGGGAGAGTTGTTTAGAGCTCTGAGGATTTCATCCTCAGAGATCGGTCTTTCCAGTGCTTCACTGTCCTCTTTATTGAGGGATACCAACCCTGCCCCGCCCAGGAAGTCGTCTGTTTTCGTGCTGTTTTCGCCCCTTTCGTTGCCACCCTCCGGGTCTACCGAATAGAGTTCTTCGTAGTACTTCCTAAAAGTTGCTGCTATTTCTCTAGATACATGTTTAGTCTCCCCATTACTAGTTTGAATTTTCTCGATGAAATTTCTCGATTTTTTCTTTTGGAGTTTTCTGGCTAGATATTTCCCTGGCTCATTTCCCCATAGGTACTGGTCCTTTGCCATCTTGTTGAATGCCTGTCTTGCTTCTTGTTCGGCCAAATCTTTTAACTCCTCCCTCTTTTCCACCAGTTCGAGGTATATATCGTGCGCCTGAGCCCCGTCTGTCTTATGTTTTTGTTCTAGTCTGGTGATCTAGGCCGTTAGTTCCTGCGTCTGTCTCGTCCTTTCTTTTTTCTGCCAGGCTGCCTTCGCTATAAAGATACCTCTGACGAACGCCTTATGGGAGTCCCAGATAACTGCTTCTGAGACTTCGCCGTTGTCGTTAGTTTGAAAGAACCATTCGAGTTCTTTTCGAATGGAATCCCGTATATCTTTATCATATAGTAATTCTATATTCAATTTCCACCCACACGAGGGATGTTTATATTCTGGAATGCATAAATTCATGGAGGCTGGGGCATGATCTGAAAGGGACATTATTTCTATGCTGGTTTGGGTGATTCTCTCCAATAGTCCATGTTCAACCAATATATGATCCAAGCGAGAGTACGTCTGGTGCGCGGGGGAAAAGAACGTAAAATCTCTTTTATGGGGGTGCTGGATCCTCCATATGTCCACCAGTTGTTCTCCAGAGAGCCTTTTTTTAAGTCTCTTGAGTTGAGCGGTCTCTGTCCCCAGCGCCCCCGACGTACTATCCCTGGATGGGTCCATTACGAAATTTAAATCCCCCATAAGTATCAAGTATCCCTTTTTAAAGGCCCTCAATTTTGATAAAATTGATTCTAGATATCTGATGGGTCTTATGTTGGGGGCATATATATTGGCTAAAGTGATTTCTGTCCCGCTGAGGGATCCCCTTAAAAAGAGGAACCTCCCCTCCGGGTCGGTTTTCCTGTCTTCCAATGTAAACCATTTCTGATAAGACTATGCAGATAATTATTTTTCTACATGGGGATTATGGGTGGAATATTACAGTTAAACATATATAAATACATAATTAACCTATTTCTGATAAGAATATGCAGATCATTATTTTTCTACATGGGGATTATGGGTGGAATATTACAGTTAAATATACATAGGAACATATTTAACCTATTAAAAAATTATGCATATCATTATTTTTTACATGGGAATTATGGCTAGAATACCATACTTAAACATACGTAGGAACATATTTAACCCATTTCTGATAGGAATATGCATACAATTATTTTTTACATCGGGAATATGGGTGGAATATTGTAGTTTAACATACCTAGGAATATATTTAACCTTTTACTGATAAGAATATGCATATCATTATTTTTCTACGTGGGGATTATGGGTGGAATATCATACATAAACATACGTAGGGACATATTTGACCTATTTCTGATAAGAATATGCATATAATTATTTTTCTACATGGGGATTATGGGTGGAATATTGTAGTTAAACATACATAGGAACATATTTAACTAATTTCTGATAAGAATGTGCATATAATTATTTTTCTACATGGGGATTATGGGTTGAATATTACAGTTAAATATACAAAGGGACATATTTGAACTATTTCTGATGAGTATATTAATATATTTATTTTATACTTGTGGATTATGGGTGGAATATCATACTTAAACATACGTAGGAACATATTTAACCAATTTCTGATAAGAATATGTATATAATTATTTTTAACATGGGGAGTATGGGTGGAATATCATACTTAAATATATGTAGGAACATATTTAACCTATTTCTAATAAGAATAGGCATATAATTATTTTTCTACATGAGGATTATGGGTGGAATATTGTAGTTAAACATACATAGGAACATATTTAACCTTTTTCTTATAAGAAAATGCATACAACAAATTTTCTACATGGGATTATGGTTAGAATATCATACTTAAACATACCTAGGAACACATTTAACCCATTTATGAAAAGACTATGTATATAATTATTTTTCTACATGGGGATTATGGGTGGAATATTACAATTTAATATACATAGGGACATATTTGACTTATTTCTGATGAGAATATGAATATATTTATTTTTCTACATGGGGATTTTTGGTGGAATATTGTAGTTAAACATACCTAGGAAAATATTTAATCTGTTTGTCATAAGAATATGCATATAACTAGCTTTCTACATTAGGATTATGGGTAGAATATTACAGTTTTACATACATAGGAATATTTTTACCCATTTCTGATAAGAATATGCATATAATAATTTTTTCTACATGGGGATTATGGGTGGAATATAACAGATAAACATACATAGGAACATATTGAACCCATTTCAGATAAGAATATGCATATAATTCTTTTCTGCATGGGGATTATGGGTGGGATATTACAGTTAAACATATATAGGAACATATTTAACCTATTTCTGATAAGAATATGCATATCATTATTTGTCTACATGGGGATTATGGTTGGGATATTACACTTTAACAGACATAGGAACATATTTAACCCATTTCTGATAACAATATGCATTTTTTTTACATGGGAAATATGGGTGGGATATTGTAGTTAAACATACATAGGAACATATTTAAACTATTTCTGATAAGACTATGCATATAATTATATTATATATAATTAAGACAATGCATATAACTAATTTTCTACATGTGGATTATGGGTGGAATATTACAGTTAAACATACATAGGAACATATTTAACCCATTTCTGATAAGACTATGCATATAATTATTTTTCTACATGGGAGTTATGGGTGGAATATTGTAGTTAAACATACCTAGACATATATTTAACCTATTTCTGATAAGAAAATGCATATCATTAATTTTCTACATGCAGATTATTGGTAGAATATTGCAGTTACACATACGTAGGAACATATTTAACCCATTTCTGTTAAGACTATGCAGATAATTATTTTTCTACATTGGGATTATGGGTGGAATGTAACAGTTAAACATATGTAGGAACATATTTAACCTATTTCTGATAAGAATATGCATATCATTATTTGTCTACATGGGGATTATGGGTGGGATATTACAGTTAAACATACATAGGAACATATTTAACCTATTTCTGAAAATAATATACATATCATTATTTTTCTACATGGGGGTTATGGTTGGAATATCATACTTAAACATACGTAGGAATATATTTAACCCATTTCTGATAAGAATATGCATATAATTATTTTTTTACATGGGGAATATGGGTGGAATATTGTAGTTAAACATACCTAGTAATATATTTAACCTATTACCGATAAGAATATGCATATCATAATTTTTCTACATGGGGATTATGGGTGGAATATCATACTTAAACATATGTAGGGACATACTTAACCTATTTCTGATAAGAAAATGCATATCATTAATTTTCTACATGCGGATTATTGGGGGAATATTACAGTTAAACATACGTAGGAACATATTTAACCTATTTCTCATAAGAAAATTGCATATAATTATTTTTTTACGTGTGGATTATGGGTGGAATATTACAGTTAAACATACATAGGAACATATTTAACCCATTTCTGATAAGACTATGCAGATAATTATTTTTTTACATGGGGATTATGGGTGGAATATTACAGTTAAACAAACATATTTAACCAATTTCTGATACAAATAGGCATATAATTATTGTTCTACATGGGGATAATGGGTGGAATATTGTATTTAAACGTATATAGCAACATATTTAACCCATTTTTGATAAGAATATGCATATATTTATTTTTTACATGGATATTATGAGTGGAATATTACAGTTAAACATACATAGGAACATATTTAACCAATTTCTGATACAAATATGCATATAATTATTTTTCTACATGGGGATTATTGGTGGAATATTGTATTTAAACACACATAGGAACATATGTAACCCATTTCTAATTAGAATATGCATATAATTATTTTTATACATGGAGATTATGGGTGGAATATTACAGTTAAACATACATAGGAACATATTTAACCCATTTATGATAAGAATATGCATATAATTATTTTTCTACATGGGATTATTGGTGGAATATTACATTTAAACATACATATGAACATATTTAACCCATTTCTGATACGAATATACATATAATTATTTTTCTACATGGAATAATGGGTGGGATATTACAGTCAAACATACATAGGAACATATTTAACCCATTTCTGATAAGAATATGCATATAATTATTTTTCTACATGGGGATTATGGGTGGCATATAACAGTTAAACATACATAGGAACATATTTAACCCCTTTCTGATAAATATATGCATATAATTATTGTTCAACATGGGGATTATGGGTGAAATATTGTAGTCAAACGTATATAGCAACATATTTAACCCATTTTTGATAAGAATATGCATATAGTTATTTTTCTACATGGGGATAATGGGTGGAGTATTGTAGTTCAACATACCTAGGAACATATTTAATCTATTTCTTATAAGAATATGCATATAACTATTTTTCTACATGGGATTATGGGTGGAATATAACAGTTAAACATGCATAGGAACATATTTAACCTATTTCTGAAAAGAATATGCATATCATTATGTTTTTACATGGGGATTATAGGTGGAATATCATACTTAAACATACGTAAGAACATATTTAACCCATTTCTGATAAGAATATACATATAATTATTTTTTACATGGGGAATATGGGAGGAATATTGTAGTTAAACATACCTAGGAATATATTTAACCTATTACTGATAAGAATATGCATATCATTATTTTTATACATGGGGATTATGGGTGAAATATTACAGTTAAACATACACAGGAATGTATTTAACCTATTTCTAAAAAGAATATGATATCATTATTTTTTTACATGGGTATTATGTGTGGAATATCATACTTAAACATACGTAGGACATTTGTAACCCATTTCTGATAAGAGTATGCGTATAATTATTTTTTACATGGGGAATATGGGTGGAATATTGTAGTTAAAGCGGAAGTAAACCCATCGATTTAACAGTCTAAAAAAAAGGCATGCCGTGAATGCTACCTGCACATTGGCTGTGCTCTCAACCATTCAGTCAAACCATCCAATGGCTGGTGTCATAACGGATCACATGTGCAGCACTGTGGCAGTTGAAGATTAAACAGAGGAAAAGATGGCAGCTTCCTTGGCTGAAAACGATAGGGGGGTTTACTTCCACTTTAAACATACCTAGGAATATATTTAACCTATTTCTCATAAGAATTTGCATATAACTATTTTTCTACGTGGAGATTATGGGTGGAATATTACAGTTAAACATACGTATGAAATATTTTAACCTATTTCTCATAAGAATATTCATATAAATATTTTTCTACATGCGGATTATGGGTGGAATATTACAGTTAAACATACCTAGGAACATATTTAAACTATTTCTCATAAGAATATGCATATAACTATTTTTCAACATTCGGATTATGGGTGGAATGTTACAGTTAAACATACATAGGAACATATTTAACCAATTTCTGATAGGAATATGCATATAATTATTTTCTACATGGGAATTATGGGTGGAATATTGTAGTTCAGCTGTTATTTTGAGCGCACAGCAAATTTACACCTCTTAAAATGATAAAGGTGTAAATGAACCCATTTTAATGACGCAGCAATGTTCAGGTACATTGTTTTGCGCACCCGTGCCACTTTGCCAACGTATATAGTCAGGAGCTTGTCAGCAAGTGGTTAACAAGCACCTGTATTCTGTAAGATGCCTGTGTTCTCCTTGAAGTTGATCTTTTCCCTATCATTGGTTTATCCCACTTTGTCGGGTCTCTGTAAAGGTGGCCATCTTGGTAGAGGAGCAGCGTTTTGCTTCGTAATGTCAGAGTTACCCCCTTGATGAATGTTGGTAAATATTTAGAAAGAAGTAGTAGATGTGGAGGAAGCAAAGATCCACAGAGTAGATCAAGGAGAAGTAGGGGGATCCCTGCACTGCAGGCCCTCATGTACAGCTTTCTTTCCAGCAAGGAGAACAGTGATCAGCACAGTAGTGACATCACCAAATCTCACTCCAAATCATCCAGTGAGACCATCAGTAAGAGGCAGCAGCGCCTTAGATGAAATTACACTGCAGATATACAGTTCTGAAGAAAGAAAAACAGGAAACAAAAGGCTAATTTTCAGGGTGTTACGAAGGTGCAATTAAAATTTCTAGATGCGGTTTAGCCACTTCAGCCCCAGAAGGATTTACCCCCTTCCTGACGGGGGCATTTCTTGCAATATGGCACTGCGTCGCTTTTTAACTGACAATTGCACAGTCGTGCAACGCCGTACCCAAACAAAATTTACATCCTTTTCCCCCACAAATAGAGCTTAATTGTGGTGGTATTTAAGCTCCTCTGCGGTTTTTATTTTTTGCCCTATAAGAAAAAAAGGGCAACAATTTAGAAAAAAAAAATTATATTTTTAACTTTTTGCTATAATAAATATCCCCAAATTTTTTTAAAAACAATTTTTTTCCTCAGTTTAGGCCGATGTGTAATCTTCTAATTATTTTTGGTATAAAAAAATAATAATCGCAATAAGCATATATTGATTGGTTTGCGCAAAAGTTTTAGCGTCTACAAAATAGATATATATATATATACACACACACATACACATACATATATATATATATATATATATATTTGTGTGTGTGTGTGTGTGTTTGTGTGTGTATATATATATATATATGTGTGTGTATATATATATATCCTCAGAGTCCTTCACATTTGTGTATTACAGTGTACACCCATGCAAAGGCAGTGTTGTGGCTACAGATAAATATGCACATGTGTTATGCTTATGTTTTAATCATTATAATGTTTTACTGTTATGGGGTGTCTGTTTATTGGGTAGGGGGAATATATATTTATTATTAAGTTAATATGTGCAGTGTATGTGGAGTGCTTCGTGTTTCGCTTTGGGGTTCTGATACTGAAATCTCCCGAACTATCGCAAGATTACAGAAACAGAAGCCGTTCAGGATTTTCAAAGCATTTGTAGATCACTTCTATTCTCAGTGAGAGAAGCGATCTACAATGTTTATTAAACTGCCACAAGGGGAGAACAGATATCTCAGAGAAGAGCCGAGAACTCCTGAGATCTGAAATATCTCAATATATTAAACGGACACCTTTACTAATTAACTTTTTTTGTTGTCTTATTTTTTTATTCAAAAATGTGTATTTTTTCCAAAACAATTGCGTTTGCAAGACCGCTGCGCAAATACGGTGTGACATAAAGTATTGCAACAATCTCCATTTTATTCTCTAGGGTGTCTGAAAAAAGTATAAATAATGTTTGGGGGTTCTAAGTAATTTTCTAGCGAAAAAACAAAATACCGTATATACTCGAGTATAAGCCGAGTTTTTCAGCACATTTTTTGTGCTGAAAGTGCCCCGCTCGGCTTATACTCGAGTCAAGCACTTTTCTGCAGCAGAAATTACATTTTCCGACCTGACTTTGTGGCCCCGTGTCTCGGGGCCACTTGGCGCTAGGAACCCCAAATTGGTGTGCAAACCCAGTGGAACAAACATTACAACATATCCATATTTGGGGTTCCTAGCTCCAAGTGGCCCCGAGATACAGGGCCCCAAAGTCGGTCAACTGTGTCCATCTGCAGCAATGTCATTTTGGGACCCTTTGGGTCCAGAGACCCCAATTTTGGCTGCAGCTAGGGGGCATCTAGGAACCCTTAACTACCAAGTTTGAAGTTCAGGGGACCTATGGCTGCAAACTGGCACAGTGAGGCATGCAAATGGGCACAGTGAGGCTGCAAATGGGCATTGTTGACCCTCTTTTCCACTTATAGTAGCTGCGCATTTCTCACCCTAGGCTTATGCTGGAGTCAATAAGTTTTCCTAGTTTTTGTGTGGTAAAATTAGGTGCCTCGGCTTATATTCGGGTCGGCTTATACTCGAGTATATATGGTAGGCTTGGTCCTTAAGTGGCTAAAAGTATTTCCTGAAAGTTGTTTAACAAAAAAAATTCTCTTTGTCTAGATCCCGAGATCGCAGTGTTCTGAGGACTGTTTACCAGGAAACAGAGAAGTGCCGAGCTCAGATGTACATGAATGCTGTCATGGTTGTGTCCCGTGCTCAGAAGGAGAGATGTCCAATAAAACAGGTGGATTTTACTACTACTTTCTAAGCAATGCAAGGAAACCCATAGCACCCCTCACATTTTTGTAAATATTTTCTTCTATCTTTTCATGTGACAACACTGAAGAAATGACACTTTGCTGCAATGTAAAGTAATGAGTGTACAGCTTGTATAACAGTGTAAATTTGCTGTCCCTCAAAATAACGCAACACACAGCCATTAATGTCTAAACCACAAAAGTGAGTATAACCCTAAGTGAAAATGTCCGAATTAGGCCCAAAATGTCACTATTTTGAATGGCCACCATTATTTTCCAGCACTGCCTTAACCCTCTGGGGCATGGAGTTAACCAGAGCTTCACAGGTTGCCACTGGAGTGCTCTTCCACTCCTCCATGACAATATCATGGAGCGGATGGATGTTAGAGACCTTGCGCTTCTCCACCTTCCATTTGAGGATGCTCCACAGATGCTCAATAGAGTTTAGGTCTGGAGACATGCAAGTTTGTAGATGTTATAAAGTTTGCGTAAACCAATCAATATACGCTTATTGGGATTTTTTTTTTTTACCAAAAACATGTAGCAGAATACATATTGATAAAGTAAAGAAGTACTCAGCGCTGACAAAAATAAAGTAAAAAACAAACGAACAAACTGTAAGCTAGCATTTAAGGTCAATTAAAAAATAATACCTCACATGGACATATATAGTAAATAGTGCAGCGCAATTCTCTTGAAATAATAGTAAATATCATATATAAAAGTCCAAGGAAGGTGCATGTGAGAAGCAGTATTAATCCATTCAGTGAAGTGGAAAACCCAAATGTTTTGAAAGGTGACAGTGATCCCTCCACCACAGATGAAATGGCCTCGCTCCTTACAAATTCGACCTGAAGCAGTGTCACAGATCAGCAAAAGAAACATCGGATATCGGAGAATACATATTGGCCTAAATTTAGGAAGAAATTAAATTTTTACATTTTTTTTTATTGTATATGTTTTAAAGCAAGAAAGTAAAAAATATTGTTTTCTTTTTTTAGTCAAAATTGTCGGTATTTTTTGTTTATAGCGTAAAAAATAAAAAATGCAGTGGTGATCAAATACCACCAAAAGAAAGCTCTATTTGTGGGAAACAAAGGACTTAAATTTCATTTGGATTCAGCGTTGCATGACCGCACAACTGTCAGTTAAATTAAAACAGTGCCGTATCGCAAAAAATGGCCTGGTCATGAAGGGGGTAAATCTTACAGAGATCAAATGGTTAATATATATTACGTTGGCTTTTTCCATATGAAAACATTGTGTGGACTTCTATAGTTTTTGTCCAAAATACTTTTTATTCTGTGTAAATTAAAAACTAAAATCAAACATGTTTTAAAATTCTGCAATTGGTTTTATTTTTCAGGAAGTGACAACTGCATGAAGTGTCTGGACCACGAATGGCCAAATGAGAACAAAACTGAATGTAATCCCAAGCTGATAGAGTTTTTGTCTTATACTGATAATCTATCTTTATTTTTCATGGTTATCTCTTTATTCCTTTGCATTTTAACTTTTTTGACAATGATTGTATTTATCTCATATGGAGATACCCCCATTGTCAGAGCAAATAACAAGAGCCTCAGCTTTGTCCTCCTGGTCTCCATCATGTTGGGTTTCCTCTGTGTGTTCTTGTTCCTGGGTCATCCCATGGATACAACCTGCTGGCTACGCCAAACATCTTTTGGATTTCTTTTTACCATAGCGGTCTCCTCTGTGTTGGGCAAGACTGTGATGGTTTGGCTTGCTTTCAAAGCCACCAAACCGGGCAGTGTGTGGAAAAAATGGGTTGGAGTAAAGCTGCCCAATTTTATGGTCTTCATCTGCTCATCATTGCAAGTTTTAATCTGCATTGCATGGTTGTCGATCTCTCCCCCGTTCCAGGAGTTGGACAAACGATCATATCAAACAAAGATCATCATTCAGTGTAATGAAGGGTCAGATATTGGGTTCTACTCTGTCCTGGGTTATATGGGGATCCTGGCTGCTCTCAGTTTTATTACAGCGTTTTTAGCCAGGACATTACCGGATAGTTTTAATGAAGCTAAATACATCACCTTCAGCATGCTGGTGTTCTGCAGTGTCTGGATTGCCATGATCCCGGCCTATCTGAGCACCAAAGGGAAATACATGGTGGCTGTGGAGATTTTTGCCATCCTGACCTCAAATGCTGGACTTCTAGTTTGTATCTTTTTTCCAAAATGTTACAAAATTCTTTGTCAGCCCAACTTAAATTCAAGAAAGCATTTGCTTGACAACAGATGCAAATAACTTTTTAGGCTGGGTTCACACTATTGCGAATTGGTTGCTGGCTTCCCTGCATCCAAGTTACATGTCAAGAGATTGTGACCAGATTTCTAGGGAGCAGCTCCAGTGTGAATTGCACAGGAGTCCTGGGTGTCTTTTGGTCTGTTTCAGGTCCGAATTCAGCCAAAAATCGGATCTGTAGCGGAGAACAGGGACGCATCGGACCCCTGCTGTGAGACGCTCCTTGTGGCAGTGTGAACCCAGCCTTACAGTGATATTAAAGAGTTGTGTCTACATATTAAACTTAATGTGAGGCTTCCAGGAGAATCAAATGTCTGCTTTACTGATGGCCCACCACCCCCTAATCACATTTTGGCTAAAACCACTTGCATTGGCAGCTGTTTTTTTTTTTGGGGGGGACAGACAACCACCCCCCTAATGACGGTCGCATCACCTGCACCCCCTTAGGGAGGGGGGTCAGGGGGGGTCTTGCAGTCATCCAGTCTCACACTTACCCCATCTAGGTTGCGGGCAGGCTGTGCTCCTATGGGCGATGGGCAGCAGGCGGTAGGTGGTGGCTTCTATTGCATTCCCTCCTCCTCTGCATCATGGCGGCTTCCGCTGTGCATCTCCTCCCTCCTCCTCCTAGGTGGCCAATAGGATCGCCTGTCCTTTCAGCCAATCAAGTGACGGCTCTCAGGGCCCACTTCCTGAGTGGCCGGGAGGAGGATCAGTGTGTAATGACAGTCATCACACAACTGGGTGGGCTCGGGGCGCAGTGCTCAGCGTCCCAAACCCACGCCTTTTTTGGAGCCTTTTAGAGGCTCTGGCTTTAATCACATGCTCCAAACATCCCCTCCCCATTTGAATCCATGCGTCCAGCACCCTGCATGTAGATTAGGGGCCGGGCGCATGGATAGGGGGGGTGGCGCCCGTGTGCCCTCAATGGATGGGCCGCCACTGACCACTTCTCAAAAACAAATTGCATTTTCAAGCAAATATGTGTTTGGGGTCTGTCAGTAAAGTTGACCTTTTTTTTTCATGGAAGCTTGACTTTGAGGATTGAACACAATGAATGATGCGCCAAGTAGAATATTTTCCTTTTGCAATGTTGCACCACAGGCATGCATACCATTTGTAGCGTTTGTTTTAAATTTTTTAAGTAAATAAACTTGTTCACAGTTAAAAGATGTAAAACAGATATCTTTACTGATTTTCTTGTTCAATATTTGTATTGAAGAATTTTCATACAAAGTTGGGAAATATTCAACATGGAGGAAAAATAATTCTTGCCACCATGCAGGGAGGACCAGTAGGCAAGAATTACAGCTTATAACAGATATCGGTACATTAACTATTAAAATAGAGAAAACATTTTAGAAAATATTTGAATCAAAACATTATTCCCATATTCTATGCAATGCATCAGCAGAATCATGCGGGTGAAACAAGATGCCTTCCCTGGAAAGGCCCAGGGTCAGCAGCAGAACCAGGAAAAACCTGGAGATGGGAGGGAGGCAAGAAACACAAAGAAGAGTAAAGAAGTAGTAGATAGATTCAGTCAAAAAAACAATGGTAGTTTAAGCGCTATGGCTGATGAGAGGACACCTCTATTGGGGGGGGGGGGGGGTATGGCATGTATATTACAATAGAAATAGGTAACAAATTGCGCTATACAAATCCAATTAAATTAATGTCCATATGTGTACCAAACAAATGATAATTGTGAAAAATAGTCCAGATTAACATGACAAAGTGTATCCACCACCAACTATGGAAAGGCTTACCAGCTCCAGTTGACTCCTTGTCACAGGGGGTCAATGAACGCCTGCAGCTTAAACCCAGCCAGAGCCTTTCTTTACACTTTAGGATCATTCCACACTCTGGATGGTATCAAATGGAAATGAATAGAGGGTTGCCACCGAAAAAAAAAAACATAATGGCTCCACATAGTGTAAATTATCCTTTAGGTTTTACTAGGGATCTCACTCACAGCAATACACAATGAGCTGACATCTAAAAGCCTTAAGTTTAGTGTGTCGGTCATCACACATCTAAACAAACACGATCGTTGGGACACAAAAAGAGAGATGGTGACATCAGCACATCGCTATGCTCACAATCGGACAGATCAATCCAGCTACAGGGTAGGGGGGAGGGATGAAAGTCCATATATTCGAAAAGTCTGTATGTCCTGGGGGCGCATGGGTTCCACCCCCCCATACATACGTCAGGCCCCCTTATCTCCATGCAGGGCGCCGGACGCATGGATTCCATGGGTTTGAAGCACGTGATTAGAGCCAGAGGCTCTAATGGGCTTCAAAAAAGGGTGGGCTCAGGGTGCACTGAGCCCACACAGTTGTGTGTCAATAGCGAATGAATATTCGCTATTATCACACTGATTATCCTCCTGGCCATTAAGGAAGTGGGTCGTGAGACCCGTTTCCCGATTGACTGAAAGGAGAAGCCATCCTATTGGTCTATGGTGAGGAAGGGGAGGAGGAGGAGGGAGGAGACGTACGGCTGAGGAGACGCACCAGACCGTCAGAGCCGGGACATGGAGGAGACTGAGGGGGGAAGCCGTCACCAGTCAGCACAGGGTGAATGGGCTGGCGACCGGGGGGGGTGGGTATGGTGCATGTTGGGGGCAGGAGCAATAATGGGGGGTCAGGTGCATCTGCCAGCATCCATACCAATGGAGCACCAGCCACCACTGATAGGGATTCCTTGGAAAGGCAGCCTGCTGAAGGGCAGAAGAAACTCTGTAGGTACTGATACACAAGAAGAAAGGAACAGCACCAATCTGAGTGTAGCGCGGTGTCATCATACCCAGTGATGCCGCTGGTTTCCGGTGTCCCAGGCTGGATGGAGGAGACGCAGGAGGAAGCCGTCAGTAGGAAGTCTCTGTGTAAGGGATGCTGAGTCCGTGCACGCGTTTGGAGCATGCGTGCTCTTTCGTCAGGCAGTGCTGTCGGACATCTTTGATGTGGCTAAATAGAGCTGGGTAGGCAGGTGGGCCAATGGGGGAGGGCAGCCACCACCCTTCTCTGCACAAGACACACTGCTGGCAAGCGGGCGGGCAGGATACAAATACGAGTGCCAGATGGTATATAGGAAAATGTCATGGGTGGATCACAGTATATACAGAGGTTAAAATTAAAAATTAAAATAATAAAACATGATTGGAACTAGTAAAATAAAGACAATTAAACAATTACACAATTGAAATAAAGGTGTGTGGGGAAAATGCATATATGGAAAACAATGCATGTGGAGATACTTACTGGGAAACAATTCTATATGAGGGATATTATTATTTCTTAAGACCATAAGGGTCGTGTGCAAAAAATATATAAAAAGGGGGAGATGTTAATTATTACAATTATTGGTCATGCCTAATAGGGATGGGCCAAACCCCCCCCCCCCCCCGGTTTGGTTCACATGCAAACCCTATTAAAGTCTATGGGACACGAACATGAAAAATCGAAAGTCCTCATTTTAAAGGCTTATAGGCAAGTTATTGGTATAATAACGTTTTTGATGACCCGGGTACTGCCCTGGGGGACATATATCAATGCAAAAAATGTTTTTTTAAGACAATCTTTTGTTTTTAAAGGAGCAGTGATTTTATTGATGCTTAAAGTGAATCAATAAAAATTAAAAATTCCTTTAAATATCATTCCTTTAAAGTGGCACATCTGTACAATGTGTAGAACCTGCTGGAGCAATCCTGACATTTGTAAAGGAAAAATTTTATGAAGGCACATTGGGGTACCACCGAGTGATGTAGCCAGGTGGTCATGCCCTTTGCCTATATAAGAACTGTCAAAGCAGAGAGGAGGCAGACGGCCTGAGGCCTCTCAAGAGGCAACAGCAGGTTTTTTGTTTTGCTATTTTTTGGGACGGTGGGCAGGGCAGCCGCCTCCCTTCTCTGCACAAGACACCCTGCTGGCAAGCGGGCGGGCAGGATACAAATACGAGTGCCAGATGGTATATAGGAAAATGTCATGGGTTAATCACAGTATATACAGAGGTTTAAATAAAAAATAAAAATAATAAAACATGATTGGAACTAGTAAAACAAGTAAAATAAAGACAATTAAACAATTACACAATTAAAAAATAACAAATTTTGATCATAACGCATGACTCGAAAAAAAGAAAAATGAATGAAATGAAAATGAACACATTTTTCGTCAATCAATCACGACGATTGATTGATAAAAAAGTTTCAGAACTTTGGAAAAATTTGAATTTAGAAATCTGAAAATTCAGAAATTAGAAAATTAGAAAATTAGAAAATCTGAAAATCTGAAAATTCGCAAAATCGAAAATGTTTAAATTTGAAAATCCAGAAATTCTAAAATCCGCAAATAAGAATGAAAATCAGAAAATTCGAAAGAGCGAAAATCAGAAAATCCAAAATAATAACTACCGTATTAATCCGTATACACGCACCTCAAGTTTAGGAGGGAATATTAAGGAAAAAACTTTTAGGAGGGAAGTTTAAGGAAAAAAAACAATACATTAAAATGCCCATTATTGCAGCCTTGTCCAGGGTCCATCTGCAGCCTTGTCTATCATTGCAGCCTTGTCCATCATTGCAGCCTTGCCCATCATTGCAGCCTTGCCCAGTGCAGCCTTGCCCAGTGGAGCCTTGCCCAGTGCCTTTGCAGCCTTGCCCAGTGCAGCCTTGCCCAGTGCCTTTGCAGCCTTGCCCAGTGCAGCCTTGCCCAGTGCCTTTGCAGCCTTGCCCATTCTCTCTAGCTGCTGATTTAAAATTGGCGCTGAGTAGAGAGGACAAGCGTTGCGTGACTAGTCTCGTGCCGGCTCCTCTCGCAGTCCCGCCCACCTCCGCTGATTGCAAAAGGAGCCGAGCGCCAACAACATACAGAGATCCAAGTTCGGCTAGTCTCGGCTCTGCTCGCAGCCAGTGGCGGAACTGCGAGAGGAGCCGAGAATAGCCGAACTCGGATTTCTTTATGTTGTCGGTGCTCGGCTCCTCTCGCAATCAGTGGAGGTGGGTGGGACTGCGAGAGGAGCCAAGACTAGCTAAAAATACACGCGGCTTTCGGTATATCGGCTCCGCTCGCTCCCCTCAGCAGGAGATCGAACACGCACCCACGATTTTCCCCTGATTTTAAGGGGAAAAAAGTGCGTGTTATAAGCCGATAAATACGGTAACTAACTAACTAATAATAACTAACTATTCAATTATAGGTATTGGGAATTTTTCTTTGGCTTTTTTTTCTCCTCACGCTAACAGCCAGTTACTGGCTCTGTTTACATCACTTGATCAGCTGTCATTGGCTGACAGCTGATCATGTGGTAAGGGTGTCAATATTGGCCCCCTACTTCAATCTATGATCAGTTGAGTCTCGTGGACCGCGTGCAAACAAAGCTGTGGGGTCATGCCCCTATTTAGTCAATGTCATTACCTCAGGAAACACACCCCTTTGTTTACATTCTGTAGCAGGGACCAGGAGTTGTCATTCACAATGATTGAGTGAAAGGATCAGATGAGTCAGTGAATGTCATTCATAAAAAGGATCTGCATCGCTGGGCAATGTGATGTTTAATTGATATACGTCATGAGATTTTTTTTTTTTTAATTAAGGACTTGTCAAAAACTGTATCAAATTCTGATCAGTGTCACATCCTGCAGACCCCCACGAGGCATGTGTACTCAACAAAATGGAGACAAGGTTCTTTGCTAGGAGGGTTTCCCCCTGGAAGAGTATCCCTGTCATGCTGAGGGTATGTGGCCTGATTATGGTTCAGGAGGGAGGGGCATACGCTCATACTCCCCCTTTCCTGCTCTACCAGGCTTCATGATTTTGGTGGGGAACCTAATAAAGGATCCTCAGACCCTTACAACCATCGTGCCAAGGTTGTGGAGAGGGCAAGGTATTCCTGTCATGTTGAGTATCAAGTTTGAGAGCAAGACACGCTGGACTGGTGCCGCTCAAGGCTAATGGAGACAAGTTACTGTGTGGAGGGTAGAGAAGGAATTGCTTCCAATGGGTTGTATCCCAATTGTAGGTGGGGTCTAGGGCTGCTACCTTTCTGATAATGACAATGGAAGCATTAGCACGGTTTACACTTGGGTGATTGAAGAGAAGTGCCCGATGTCCAAAGAAAGTCTCACTTGATGAATTTTATAGTTGTTTATTGAAGATAAAAGTAAAAAAGTAGAGTGAATGTGTTTTTTGGAGGAATTGCCTCCCTCTTCCTCAGAGCTGTATTTTTTGGAGAATGGTAAGACTTTGAGAAGATTATATTTGATCAGCGGCTCTGCTGTGTTGTGGAGAAGAGACAGCCTCAACTCATCAATGTGGGGACAAGGTGCTTTGTCAGGAGGTTTCCCCCATGTTTAGGGCATATGGCTTGGTATGTTTCAGGTGGGGGGGCGCCCACACATCACATGGACTTCATGCATTTTTTTTTGTAAGGTGACCTCATTAAAATCCACACCAGACTCAAAGGGTAATTTTTTTAAATTGTTGCTGTGAGTTGTCCAGGTAGGCAACCTTTTAGAAGTTGAGATCTACCTGGACAACATGAAGGAAATCAAAGGTCCCCAGGAGGGGCGGTGCCCTTTTTAAAGACATCAACAGAAAAGCCCCCAATAAATGACGGCATGAAGAACACATAGTGTGTCACAACAGTATCCTCTGCCCTGCTTCACATCACTCCCCCCCAGTAGTATGCTCTGCCCCCTTCACTTCACTTCCCATCACCTCCCAAAGTAGTATCTTCTGTCTCCCTTCAGATCACCCCCTACAGTAGTGTCCTCTGCCCCTCCCGTAGCAGTGTCCTCAGCCCCGGTTCACATCACTCCCTCACTGTAGTGTTCTCTGCCCCCCCCCCCCCCATTGCATTGGTCTCTGCCCTCTTCACATCACCTACCACTCAAGTGTAGTGTCCTCTGCCCCCCTATAGCAATTTCCTCTGCCCTGGTTCACATCACTCCCCCACTTTAGTGTTGTCTGCCCCTTCACATCACCCCCCACTTAAGTGTAGTGTCCTCTGCCCTTCCCATAGCAGTGTCCTCAGCCCCAGTTCACATCACTTCTCCACTGTAGTGTCTTCTGCCCCCCAAAGCATTGGCAAATGCCCTCTTCACATCCCCCACCCACTCAAGTGTAATGTTCTCTGCCCCCCTACAGCAGTCTTATGCCCTGGTTCACATCACTCCCCCACTTTAGTGTCCTCTGCCCCCTTCACATCACCCCCACTCAAGTGTAGTGTCCTCTGCCCTGGTTCACATCCCTCCCCCACTGTAGTGTCCTCTGCCTCCCCACAGCATTGGCCTCTGCCCCCATTCACATAACCCCCCACAGTAGTTTCCTCTGCCCCTCCCATAGCAGTGTCCTCAGCCCCGGGTTCACATCACTCCCCCACTGTAGTGTCCTCTGCCCCCCCACCATTGCATAGGCCCCCCATAGCATTGGCCTCTGCCCTCTTCACATCACCCCCCACTCAAGTGTAGTGTCCTCTGCCCTGGTTCCCATCACTCCCCAACTGTAGTGCCCTCTGCCCCCCATAGCATTGGGCCACTGCCCTCTTCACATCACCCCCCACTCAAGTGTAGTGTCCTCTGCTCCCCCATAGCATTGGTCTCTGCCCCCGTTCACATGACCCCCAGTAGAGTCCTCTGACCCCCCCATAGCAGTGTCCTCTGCCCCGGTTCACATTACTCCCCAACTGTAGTGTCCTCTGCCTCCTATACCATTGACCTCTGCCCTTTTCACATCACCCCCCACTCAAGTGTAGTGTCCTCTGCCCTCTTCACATCACCCCCCACAGTGTCCTCTGACCCCATTCACATCACTCCCCCACTATAGTGTCCTCTCCCCTGCCCCTTAGCAGTGTGCTCCTTCATACCTCCCCCACTCCTGTGTAGTGTCCTATGCCCCCCATAGTAGTGTCCCCTGCCCCCTCCCCCGCAGTTGTGTCCTGTGCCCCCCCAAAGCAGTGTTCTTTGGCCCCCTATAGCTGTCTACTCTCTTCTCCCCCCACAGTAGTGTTCTCTATCCTACATAGTAGGATAGTGTCCTTTGCCCCTTTCAATTCTTCCCTCACAAACAGTAATGTACTCTGCCCCCCACATACAGTAGTGTCCTTAGTCCCCCCCACACACATTAGTGTCCTCTGCTCCCCTATTGCAGTGTCTTCTTCCTCCTTTACATCACCACCCCAAAGCAGTTTCCTCTGGCCCCCATGGAAGTTTCCCCTGATCCCCCCCAGCCACAGTAATCTCCCCCCCTCACATCACCCCCTTACACAAACACACAGCAGTCTCCTACCTTATAAAGAATGTACAGCAGAGCAGAGTGTGGGAGGTAGCACAGTACTGTACTGGGTAAAGGGTGAGATGGAGAGCATGAGCGAGCTGCTGGAATTACCACTGCATATTATCAAGCTGGTGGTTGGTTGCTAGGACCATCCAGCGTCCTAGCAACCAATCACCTGCTATATGTAACCTCCGGCAGCTCCTGCCCATTTACTTTTGTAAATGTGAGTGCTAAAAAAACAATCACTGCTACTGGTTGTATTGATTAAAGCAAAAAAATTACATTGGTACATGATCCCCAAGGCAGTGCTTTTTCCATATTTTTTGTTGACACCCCTTGCAAATTAGCCCAAAATAATTTGACAGATTTGGCTTCCATTGATTTCAGTGCAGTTCATGGTTTGTATCTCAACTTCTTCACAGTTTGATGAACCCTTTGCTGAACTGAAGTCAGGGCTGTTCGGCTGATGGCTCTTGCCTTTGCTTTGATTTAAATTGCTGCTTCCCATCAAAAAAGGTTTTACTTTGGTCCATGGGCAATGCCCAGCCCCCCATATCATTTGTTTGACCATCCATTGCCTATTAACCGAAAATTGTCAATTACTGTTTTATAACATTTGTTTCCCATTGAGTTTGGGGGGGGGGGGGAGTTCAGAACCGCCACCTGAACTTCGGTAACGTTCCCCAAACTGAATGGGGGTACCTTAATTTCATTACTAGTAGTGAGAATGAGTTCCGTTAATTTGAAAGTCCCCCAGGGCAATGCCCAGACCCCCCATGCCAATTGTTTGACCATCCATTGCCTATTAACTGAAAATTGGCCACTTACTGTTTTCTAACATTTGTTTCCCATTGAGTTCGGAGGGGTTCAGAACCGGCACCTGAACTTCAGTAATGTTCCCCAAACTGAATGGGGGTACCTTAATTTCATCACTACTAGTAGGGAAGAGGGGTTCCCTTAATTTGAATGTCCCCCAGGGCAATGTCCAGACCCCCCCATGCCAATTGTTTGACCATCCATTGCCTATTAACCGAAAATCGACCATTTACTGTTTTTATTAACATTTGTTTCCCCATTGAGTTCGGATACCACTGGTTTAGGAACAACTAATTTTAATGTCTGCTGATCACATTTAAAAAAAAGTCACCTACAAATGTTTGTCTTTTATTTTCTTCTCTTTCTTTTATTCAAAGATAAAGTTTGATATTAACAGAAAATAAAATAGTTATATGTAACCGTATTGCAGCTGCACAGCACTCTATATAAGAGGATGCCGTTTTATTCCATAGACATGATCTGTAGCCTTGTGTATTTGCAGACAATGTTATACCGGGTTATAGTGACCTCCATTCATCTCCTTGCTGTTGTATTGTGTAGATTTATACTGACATCTCATACACAGATTGGAGAATTTTGTGTGCTCCTTCTGTGTGTGACACCTTGTACCGCTGACACCGAAAACCCAAGACCGGCATCAACCTACGTACCAGAGGCAGCTGACGTAAATGAAGACTATGAGTATTATCAGGATGGAGACGTTATAATCGGAGGGGTCTTCACTGTCAATAGTATTTTAAGAGGAGTATACTATGACTCTATAGCTATACCCAGAATGTTTTTTATAATGTGGTGTATGAAGTGAGTATCCCGCCTCATATGTAAAAGAGAACCTATCTCAAAAAAGTTAAAATGTGTGACAATGCAGGAGAAGAATTATGAGACAGGAACAGATCTCTCCACCCCATAAAACCCTGAGCTGAGACCTCCATGGCAGGATCACCAGGCTTTATTTTAATGAAAGCTGCAGATCTACAAAGACTGAAAATGACTTTTGACATTAACATGTTAAAGCTTCTATGAGATTTTAGTGATTGGGATCAGGTATATTTTTAATAGCAGGTTACGTCTGATTGCTTTCCTGTGTGTGAAGTCTAACACTGCATTGCTCTAGTTTCAGCTCTTACATTGTATCCTCAGCATTGATCCCGGCTTTGTCTGCTTTGTCTCTGATCTCACAGTGTGCGGGATTCCTGGGTACGGCGAAGACCGCGCCGGCAGCAGACCGGTGTCGTCCCAAACATACGCAGACTCCTTTGCTTCCTAAGTAGGGTTTTGGGTCGCAGAAGGTCGGAAATTAAATTTAAAATTGTAAGCCTTTCTGTCAAACAGTGCACCCAATAACAAAGTTGGGACGCAGGAATCCTGCAAACTGTGACAAAGCAGACAAAGCCGGGATCAATGCTGAGGATACAATGTAAGAGCTGAAACTCGAGCAATGCAGTGTTAGACTTCACACACAGGAAAGCAATCAGACATAACCTGATATTAGAATAGACCTGATCCCAATCACTAAAATCTCATAGAAGCTTTAACATGTTAATGTCAAAAGTCATTTTCAATCTCTATAAATCTGTAGCTTTCATTAACCACTTAAGGACTGCCCCATGTACATTTACTGAGGCAGGGCAGCCCTTAAGCGCAAAATAACGTACCTGTACGTGATTCCTGTATATAAAGTGACTGGTGCTGCTCTCCTACTAATAGAATAAATACATAAACATTAAAATCTTGCTGCAACAAATAGTGATGATCACTGAAATAAAAAAATCTTAAAATCTTCAGTAATAGTAGTGATATCTTATAGACATGTGCACTGCCAAAAAATTCGTTCATTTTCGTTTTCATTTCATTCGTTTTTTTTTTCAGTTTTTCGGGTCATTCGTTATGATCGCAATTAGTAAATTTGTTCATTCGTACATTCGTAAATTCGTACATTCGTAAATTCGTAAATTCGTTCATTCGAACATTTGTACATTCGTACATTTGTAAATTCGTAAATTAGAAAATTTGTATATTCGTACATTCGGAAATTAGAAAATTAGAAAATTTGGAAATACGAAAATCCGAAAACCCAAAAAATAGAAAATCTGAAATAGTGACTAACTATTAAATTATAGGTATTGTATTTCCTTTCAAATTTGGCTGTTATTGAACACAAATTTATCTAAAGTTACGAATTATCCGAAAAAACGAACGCTGCATCTAAACAAAATGGAACCAAACAAATTAATATCAAATAATAATAATAAAACGTTTTTTATTATTATTATTGTTATTTATTATTATTAATGCATTACGTTCCATTTGTTTGTATAAGGCATTCGTTATTTTGGATAATTTGTAACTTAAGATAAATTTGTATTTGTTACGTTCACTAACAGCCAAATTTAAAAAGGAAATTACAATACCTATAATTTAATAGTTAGTAATAGTTAAGATTTGTTAAACGGATTTTCGTTAATTCGGATATTTCCGAATTAACAGATTTGTCGAAATTCGTTAAAAAGCGAATTCGGAACAAAACTAATTGCACATGTCTAATTATCTTATAAAGGTGAAAGGTCTCTTGTGCAAAATACAAATATCGAGGTGACATAAAGGTGGGTGTCTTTTCTTTCTTGTGCCGTGACACCTAGGTGCAAGGTGGCCTCCTACCTTACGGCTGTAAGGTAACAGCATGTAGAAAACAATAGGTGTCCTGGACAATCTTGTTACAAGCCTTTATGGATAGATACCAACGATTTCCTCTAGGTGCCGTTTAATTGAAAATCCCCACAGAGATAGGGTGTAAAGGTGTACTTCCTAAATCGAGTGAGTGTTTTGAGTACCCCTCCCGGATTCACCCATGAAGATATGAAGAAGAAAAACGGGGTTCCGAATAGTGTGATAACCTAAAAACAAAATGTACTTTATTCAGCTTCCAGCTGTGGTACTCACATGAACAAAGCAAGTTAAAAGTGTGTAAACAGTGCGCATGCGCGGGACCTCGGAAGTGGACGCGTTCTAGCCGAGCTCCGCACGCTCCGGTCCTAATAGCCTATATTCAGCCAGACAACAGACCTACGGACGACCGCATACGACCATCTGTCATCCCGGAGGGGAATGAACAAAACGGCGCAAGGACAACCGAAAAAGGGACAAAAGAAACAGGCCAAAACGAACGGAGCCCCGGGACCCTCCGCAGACACTAGGCCGCATCCAAAGATGGCGCCGGGACGGCCGGACACACGAGGCAGCACGGCCTCCAAAAACGACCAGACGCAGCACCAGCCACACAAAACGGGACTCCCCTCACAGTCAAGGGATCCATTTTCGTCCCAATCTACAGCCGACCTGGAGACCGACCAGAGGGGTGAGTCACATTTACAGCCCTTATCCCCGGGCAGCTATATGGCATCACAGGAACTGTTAGATTCCCCCAGATCCTCTATGGATGGGAATATGGCAGAAATAGCAGAGGCCCTGTTTAGCCAGACTAGCCAGACAAGCCAGAACACGGCTGCACCTCCTCAAGCCCAGCTTGCTCATTACTCCCCAGATGCACTACTACTAGCACGCTTCTCCACATTGCTCCAACAAGAGCTTGCTAAGGCCTGCACACTTATAACAACAGACCTAAAGAAAGACATACATAGCTTTGGGGAACGTTTTGATTTGATAGAAACCAAGTTGGACAATACTGTTAAAAAGGTCAATCAGAACGCTACCATGATAACAGACCTCCAGGATAGGCTGGAGGAGGCCTACACAAAAATAGAAGATTTGGAAAACCGCTCACGCCGTTACAACATACGGATACGGGGTCTGCCAGAAACCCTTACTGACCTAGAAGAGGTCATGCGTGAACTGATGACAGAGCTAATCCCAGATATACCACCCCATCACATGGAAATAGACCGTATTCACAGAGCCTTAACAGCCCCGAGGACCGATGGCCTGCCGCGCGATGTAATAGTTAAGCCACACTATTATAGCGTAAAAGAAAAGTTAATGTATGCTGCACGCAACAGAAAAGACCTGACTATACAGGGCGCAGGTATACAACTTTTTACAGATCTAGCACCGTCGACCATACAGAAACGCAGAACATTGAGACCCCTTCTGCAACAACTGGCAAATAAGCAAATAAAATATAGATGGGCATTCCCGTTCAAGCTATCTTTCACCTTCAAAGGTCGGACCTACTCTTTTACAACTTTTCAAGCAGGCGAAGACCTCCTGAGCGAACTTGGAATACTTAACCGTGAATCTCCAGCTACATCGCCTCGACGGACAGACCAAAGACCCCTTTCACCCCTGTGGCAAGAGCCCAAGCAATCGCTACCCAGAAGATCGCACCGGACCACCTGAAGACACCTCCGACAACTATGGACCCCTCTAAGGTCAGGCTAAAACCCTGATGAAGGTTGGAGACCTTGACTGATTCCAAGAGAGACCCCCTGCGGACCGTATAGGTAACCCTCTCAGGGGGATGAAGCTTTGACACTGGCTACATAGCCAACACAAACATAAGCTAAGAAATACCCTTATTTTTGATCTAGGGTCTGTTGCAGTTCTGTTTTGAATATTCCCTTTTCTTTTATTTTTTTTTTACTCTTTTTTTGGTCACGACTTTTGGTTTTTGATTTTTGATATTTGATATCAGAGACACAATCTAAGAAGTTGGACTTGCCAGCTGATTTTTGCATTATTATTGAGTCCCTTTTTACATTAGCCCGCAGAGGCATATAGGGACAGCCCCAAAACTGCCAATATACCCCTTTTTCGTTCTACTTTTTTCCCCTTTTGTGTGTTTTCTCCCCTTCCATAATTTTTCTTCCTTTTTTATATATATATTTAATTGTCTTTTTGGTTTGTGATGACACATCATGATATAGCACTGAAATTTCTCTGAAACTTTAAGAAGTCATGTCCAGCACATGGACTATCTCGGTCTACACTTATCTGACCAACAGGGAAAGGCCCCTCCAAAGGAGGCGAGTTAGCCTCCTGAGAAGGCGTGTCCCGAGGGCAGGAGTAACCGATGGGGACCCTGCCTGCCCAGGGGCCACGACAAACGAGAGGCCTGACCAAAACTCATAGTCATCCAAACACTGTACCGTCCTAAAGAGGAGGGGAAAAAAGAAAGGAAGAGAAAAAAAAACCTTAATAATACTCAATAATGTTTATTTAAAAATGTTAGTCTGATAATAGGCCTAGTTACATGGGCCGGAGCGGTAATACATGTTGCACGCTTGCAAGAATATCTATCCTCCAAGGAGGATGATACGCTTGCACCAATTGTACCGGATATTCAGTCCGGAAGGGGTTCATCCCCAGTTATGTTATATTTTAAGCAAACCCGTTAGGTTCGAATGTTGCAGCCTAAGGCTGCTCTGTTATTTATGGTATTTAATATACTCTCTTTTTCTTCCTCTCTCTATCCTTCTATCCCCCCCCCCCCCCCCCCGACGAGCTCTGGTCCAAAATCCTACTCACAGATTTAAGCGTAAACAAAGAAATGAAGGGTCAACCATATTCAGCTTTTCCTCACCGACTAATCGACTAACACAAGGTAAGAGTGCTCTGCCTAACCACGATGGCTAATAGATACTCCACAGACTATTCGATCATAACACACAACGTCCATGGGTTTAATTCCCCCATTAAAAGAACTAAGGCATACCAGTTCTATCATAGACAAAAAGCAGACGTCCTATTATTACAGGAAACCCATTTTACCAAGGCCTCGGCTCCTAGATACCTAAATGTAAAATACCCACAAACATTTCTAGCATGCGGCCCACAAAAAAAAGGAGGAGTGGCGATCTGCTTTTCAAAGCGGACCCCCTTTACCCCCATCTCGATAATTAAAGATAAAGCAGGAAGGTACCTAATGGCCATAGGCCGCTTACATGATAGACTGGTCTCATTTATATCATACTATGCCCCAAACACAGGACAAGTAGAATTTTTTAGACAGATGTTTGACTTACTGATGCCCAAAGCCCAGGGACAAGTTATATTAGGAGGAGACAGCAACATATCCTTGGACAGAACCATGGACAAATCAGACACTGCTAAACCGATCCTAAGACGTCCCCCCAACGACAGTAGCAAGATAGCCCGTCTCATGCACCAGCAAGACTTAATTGATATCTGGAGAGAGCATAACCCCACAGTAAGAGACTTTACCTTCTACTCACAAGCACATCATACCTACTCCAGAATCGACCACATATTAGCACACACCTCCTTACTCCCATACATCACATCAGTTAAAATACTCAATACACCTTGGTCAGACCATTCCCCAATAAAACTAGTGACTAAAGGGATATGGACTAAGGCGACCCCATCGCCTTGGCGACTCAATATAAATACACTCACCGACCCTATCTTATACACCGAAATAGAAAAGGAAATACAGGAATACTTTAGAAATAACAAACCCCAAGATACCACCCCAGTCAATAACTGGGCGGCCCATAAGGCAACCATAAGGGGAAAACTTATTCAAATCACGGCCAGAATAAAAAAGAATAGGGACATTACAATCAAAAACCTAGAAGAGAATCTAGCGGCCCTCATGGCAGAACAACACAGTAACCCCAAGACAGACATTAGCAAAAAGATAGAAGAAGCCAGACTATCACTGAACCTCTGTTTAACTACACAGGCAGAAAAACGCATTAGTTGGTCAAAACATAAATACTATACCATGGGAGACAAACCCACTACACTACTGGCCAGAAAGCTGGTACCCAGACCATACTCAGCTACTCTACCTAAATTAAAGACATCGTCGGGACATCTCACACAAAACCCAGAACTGATAATAAGAGAATTTCATAAATTCTACACCAAACTTTATACTGCCCAAAAGTCACCCGATCGAGTATTAGTCGATAGATTTTTCCAAGATATACGGTTACCTCAATTGACCCAAGACCATGCTGCTTTCATGAATGAAGCAATCACAGAATCAGAAATACAGATGGCTATAAAGGCAACCCATTCCTCCAAAGCACCAGGCCCAGATGGATATCCAGGGATATACTACAAGAAATATCAACACCTACTCACCCCACATCTCTGTTTATATTTTAATGAGCTGAGACGAGGCACTAAACTACCAGAGCAAGAAAATACGGCATACATAAACGTCATACCGAAACCAAGCAAAGACCATACAGACTGTTCAAACTACCGCCCAATCTCACTGATCAATACAGATTTAAAGATATTAACAAAGATTCTAGCCACAAGACTAAACACCTTCCTCCCACAATATATACACCCTGACCAGACGGGATTTGTACCACAAAGACAGGCCTCTGACCAAACCCGTAGACTAATCAACTTAATATCAGCAATCCAATCCAACTGGGACGGGGAGGGCACTAGACAGGGAATGCTATTATCACTAGATATACAGAAGGCATTTGATTCCCTCTCATGGGATTATTTATTTCAAGTGCTGAGACGCTTTGGGTTTGGAGAACCTTTTCTGAAACTACTGCAGACCCTATATGATACCCCGTCGGCCTCCCTGATGGTCAGGGGCTACTCCTCAAGGCCCCTGCCCGTCAGGAGGGGAACCAGACAGGGATGCCCACTATCACCATTGTTGTTTGCTTTAGCAATCGAACCGTTAGCGATCAAACTGCGATCGAGCCCTGATATTAGAGGCATAAGGTGTGGAGGACTGGAACATAAATGCCTGCTATTTGCAGACGACCTAATATTAACACTGACATCCCCAACCACCACACTCCCAAACTTATACGCAATCATGGATCCGTTCTCTAAGATATCAGGGTTATACGTAAATCATAGTAAGTCTAGGGCGTTAAACCTCTCACTCCCCAGGTCCATCCAAGAGTCACTAGAACAGTCCCACCCCTTTAAGTGGGAACAAAAAGATATCCCTTACTTGGGCATACACCTGACCCCCTCTATACACACACTCTACAAAAGTAACTACCCAACTCTCATTAAGAAACTAACTGACGATATGGGAAGGTGGCAAGTACAACCTCCATCGTGGTTTGGCAGACTCCACTCAGTAAAGATGAATATTTTACCAAGGATTTTGTATTATTTCAGAACTTTACCAATATCACTGATAACTAAAGACCTTAAGCAGCTACAGAAAAAGATCCTACAGTACATATGGGGAGATAAGAGGCCTAGGGTCAACAAGAGCACCATGTATACACCAAAACAAAAAGGGGGACTAGGACTACCAGACTTGCAAAAATATTTCTATGCAGCACAATTGGCCCTACTGGCCAGATACCACTCTAAAGCCCCAAAGGCGATCTGGATGACTATGGAGTCATACTCATGCCAACCCAATCCGATATCCCACATCATGTGGCTTCCAAGCAGGGAGCGACGACTAATTCTGTGACCAACTTTATCCTATTCCATGGAGATATGGGATAGGATAACAAGAATTCATAAACTTAAATCCCCCCATACCCCGTTGGCTCCAATACTTAACAATGGTGCGTTTACCCCGGGCCTCACTCCGCAAGCCTTTGAATGGTGGACTAACAAAAGCCTGCTAAGAATAGCCGACCTCTGTAATCACAAAGGGATTCTAACACAACAAACCATGGTGGAGAAATATCAAATGCCACCAGCTGAAAGCTATCGCTATGCGCAGATACACCATTTTCTACAACAGTTAGCTCGTAGAGGTGACCTGGGGATGCTGACCCCAATGGAGCAGTTGTGTTCAGGATATGATAAAGTCAAAGGACATATATCAATAATATATATACTACTAACGAAAGCCACAACCAAACTAAATTATATGCTCCAGTGGGAGAGGGATCTCCAGGAAACCCTCGACTTGACACAATGGCATGATCTAGCTGGGGCAGCATCTAAGTCTCTCATAAATACCTCAATAATAGAAGCTAACTATAAGGTATTGTTAAGATGGTATATGGTGCCATCTAGATTGGCCACCTTTGTCCAGGGAATAACTTCCAGATGTTTTAGAGGCTGCGGACAGGAGGGAACCACATACCATATCTGGTGGACCTGCCCTAAGGTCAGGAGATTCTGGATTAGAGTCTATAATCTCCTCTATACCCTTACCCAGGTAAATCTAATCAAGTCAGCTAAACATGCACTGCTAGGGGCAAGCATACCGGGGATATACGGCCCTAAGAAGCGGTTACTTACCTTTATATTCATAGCAGCAAAGATTACGATAGCCAGGAACTGGAGATCCGCAGCATTGCCGATAGGCCAGCTTAAGAGTAAAATCTCATGGGTGATGCTTAATGAGAGGCTAACCGCCCTAGTCCAGGACAAAATGGTGCGTTTCCACAAAACCTGGGATCCATGGATAGACTATCTGGCTAGTGACCCCAGACCCTTAGCAACATAAAAATGACAATGACAAACGACAACAAAGGAGAAGGACCAGGGCTCGTCAATACCCCTTCCTCCCCCCATTCCCCCCTCTCTCTTTCCCTCTAACATTACCCTTTCTTACCTGTCCCCGTCATCTTCCCCTCTAAAATGCTGTCTCACCACCTCCATTGCTCATTTGTCGCTATATCTCTGAGTGAGACCCAGCAGACACTGAATAACTAACAAACACGAGCTATAACTAAGGAGCATAGAGGCACCGACCACCAGAGAGGAATATAGCCCGGCCCTGGGGCCCCCGCCGCCTGGGGGTGAAGCCTATGACCCCCCCGAATAGATGGATGGGGGTGGGTTCTGCCCCGGGGGGGGGGGGGCACAGGGTCGGTGAGTAATAGCGAAAAACAGGTCGGCGGCTCCTGAGCTCCAGAAACTTAGCTATAGAAAAGCACCAGCCATTACTGTCCGACAGGTTACAGTTCCTTTTATCTTTCCTCTCATACTTCCTTTTAATTTTGTTACTCCGTTGTGGTAAAAGGTGGTTTACATTTGCACTATGTCTATATTACCAAACGTATATTTATACTGTACAAACTCTATTTTGTAAAATCAAACACTCTCTTGTACAAATGTCACTGTATAAAACTTTAATAAAAACATTGAAACATAAAAGTGTGTAAACTATGAGCGGTGGGCTCGTGCACAAAGAACATCACTTCCGTTGTGCCTGTCTGTCTCAACACTTAGCGTCACGCCCACGTGACTTCATCAGGGGAACAACGTGGTCCCTGTTGTGTTTGGACACAGCGGGAGAAAATCAGTGGGTCCAGTGGCCGCAATGCCCCTATGTAAATAAGGCAGAGTGGGCTCGTGGTCACTTCCGTTGTGCCTGTCTGTCTCAAACATAACCCACTTAGCGTCACGCCCACGTGCATTTTTTTTAGCACTGATCAATATTAGTGTCACTGGTCCCCAAAAAGTGTCACTTAGTGTTAGAGCTGCATAATTAATCATTATAAAATTGACACAGGGGTAGGAGAAAATCAGTGGGTCCAGTGGCCGCAATGCCCCCCCCCTATGTAAATAAGGCAGAGGCATCGTTCTGTCAGACTGGCGGAGGCTCCAACACTGATGGGTAAACAGGCAGCAGGCTGAGGATCAAACACAAGATTAATCAGGCACAAGCAAAAGGTTAACACAGGAGGACAAGTCCAGATAGAATGGTCAAACACAAGCAAGAGGTCAAGGCAGGCTGAGGGTCAAGTACTGCTTAAGCAGGCGGTAGAAGTCCGGTATGCAGGCCGAGGGTCAAACACAGGAGAGAGGTGGTGATCCGGGTAAACAAGCCAAAGGTCAAGGTTGGAGAAGGTAACAAGGTCAAGACAATCCGGGTCGGCAACGGGTGGGCAAGTAGATACAGCAGGCACAGGTACAAGGGACAAGGGAACAGCTGAGAGACGAACCAGCGTCTGTCTGGGTCCAAGGGCCTCTCTTTTATAGGCCGGGTGGAGGTCACATGGGACGTGCACTAGCGCGCATGCGCGCGCGCCGTTCAGCTGGGCCGCGTACGTTCGTGCGCCGCCACATCGTTCCTCTGACTCCCACTGTGCGCCGCAGCGCCGGACCTATGCGTCTGCGCACTGGGGCGCGCGGCGGACCAGGTCCCTGATACCCAGGGAGCCTGACAAGTTTTTCACAACATTGTCCAGGCTAGTAGGTTAACTATAAACTTTGTAGCTTTTCATTGTTAGATCAAAGGGATGAACGTCTGTGTGTAGATGAGGTCAGTTTAACCCCTTAAAGACTAAACCTTTTTCTGACACTTGTTTCTTACAAAGTTAAAATCAGTATTTTTTGCTAGAAAATTACTTGGAACCCCCAAACATTATATATATATTTTTTTAGCCACGACCCTAGGGAATAGAATGGCGATTGTTGAAATATTTTATGTCACACTTTATTTGCGCAGCGGTCTTTCAAATGCAATCTTTGGGGAAAAAATACAATTCAATTAATTGAAAAATAATGAACAGTAAAGTTAGCCCAATTTTTTTGTGTAATGTCAAAGATGATTTTCTGCCGCAAGAATCGTGAAAGAATCGTGATCTTTATGCTAAGCAAAAAAAATCATGATTCCCATTCTAGCCAGAATCGTGCAGCTCTACTTAGTGTCAGATTTGTCCACCGCAATGTCGCAGTCCTGCTAAAAATGGCTGGTCGCCGCCATTACTAGTAAAAACAATAAAAAAAATCAAAAGTCCATAAATCTATCCCAAAGTTTGTAGACGCTATAACTTTTGCACAATCCAATCAATATTTTTGCAATCTTTTTTTTACCAAAAATATGTAGCAGAATACATATTGGCTTAAATTGATGAAATTCGAAGAAATTCGATTTTTTTCCATTTTTATTGGAAATGTTTTATAGCAGAAAGTAAAAAATTTATATTTTTTTTCAAAATTGTCATGTTTTTTTTTAATTATAGCACAAAAAATAAAAACTGCATTTAGTAGTGTAGTAAGTAATAAAAGCATATACATTTATTAAACAATAAAACTGCACTCACAAAGATGACAAAGTACAGTTGGGTATTGTGAGCTATGGTGGAACATCAAAGTCTCACAAGGAAAATCTCTCCAGCCTTGGCCACAGGCATGGGACAGCCTGGAAGGTGGGCACCGATCCCATTGTGGAATCCCCTGGGTAACGCACGGGACCTGAAAGAGCCAACACGGACACAAGGAACTCCCTCATCTAACGTCATATTCTGGGCATGCGCAGTAGAAATGCATTTTGAGGCATGCTCACCTCTTCCTCAGCCTACTATCACTTTTAGGCCCCTTTCACGCGAGGCGGACTCCGCTACCACGGAGCCCGCCTCTGTCCGCCGGCTCAGCGGAGATCTCTCCGTTGATCTCCACTGAACCGGCGGATGACAAGTCCCTCTCTGCTCACTGAGCGGGGAGGGGCTTGCAAGCGCCGCTGGTCTCTATTGAGATATCGGATGAAAACGGACAGTCCGTTTTCATCAGATCTCCCCCGATCCGCCAGCGACGGATCTAGACATAGAGCCATACGTCTGCTTTTGGCGAATCGAACCGGGTCGGATGTCAGCAGACATGTCTCCGCTGACATCCGATGCTCCATAGACTAAAATGGAGGGCCCGTTCAGATCCGCCGTCAAAACTGTCCATGTGAAAGGGGCCTTAATGTGCAAAGAAAGGATGAAATGTACTAAAGTGAAGAAGCACAGGTTGGGGTTTTACTACAAGGATTAATATACTGTAGAGGATACCGCAGAGTAAAATTGGGCAGTAGAAGAACAGTTTGAGTTAGGGATAGTAGGCCTAACTGGTATATGCCTAACTTTTATATTCTCTATTAGGGGAGAGGGTGCAATGAATGTGAGTGATAAAGTGTGAGACGGTAATAGTGTACACTATTTTTACACAGTTTTTCTTTCAAATGATGTAGCGGTGTGCTGTGAACAAAATACATCTTCAAGAAAAGATGGTAGGTAACATGTGAATGCTTTGCTTTGACCACCCAAAATTATATAAAGGCCCTATCAACATAAAAAAGTGTACTCTAAAATGAAGGTCCTTTTTCAACATAAAATAAAAATCAATATACCCCCAAAATAACTGAAACCCCCAAATCATACATTTTTTTTCGTTTTGCAGTCCTCAGGCACACTTTTATAAGGATCTGTTGACTTTCTTTTTTGCCATTGATGAAATTAACAATAACCCTACAATGTTAACAAATATTACTCTTGGATATCACGTATATGACTCCTGTCGGGAGAGCAGAAAGGCGATAAAAAACACATTGCAGATTTTATCTGGACTGGGAAAAATGGTCCCAAATTACTCTTGCAGAGAACGGAAAAAAATACTGGGCTTCATTGGCGATCAGAGCTCTGCAACCACCATATCTATAGCACAGATATTGGCTTTATATCGTTATGTACAGGTCAGTAAAGCCTTTTTTATTTTAGAATTTAAGTTTACTCCATTAAAACAGTTTATTGTGAGAAGGTCTAAATTTATTGTCAAATGTTCAGATCTGATCATATAGCAATGGCCTTACCAGCCAGGACCATTGTTGATGGTCTTCAATACCATCTATTACCTACATATCATATCATTTTAACAATTCTACAATGGCAATTTGATCATGATTAACACTTATAGCTATATGACCTGAGTAATTATTACCTGTTCCAGATGCCATGGCACCATGGGGTTTGGATTATGTAATTAGAACACAAACATGTCCCATCATGTTCTGGGACAATCATCATCTGCATTGACACCCTCCATGGTCTTTGATTCGGGGTGATTAAGTGACCCATGTGGAAATTAATGATGGGGCTTCATTCTGTCACTCATTAGAACAAAGGAAGCTACTTGGCTAAGTGTCAAAACATCTTTAGTGTTATAGAACAAGTCCAGCTTAATCAATTAATCAATTGATCAATTAATACTATGTACATGTAGCAAGGTCCCAGGCCTCCTTTGGTCTAATGAGAACCTCCAGGGCCAGAGATAGCTGACATCCTTCTGTATATGGTGGGTTGCATGGCATAGTGGGTGTAATGCAAGTTAGATTTATTGGGCGCCTGACACTTCTTAAATTCAAAAGAGATTTTATTTCTCTTAACAGAACTTTGGAGAGAGGGTTAGGGCCAGGACACCCTTGCAAGAATAATTTGCAGACCCCGAGACTTCAACAGGAGGACAGGCATTAAGGGAAAGGCAAATTTTGATATTTTATTTATACTTTTGAGTACCCCCTTATTTCCCCATTGGGATTATAGTGACAGCCTTTAAAGTTTGTTTTCCAATTTCACTTCTTCTACTTATACATTTTGGATTTGGTGCCACGCATTGCGGATATATATCTGCAATTTCTCCTTTGTAATCATGATCATTCATCATATGCAAGAGTTAAAAAAAACACAAATAAACAATTTTATCCTTTCCTTTATGTTTTTCCTGCTTTATAATATATTTTATTGTCCGAAGTATTTCAGACAAAGTGAGAAAAAGGCTGCATATTCATTCGCTATTGTCACACTCCTGGGTGAGCTCGGGGTGCAGTGCTCTGCCCCCCGTGCCCACCCTTTTTTGAAGCCTATCACATGCTTTAAAAACAAACAAAAGGAACCCCATTATAATGCATGCGTCCGGCAGCCAGCATGTAGATTAGGGGGCCAGATGCATGGATAGGGGGCGGTGCCCCTGCGCCCCTAATGACAGGCCGACACTGGCCCAGTTCTTCTTCTTTGGTCCCAGCTCCTGGCCCCTCCCTCCTGCTGAGTGCCCCCATACAAGTAGCTTTTTATGGTGGGGCACCCGAGCCGCTGCTCTCTGTGTCCATTCAGACACAGAGCCATGGCTGTCTCCTTTGATTGGCTCACTGACTTTGATGGACAGCAGCGGGGGCCAATGGCTCTTGATATGTGCCTCAGCCAATCAGGAGGAGGAGTCACGGACAGCGGAGTCTCTCATGCAACATCGCTGAATGGAGATGAGGTTCAGGTAAGTATAAGGAGGGCTGAGAGGAGGGCTGAGAGGAGGGCTGCACACAGAAGCTTATTTATCTTAATGCATAGAATGAAAGCCTTTACAACCACATTAAGATGCTATTTTTGCACTTTTTTAGGCTGACAACCTCAAATAACAAAATATAGCCAAAATGTACTTGCTGCAATTTTTTATTTTTATTTATTTTATTTGGTTTGTGTTTTTCTTTTTTGATTCTTCTGTCTTTATTTTTAAATTTTTATACAAGAAAACTATGAATATCACCCTGTCCCTTCTTGACATGGTAATCATAATGGTGGTTAATGTGGGTTGTGACTAGGGATGAGCTTTATGTTCGAGTCGAACATGAGTTCGACTCGAACATTGGCTGTTTGTCAGTTCGCCGAACAGCGAACAATTTTGGGTGTTTGCGGCAAATATGGAAGCCACGGAACACCCTTTAAAAGTCTATGGGAGAAATAAAAAGTGCTAATTTTAAAGGCTTATATGCATGGTATTGTCATAAAAAAGTGTTTGGGGACCTGGGTCCTGCCCCAGGGATATGTATCAATGCAAAAAAAGGTTTTAAAAATGGCAATTTTTCCAGGAGCAGTGATTTTAATAATGCTTAAAGTGAAACAATAAAAGTGTAATATTCCTTTAAATTTTGTACCTGGGTGGTGTCTATAGTATGCCTGTAAAGGGGCGCATGTTTCCCGTGTTTAGAACAGTCTGACAGCAAAATGACATTTCTAAAGGAAAAAAAGTCATTTAAAACTGTTTACGGCTATAATGAATTGTCGGTCCGACAATACACATAACAGTTCATTGATAAAAAGGCATTGAATTTCCCCACAGGAGAACCCTGCGCAAAAATTTAAAAAAAATGGCGTGGGGGCCCCCCTCAAAATCCATACCAGACCCTTCAGGTCTGGTATGGATTTTAAGGGGAACCCCGTGCTAAAATTAAAAAAAAAATGGCGTGGGGTCCCCCCAAAAATCCATACCAGACCCTTATCTGAGCACGCAACCTGGCAGGCCGCAGGAAAAGAGGGGGGATGAGAAAGCACCCCCCTCCTGAACTGTAACAGGCCACATGCCCACAACATTGGGAGGGTGCTTTGGGGTAGCGACCCACCCCAAACCACCTTGTCCCCATGTTAATGGGGAGAAGGGCCTCATCCCACAACCCTTGCCCGGTGGCTGTGGGGGTCTGCGGGCGGGGGGTTATCAGAATCTGGAAGTCCCTTTTAACAAGGGGACCCCCAGATCCCACCCCCCGTGTGAACCTACCATTTCACAAAAAAAGTGTCAAAAGGGTTAAAAAACACAAGAGACGGTTTTTGACAAGTCCTTTATTAATTTCTTCTTCTTTCCGCTTCTTCTTCCATCTTCTTTCTTCTGGTCTTCCTTCGGTGTTCTTCTTCCTCCATCTTCTTCTTCTCCATCTTTCTTCTCCATCTTCTTCTTCTTCATCTTCTTCTTCCTCCTCACTTCTTGTCCCGCATCTTGCTCCGGCTTCTTCTCTGCTCCGTGCGCACGATCTGCCTCAGTGGGAATCTGCCGCCGTGTGACGCTTCTGTTCTTCTGACACTGCTTATATAACAGAGGACGGGGCCACCCGGTGACCCCGCCCCCCTCTGACGCGCGGGGAAAGCCATAGGGAAGTCCCCGTGCTTCAAAGGGGGGTGGTGTCACCAGGTGGCCCCACCCTCCATTATATAAGAAGTGTCAGAAGAACAGAAGCATCACATGGCGGACAGAGCGGAGAAGAAGCCGGAGCAAGATGTGGGACGAGAAGAGAGGAGGAAGAAGAACATGAAGAAGAAGATGGAGAAGAAGAAGATGGAGGAAGAAGAACACCGAAGGAAGACCAGAAGAAAGAAGATGAAAGAAGAAGCGGAAAGAAGAAGAAATTAATAAAGGACTTGTCCAAAACCGTCTCTTGTGTTTTTTTAACCCTTTTGACACTTTTTTGTGAAAAAATGGTAGGGCAATTCACACGGGGGGGGGGGGGGGGGATAATCCCCCTGCCCGCAGACCCCCACAACCACGGGGCAGGGGTTGTGGGGATGAGGCCCTTCTCCCCATCAACATGGGGACAAGGTGCTTTGGGGGGGCCGCTACCCCAAAGCACCCTCCCAATGTTGAGGGCATGTGGCCTGGTACGGTTCAGGAGGGGGACGCTCTCTCTTCAGGAGGGGGAGCGCGTGCTCGGATAAGGGTCTGGTATGGATTTTTGGGGGGACCCCACGCCATTTTTAAAAAAAATTTGGATGCAGGGTTCCCCTTAAAATCCATACCAGACCTGAAGGGTCTGGTATGGATTTTGAGGGGGACCCCCACACCATTTTTTTTAATTTTGGCAAAGGGTTCCCCTTTATATCCATACCAGACCTGATGGGCCTGGTATGGAATTTAGGGGGACCCCAACGCATTTTTTTTAAATTTTGGTTCGGGGGTTCCCCTGTGGGGAAATTCCATGCTGTGTTTATCAATGAGCTGTTATGTGTATTGTCGGACCCGACAATGCATTATAGCCGCGAGTAGTTTTAAATGACTTTTTTTTCCTTTGGAAATGTAATTTTGCTGTCAGACTGTTCTAAACACGGAAACATGCACTCCTTTACTGGCATACATTAGACACCCCCCAGGTACGAAATTTAAAGGAATATTTCACTTTTATTGTTTCACTTTAAGCATTATTAAAATCACTGCTTCCGAAAAAACTGACGTTTTTCAAACTTTTTTTTGCATTGATAAATGTCCCCTGGAGCAGGACTCGGGTCCCCAAACACTTTTTATGACAATACCATGCACATAAGCCTTTAAAATTAGCACTTTTGATTATTCATGTTCGTGTGCCATAGACTTTAACGGTGTTCGCGTGTTCAAACTAATATTTTGACTGTTCGCATGTTCTGGATGCGAACCGAACAGGGGGGTCTTCGGCTCATCCCTAGTTGTGACATGCCATGGTCTACATAACAACAGTCCCAACACAAAGGCAAAGGCATGTCATACAGCAATCGGGGCTTTTAGGTTCTAGGAGTGTAAAGTACTCAGCTTTCTGAACATAGAGAAATAAAAAAAATGTAAGTGGGCACAATGATTTATGTCAAATGCCGTATATATATATATATATATATCCTGTAATAGTATTTTAACCACTTCAGCCCCGGACCATTTGGCAGCCAAAGGACCAGAGGTCTTTTTTCAATTTCGCACTGCACTACTTTAACTGGTAATTGCGCGGTCATGCAATTTTGTAACCAAACGAAATTTGCGTCCTTTTCTTCCCACAAATAGAGCTTTCTTTTGATGGTATTTGATTGCCTCTGTGATTTTTTTTTTTTGCGATAAAAGGAAAAAAAAAAAAAAAAAAAAAAAAAAAAAAAAAATAAACGGAAAAAGAGCGAAAATTTTGAAAAAAAAAGAGATTTTCTACTTTTTGTTATAAAAAAAAAATCTAATAAACTCAATTTTAGTCAAACATTTGGGCCAAAATGTATTCAGCCACATGTCTTTAGTAAAAAAAAATGCCAATAAGCGTATATTTATTGGTTTGCGCAAAAGTTATAGCGTCTACAAACTAGAGTACATTTTCTGGAATTTACACCGCTTTTAATTTATGACTGCCTATTTCATTTCTTGAGGTGCTAAAATGGCAGAGAAGTACAAAACCCCCCCAAATGACCCCCATTTTGGAAAGTAGACACCCCCAAGCTATTTGCTGAGAGGCATGTTGAGCCCATTGAATATTTTTTTTTTTAGTCCCAAGTGATTGAATAAAGACAAAAATAAAAAAGATTTTTTTTTTTTTCAAAAAGTTGTCACTAAATGATATATTGCTCACACATGCCATAGTTATATGTGGAATTGCACCCCAAAATACATTTTGCTGCTTCTCCTGAGTATGGGGATACCACATGTGTGGGACTTTTTGGGAGCCTAGCCGCGTACGGGGCCCCGAAACCCAAGCACCGCCTTCAGGATTTCTAAGGGTGCAAATTTTTGATTTCACTCCTCACTACCTATCACCGTTTCGAAGGCCATAAAATGCCAAAATAGCACAAAACCCCCCCAAATGACCCCATTTTGGAAAGTAGACACCCCAAGCTATTTGTTGAGAGGCATGGTGAGTATTTTACAGCTCTCATTTGTTTTTGAAAATGAAGAAAGTAAAGAAAAAAAAAATTTTTTTTTTTTTTTTTTCAATTTTCAAAACTTTGTGACAAAAAAGCGAGATCTGCAAAATACTCACCATACCTCTCAGCAAATAGCTTGGGGTGTCTACTTTCCAAAATGGGGTCATTTTGGGGGGTTTTATGCCATCTGGGCATTCCATGGCCTCCGAAACTGTGATTGGCAGTGAGAAGTGAAATAAAAAAAAAACATTACACCCTTAGAAAGCCTGAAGGCGGTGATTGGTTTTTGGGGTTCCGTACGCAGCTAGGCTCCCAAAAAGTCCCACACATGTGGTATCCCCGTACTCAGGAGAAGCAACAGAATGTATTTTGGGGTGTATTTCCACATATGCCCATGACATGTTTGAGCAATATATCATTTAGTGACAACTTTTTGTAAAAAAAATATATATATTTTTTTTTTTTCATTATTCAATCTCTTGGGACAAAAAAAAAAAATATTTAATGGGCTCAACATTGCTCTCATCAAATAGCTTGGGGTGTCTACTTTCCAAAATGGGGTCATTTGGGGGGGTTTGAACTGTCCTGGCATTTTATGCACAACATTTAGAAGCCTATGTCACACGTCACCCACTCTTCTAACCACTTGTAGACAAAGCCCTTTCTAACACTTTTTGCTTACATGAAAACATATTTTTTTTTTTGCAAGAAAATTACGTTGAACCCCCAAACACTATATATAATGTTAAAGCAAAGGCCCTACAGATTAAAATGGTGGGTGTTGCATTTTTTTTTTTCCACACAGTATTTGCGCAGCGATTTTTTTCAAACGCATTTTTTGTGGAAAAAATATACACTTTTTTTTATTTTAATGCACTAAAACACACTATATTGCTCAAATTTTTGATGAAATAAAAAATATGATCTTAGGCCGAGTACATGGATACCAAACACGACATGCTTTAAAATTGCGCACAAACACGCAGTGGCGACAAACTACATACATTTTTAAAAGCCTTTAAAAGCCTTTACATGATACCACATTAGATTCACGGAGGAGGTCTACTGCTAAAATTACTGCCCTCGATCTGACCTTCGCGGTGATACCTCACATGCATGGTGCAATTGCTGTTTACATATGACGCCAGACCAACGCTTGTGTACGCCTTTGCGCAAGAGAAGGGGGGGCAGGGGTGCTTTTTTTTTGGTTTTTTTTTTATTTATTTAGCTTTTTTATTTTATTTTTAAACTGTTCCTTCCATTTTTTTTCTTTGTTATGATTTTTATTGTTATCTCAGGGAATGTAAATATCCCCTATGATGGCAGTGACAGGTACTCTTTTTTTGAAAAAATTGGGGTCTATTAGACCCTAGATCTTTCCTCTGCCCTCAAAGCATCTGACCACACCAAGATTGGTGTGATAAAATGCTTTCCCAATTTCCCAATGGCGCGGTTTATATCCGGGAGGGGGGACATTCCCTCCCACTGCTTGTAAAAGCAGTCTAGAGGCTAATTACCCGCTAGAATTGCTTTTACATGAAAGCCGATCACTGGCTGAAAAGAATGATACCAAGATGATACCTAAACCTGCAGGCATCATTCTGGTATAACCATTCAAAGTCCAGCAACATACTGGACATATATTGTAATCTTTTTTTTTTTTCATGCAGCCTCTTGGCTGAACGAAAAAAAAAAGATTGATTGGTGGGTATGCCCACCATTAGAATACCTCCCTTCATCCACCCACTTCTAATGATGGGCATACATGCACCATTTATATATGCCGATGCATGGGGGCATCCTCCCGCAAAAGTTATGCCGTGTACACACGGTCGGAATTTCGACCGTATGTACGTGGCATTAGGAGCCAATCGCTCCTCCCCCCCCCTGCTGCCCCCCTGCTTCGGCAGATATGCTCTTTTTTTTAACTGTGGTGGTGAAATCACCTCCTACAGCGTTGGAGTCGCGGCTTTATGTATCGTGGGAGCAAACGCTGTTGCTGTCAAGATAAATAAATCCGCGTTGCAACTGAATGGCGCACCTGAAAACAAAAAAATGCTTAACACTAAAACACAGTAAACAAAATTACATACCTGAAAAGCAAGCATGATAAAACATGATAAAACATAATAAAAACATTGCAGAATAGAATGGAGTAAAAAAAGAGCAACAATAGAGAGAGAATAGAGTGAGAGAGAGAACAATAAAACGACAACTATTTTTATTTTTTTTATTTTTTTGAGATTCACAGGTAAAAAAAGCTCCTGACTGAAGCGACTGAATCAAAACGCTACCACAAAAAAACTGTTAGCGATCGCAGGGATCAGGCCTGACTCTGCGAACGCTGCAGTTATGTGTGCTTAGTGTTTTGTAAGTGACAGTGATCGATCGATACTGCACTTGGGTGGGCTGGGCTGGGCGGAGGGGGGAAAACGCAGGTGCTAGCAGGTATCTGGGCTGATCCCGCTAACAATGCGTTTTTTTTTGGAACCCTAAACTGCTGGGACGCTAGTATAGATCTGATCAGATCAGATATTGATCTGTTCAGATACTGTACCACTAAGGGAGGTGTATGCTTTGCGCGTGGGTGTTTGCGGTACTGGCACTAACCTGGGGCGACGCAGACCTTATTTGACCCTAAAACCTAATTGATATCACCCGCCGGGCGATCAGGGGGTTAAACCGTTATTGGGTAATAAATGGCGGGTGCCCTGACAGTATAAAAAAACAAGCTAACTAACCAGCGTCACCCGTAACAGTAATACAAAAAAAAACTGGTTACCTAGCGACACTAATGCAGCGATCAGAAAAACGATCGCTTAGTGACACTGGCAAAAGGGGGTGAAAGGGTTAACTAGGGGCAATCAGGGGGTTAAAACCTTTATTAGGTAATATATGGGGGTACCTGACGCTATATAAAAACCTGACGGGGAACCTAAATAACGAAATAACTAACTGGCTAACCAGCGTCACCAGTGACAGTTATACAGTGATCACTGGTGAAAGGGTTAACTCTAGGGGCAATCAGGGGGTTAAAACCTTTATTTAGGTTGTAATATGGGGGTACCTGACCTATAAACCTATTTATGAACCTATATAAACATGGCGGTTACCTAAAAAAAAAAAATGGTTACCTAGCGACACTAATGCAGCGATCAGAAAAAACGATCGCTTAGTGACACTGGCAAAAGGGGGTGAAAGGGTTAACTAGGGGCAATCAGGGGGTTAAAACCTTTATTAGGTAATATATGGGGGTACCTGACGCTATATAAAAACCTGACGGGGAACCTAAATAACGAAATAACTAACTGGCTAACCAGCGTCACCAGTGACAGTTATACAGTGATCACTGGTGAAAGGGTTAACTCTAGGGGCAATCAAGGGGTTAAAACCTTTATTTAGGTTGTAATATGGGGGTACCTGACCTATAAACCTATTTATGAACCTATATAAACATGGCGGTTACCTAAAAAAAAAAAATGGTTACCTAGCGACAGCAGTGACACTAATACAGCGATCAGAAAAACGATCGCTTAGTGACACTGGCAAAAGGGGGTGAAAGGGTTACCTGGGGGGCAATCAAGGGGGTTAAACCTTTATTAGGGGGGGGTAGGGGGCTACCTTGGACCTAAAACTAACTGCACTGACAGTTATTACAGTCACACTGACACTAAATGCAGTGATCAGTAAAAAAATGATCACTGCAATTAGTGACACTGTGACTGGGGGGGGGGGTGATCTGGGGGTGATCTGGGGGTGACAGGGGGGTGTTTTGTGTGCCTATGTGTACTGGTGTCAGTGTACTGTTGGTGCACTAACCTTTAGACGTTCACAGCTCGGCGTTCCGGTCACATAGACCGGCGCACCGAGCGTGACATCACTTCCTCTGCCTGTGTTTTGATTGACACAGACAGAGGAAGCATCTGATTCGCCAGGAGCGATCGCGAGGGGGTGGCCAGAAACCACTGGCCGTCCCTCATCCCGGATCGCTCCTGAAGCGATCCCGACCGTCCCCGCCGGGCCGGGGGGGTCCGATCGGACCCCCCACCCGCCGGAAGAATGGCACGTACAGGTACGTGGTTCTGCCTGTACGTGCCATTCTGCCGACGTATATATACAGGGGGCGGTCGGCAAGTGGTTAAAAATAATAATGAGCCATGCAGTTTTTTTTGAAGTTTTGAATTTTTGAATTAGGACATCCTACAGCAAGAATAAATAATAATAAAAATACATATTTGTAGATCCCCCCCCTCAAATGCATAACAGACATTTTGAGTCTGATTGGAATCTTAACACCTTTCGGCCTGGCCTATAGCGTAATTTCAATAATAGCGAAATTACATTTTTGGGTTTTCCAATTTACAAAATTTCAGAATTTTAGAATTTTTCGAATTTCCGAATTTACACATTTTTGAATTTACGAATTTACACATTTTTGAATTTAAGAATTTATGAATATTCAGAAAAATACGTTAAATGAGTTTTGATTAATTCAGATATTTCCGAATTAAGGAATTAGTCAAAATTCGTTAAAAATGTGAAAAATTTCAAATTAGTTTTTAACTAATTTTGACAAATTCATTAATTCGGAAATATCTGAATGAATCAAAACTCGTTTAACGTATTTTTCTGAATATTCATAAATTCGTTAAGTCAAAAATGTGTAAATTCGTAAATTCAAAAATGTGTAAATTCGGAAATTCGGAAATTCTAAAAATTCTAAAATTCTGAAATTTTGTAAATCCGAAAACCCAAAAATTTGAAAATCTGAAATAATAACTAACTAATAATAACTTAACTATTACTAACTATTAAATTATAGGTATTGGAATTTGCTTTCACATTTGGCTATTAGTGAATGGAACATGAATGGAACGTATCAAATTAATAATAATAAATAATAATAATAAAAACTTTTTATTACTATTATTATTATTTATTATTAATTTGTTCCATTTGATTTGTTTAGATGCAGCATTTGTTAATTCGGATAATTTGTAACTTTGGATAAATTCGTATTCATTGCGTTCACTAACAGCCAAATTTGAAATGAAATTCCAATACCTATAATTTAATAGTTGGATATTACTAGTTAGTTACTTAACCACTTCAGCCCCAGAAGAATTTACCCCCTTCCTGACCAGAGCACTTTTTACAATTTGACACTGCATGGCTTTAAATGCTAATTGCGTGGTCATGCAATGCTGTACCCAAACTAAATTTGCGTTAGTTTTTTTTCCACAAATAGAGCCTGCTTTTGATGGTATTTGATCACCTCTACAGATTTAATTTTTTGTGCTATAAATGGAAAAAGACCGAAAATTCTGAAAAAATATATATATTTTCTACTTTTTTGTTATAAAAAAAAATCCAATTAACTAAATTTTAGTCATACATTTAGGCCAAAATGTATTCAGCCACATGTCTTTGGTAAAAAAAAAATTCAATAAGCGTATATTTATTGGTTATTAAAGTAATTTCTTGAGGTGCTAAAATGGCAGGGCAGTACAAAACCCCCCCCAAATGACCCCATTTTGGAAAGTAGACACCCCAAGCTATTTGCTGAGAGGCATGTTGAGCCCATTGAATATTACGTTTTTTTGTCCCAAGTGATTGAATAATGACAAAAAAAAAAAAAATTTTACAAAAAGTTGTCACTAAATGATATATTGCTCACACATGGTTATATGTGGAATTGCACCCCAAAATACATTTAGCTACTTCTCCTGAGTACGGGGATACCACATGTGTGGGACTTTACCCCATTTTGGAAAGTAGCCACCCCCAAGCTATTTGCTGAGAGGCCCATGGAATATTTTTATATTTTGCCACAAGCACCAAAGTTGTCACTAAATGATATATTGCTCATACAGGCCATGGGCATATGTGGAATTGCACCCCAAAATACATTCTGATGATTCTCCTGAGCACGGGGATACCATATTTGTGGGACTTTTTGGGAGCCTAGCCGCGTACAGGGCCGAAAACCAAGCACCGCCTTCAGGATTTCTAAGGGCGTAAACTTTTGATTTCACTCACTACCTATCACAGTTTTGGAGGCCATAAAATGCCCCCACAAACCCCCCCAAATGACCCTATTTTGGAAAGTAGACACCCAAGCTATTTGTGGAGAGACATGTTGAGTCCACAGAATATTTTATATTTTGCCACAAGTTGTGTGGAATGTGCCAACCTTTTTCTTTTTTTCACAAAGTTGTCACTAAATTATATATTGCTCAAACATGCCATGGGCATATGTGTAATTACACACCAAAATACATTTTGCTGCTTCTCCTGAGTACGGGGATACCACATATGCATAGCTGCATAAAGGCCCCAAAACCAATCACCGCCTTCAGGCGTTCTAAGGGTGTACATTTTTGATTTCAAACTACGTTTTGAAGGCCATAAAATGCCTAGCACAAACCCCCACCCAAATTAACCCATTTTGCACCCCAAGATATTTGCTGAGAGGCATGGTGAGTATTTTGCAGCTCTCATTTGCTTTTTGAAAATGGAGAAAGACAAGAATTATATTTTCTTTTTTCAACTTTCAAGACTTTTTGACAAAAAGTGAGGTCTGCAAAATTCACCATACCTCTCAGCAAATAGCTTGGGGTGTTTACTCTCCAAAATGTTTCATTTGGGGGGGTTTTGTGCCATCTGGGCATGGCCTCCGAAATCACCTCTGAAAGCAATGCGGTGCTTGTTTTTTTTTTTAGGGTCCCGTACGTGGCTAGGCTCCCAAAAAGTCTCACACATGTGGTATCCCTGTACTCAGGAAAAGGAATGTATTTTGGGGTGTAATTCCACATATGCCCATGGCATGTTGAGCAATATATCATTTAGTTTGTGCAAAAAAAAATATATTTCCCGCAACTGTGTCACAAAATAAAATATTCCACTCAACATGCCTCAGCAAATAGCTTGGGGTGTCTAATTTCCAAAATGGGTAATTTGCGGGGGGGGGTTGAAATGTCCTGGCATTTTATGCACAACATTTAGAAAATGTCATGAACCACAAACCTTTTTTTTCATGCAGCCTGTGGGCTGCATAAAAAAAGAGATTGATCGGTGGGTATGCCCACCATTAGAATACCTCCCTTCATCCCCCCACTTCTAATGATGGGCATACATGCACCGTTTATATATGCCGAAGCATGGGGGCATCCGCCCCAAAAGGTAGGAGCAAAACGCTCCTCCGCCCCTGCTGCCCCATGCTTCGGCATATATTCTCTTTTTTTTAACTGTGGTGGTGAAATCACCTCCGACAGCGCTGGAGTCATAGCTTTATGTATCGTGGAAGCAAACGCTGTTGCTGTCACGATGAATAAATCCACTCTGCAGCTGAATGGCGTACCTGAAAACAAAAAAATCTTCTTGGGAGACCCTGTGAACGTGTGCCTAGTCTATGCAATGCTGTACCCTAAGCTAATAACCAACTAGTGTATGGTAGCGCTCAAAACATTCACCAATGCAAATACCAGGATTGTCAGCACTTGCTGCAGACACGACATCTTCTTTGGGGGGTTCGTTGGGTAGGGGTACTCGGGAGGACATAAGGAAAATGCCTCTCATGCAGCCGGCTTACTGCATTTGGTTAGAAAAGGTGAGGTGGAGCACCATCTGGAAACAGGAGGGCTCTGACGATCTCTTCCTGGAATTTAAGGAAGGATCCAGTCCATCCTGAAGCTCTGTATAGCCAATGAGCGTTCAGCAAAGCCAATTGAAATAAACAGACACTTTCTTGTACCAGCATCTGGCCTTACAGGCAACTTGGTACGTCGCCAACAACTGGTTGTTGAGGTCCACCCCTTCCATATTTTGGTTATATTCGTGGACACAGAGGGGTTTGTCCACAACACCAGTCGCCGTAGTAATTTTGACCATTGTGTCTGCATGAAGGGAGGTAAGAACCAAAACATTCTTATTATCCCTTCACTTCATACTCCAATCTGCTGATCAAACAAGTGACTAAAAAGTGGCACGCTCGTGTAATAATTGTCCACGTACAAGTGGTACCCCTTTCCGAATATGGGTGACACCAAGTCCAACACAATCTTGCCAGCGCTTCCTATGTAGTCAGGGCAGTTTGTCAGCTCTATGTGGCTATCTTTTCCCTCGTAAACCATAAAATTACATGTATAGCCTGTGGCCCTGTCACAGAGCTTATACATCTTGACCCCGTATCTGGCACGCTTGCTGGGAAGATACTGTTTGAATGACAAGCGGCCAGAAAATGTAATCAGGAACTCATCAATGCAGACAACTTGATGGGGAGTAAACAAGTCTGCAAAACGTTGGTTGAAGTGGTTTACGAGGGGTCGAATTTTGTAGAGCCGATCGTATTCCAGAGTCTCCAAGAGGACAACAGAGTTCATTGTCATTTGAAGTGCATGAACCACAAAATCTGCTCATATCGTGCCCTGGTCATGGAGGCAGAGAACAAGGGCATATGGTGAATTGGGTCCGTGGACCAATATGACCTCAACTTACTCTTTTTAGTTATGCCCATGTTGAGGGAAAGGCCCAGAAAGAGCTTAAATTCGGAAACCGTAATTGGTCTCCAATCTCTGGCAAGGGAGGACTGGGGAATAGTGGCGATGTGTTGACCAGTGTACAAATTGCTTTGGTCCCCAATAGATCTATACAGTAGAGATCTTCGGTGAAAAACAGCAAATAAAAATCAAGTGATGTAAAATCAACTGTTTCCACCTGAATTCCGGGTTGGCCAGTGAATGGGGGAAGTACGGGTGCTGCAGAAGTGGTGGATTCCCAATTAGGATTGGCGAATGCAGCAGGAAGGCCACTATGGGCATGACGGGCCTGTGTTCGTCTTCTTGGTGGCAGCGGGCCACTACTTGTGCTTGCCACCTCACCAGCTTGAACTGCACTTATGGGACTCGCCACGTCACCACGTGATACTGCAGTGCTGGTTGGACTAGGACCAGGGTGTACTAGGCCGCTAGTGCTTGCCAGTTCACCAGAAGGAATAGCGGCGCTAGTACTGCTCTGCTCCATATGAGGGACCTGGGGTTCTTGCACATCAACGACAGAAGATGAAGTTCAGGGTCTGGTACGCCTGACCTTAGCAGGGACCACAACTTCGTTGTCAGAGCTATCTGTCATGGAGCCGCTGTCATCTACAGGATCGTATTCTGAGCCTGAATCTGACAGATGAGTGACATCCACTTCACTATCTGTCATGCTCAGAAATGTGTAGGCCTCTTCACTAGTGTACCTTCAATTTGCCATTTTGGGCTCTAAATTTAATGGTACACATGGTAATGGTAATGAGACTCACAGGTAAAAAAGCTCCTGACTGTTTGCGACTGTATCAAAACGCTACCAAAAAAACTGTTAGCGATCGCAGGGATCAGGCCTGACCCTGCGAACGTTGCAGTTATGTGTGTTTAGTGTTTTGTAAGTTACATAGTTAGTAATGTTGAATAAAGACACCAGTCCATCCAGTTCAACCTGAGCGAGGGTGGGTGCATGTCTACAATTATCCCTATCCCTATACATTGCATCTCATTAAGATACTCACCAATTATTATTTATTTAAGGTACCTATATAGCCTGGTCAATTTACACAGCACTCTACACATACATCGCACACTCACATCGAGCCCACAATCCAAGGTCCCAAACTCACATTCATATACTAGGGCCAATTTATTTATTTTTTGTGGACAGAAGCCAATTAACCTACCAGCATGTCTTTGGAGTGTGGGAGAAAACCAGAGTTCCTGGAGGAAACCCACACAGGTACAGGGAGAACATGCAAACTCCAGGCAGGTAGTGTCGTGGTTGGGGTTCGAACCAGCGACCCTTTTTTACTGCTAGGTGAGAGTGCTACCCACTACACCTCTGTGCCGCCCTGGATTGATCTATACTGCACTTGGGTGGGCTGGGCTGGGCGGAGGGGCAAAACGCAGGTGCTAGCAGGTATCTGGGCTGATCCACTAACACTGTGTTTTTGGGAACCCTAAACTGCTGGGGATGCTAGTACAGATCGAACATCGGGCGTTCGCCCGTTTGGCAAGCCCAGAACTATTTGGGCCGCTCGCATCAAATTCATGTGATGCGAGCGGCCCGCAATGCACTGCACCAGTTGCAGTGCATTGCTGGCTGATGATTGGACAAGCATGCACTGTGACCCGCATGCTTGGCCAATCAAAGAGCCAGCGACGAGGAGAGCAATAATTGATTGCTATGATTCTGGGGATTAGTGTGTGCGTGCTGTTAGTACAGCATTGCAGTATCACATCTGGGGGGTGTCTATAGTATGCCTGTGAAGGGGCGCATGTTTCCTGTGCTTAGAACTGTCCCTGCACAAAGTGTAATTTTTGCAGGAAAAAAAAGCTATTTAAAATCACTCGCAGCTAATGAATTGACGGCTCCCATAACACAGAGAACAGTCATTCATTGAAAGCCATTCATAAAAAAAAGTCATTGAGAAAAAAAAATAAAAAAAGCGTGGGGGTCCCCCAAATTCAATAACCAGGCCCTTCAGGTCTGCTATGGATATTAAGGGGGACCCCAGCCAAAAAAAAAAATGGCGTGGGGTCCCCCTCAAAATCCATACTAGACCCTTGAGGTCTGGGATGGATTTTTAAGGGGAACCCCGGCCAAAAAAAAATGGCATGGGGTCCCCCTCAAAAATCCATACCAGACATTTATCCGAGCACGCAACCTGGCAGGCCGCAGGAAAAGAGGGGGGGACGACAGCGGCCCCCCTCCCTCCTGAACCATACCAGGCCACATGCCCTCAACATTGGGAGGGTGCTTTGGGGATCTGAGACCCCCAAAGCACCTTGTCCCCATGTTGATGAGTGGACAAAAAAATGTAGCGCTAGAACGTATGTACTTTGTGAAAAGTGATAAATAAATAAATGTATATATTAAAAATAATAATACCATTCCCACAGTGATCGTGAGCATTAACAATCATATAACATGAGATGTTAATGTTGATAGTGATTAACCAAAGAAAGATAACATGAACTGGATCAATAATAATCACCAATCCAAAATTAAAGTTCATATATTGTAGACACTGGTAACCCCAGATGAATCCCTCGGATTGGCTCAGGGGCTTCCCCCTACCCCACTTTGCTCGGGCCGGAGGCGTTGACTTCATGTTCCGGACCAGGTGGGCGGGGCTAAGGTACTCTTGGGTCTATAAATTGTTTTTGGCAGTGTGGGGAGGTCAGAGATACGCCCCAGTAGAAGACCGATAGTGTCGAAACGCGTCGGGACAGCTGTCTCATTCTTTCCACATTGCCGACCCATTTTTTACAACTATCTCGAGATTTTTATTCTATTTTGTTTGATTTGTCACATACCAATGTGAATAAATTTTATTATATAATTTTTGACCTGCACTATTGGAGTTGCCTCCCTTTTTCCTCCTTTTTTTCCCCGGTTCGTGGGATCACCTCCCTTTGGATCATCTGGTTAATTGGAGGTTCACTGGCTGCTGTGTATACCGATTGGTCCACTGGTCGCTGTGCATGCTGCCCGGTTCCTGACTGCTGTGGTTTCTACCTGCTCCATCTGGTACCCACTGATGCAAGAGTTCCAGCGTTTAAGCCTGCTCGATACAAATACCGTATGGTAGCTGTATCCAACATCTCTGGTAAGAGTATTCATTTCTTTTCCTTATCATCAGACAAGCCGTTCCTCATCTGTGGGGCTCAGCTTCCCCTGCCCCTGAGCCAATCCGAGGGATTCATCTGGGGTTACCAGTGTCTACAATATATGAACTTTAATTTTGGATTGGTGTTTATTATTGATCCACTTCATGTTATCTTTCTTTGGTTAATCACTATCAACATTAACATCTCATGTTATATTATTGTTAATGCTCACGATCACTGTGGGAATGGTATTATTATTATTATTTTTAATATATACATTTATTTATTGTATCACTTTTCACAAAGTACATACGTTCTAGCGCTACATTTTTTTGTCCACATTTCTTTGACTTTGTTTGTTTTGTATGTTAGCTGCTTTTTCACATTGAGTTGTTTCTAACGAAGGTAGCGCAGTGTTTTCCACACTCCCATGTTGATGAGGACAAGGCCTCTTCCCCACAACTCTGGCCATTGGTTGTGGGGGTCTGCGGGCGGGGGGCTTATCAGAATCTGGAAGCCCCTTTAACAAGGGGGACCCCCAGATCCCGACCCCCCCTTTGTGAAATGGTAAGGGTACCCCTACCATTTCACCAAAAAAGTGTCAAAAATGGTAAAAATGACAGGAGACGGTCTTTGACAATTCCTTTATTAAAATCTTCTTTCTTCTGGTCTTCCTTCTTCCTCTCTTCATCCTTCGGTTTCTTCATCTTCTCCTTCCGGCATCTTCTTCCATCTTCTTCTTCCATCATCTTCTTCCTCCAATCCTCTTTTTCTTGCACTGGTCTTCTCGTCCGGCATCTTCTTCCATGGCGTCCGGGTCTCTTCTTGGGCCGCTCCGCGCAATGGGAGGCTCCCGCTGTGTGAGGCTTCGCTGCGTCTGACAGGTCTTTTATAACGGAGGGCGGGGCCACTTGGTAACCACGCCCCCCTCTGACGCAGGGGGACGTCATGGGGAATTCCCTATGGCTTTCCCCATGAGGTCAGAGGGGGGGCAGGGTCACCAGGTGGCCCCGCCCTCCGTTATAAAAGACCTGTCAGACGCAGCAAAGCCTCACACAGCGGAAGCCTCCCATTGCGTGGAGCGGCCCAAGAAGAGACCCGGACGCCGTAGAAGAAGATGCCGGACGAGAATACCAGAGCAAGAAGAAGAGGATCGGAGGAAGAAGATGATGGAAGAAGAGGATGGAAGAAGATGCCGGAAGGAGAAGATGAAGAAACCGAAGGATGAAGAAAGGAAGAAGGAAGAAGACCAGAAGAAAGAAGATTTTAATAAAGGAATTGTCAAAGACTGTCTCCTGTCATTTTTACCATTTTTGACACTTTTTTGGTGAAATGGTACCCCCTCACCATTTCACACAGGGGGGGGCCGGGATCTGGGGTCCCCTTGTTAAAGGGGGCTTCCAGATGTCGCAGACCCCCACAACCAATGGCCAGGGTTGTGGGGGGACGAGGCCCTTGTCTCATCAACATGGGGACAAGGTGCTTTGGGGGTTCAGGAGGGAGGGGGGACGCTCTCATCCCCCCTCTTTTCCTGTGGCCTGCCAGGTTGCGTGCTCGGATAAGGGTCTGGTATGGATTTTGAGGGGGGGACCCCACGCCATTTTTTTTTTTGGCCGGGGTTCCCCTTAAAATCCATCCCAGACCTCAAGGGTCTGGTATGGATTTTGAGGGGGACCCCACGCCATTTTTTCTTTGGCTGGGGTCCCCCTTAATATCCATAGCAGACCTGAAGGGCCTGGTTATTAAATTTGGGGGGACCCCGACGCTTTTTTTTTTTTTAATTTTTTTTTATTTTTTATCTATGACTTTTTTTTATCAATGGCTATCAATGAATGACTGTTCTCTGTGTTACGGGAGCCGTCAATTCATTAGCCGCGAGTGATTTTAAATAGCTTTTTTTCCTGCAAAAATGACACTTTTTGCAGGGACAGTTCTAAGCACAGGAAACATGTGCCCCTTCACAGGCATACTATAGACACCCCCAGGTACGAAATTTAAAGGAATATTACACTTTTATTGTTTCTTTTATTGCATTATTAAAATCACTGCTCCTGAAAAAACATCCGTTTTTTAAAAAAAAAAATTTGCATTGATACATGTCCCCTGGGGCAGGACCCAGGTCCCCAAACACTTTTTATGACATTAACATGCATATTAGCCTTTAAAATTAGCAATTTTGATTTTGAACGTTCGCATCCATTGTAACTAATAAGGTTCTTATGCTCGCATGGACTTTAGGTCCGTTCGCGGGTTCTGGTGCGAACCGAACCCGGGGGTTGTTCAGCTCATCCCTAATCACTGGTGAAAGGGTTAACTATGGGGGCAATGAGGGGGTTAAAACCTTTATTAGGTAGTATATGGGGGGTCCCTGATGCTATAAAATGCTGACGTCAAACCTAAATACTTACCTCCCTAACTAGCGTCACCTGTGACACTAATACTGCGATCAGAAAAACGATTGCTTAGTGACACTGGCGATGGGGGGTGATCATGGGGTTAAACCTTTATTGGGGGGGTACCCTAGACCTAAAGGGGGCTAACACTAACTGACCTAACACTTATTGCAGTCACAAATGACACCAGTGCAATAATCAGTAAAAAAAAAAAAAAAAAAATCCTATTGGTGTCACTGTGACAGGGGGTACAGGGGGGTGATCGGGGGGTTACTGGGGGGTGAAAAGTGTGCCTGCGTGTTCTACTATTAGTGTAGTGTTGGTGCAAACTTACTTGATGTCTTCTCTCCTCGGCCCCGGAACGAAAAGACCCGTGGGAGGCAAGTAACGTACCCATACGTTACTTTGCCTAATACCCATTCTGCCGCAGTACATCTGCGTGAGTCGGTCGGCAACTGGTTAAGCTTTCGAATTTTCGGACTTCCTTACCTATTTTCAAATTTTCAAAGTTAGTGAAATGAAAACTAACAAATGTTTTGGTAGCCGGGCGATGGCTTTAAGATCCTCACTGGACATCATACGTACACGTAGCAGCGCAATCTGTCACCGGCTGATGACTCATCAGATTACCGGCTCGCTGCCTGTACCATGTGATCGTCGTGACCAATCACAGCAGGTCACATGACAGTTGTACACAATTGATGGTTTCCTCTCATTCCATCCAATGTGTACAATTGTGTTTCATTAGCACACAAAATTAGCCCACGCAGGGGCCAAACCTTTGCCCATGCAGGGGCAGTTCTTCTGATGCGGCAACATACCACAACAGGGCACAACATACAACATAAACAAACTAACTTATACTATAACCCCAATGGGGAGAGGTTCATATCAGGAGAATCTGTGCTAAAATTGGTACAAACAGGATAATGCAACATGAGAGTAGTTGGGTCAATATACTAACAGACTAGAGATATAGTGTTAATCTAGGAATTGATAACTGCATCAGTTGCCGTGGTATTATCATCTAGCCAATAGGTCCATACCTTTTCAAATTTTTGTGGACAACTCCTGCCCAAGTAGGTGGCTTTATACAGGGGTAAACTGGCATTCACTAGGCTTTTACAGAATCTGACAGAGGGGGGAGACGATTGTTTCCAGATCATCGTAATGGTCTTACGAGCATAATACAATAGCAAGGATATGAGTATTTTCCTGGCTCTGAGCATTGACAGTTGTTCCACCAGCCCCAGCAGACAATATTTAGGATCATAAGGAACACGAGTCTTAGTGACCTTAGCAATCACCTGGAGTACTTCTTTCCAATTATGTTCGATTTCTGGGCAAACCCGGTTGGTAGGAGCAACGCCAGCACGCCGGAGAATGCGCCGGTGACATCTGGTGCAGCCTGTGAGGTGTGTAGTGAGCTCTATGCACAATTTTGTATTGGACCAGTTTGTACCTAGCTGAGACCAGAGGGGAGAAGGGAAAGTCCAAAATCTCCCTCCAGTCACCCTCGTCCAGCTCTGGTATGTCCCCCCTACCCATTTCCTGCAGAGGAAGGACAAGTTGGGCCGGCAGCAACCAGCAGGGACCCGTTGAGCTGAGACGTGGGTTTCTCCAAGTCTTTCACCCGAGTATCCGAGTATGCTCCGAGTATGCCAATTCAACTGGTTGGCCTAAGAACTGACACCTGTGGGTTTGAGCGATTTGAAGATACCTAAAATGGGCATAAAGGGGTGAGCATTCTGTTGGTGATAACATGCTCAAGGGTCAGTATTTTGTATTTGGTCGAGGCCTGTGGATCCGGGATGGTATTGAACTGTGATAGGTTAGGGTTCAGCTGGGGTGCCCTCAGCACCTCACCCACCTTCCATGCCCGCATAGTGGTACGCATAGAAGGGGTGAGATGGTGAGGCATTTTAGGCCCCCTGAATAGCAATCCCTTCAAGGCCTTCAGAGACCCCACTATAGACACCTCCAGAACCACCGCAGAGTTGGTCAGATCTGGCTGCAACCACCAATGGGCGGTCACAAGCTGAGCAGCCAAGAAATACTTGTGGCAATCATGTAGAGTCAAGCCCCCACTGTCCACAGGCCTGGTCAGAGTGGGGTATTTGAATCTAGGTGGTTTAGGCCCCCAAATAATTGAGAGGAAAAGTTGCTTAAGAGAATTAAAGCGGTTCTGCACCCATTTCATTTAGTAAATCACTTTGCCTTCCAAATCAGGCAAAGAGTACTAAATGAAATGTTTTTTTTTTTTTTTACTTACCTTGTAATCGAGGACTTCCTGTCTTCTTTCTCTTCGGGGGTGGGCGGGGGTCTTGCGGGGATCCTCGTCACGCCGCACTGTCTCCTGGGATCTGGTGTCATTGATCCCAGGAGTCAGTGCGGGCATCTTTCGAAATCTCGCGAGATTTCGGCCACATCTTCCGAAATCTCGTGAGATGTCGGCAGATGTGCCGTTACTGCGCAAGCGCGAGTAACGGCGGTGCATGCTGGGCCATCTAAAGTGCCTGTGGGGTTTCACATGCCCACAGGCAAGATGGACCCCAGCAGACAAGAAGAACACAAGAAGAAGATGAAGATGAAAACCGGCGGCGATCGAGATGGAAGATGGAACAGGTAAGTCCCCCAATTGAGCTACATGCCCTTGGCATATAGCCCAAAAAAAAAAACTAGTGCAGAACCGCTTTAAAGAAAGTTTTGGTCAGCCATTCTTGGGAGTTCCGAAAAATGTACGTAAATTTAGAAAGGACTTTCATTTTGAGAAGATTGATGCGCCCAATGAGGGAAAGGGGAAGATTGCTCCACGCCTTCAGTTTGGTTTTAATTGCTATCAAGACAGGGTCAAGATTGAGCCGCAACAAAGTCCCTATTCTCTCTTGAGATGATAATACCTAAATAGGTAAACTGATCAACCCACTGGAGTGGGAGAGAGGAGGGTGAGAAGGACCTGGCCCCCTCATCCACTGGGAACAGCTGAGACTTGTGCCAGTTCACTTTCAGTCCTGTGAAGGCAGAGAAGGCATCCATGATACCAAGTGCACCTCACAGAGAGTCACCAGCGTGTGATTGGTCAGTTTGATCACGTGGTACAGACAGGGCCAATCACAGCCCATCTATACCACGCGATTAGGTTTGACCAAGCACAGCTAATCACAACAAAACAAACTGAATGAATCATTTTCATTCAATAAAATGCTTGCATATATCAATGTAATTTAGTGCTATAAGCAATCACAAAAATCCTGATCACTTCCCCAGAGTAGTGCAATGTTACTATGGTAACATTGTTTTGCTCTGGTCACAGTCTGTTTAAAAAAACGAATTGTAAAAAAATGAAAAAAGTGTAATAAAAAAATCATACTGTCACCAGTCAGTTCCATGATCACCGCCACACCAGTTTTATGATGATCCAGTACTGCACTGGTGACAGTATGGAGAAAAAAAAGGGATTTTTTTTTTTAATTTCTTAATTTTCCAAAAACTTATGACAAAAATGACAACTTCTAAAAACCGACCATGCCTCTTACTAAATACCTTGGACTGTCTACTTCCTAAAAAGGGATCATTTGGGGGGTATTTGTACTGTCCTGGTATTTTCGGGCCTCAAGAAATGAAAAGATTGATCGAATTTCAGCTATATATACATATAATATATACATATAAATAATATACACTGATTTGGGTTATTTTCACCAAGGAAATGTAGAAGAATAATTTATTAATTGCAAAAAAATTGTAATAGAACTTTAGACTTTTTTTTCAAAATTTCCAGTCTTTTTTTCAATTATTTAGCAAAAAAAAATACAGTGGTGATTAAATACCACCAAACGAAAGCTTGAGTTATGTGAACAAAATGATAAAAATTTAGCTTAGGTACAGTGTTGTGTGACCGTGCAATGGCCATTCAAAGTGCGACAGCGCTGAAAGCTGAAAATTGTCCTGGGCAGGAAGGGGGTAAAAATTAAAAATACAATTTTAAAAATGGCGTGAGGTCCCTCAGGAATTCCTTGGTTTTGAAGTGAAGTCCATGCAAAAAAAAAAAAAAATGCGCGAGGTCCCTCTAAAAATCCACTCCAGATCCTTAACCTGAGCAAGCAGCCGGACTGGCCAAGAATGGTGGGGACAAGAGTCACATGCCCTCAACATGTGGATTGAGCTTTGCCACGGAGGATCCTCTCAGCAAAGCACTTTGTCTTTCTATGGATAAGGACAAGGGCCCCATCCCCACATTCACTGACCAGGTTAATGTAATTTCACTAATTTAACCATGTGGCCATATAAAGGTAATGATATAACCCGCTCCATTACCCGCCCATTTGCTTACATGGCCATGGACTGTAAATTAATGGGTTATGTCAGCCAGGTCCACCATGTTTTTATATATCATGCAGCTTTGTAGCATTGTCAATTCATGTTTTATAGATCAGTTATGGTGCAACTAGTCCATTACTGAAAGACAGGAGGGTTTTCCCAACCTTATTCCGGATGCTTCAAAATGATTTTGTAATTTATTCTAAATTGGCTCAAATGCTGAAGTACTTTGGCTGGACCTGGATAGGAATTATTAGATCTGAAGATGACAGCGAGTATATGGTTTTGAGGGAAGTCATGAATCTCTATAAAATTTGCATTTCTTTTAAATTAGAATTTGATGGCCGGGCATCCATGCTTAGATATTTAAATGAACAGGCACATTCTATTAAAAAAGGATCTGTCAATGTCATTGTAATCTGTGGGACGTTGTTTGATTTTGAGACTGACTTTGTACATTTTATAAGAGGTAATGTAGAAGACGGAACGATCATCTTTAGTCCTGTTTGGGCGGCAAACATTGTCCTCATTGGTAAACACCCAGAAATATTTAATTGTAGTTTGTCCTTTGGGGCCAAGTCCACAAGTATTGCAGAATTTCAGAATTTTGTTGATGAATTCCAACCTAATAAAAAGCCAGACGACAAATTACTTGAAGATCTGTCGATGATTGAATTTGGTTGTTCTTCTGTAGATAAACACAAAAATCTTCTCTTTGAACATTTATATAAAAGGTCACTTCATGAGTGCAATGGCACAGAACATATTACTGATATCCAACACTTCTTCCATGGCGGTAATGCCCACCAAGTGTATCTCGCGGTTTACTCTATGGCCACCGCCTTACATGATATGCTTGGATTCATGAAGACATCTGGAAGCCATTTATCTGACTTTAATCACAAGGTGAGTGCAGCCTACATAGAGTAAAGCATATCTGAATCACTTTTTCCCTTTTATTTTATCTTTGTAACCCAGCAAATAACTCTCACTACTTGTCCCTGGGTGGCTTCACTAAGTTCTCCACTGTATCTATGGAGGAATTCATGCTTGCCAGCCAGGCTAGACTTGAAACACTTCTGCCCATCTGCCCATTTTTTGGAAGTAATGGGATTAGCAGTTTACATAAGAAAGATAACATTGTTTTGCTTCCAGCTCAGTTCATGGGAAATGACAACATCACATTTCTGGCAAGATCAGCAGGTTTTTTTTTGTTCTTGCTGAAAATTAAAAGGAATGCCGCCACCACATCCAAGGACTGGTAAGCTGCAATACATTTCATTTATTGATATATTTTAATGTCCTTAACCTCTTGCCGACCGCCGTCTGTACATTTACGTTGTCAGAATGGCACGGCTGCGCAAATGGGCGTACCTGTACGTCACTTTGAATTTGCTGCCATGCCATCACCGTGCACCCACCGTGAGCTCCGTGAGTAGGACCGCAGGTCCCGCGGACTCGATGTCCCGGTGGATACCCGCGATCGTCTCACAGAGAGGAAGAACGGGGAGATGCTAATGTAAACCAGCATCTCCCCATTTTGCCTAGTGACACTGTCACTGATCACAGCTCCCTGTGATCGGGAGCGGTGATCAGTGATGTGTCACTTGTAGCCACGTCCCCTAACAGTTTGAATCACTCCCTAGGACACACCTAACCCTTTCCTAGCCAGCTAGTGGTTAACCCCTTAACTTCCAGTGTCATTTTTACAGTAATCAGTGCAATTTTATAGCACTGATCACTGTAAAAATGACAATGGTCCCAAAAATGTGTCAAAATTGTCCGAGTTGTCTGCCATAATGTCGCAGTCATGATAAAAATCGCAGGTCGCTGCCATTACTAGTAAAAAAAAAAAATTATTAATAAAAATGCCATAAAACTATTCCCTATTTTGTAGACACTATAATTTTGGGAAAACCAATCAATACACGCTTATTGCAATTTTTTTTACCTAAAATATGTAGAAGAATACGTATCTATTTCTTGTTTTCAAATTCAATTTCAAATACATTTTTAGTTTGAATTAGAATTTTGCCTGAATTTAGTTAAATTATTTTGGATTAATTGAAATTTGTTACTATTGTAATTCGGAAATTCAGATACATCTGAATTTTCAAATAACAAAAACATTTTCGTAATTTTGATTCAGAACTAAATGAATTGCACATGCCTAGGTATAAGTCTTTCAGGTATTGATTTCAATATCCCCCCTGACAATCTCATACCATACCCACTTTAGCATGCTGCCTGGGTGGTCAGGGAAGGGAGGGACATTGAGCTTGCAGCCTCCACTCCCTCTTGAGCCATACCGAATCGTATGCTATCAACATTGCGTGGGTACCTTCCTAAGCTCCCCTGGAAGTGCACCCAGTCCCCATGTTATTGGGAGAAAAGGCAAGGTAGATGTGAGGGTCTGAGGAGGAGACTTATCGAAATCTGGAAGCCCCTTTAAGATAGGGGGAATTAAAAATTTTGGGACCCCCTATGTGAGTAAGGAATGCATAGTACCCTTTGTTTATCCTTCACGAAAAAAAGTTAAATGATAAATAAACACAGAGAAAATGTGAAAAATCCTGAATTAAAAAATTACAAAAATAAAAAGTATCATCCCTCAATGTAAATTCAATGCCATTTAACCACTTCAGCCCCGGACCAATTGGCAGCCAAAGGACCGGGCCCCTTTTTGCGATTCGGCACTGCGTTGATTTAACTGACAATTGCGCGGTCGTGCGACGTGGCTCCCAAACAAAATTGGCGTCCTTTTTTCCCACAAATAGAGCTTTCTTTTGGTGGTATTTGATCGCCCCTGCGGTTTTTATTTTTTTCTCCATAAACAAAAATAGAGCGATAATTTTGAAAAAAATGCAATATTTTTTGCTTTTTGCTATAAGAAATATCCCCAAAAATATATAGAAAAACATTTTTTTTTCTCAGTTTAGGCCGATACGTATTCTTCTACATATTTTTGGTAAAAAAAATCGCAATTAGCGATTATTGATTGGTTTGCGCAAAAGTTATAGCGTTTACAAAATATGGGATAGTTTTATAGCATTTTTATTAATATTTTTTTTTTTTACTAGTAATGGCGGCGATCAGCGATTTTTTATTGTGACTGCGACATTATGGCGGACACTTCGGACATTTTTGACACATTTTTGGGACCATTGTCATTTATACAGCAATCAATGCTATTTAAATGCATTGATTCCTGTATAAATGACAGTTGTAGTGAAAGAGTTAACCACTAGGGGGAGGGGAGGGGTTATGGCTGTGACGTGTGTGTGTTTTTTTTTACATTAGGGGGCGGGGCTGACGTCTGATGTCATTGATCGGCTTTCCCGATGACCGGGAACAGCCAATCAATGACAGGCAGAGTAGGAAGTGCGGGGAGAGGTTTGTTTACACATACCTCTCCCCGTTCTTCAGCTCCGTGACCCGATCGCGGGACACCAGCGGCGATCGGGTCCGCTTGTCCCACGGCGGGGTCACGGAGCTCCCGACCGGGTCGCGAGCGCGCCGCTGGCGGCACGCGCGCGACCCACGGGCAGGCAATTAAAGGGGACATACAGGTACATGCTTTTGCCTGCCCGTGCCATTCTGCTGCAGTATATCTGCGTGAGGCGGTCGGAAAGCGGTTAAACCATCCAGCTATGTAGACCCAACATTGATCACAATAAATGATGCCTTGATGACCCACCAGTAATCCTTCCACTTGTTGCATATGACAGCTCCTTAGGCCAGCTGCTGAATGTAAACCAATTGGAAGGGTATCCCGTGTGATGTCATTGACAAAATATGGTCATGACCCTGCTTGGCCAGTTGGTTAATATTCAGCAGCTGGCCAGGGATCTGTCATTTGTGATTGGAGTATCAACAGGAGAGGATCATTTATTGTCTGGCAGGTCATCAGGGATGATGTATCTACATTGTTGGGCAATGTGTTTAAAGCGGTGCTCCACTGCCTCTGACATTTTTTTTTAAAGTGTCATTTTAAAAAAAAAATATTTGGAAATTAGTTACTCACGTGTCCCATTTCTAGAAGTTGGGCCATTCGTTTTTTGTAATTAAAAACACTTTATAAACTGGCTAAGGAAGGGTTTCATCTTGCCTGTGGGCATGTGAAGCCCACAGGCATTCTCTTCCGGGATCTAGTGATGCCCGTTCTTAAGATCTCACGCATGCCCCAAAGCCCGCTACAAATCGAAGGGAGAACGAAGATTCGCAGTACAGGGACCTTGGCTATGGAATGCTCTACCAAACAACATCCGCTTGGAAGAAAACCATCAGGCCTTCAGGAAAAAACTCAAGACCCACTTCTTCTAATACAGCAGGACAACAAGGGCAGACAAGCACCTTGAGGCGATTCAGTTCGCATTTGCAGCGCTATACAAATCATTCATTCATTCATGCGCAGTACTTTCACCATAGGAGCGCCGTCAGCAGCTCCTGTTGCCATCACAATGGGCAGCGTCGTCGTAAGTCCCGCCCCGTTGTGATGCCAGATAGAGCGGCGCCCTCCGAACGTGACTGTCGTAATGACGTCACGTTCAGTTTCCAAATATCGAGATAACTTGGGCCAGGCTGCCGCACTGACTCCTGGGAACTATGACACAAGCTCCCAGGAGACAGTACGGATAGGGGATATTATGAAATAGCCATAATATCCCCGCCCATATCCGAGATCAGAAAGATAGGAAGTCCAGCATGTCAGCAGGAAAAAGAAAAAAGGTACTGTAAAAAAAAAAAAAAAATACAGTTTTGGATAGAGGAATGTTAGTAGATACATTTTACAATATATGTTTAAATCGGGTGGAGCTCCGCTTTAATGTTGGATTTCCATCAGGGGCAATTGTATCGTGTGATTTATTTATTAATTACCACTTGCCAGCCAGCCGCCCGCTGTACATTTACGGTGGGTGGCCGACATGGACAGCCTGGATCACGTACATGTACATCAACCAGCCCTTTTCTGGGTTAGGGGCATGCAGCATGCTACTTCCCAGGACACAGCAGGTTGTGGATCCCTGTCCCGGAATCCCTATTCGCTCACCTGATCACAATGCCAACAAAGCTATTGTGCATGAATTTCATTCTTAACAGCTGTGTTTCCTACAGAGTGATGCTGTGATTGGCCCACAGCTATCATGTGGTACCTGGGCCAATCACAGCACCCTGTACCATGTGATTAGCTGTAGCCAATCACAGATCCCTAGTAATCACACCTGTCATGAATGTAACCCATTCATGACAGTTGAAAATATTAAATTGTAACAGTAACAGTAATCAAAGTGTAAAAAAAATGCTTGATCAACTCCCCAGAGTAGTACAGTGTTACTATGGTGACACTGAACTACTCTTATCAGAGTATGTAAAAAAAGTAAAAAAAACAAGAAAAAACGTTAAATAAAAGGTTTTAAAATAATTGAATACAAAATGATTTAATTTTTTTTAACATACTGTCACCAGTCAGTATTCCTAATCACAGCCACACAGTGGTGTAGCTACAGGGGTCACAGGGGTCACAATGGCAACCGTGACTCTGCTCTGGGGGGCCTGTGCAACTGGTAGAGAGAGTCTGTCAGACAAAACTCCACATCGTGTATCGGCATTGGGAGCTCCGTCAGACAGTGAAGACACTGCAAAGTGAAAGCAAAGGAGGAAGAAGTGTTTTCCCGTGTGTTGTGTTCTCTGCCTTCCCCTACAGCAGAGTACCCGGCTGTATGATCGAAGGTACTGTACTGCTGATTTTTTGGGCTGTATATATACACTATATCGCCAAAAGTATTGGGACGCCTGCCTTTACACACACATGAACTTTAATGGCATCTCAGTCTTAGTTCATAGGCTTCAATATTGAGTTGGCCCACCCTTCGGAGCTAAAGCAGCTTCAACTCTTCTGGGAAGGTTGTCCACAAGGTTTAGGATTGTGTCTATGGAAATATGTGACCATTCTTCCAGAAGCGCATTTGTGCTGTCAGGCACTGATTTTGGACGAGAAGGCCTGGATCGCAGTCTCTAGTCTAATTCATCCCAAAGGTGTTCTATCAGGTTGAGGTCAGGCCAGTCAAGTTCCTCCACCCCAAACTCGCTAATCCATGTCTTTATGGACCTTGCTTTGTGCACTGGTCCAAATCATTTGGTGGAGGGGGGTTATGGTGTGGTGTTGTTTTTCAGGGCTTGGTCTTGGCCCCTTAGTTTGACATTTTGGACAATTTCATGTTCCCAACTTTGTGGTTACAGTTTTGGGATGACCCCTTCTTGTTCCAACATAACTGCACACCAGTGCACAAATCAAGGTCCATAAAGACATGGATGAGCAAGTTTGGGGTGGAGGAACTTGACTGGCCTGCACAGAGTCCTGACCTCAAAACGATAGCATACATTTGGGATGAATTGGAGTGGAGACTGCAAGCCAGATCAGTGCCCAACCTCACAAAAGAATGGTCAAACTTTCCCATAGACACACTCCTAAACCTTGTGGAAAGACTTCTCAGAAGAGTTGAAGCTGTTATAGCTTCTAAGGGTCGTCCAACTCAATATTGAACCCTATTGGCCACAGGCATGGCTTACTGCTATGCCATCAATGTTTGGGAATTTTTTTTCTAATGTTTACATACCTTAGGCATCCTGAAGCACTGCATTTCCGTATTACCTTGCCGCAGCAAGGTACGTCATATCCTCCCACCTGTTTGGGATTGATGACACATATATCCCAGTAGCCATCGGTCAATTGGTATCTTCCGCACCTTGCAGAGTGCGCCTCGCTTTCTTCACACTGTGCAGGCGCGTGATCAGGAGGTGCATGCTGGGTAGCCAGTTGCACTGTATCCCAGGAGAAAGTCCAACCGGGCTTCAGATACACACACTGATGATGGATGCCTACAGAATCGAGAGGAGACAGTGAGTCACATTGCATTTACAAGGAACACAAACAAATGCATATGCAACTTATGCCAATTTGAGTTGCATAAGCTGTGACTATCATGAGGGTACTTAAAAAAAAGGACCCGAGCTGCGCTTTAAGTGGGGAATAAGTATACATTGTCGAGTGGAAGAATATCATGAGGAACTCTACCAAACCTATTGTTGTTCACAAAAAATTGGAATGTTAGGTTGGGTGGATTTTAGAGTGGCTTTGTACATAAGGTAGCACTTGAGGTTTGAACAGCATAGTTAGTGACCTCATGGAATAAGTCCAGCCCTCCAGAAATACGAGGTCCATGGCTCAACAAGGGTCCATTAAAACTGCATTATAGTTTTAATCAAATTTTGTCCTCCTGCAGAAGTTGCACCGATATATACAAGCTTCATACTACTTTTCCGAAAACACTTCATATCAATACTTTAATGAAGACAGAGAATTTGTTACACAATATGTTATCCAAAACCATTTATTAGTCAACAAAACTATTCTCACTACTGATGTTGGATTATTTGAGCAATCTATTTCCAAAGAGCAGAGCATTTTCATCAATGCAAGTTTAATAAAGTGGAAGAATCACCAAACAGAGGTAAGATTGGCAAGGACCTGTATTGTTTAAGATGGCTGTGGTCTCCTTGAAGTTGATCTACAGGTCCTTCTCAAAAAATTAGCATATTGTGATAAAGTTCATTATTTTCTGTAATGTACTGATAAACATTAGACTTTCATATATTTTAGATTAATTACACACAACTGAAGTAGTTCAAGCCTTTTTCTTGTTTTAATATTGATGATTTTGGCATACAGCTCATGAAAACCCCAAATTCCTATCTCCAAAAATTAGCATATTTCATCCGACCAATAAAAGAAAAGTGTTTTTAATACAAAAAAAGTCAACCTTCAAATAATTATGTTCAGTTATGCACTCAATACTTGGTCGGGAATCCTTTTGCAGAAATGACTGCTTCAATGCGGCGTGGCATGGAGGCAATCAGCCTGTGGCACTGCTGAGGTGTTATGGAGGCCCAGGATGCTTCGATAGCGGCCTTAAGCTCATCCAGAGTGTTGGGTCTTGCGTCTCTCAACTTTCTCTTCCCAATATCCCACAGATTCTCTATGGGGTTCAGGTCAGGAGAGTTGGCAGGCCAATTAAGCACAGTAATACCATGGTCAGTAAACCATTTACCAGTGGTTTTGGCACGGTGAGCAGGTGCCAGGTCGTGCTGAAAAATGAAATCTTCATCTCCATAAAGCTTTTCAGCAGATGGAAGAATGAAGTGCTCCAAAATCTCCTGATAGCTAGCTGCATTGACCCTGCCCTTGATAAAACACAGTGGACCAACACCAGCAGCTGACATGGCACCCCAGACCATCACTGACTGTGGGTACTTGACACTGGACTTCAGGCATTTTGGCATTTCCCTCTCCCCAGTCTTCCTCCAGACTCTGGCACCTTGATTTCCGAATGACATGCAAAATTAGCTTTCATCCGAAAAAAGTACTTTGGACCACTGAGCAACAGTCCAGTGCTGCTTCTCTGTAGCCCAGGTCAGGCGCTTCTGCCGCTGTTTCTGGTTCAAAAGTGGCTTGACCTGGGGAATGCGGCACCTGTAGCCCATTTCCTGCACACGCCTGTTCACGGTGGCTCTGGATGTTTCTACTCCAGACTCAGTCCACTGCTTCCGCAGGTCCTCCAAGGTCTGGAATCGGTCCTTCTCCACAATCTTCCTCAGGGTCCGGTCACCTCTTCTCGTTGTGCAGCGTTTTCTGCCACACTTTTTCCTTCCCACAGACTTCCCACTGAGGTGCCTTGATACAGCACTCTGGGAACAGCCTATTCGTTCAGAAATTTCTTTCTGTGTCTTACCCTCTTGCTTGAGGGTGTCAATGATGGCCTTCTGGACAGTAGTCAGGTCGGCAGTCTTACCCATGATTGCGGTTTTGAGTAATGAACCAGGCTGGGAGTTTTTAAAAGCCTCAGGAATCTTTTGCAGGTGTTTAGAGTTAATTAGTTGATTCAGATGATTAGGTTAATAGCTCGTTTAGAGAACCTTTTCATGATATGCTAATTTTTGGAGATAGGAATTTTGGGTTTTCATGAGCTGTATGCCAAAATCATCAATATTAAAACAAGAAAAGGCTTGGACTACTTCAGTTGTGTGTAATGAATCTAAAATATATGAAAGTCTAATGTTTATCAGTACAAGGACCTGTATTCCCTATCACTGGCCTATCCTGCTTTGTCGGGTCTCTGTAAAGGTGGCCATCTTGGTAGCGGAGCAGCGTTTTGCTTCATAATGTCAGAGTTACCCCCTTGATGAATTTTGGGAAATATTTAGAAAGAAGTGGTAGATATGGAGGAAGCAGAGAGCCACAGAATAGATAAAGAAGAAGCAGGGTGATCTCTGCACTGTAGGCCCTCAGGTACAGCTTTCTTTCCAGCAAGGAGAACAGTGATGATCAGCACAGTAGTGACATCACCAAATCTCACTTCAAATCATCTAGTGAGGCCATCAGTCAGAGGCAGCAGCGCCTTAGAAAAAAAAACAGGAAACAGAAAGCGAATTTTCCGGATGCTATGAAGGTGCAATTACAATTTCTAGATGCTTTTTAATGACTTCAGCCCCAGAAGGATTTACTCCCATTTCACCAAAAAAGTGTCAAAAATTGTAAAAATGACAGGAGACGGTCTTTGACAATTCCTTTATTAAAATCTTCTTTCTTCTGGTCTTCCTTCTTCCTCCATTTTTTTTGGCCAGGGTTCCCCTTAAAATCCATCCCAGACCTCAAGGGTCTGGTATGGATTTTGAGGGGGACCCCACGCTTTTTTTTTTATCAATGACTTTTTTTTATGAATGGCTTTCAATGAATGACTGTTCTCTGTGTTACGGGAGCCGTCAATTCATTAGCCGCGAGTGATTTTAAATAGATTTTTTTCCTGCAAAAATTACACTTTGTGCAGGGACAGTTCTAAGCACAGGAAACATGCGCCCCTTCACAGGCCTACTATAGACACCCCCCAGATGTGATACTGCAATGCTGTACTAACAGCACGCACACACTAATCCCCAGAATCATAGCACATAATGTCAGCAGTCAGCAGCACATGACACTGACACTGGCGCTGGAACACAACACAATATGCGAGGCCGCCGGCGCGTCGGCCTTTTATACTGTGGGGCGTGTACTAAACCCCCTGAGCTATAATTGGCCACAGGCATCCTGCCTGTGGCCAATTATTGCTCTCCTCGCCGCTGGCTCTTTGATTGGCCAAGCATGCGGGTCACAGTGCATGCTTGGCCAATCATCAGCCAGCAATGCACTGCAACTGGCGCAGTGCATTGCGGGCCACTCGCATCACACAAATTATATATAATATAATAATAATATTATATATAATTATTTTCTGCATGGGGATTATGGGTGGAATATTACCCTTAAACATACATAGGAACATATTTAACTAATTTCTGATAAGAAGATGCATATAATTATTTTTTTTTTTACATGGGGATTATGGGTTGAATATTACAGTTAAATATACATAGGGACATATTTGACCTATTTCTGATAAGTATATGAATATATTTATTTTTCTACATGGGCATTATCAGTGGAATATTGTAGTTAAACATGCCTAGGAACATATTTAATCTATTTCTCATAAGTATATGCATATAACTATTTTTCTACATGGAGATTATGGGCGTACTATAACAGTTAAACATACATAGGAACATATTTAACCCATTTCTGATAAGAATATGTATATAATTATTTTTATACATGGGGATTATGGGAGGAATAAAACAGTTAAGCATACATAGGAACATATTTAAACCATTTCTGATAAGACTATGCAGATAATTATTTTGGGATTATGGGTGGAATATTACAGTTAAACATATATAAATACATAATTAACCTATTTCTGATAAGAATATGCATATCATTATTTTTCTACATGGGGATTATGGGTGAAATATTACAGTTAAATATACATAGGAACATATTTAACCTATTAAAAAATTATGCATATCATTATTTATTACATGGGAATTATGGGCTAGAATACCATACTTAAACATACGTAGGAACATATTTAACCCATTTCTGATAGGAATATGCATACAATTATTTTTTACATCGGGAATATGGGTGGAATATTGTAGTTTAACATACTTAAGAATATATTTAACCTTTTACTGATAAGAATATGCATATCATTATTTTTCTACGTGGGGATTATGGGCGGAATATCATACATAAACATACGTAGGGACATATTTGACCTATTTCTGATAAGAATATGCATATAATTAATTACATGGGGATTATGGGTGGAATATTGTAGTTAAACATACATAGGAACATATTTAACCTATTTCTCATAAGAAAAAGCATATAATTAATTTTCTACATGGGGATTATGGGTGGAATATTACAGTTAAACATACATAGGAACATATTTAACTAATTTTTGATAAGAATATGCATATAATTATTTTTCTACATGGGGATTATGGGTGGAATATTGTAGTTAAACATACCTAGGAACATATTTAATCTATTTCTCATAAGAATATGCATATAACTATTTTTCTATGGATTATGGGTGTAATATAACAGTTAAACATACATAGGAACATATTTAACCCATTTCTGATAAGAATATGCATATCATTTTTTTTACATGGGGAACATGGGTGGAATATTGTAGTTAAACATACCTAGGAATATATTTAACCTTTTGCTGATAAGAATAGGCATATCATTATTTTTCTACGTGGGGATTATGGGTGGAATATAACAGATAAACATACATAGGAACATATTTAACCCATTTCTGATAAGACTATGCAGATAATTATTTTTCTACATGGGAATTATGGGTGGAATATCATACTTAAATATATGTAGGAACATATTTAACCTATTTCTAATAAGAATATGCATATCATTTTTTTTACATGGGGAACATGGGTGGAATATTGTAGTTAAACATACCTAGGAATATATTTAACCTATTACTGATAAGAATATGCATATCATGATTTTTCTACATTGGGAATATGGGTGGAATATCATACTTAAACATACGTAGGAACATATTTAACCAATTTCTGATAAGAATATGCATACAATTATTTTTTACATGGGGAATATGGGTGGAATATCATACTTAAATATATGTAGGAACATATTTAACCTATTGCTAATAAGAATATATTTATTTTTCTACATGTGGATTATGGGTGCAATATTACAGTTACATATACACAGGGGCATATTTAACCTATTTCTGATAAGAATATGAATATGCTATGTGGATAGAACCAGAGAAAAAGCCGCCACCTATGGTCTATCACTCTGCGCTCACGGATCAGTGCATTTAAAGTTTGATACTCAATCAATAAATATATAAATCAATATATATAAATATAAAATATAATATATAATATATAAATATAATTAAAATAAAATAAAATGAGATCAAATATGGATGGATTACAATGTATTCACATACAAGATAAAAGCAGCCACTATATAGTAAAAACAAGTATGATGATACGGCGATATTTTAAATGAGTCCCAACATTCCCTTATAAGGGCGCTGTCTCTTTAAATATCACAGCAGCGCTAAAAGAACTTCAAGAGCCAAGTTCCTCAATAATCCATAAAATCATGAATACAGTCTGTACGTAGTGCAGTTTAACCAATTCTTTCAGTAATCCAGTGATGAGACTTCCACCCGGCAGTAATAGTTAACACCACGTGCTGATAAAAAAACTCTCCCCTTTTGGGGATACACTCACCAGACGACAGAAAGAAATAGGCACATCAACCAAAAGACCAATGAATACTGCAACCTCTAAATCCGTCCGCCTTTCCTCCGCCTGCATGTATCAAAATGGTGCTTCACCCATACTCTCCACGAGGGTCGTGGCCTCGCAGGAAGTGACGCGGTGCGTTCCAGAGTGCGCTCCAGCCGGCCGAGAAAGGAAGTGTATGTGGATTTTCTACACGGCGGTCTTCTGGCACAGTTTCCGGCGGACGGAAACTGCACAGGCAGAGTGCAACTTTTATTACATACAAAGTCATTTATTATTTGTATTGTGGTACGCACATTTTACTTGGGGGGATATGGGACATTGAATAAAAACCGTTTTTTGTTCCAAACTGTACTACGCTATCCGCTGTATTCTGTTTCTTCTATGATGGAGAGTATGGGTGAAGCACCATTTTGATACATGCAGGCGGAGGAAAGGCGGACGGATTTAGAGGTTGCAGTATTCATTGGTCTTTTGGTTGATGTGCCTATTTCTTTCTGTCGTCTGGTGAGTGTATCCCCAAAAGGGGAGAGTTTTTTTATCAGCACGTGGTGTTAACTATTACTGCCGGGTGGAAGTCTCATCACTGGATTACTGAAAGAATTGGTTAAACTGCACTACGTACAGACTGTATTCATGATTTTATGGATTATTGATGAACTTGGCTCTTGAAGTTCTTTTAGCGCTGCTGTGATATTTAAAGAGACAGCGCCCTTATAAGGGAATGTTGGGACTCATTTAAAATATCGCCGTATCATCAAGAATATGAATATATTTATTTTTATACATGGGTATTATGGGTGGAACATTGTAGTTAAACATACATAGGAACATATTTAACCTATTTCTCATAAGAAAATGCATATAACAAATTTTCTACATGGGGATTATGGGTGGAATATTACACTTAAACATACGTAGGAACATATTTAACCCATTATTGATAAGAATATGCACATGATTATTCTTCTACATGAGGATTATGGGTGGAATATTGTAGTTAAACATACATAGGAACATATTTAACCTTTTTCTCATAAGAAAATGCATATAACAAATTTTCTACATGGGATTATGGTTAGAATATCATACTTAAACATACCTAGGAACACATTTAACCTATTTATGAAAAGACTATGTATATAATTATTTTTCTAAATGGGGATTATGGGTGGAATATTACAGTTTAATATACATAGGGACATATTTGACTTATTTCTGATGAGAATATGAATATATTTATTTTTCTACATGGGGATTTTTGGTGGAATATTGTAGTTAAACATACCTAGGAAAATATTTAATCTGTTTTTCATAAGAATATGCATATAACTAGTTTTCTACATTAGGATTATGGGTAGAATATTACAGTTTTACATACATAGGAACATTTTTAACCCATTTCTGATAAGAATATGCATATAATTATTTTTTCTACATGGGGATTATGGGTGGAATATAACAGATAAACATACATAGGACCATATTGAACCCATTTCAGATACGAATATGCATATAACTCTTTTCTGCATGGGGATTATAGGTGGGATATTACAGTTAAACATATATAGGAACATATTTAACCTATTTCTGATAAGAATATGCATATCATTATTTGTCTACATGGGGATTATGGGTGGGATATTACACTTTAACAGACGTAGGAACATATTTAACCCATTTCTGATAACAATATGCATTTTTTTACATGGGGAATATGGGTGGAATATTGTAGTTAAACATACCTAGGAACATATTTAAACTATTTCTGATATGAATATGCATATAATTATTTTTCTGCATGGGGATTATGGGTGGAATATTACAGTTACATATACATAGGCATATATTTGACCTATTTCTGATAAGAATATTAATATATTTATTTTTCTACATGGGGATTATGGTTGGAAATTTGTAGTTAAACATACATAGGAACATATTTAACCTATTTCTCATAAGAAAATGCATATAACTAATTTTCTACATGTGGATTATGGGTGGAATATTACAGTTAAACATACATAGGAACATATTTAACCAGTTTATGCATATAATTATTTTTCTACATGGGAGTTATGGGTGGAATATTGTAGTTAAACATACCTAGAAATATATTTAACCTATTTCTGATAAGAAAATGCATATCATTATTTTTCTACATGCGGATTATTGGTAGAATATTGCAGTTAAACATACGTAGGAACATATTTAACCCATTTCTGTTAAGACTATGCAGATAATTATTTTTCTACATTGGGATTATGGGTGGAATGTAACAGTTAAACATATGTAGGAACATTTTTAACCTATTTCTGATAAGAATATGCATATCATTATTTGTCTACATGGGGATTATGGGTGGGATATTACAGTTAAACATACATAGGAACATATTTAACCTATTTCTGAAAATAATATGCATATAATTATTTTTCTACATGGGGGTTATGGTTGGAATATCATACTTAAACATACGTAGGAATATATTTAACCCATTTCTGATAAGAATATGCATATAATTATTTTTTTACATGGGGAATATGGGTGGAATATTGTAGTTAAACATACCTAGTAATATATTTAACCTATTACCGATAAGAATATGCATATCATTATTTTTCTACATGGGGATTATGGGTGGAATATCATACTTAAACATATGTAGGGACATATTTAACCTATTTCCGATAGGAAAATGCATATCATTAATTTTCTACATGCGGATTATTGGGGGAATATTACAGTTAAACATACGTAGGAACATATTTAACCTATTTCTCATAAGAAAATTGCATATAATTATTTTTCTACCTGTGGATTATGGGTGGAATATTACAGTTAAACATACATAGGAACATATTTAACCCATTTCTGATAAGACTATGCAGATAATTATTTTTTTACATGGGGATTATGGGTGGAATATTACAGTTAAACATACATAGGAAGATATTTAACACATTTCTGATAAGAATATGCATATATTTATTTTTCTACATGGGGATTATGGGTGGAATATTACAGTTAAATATTCATAGGGACATATTTGACCTATTTCTGCTGAGAATATGAATATATTTATTTTTCTACATAGGGATTAATGGTGGAATATTGTAGTTCAACATACCTAGGAACATATTTAATCTATTTCTTATAAGAATATGCATATAACTATTTTTCTACATGGGATTATGGGTGGAATATAACAGTTAAACATGCATAGGAACATATTTAACCTATTTCTGAAAATAATATGCATATCATTATGTTTTTACATGGGGATTATAGCTGGAATATCATACTTAAACATACGTAAGAACACATTTAACCCATTTCTGATAAGAATATACATATAATTATTTTTTACATGGGGAATATGGGAGGAATATTGTAGTTAAACATACCTAGGAATATATTTAACCTATTACTGATAAGAATATGCATATCATTATTTTTATACATGGGGATTATGGGTGAAATTTTACAGTTAAACATACACAGGAACATATTTAACCTATTTCTAAAAAGAATATGATATCATTATTTTTTTACATGGGTATTATGGGTGGAATATCATACTTAAACATACGTAGGAACATTTGTAACCCATTTCTGATAAGAGTATGCGTATAATTATTTTTTAATGGGGAATATGGGTGGAATATTGTAGTTAAACATACCTAGGAATATATGTAACCTATTTCTCATAAGAATATGCATATAACTATTTTTCTACATAGAGATTATGGGTGGAATATTACAGTTAAACATACGTAGGAAATTTTTTAACCTATTTCTCATAAGAATATTCATATAATTATTTTTCTACATGCGGATTATGGGTGGAATATTACAGTTAAACATACCTAGGAACATATTTAAACTATTTCTCATAAGAATATGCATATAACTATTTTTCAACATTCGGATTATGGGTGGAATATTACAGTTAAACATACATAGGAACATATTTAACCCATTTCTGATAGGAATATGCATATAATTATTTTTCTACATGGGAATTATGGGTGGAATATTGTAGTTCAGCTGTTATTTTGAGCGGACAGCAAATTTACACCTCTTAAAATGAGAAAGGTGTAAATGAACCCATTTTAATGACGCAGCAATCTTAAGGTACATTGTTTTGCGCACCCGTGCCACTTTGCCAACGTATATAGTCAGGAGCTTGTCAGCAAGTGGTTAACAAGCACCTGTATTCTGTAAGATGCCTGTGTTCTCCTTGAAGTTGATCTTTTCCCTATCATTGGTTTATCCCGCTTTGTCGGGTCTCTGTAAAGGTGGCCATCTTGGTAGAGGAGCAGCGTTTTGCTTCGTAATGTCAGAGTTACCCCCTTGATGAATGTTGGTAAATATTTAGAAAGAAGTAGTAGATGTGGGCTGCAGGCCCTCATGTACAGCTTTCTATCCAGCAAGGAGAACAGTGATCAGCACAGTAGTGACATCACCAAATCTCACTCCAAATCATCCAGTGAGACCATCAGTAAGAGGCAGCAGCGCCTTACATGATATTACACTGCAGATATACAGTTCTGAAGAAAGAAAAACAGGAAACAAAAGGCTAATTTTCAGGGTGTTATGAAGGTGCAATTAAAATTTCTAGATGCGGTTTAACCACTTCAGCCCCAGAAGGATTTACCCCCTTCCTGACGGGGGCATTTCTTGCAATATGGCACTGCGTCGCTTTTTAACTGACAATTGCACAGTCGTGCAACGCCGTACCCAAACAAAATTTACATCCTTTTCCCCCACAAATAGAGCTTAATTGTGGTGGTATTTAAGCTCCTCTGCGGTTTTTATTTTTTGCCCTATAAGAAAAAAAGAGCAACAATTTAGAAAAAAAAATAATATTTTTAACTTTTTGCTATAATAAATATCCCCAAATTTAAAAAAAAAAAAAATTTTCCTCAGTTTAGGCCGATGTGTAATCTTCTAATTATTTTTGGTATAAAAAAATAATAATCGCAATAAGCATATATTGATTGGTTTGCGCAAAAGTTTTAGCGTCTACAAAATAGATATATATATATACACACACATACATACACATATATATATATATATATATATATATATATATATATATATATATATATAAATATATATATATATATATGTGTGTGTGTGTGTGTATATTTGTGTGTGTATATATATATATGTGTGTGTGTGTATATATATATATTCACATTTGTGTATTACAGTGTACACCCATGCAAAGGCAGTGTTGAATATGCACATGTGTTATGCTTATGTATTAATCATTATAATGTTTTACTGTTATGGGGTGTCTGTTTATTTGGTAGGGGGAATATATCTTTATTATTAAGTTAATATGTGCAGTGTATGTGGAGTGCTTCGTGTTTCACTTTGGGGTTCTGATACTGAAATCTCCCGAACTATCGCAAGATTACAGAAACAGAAGCCGTTCGGGATTCTCAAAGCATTTGTAGATCACTTCTATTCTCAGTGAGAGAAGCGATCTACAATGTTTATTAAACTGCCACAAGGGGAGAACAGATATCTCAGAGAAGAGCCGAGAACTCCTGAGATCTGAAATATCTCAATATATTAAACGGACACCTTTACTAATTAACTTTTTTTGTTGTCTTATTTTTTTATTCAAAAATGTGTATTTTTTCCAAAACAATTGCGTTTGCAAGACCGTTGCGCAAATACGGTGTGACATAAAGTATTGCAACAATCTCCATTTTATTCTCTAGGGTGTCTGAAAAAAGTATAAATAATGTTTGGGGGTTCTAAGTAATTTTCTAGCGAAAAAACAAAATACTGTATATACTCGAGTATAAGCCGAGTTTTTCAGCACATTTTTTTGTGCTGAAAGTGCCCCGCTCGGCTTATACTCGAGTCAAGCACTTTTCTGCAGCAAAAAATTACATTTTCCGACCTGACTTTGTGGCCCCGTACCTCGGGGCCACTTGGCGCTAGGAACCCCAAATTGGTGTGCAAACCCAGTGGAACGAACATTTCAACATATCCATATTTGGGATACAGGGCCCCAAAGTCGGTCAACTGTGTCCATCTGCAGCAATGTCATTTTGGGACCCTTTGGGTCCAGAGACCCCAATTTTGGCTGCAGCTAGGGGGCATCTAGGAACCCTTAACTACCAAGTTTGAAGTTCAGGGGACCTATGGCTACAAATTGGCACAGTGAGGCATGCAAATGGGCACAGTGAGGCTGCAAATGGGCATTGTTGACCCTCTTTTCCACTTACAGTAGCTGTGCATTTCTCACCCTAGGCTTATGCTGGAGTCAATAAGTTTTCCCAGTTTTTGTGTGGTAAAATTAGGTGCCTCGGCTTATATTCGGGTCGGCTTATACTCGAGTATATACGGTAGGCTTGGTCCTTAAGTGGCTAAAAGTATTTCCTGAAAGTTGTTTAACAAAAAAAATTCTCTTTGTCTAGATCCCGAGATCGCAGTGTTCTGAGGACTGTTTACCAGGAAACAGAGAAGTGCCGAGCTCAGATGTACATGAATGCTGTCATGGTTGTGTCCCGTGCTCAGAAGGAGAGATGTCCAATAAAACAGGTGGATTTTACTACTACTTTCTAAGCAATGCAAGGAAACCCATAGCACCCCTCACATTTTTGTAAATATTTTCTTCTATCTTTTCATGTGACAACACTGAGGAAATTACACTTTGCTACAATGTAAAGTAGTGAGTGTAACAGTGTAAATTTGCTGTCCCCTCAAAATAACGCAACACACAGCCATTAATGTCTAAACCACAAAAGTGAGTGTACCCCTAAGTGAAAATGTCCGAATTAGGCCCAAAGTGTAACTATTTTGAATGGCCACCTATTATTTTCCAGCACTGCCTTAACCCTCTGGGGCATGGAGTTAACCAGAACGAACGAACTGTAAGCTAGCACTTAAGGTCAATTCAAAAATAATACCTCACATGGACATATATAGTAAATAGTGCAGCGCAATTCTCTTGAAATAATAGTAAATATCATATATAAAAGTCCAAGGAAGGTGCATGTGAGAAGCAGTATTAATCCATTCAGTGAAGTGGAAAACCCAAATGTTTTGACAGGTGACAGTGATCCCTCCACCACAGATGAAATGGCCTCTCGCCTTACAAATTCGACCGGAAGCAGTGTCACAGATCAGCAAAAGAAACCTCGGATATCGGAGAATACATATTGGCCTAAATTTAGGAAGAAATTTGATTTTTACATTTTTTTTATTGTATATGTTTTAAAGCAAGAAAGTAAAAAATATTGTTTTCCTTTTTTAGTCAAAATTGTCGGTATTTTTTGTTTATAGCGTAAAAAATAAAAAATGCAGTGGTGATCAAATACCACCAAAAGAAAGCTCTATTTGTGGGAAACAAAGGACTTAAATTTCATTTGGATTCAGCGTTGCATGACCGCACAACTGTCAGTTAAATTAAAACAGTGCCGTATCGCAAAAAATGGCCTGGTCATGAAGGGGGTAAATCTTACAGAGATCAAATGGTTAATATATATTACGTTGGCTTTTTCCATATGAAAACATTGTGTGGACTTCTATAGTTTTTGTCCAAAATACTTTTTATTCTGTGTAAATTAAAAACTAAAATCAAACCTGTTTTAAAATTCTGCAATTGGTTTTATTTTTCAGGAAGTGACAACTGCATGAAGTGTCTGGACCACGAATGGCCAAATGAGAACAAAACTGAATGTAATCCCAAGCTGATAGAGTTTTTGTCTTATACTGATAATCTATCTTTATTTTTCATGGTTATCTCTTTATTCCTTTGCATTTTAACTTTTTTGACAATGATTGTATTTATCTCATATGGAGATACCCCCATTGTCAGAGCCAATAACAAGAGCCTCAGCTTTGTCCTCCTGGTCTCCATCATGTTGGGTTTCCTCTGTGTGTTCTTGTTCCTGGGTCATCCCATGGATACAACCTGCTGGCTACGCCAAACAACTTTTGGATTTCTTTTTACCATAGCGGTCTCCTCTGTGTTGGGCAAGACTGCGATGGTTTGGCTTGCTTTCAAAGCCACCAAACCGGGCAGTGTGTGGAAAAAATGGGTTGGAGTAAAGCTGCCCAATTTTGTGGTCTTCATCTGCTCATCATTGCAAGTTTTAATCTGCATTGCATGGTTGTCGATCTCTCCCCCGTTCCAGGAGTTGGACAAACGATCATATCAAACAAAGATCATCATTCAGTGTAATGAAGGGTCAGTTATCGGGTTCTACTCTGTCCTGGGTTATATGGGGATCCTGGCTGCTCTGAGTTTTATTACAGCGTTTTTAGCCAGGACATTACCGGATAGTTTTAATGAAGCCAAATACATCACCTTCAGCATGCTGGTGTTCTGCAGTGTCTGGATTGCCATGATCCCGGCCTATCTGAGCACCAAAGGGAAATACATGGTGGCTGTGGAGATTTTTGCCATCCTGACCTCAAATGCTGGACTTCTAGTTTGTATATTTTTTCCAAAATGTTACAAAATTCTTTGTCAGCCCAACTTAAATTCAAGAAAGCATTTGCTTGACAACAGATGCAAATAACTTTTTAGGCTGGGTTCACACTATTGCGAATTGGTCGATGGCTTCCCTGCATCCAATTCACATGTCAAGAGATTGTGACCAGATTTCTAGGGAGCAGCTCCAGTTGTGAATTGCACAGGAGTCCTGGGTGTCTTTTGGTCTGTTTCAGGTCCGAATTCAGCCAAAAATCGGATCTGAAGCGGAGAACAGGGACGCATCGGACCCCTGCTGTGAGACGCTCCTTGTGGCAGTGTGAACCGAGCCTTACAGTGATATTAAAGAGTTGTGTCTACATATTAAACTTAATGTGGGGCTGCCAGGAGAATCAAATGTCTGCTTTACTGATGGTCCACCACCCCCCTAATCACATTTTGGCTAAAACAACTTGCATTGGCAGCTGTTTTTTTCTTTGGGGGGACAGACAACCACCCCCCTAATGACGGTCGCATCACCTGCACCCCCTCAGGGAGGGGGGTCTTGCAGTCATCCAGTCTCACACTTACCCCATCTAGGTTGCGGGCAGGCTGCGCTCCTATGGGCGATGGGCAGCAGGCGGCAGGTGGCGGCTTCTTCTGCATTCCCTACTCCTCTGCATCATGGCGGCTTCCGCTGTGCATCTCCTCCCTCCTCCTCCTAGGTGGCCAATAGGATCGCCTGTCCTTTCAGCCAATCGAGTGACGGCTCTCAGGGCTCACTTCCTGAGTGGCCGGGAGGAGGATCAGTGTGTAATTACAGTCACCACACAACTGGGTGGGCTCGGGGCGCAGTGCTCTGCGTCCCAAGCCCACCCCTTTTTTGGAGCCTTTTAGAGGCTCTGGCTTTAATCACGTGCTCCAAACATCCCCTCCCCTTTGGAATCCATGCGTCCAGCACCATGCATGTAGATTAGGGGCCGGGCGCATGGATGGGGGGGTGGCGCCCGTGTGCCCTTAATGGATGGGCCACCACTGACCACTTCTCAAAAACAAATTGGATTTTTCTAGCAAATAAGTGTTTGGGGTCTGTCAGTAAAGTTGACCTTTTTTTTTCATGGAAGCTCGACTTTGAGGATTGAACACAATGAATGATGCGCCAAGTAGAATATTTTCCTTTTGCAATGTTGCACCACAGGCATGCATACCATTTGTAGTGTTTGTTTTAAATTTTTTAAGTTAATAAACTTGTTCACAGTTAAAAGATGTAAAACAGATATCTTTACTGATTTTCTTATTCATTATTTGTATTGAAGAATTTTCATACAAAGTTGGGAAATATTCAACATGGAGGAAAAATCATTCTTGCCACCATGCAGGGAGGACCAGTAGGCAAGAATTACAGCTTATAACAGATATCGGTACATTAACTATTAAAATAGAGAAAACATTTTAGAAAATATTTGAATCAAAACATTATTCCCATATTCTATGCAATGCATCAGCAGAATCATGCGGGTGAAACAAGATGCCTTCCCTGGAAAGGCCCAGGGTCAGCAGCAGAACCAGGAAAAACCGGGAAATGGGAGGGAGGCAAGAAACACAAAGAAGAGTAAAGAAGTAGTAGATAGATTCAGTCAAAAAAACAATGGTAGCTTAAGCGCTATGGCTGATGAGAGGACACCTCTATTGGGGGGGGGGGGGGGGGTATGGCATGTATATTACAATAGAAATAGGTAACAAATTGCGCTATACAAATCCAATTAAATTAAAGTCCATATGTGTACCAAACAAATGATAATTGTGAAAAATAGTCCAGATTAACATGACAAAGTGTATCCACCACCAACTATGGAAAGGCTTACCAGCTCCAGGTGACTCCTTGTCACAGGGGGTCAATGAACGCCTGCAGCTTAAACCCAGCCAGGGCCTTTCTTTACACTTTAGGATCATTCCACACTCTGGATGGTATCAAATGGAAATGAATAGAGGGTTGCCACCGAAAAAAAAAAACATAATGGCTCCACATAGTGTAAATTATCCTTTAGGTTTTACTAGGGATCTCACTCACAGCAATACACAATGAGCTGACATCTAAAAGCCTTAAGTTTAGTGTGTCGGTCATCACACATCTAAACAAACACGATCGTTGGGACACAAAAAGAGAGATGGTGACATCAGCACATCGCTATGCTCACAATCGGACAGATCAATCCAGCTACAGGGTAGGGGGGAGGGATGAAAGTCCATATATTCGAAAAGTCTGTATGTCCTGGGGGCGCATGGGTTCCACCCCCCCCATACATACGTCAGGCCCCCTTATCTCCATGCAGGGCGCCGGACGCATGGATTCCATGGGTTTGAAGCACGTGATTAGAGCCAGAGGCTCTAATGGGCTTCAAAAAAGGGTGGGCTCAGGGTGCACTGAGCCCACACAGTTGTGTGTCAATAGCGAATGAATATTCGCTATTATCACACTGATTATCCTCCTGGCCATTAAGGAAGCGGGTCGTGAGACCCGTTTCCCGATTGACTGAAAGGAGAAGCCATCCTATTGGCCTATGGTGAGGAAGGGGAGGAGGAGGAGGGAGGAGACGTACGGCTGAGGAGACGCACCAGACCGTCAGAGCCGGGACATGGAGGAGACTGAGGGGGGAAGCCGTCACCAGTCAGCACAGGGTGAATGGGCTGGCGACCGGGGGGGTGGGTATGGTGCATGTTGGGGGCAGGAGCAATAATGGGGGGTCAGGTGCATCTGCCAGCATCCATACCAATGGAGCACCAGCCACCACTGATAGGGATTCCTTGGAAAGGCAGCCTGCTGAAGGGCAGAAGAAACTCTGTAGGTACTGATACACAAGAAGAAAGGAACAGCACCAATCTGAGTGTAGCGTGGTGTCATCATACCCAGTGATGCCGCTGGTTTCCGGTGTCCCAGGCTGGATGGAGGAGACGCAGGAGGAAGCCGTCAGTAGGAAGTCTCTGTGTAAGGGAGGCTGAGTCGGTGCACGCGTTTGGAGCATGCGTGCTCTTTCGTCAGGCAGTGCTGTCGGACATCTTTGATGTGGCTAAATAGAGCTGGGTAGGCAGGTGGGCCAATGGGGGAGGGCAGCCGCCACCCTTCTCTGCACAAGACACACTGCTGGCAAGCGGGCGGGCAGGATACAAATACGAGTGCCAGATGGTATATAGGAAAATGTCATGGGTGGATCACAGTATATGAGGGATATTATTATTTCTTAAGACCATAAGGGTCGTGTGCAAAAAATATATAAAAAGGGGGAGATGTTAATTATTAAAATTATTGGTCATGCCCCCCCCCCCCCCCCCCCCGTTTGGTTCACATGCAAACCCTATTAAAGTCTATGGGACACGAACATGAAAAATCTAAAGTCCTCATTTTAAAGGCTTATAGGCAAGTTATTGGTATAATAACGTTTTTGATGACCCGGGTACTGCCCTGGGGGACATATATCAATGCAAAAAATGTTTTTTTAAGACAATCTTTTGTTTTTAAAGGAGCAGTGATTTTATTGATGCTTAAAGTGAATCAATAACAATTAAAAATTCCTTTAAATATCATTCCTTTAAAGTGGCACATCTGTACAATGTGTAGAACCTGCTGGAGCAATCCTGACATTTGTAAAGGAAAAATTTTATGAAGGCACATTGGGGTACCACCGAGTGATGTAGCCAGGTGGTCATGCCCTTTGCCTATATAAGAACTGTCAAAGCAGAGAGGAGGCAGACGGCCTGAGGCCTCTCAAGAGGCAACAGCAGGTTTTTTGTTTTGCTATTTTTCGGGACGGTGGGCAGGGCAGCCGCCTCCCTTCTCTGCACAAGACACCCTGCTGGCAAGCGGGCGGGCAGGATACAAATACGAGTGCCATATGGTATATAGGAAAATGTCATGGGTTAATCACAGTATATACAGAGGTTTGAATAAAAAATAAAAAATAATAAAACATGATTGGAACTAGTAAAACAAGTAAAATAAAGACAATTAAACAATTACACAATTAAAAAATAACAAATTTTGATCAATAGCATGACTCGAAAAAAAGAAAAATTAATGAAATGAAAATGAACACATTTTTCGTCAATCAATCACGACGATTGATTGATAAAAAAGTTTCAGAACTTTGGAAAAATTTGAATTTAGAAATCTGGAAATTCAGAAATTAGAAAATTAGAAAATCTGAAAGTCTGAAAATTCGCAAAATCGAAAATGTTTAAATTTGAAAATCCAGAAATTCTAAAATCCGCAAATAAGAATGAAAATCAGAAAATTCGAAAGAGCGAAAATCAGAAAATCCAAAATAATAACTACCGTATAAATCCGTATACACGCACCTCAAGTTTAGGAGGGAATATTAAGTAAAAAACTTTTAGGAGGGAAGTTTAAGGAAAAAAAACAATACATTTAAATGCCCATTATTGCAGCCTTGTCCAGGGTCCATCTGCAGCCTTGTCCATCATTGCAGCCTTGTCCATCATTGCAGCCTTGTCCATCATTGCAGCCTTGCCCAGTGCAGCCTTGCCCAGTGCAGCCTTGCCCAGTGCCTTTGCAGCCTTGCCCAGTGCAGCCTTGCCCAGTGCCTTTGCAGCCTTGCCCAGTGCAGCCTTGCCCAGTGCCTTTGCAGCCTTGCCCATTCTCTCTAGCTGCTGATTTAAAATTGGCGCTGAGTAGAGAGGACAAGCGTTGCGTGACTAGTCTCGGGCCGGCTCCTCTCGCAGTCCCGCCCACCTCCGCTGATTGCAAAAGGAGCCGAGCGCCAACAACATACAGAAATCCAAGTTCGGCTAGTCTCGGCTCTGCTCGCAGCCAGTGGCGGAACTGTGAGAGGAGCCGAGAATAGCCGAACTCGGATTTCTTTATGTTGTCGGTGCTCGGCTCCTCTCGCAATCAGTGGAGGTGGGTGGGACTGCGAGAGGAGCCAAGACTAGCCAAAAATACACGCGGCTTTCGGTATATCGGCTCCGCTCGCTCCCCTCAGCAGGAGATCGAACACGCACCCACGATTTTCCCCTGATTTTAAGGGGAAGAAAGTGCGTGTTATAAGCCGATAAATACGATAACTAACTAACTAATAATAACTAACTATTCTATTATAGGTATTGGGAATTTTTCTTTGGCTTTTTTTTTCTCCTCACGCTAACAGCCAGTTACTGGCTCTGTTTACATCACGTTATCAGCTGTCATTGGCTGACAGCTGATCATGTGGTAAGGGTGTCAAGATTGGCCCCCTACTTCAATCTATGATCAGTTGAGTCTTGTGGACCACGTGCAAACAAAGCTGTGGGGTCATGCCCCTATTTAGTCAATGTCATTACCTCAGGAAACACACCCCTTTGTTTACATTCTGTAGCAGGGACCAGGAGTTGTCATTCACAATGATTGAGTGATAGGATCAGATGAGTCAGTGAATGTCATTCATAATAAGGATCTGCATCGCTGGGCAATGTGATGTTTAATTGATATACGTCATGAGATTTTTTTTTTTTAATTAAGGACTTGTCAAAAACTGTATCAAATTCTGATCAGTGTCACATCCTGCAGACCCCCACGAGGCATGTGTACTCAACAAAATGGAGACAAGGTTCTTTGCTAGGAGGGTTTCCCCCTGGAAGAGTATCTTTGTCATGCTGAGGGTATGTGGCCTGATTATGGTTCAGGAGGGAGGGGCATACGCTCATACTCCCCCTTTCCTGCTCTACCAGGCTTTATGATTTTGGTGGGGAACCTAATAAAGGATCCTCAGACCCTTACAACCATCGTGCCAAGGTTGTGGAGAGGGCAAGGTATTCCTGTCATGTTGAGTATCAAGTTTGAGAGCAAGACACGCTGGACTGGTGCCGCTCAAGGCTAATGGAGACAAGTTACTGTGTGGAGGGTAGAGAAGGAATTGCTTCCAATGGGTTGTATCCCAATTGTAGGTGGGGTCTAGGGCTGCTACCTTTCTGATAATGACAATGGAAGCATTAGCACGGTTTACACTTGGGTGATTGAAGAGAAGTGCCCGATGTCCAAAAAAAGTCTCACTTAATGAATTTTATAGTTGTTTATTGAAGATAAAAGTAAAAAAGTAGAGTGAATGTGTTTTTTGGAGGAATTGCCTCCCTCTTCCTCAGAGCTGTATTTTTTGGAGAATGGTAAGACTTTGAGAAGATTATATTCGATCAGCGGCTCTGCTGTGTTGTGGAGAAGAGACAGCCTCAACTCATCAATGTGGGGACAAGGTGCTTTGTCAGGAGGTTTCCCCCATGTTTAGGGCATATGGCTTGGTATGTTTCAGGTGGGGGGGGCACCCACGCATCACATGGACTTCATGCATTTTTTTTTGTAAGGTGACCTCATTAAAATCCACACCAGACTCAAAGGGTAATTTTTTTAAATTGTTGCTGTGAGTTGTCCAGGTAGGCAACCTTTTAGAAGTTGAGATCTACCTGGACAACATGAAGGAAATCAAAGGTCCCAAAGACATCAAAAGAAAAGCCCCCAATAAATGACAGCATGAAGAACACATAGTGTGTCACAACAGTATCCTCTGCCCTGCTTCACATCACTCCCCCCCCCCCAGTAGTATCCTCTGCCCCCTTCACTTCACTTCCCATCACCTCCCAAAGTAGTATCTTCTGTCTCCCTTCAGATCACCCCCTACAGTAGTGTCCTCTGCCCCTCCCGTAGCAGTGTCCTCAGCCCCGGTTCACATCACTCCCTCACTGTAGTGTTCTCTGCCCCCCCATTGCATTGGTCTCTGCCCTCTTCACATCACCTACCACTCAAGTGTAGTGTCCTCTGCCCCCCTATAGCAATTTCCTCTGCCCTGGTTCACATCACTCCCCCACTTTAGTGTCGTCTGCCCCTTCACATCACCCCCCACTTAAGTGTAGTGTCCTCTGCCCTTCCCATAGCAGTGTCCTCAGCCCCAGTTCACATCACTTCTCCACTGTAGTGTCTTCTGCCCCCCAAAGCATTGGCAAATGCCCTCTTCACATCCCCCACCCACTCAAGTGTAATGTTCTCTGCCCCCCTACAGCAGTCTTATGCCCTGGTTCACATCACTCCCCCACTTTAGTGTCCTCTGCCCCCTTCACATCACCCCCACTCAAGTGTAGTGTCCTCTGCCCTGGTTCACATCTCTCCCCCACTGTAGTGTCCTCTGCCTCCCCACAGCATTGGCCTCTGCCCCATTCACATAACCCCCCACAGTAGTTTCCTCTGCCCCTCCCATAGCAGTGTCCTCAGCCCCGGGTTCACATCACTCCCCCACTGTAGTGTCCTTTGCCCCCCCACCATTGCATAGGCCCCCCATAGCATTGGCCTCTGCCCTCTTCACATCACCCCCCACTCAAGTGTAGTGTCCTCTGCCCTGGTTCCCATCACTCCCCAACTGTAGTGCCCTCTGCCCCCCATAGCATTGGGCCACTGCCCTCTTCACATCACCCCCCACTCAAGTGTAGTGTCCTCTGCTCCCCCATAGCATTGGCCTCTGCCCCCGTTCACATGACCCCCAGTAGAGTCCTCTGACCCCCCCATAGCAGTGTCCTCTGCCCCGGTTCACATTACTCCCCAACTGTAGTGTCCTCTGCCTCCTATACCATTGACCTCTGCCCTTTTCACATCACCCCCCACTCAAGTGTAGTGTCCTCTGCCTTCTTCACATCACCCCCCACAGTGTCCTCTGACCCCATTCACATCACTCCCCCACTATAGTGTCCTCTCCCCTGCCCCTTAGCAGTGTGCTCCTTCATACCTCCCCCACTCCTGTGTAGTGTCCTATGCCCCCCATAGTAGTGTCCCCTGCCCCCTCCCCCGCAGTTGTGTCCTGTGCCCCCCCAAAGCAGTGTTCTTTGGCACCCTATAGCTGTCTACTCTCTTCTCCCCCCACAGTAGTGTTCTCTATCCTACATAGTAGGATAGTGTCCTTTGCCCCTTTCAATTCTTCCCTCACAAACAGTAATGTACTCTGCCCCCCACATACAGTAGTGTCCTCAGTCCCCCCCACACACATTAGTGTCCTCTGCCCCCCTATTGCAGTGTCTTCTTCCTCCTTTACATCACCACCCCAAAGCAGTTTCCTCTGGCCCCCATGGAAGTTTCCCCTAATCCCCCCCAGCCACAGTAATCTCCCCCCTCACATCACCCCCTTACACGAACACACAGCAGTCTCCTACCTTATAAAGGATGTACAGCAGAGCAGAGAGTGGGAGGTAGCACAGTACTGTACTGGATAAAGGGTGAGATGGAGAGCATGAGCGAGCTGCTGGAATTACCACTGCATATTATCAAGCTGGTGGTTGGTTGCTAGGACCATCCAGCGTCCTAGCAACCAATCACCTGCTATATGTAACCTCCGGCAGCTCCTGCCCATTTACTTTTGTAAATGTGAATGCTAAAAAAACAATCACTGCTACTGGTTGTGTTGATTAAAGCAAAAAAAATTACATTGGTACATGATCCCCAAGGCAGTGCTTTTTCCATGTTTTTTGTTGACACCCCTTGCAAATTAGCCCAAAATAATTTGACAGATTTGGCTTCCATTGATTTCAGTGCAGTTCATGGTTTGTATCTCAACTTCTTCACAGTTTGATGAACCCTTTGCTGAACTGAAGTCAGGGCTGTTCGGCTGATGGCTCTTGCCTTTGCTTTGATTTAAATTGCTGCTTCCCATCAAAAAAGGTTTTACTTTGGTCCATGGGCAATGCCCAGCCCCCCATATCATTTTTTGACCATCCATTGCCTATTAACCGAAAATTGGCCATTACTGTTTTATAACATTTGTTTCCCATTGAGTTGGGGGGGGGGGGGGGTTCAGAACCGCCACCTGAACCTCAGTAACGTTCCCCAAACTGAATGGGGGTACCTTAATTTCATTACTAGTAGTGAGAATGAGTTCCATTCATTTGAAAGTCCCCCAGGGCAATGCCCAGGCCCCCCCATGCCAATTGTTTGACCATCCATTGCCTATTAACTGAAAATTGGCCACTTACTGTTTTCTAACATTTGTTTCCCTTTGAGTTCGGAGGGGTTCAGAACCGGCACCTGAACTTCAGTAACGTTCCCCAAACTGAATGGGGGTACCTTAATTTCATCACTACTAGTAGTGAGGAGGGGTTCCCTTAATTTGAATGTCCCCCAGGGCAATGTCCAGACCCCCCCATGCCAATTGTTTGACCATCCATTGCCTATTAACCGAAAATTGACCATTTACTGTTTTTATTAACATTTGTTTCCCCATTGAGTTCGGATACCACTGGTTTAGGAACAACTAATTTTAATGTCTGCTGATCACATTTAAAAAAAAGTCACCTACAAATGTTTGTCTTTTATTTTCTTCTCTTTCTTTTATTCAAAGATAAAGTTTGATATTAACAGAAAATAAAATAGTTATATGTAACCGTATTGCAGCTGCACAGCACTCTATATAAGAGGATGCCGTTTTATTCCATAGACATGATCTGTAGCCTTGTGTATTCGCAGACAATGTTATACCGGGTTATAGTGACCTCCATTCATCTCCTTGCTGTTGTATTGTGTAGATTTGTACTGACATCTCATACACAGATTGGAGAATTTTGTGTGCTCCTTCTGTGTGTGACACCTTGTACCGCTGACACCGTAAACCCAAGACCGGCATCAACCTACGTACCAGAGGCAGCCGACGTAAATGAAGACTATGAGTATTATCAGGATGGAGACGTTATAATCGGAGGGGTCTTCACTGTCAATAGTATTTTAAGAGGAGTATACTATGACTCTATAGCTATACCCAGAATGTTTTTTATAATGTGGTGTATGAAGTGAGTATCCCGCCTCATATGTAAAAGAGAACCTATCTCAAAAAAGTTAAAATGTGTGACAATGCAGGAGAAGAATTAGGAGACAGGGACAGATCTCTCCACCCTATAAAACCCTGAGCTGAGACCTCCATGGCAGGATCACCAGGCTTTATTTTAATGAAAGCCGGAGATCTACAAAGACTGAAAATGACTTTTGACATTAACATGTTAAAGCTTCTATGAGATTTTAGTGATTGGGATCAGGTATATTTTTAATAGCAGGTTACGTCTGATTGCTTTCCTGTGTGTGAAGTCTAACACTGCATTGCTCTAGTTTCAGCTCTTACATTGTATCCTCAGCATTGATCCCGGCTTTGTCTGCTTTGTCTCTGATCTCACAGTGTGCGGGATTCCTGGGTACGGCGAAGACCGCGCCGGCAGCAGACCGGTGTCGTCCCAAACATACGCAGACACCTTTGCTTCCTAAGTAGGGTTTTGGGTTGCAGAAGGTCGGAAATTAAATTTAAAATTGTAAGCCTTTCTGTCAAACAGTGCACCCAATAACAAAGTTGGGACACAGGAATCCCGCAAACTGTGACAAAGCAGACAAAGCCGGGATCAATGCTGAGAATACAATGTAAGAGCTGAAACTCGAGCAATGCAGTGTTAGACTTCACACACAGGAAAGCAATCAGACGTAACCTGATATTAGAATAGACCTGATCCCAATCACTAAAATCTCATAGAAGCTTTAACATGTTAATGTCAAAAGTCATTTTCAATCTCTATAAATCTGTAGCTTTCATTAACCACTTAAGGACTGCCCCATGTACATTTACTGAGGCAGGGCAGCCCTTAAGTGCAAAATAACGTACCTGTACGTGATTCCTGTATATAAAGTGACTGGTGCTGCTCTCCTACTAATAGAATAAGTACATAAACATTAAAATCTTGCTGCAACAAATAGTGATGATCACTGAAATAAAAAAATCTTAAAATCTTCAGTAATAGTAGTGATATCTTATAGACATGTGCACTGCCAAAAAATTTGTTCATTGTCGTTTTCATTTCATTCGTTTTTTTTTTTCAGTTTTTCGGGTCATTCGTTATGATCGCAATTAGTAAATTTGTTCATTCGTACATTCGTAAATTCGTACATTCGTAAATTCGTAAATTCGTTCATTCGAACATTTGTACATTCGTACATTTGTAAATTCGTAAATTAGAAAATTTGTATATTCGTACATTCGTAAATTAGAAAATTCAAAAATTTGGAAATACGAAAATCCGAAAACCCAAAAAATAGAAAATCTGAAATAGTGACTAACTATTAAATTATAGGTATTGTATTTCCTTTCAAATTTGGCTGTTATTGAACACAAATTTATCTAAAGTTACGAATTATCCGAAATAACGAACGGTGCATCTAAACAAAATGGAACCAAACAAATTAATAACAAATAATAATAATAAAACGTTTTTTATTATTATTATTGTTATTTATTATTATTAATGCATTACGTTCCATTTGTTTGTATACGGTTATTTTGGATAATTTGTAACTTAAGATAAATTTGTATTTGTTACCTTCACTAACAGCCAAATTTAAAAAGGAAATTACAATACCTATAATTTAATAGTTAGTAATAGTTAAGATTTGTTAAACGGATTTTCGTTAATTCGGATATTTCCAAATTAACGAATTTGTCGAAATTCGTTAAAAAACGAATTCGGAACGAAACTAATTGCACATGTCTAATTATCTTATAAAGGTGAAAGGTCTCTTGTGCAAAATACAAATATCGAGGTGACATAAAGGTGGGTGTCTTTTCTTTCTTGTGCCGTGACACCTAGGTGCAAGGTGGCCTCTTACCTTACGGCTGTAAGGTAACAGCATGTAGACAACAATAGGTGTCCTGGACAATCTTGTTACAAGCCTTTATGGATAGATACCAACGATTTCCTCTAGGTGCCGTTTAATTAAAAATCCCCACAGAGATAGGGTGTAAAGGTGTACTTCCTAAATCGAGTGAGTGTTTTGAGTACCCCTCCCGGATTCACCCATGAAGATATGAAGAAGAAAAACGGGGTTCCGAATAGTGTGATAACCTAAAAACAAAATGTACTTTATTCAGCTTCCAGCTGTGGTACTCACATGAACAAAGCAAGTTAAAAGTGTGTAAACTATGAGCGGTGGGCTCGTGCACAAAGAACATCACTTCCGTTGTGCCTGTCTGTCTCAACACTTAGCGTCACGCCCACGTGACTTCATCAGGGGAACAACGTGGTCCCTGTTGTGTTTGGACACAGCGGGAGAAAATCAGTGGGTCCAGTGGCCGCAATGCCCCTATGTAAATAAGGCAGAGCATCGTTCTGTCAGACAGGAAGAGAGAGATCTTGCGTTCTTGCTAATCAGGAACACAGATGTCTTGCTTCCTCCAGTCAGTCCATCCCCCACACAGTTAGAAAGCACCCCCTAGGAGCACACTTAACCTGTTGATTGCCCCTGATGTTAACCCTTTCCATGCCAGTGTCAGCTATACAGTGACAGTGCGTTTTTTTCAGCACTGATCACTATATTAGTGTCACTGGTCCCCAAAAAGTGTCAATTAGTGTTAGAGCTGCACAATTAATCATTATAAAATTGTTATCTCGATTCAACCCCCCTTATGATCTCTATGGAGTAATTCCGGAATCTTTCATGTAACAAGTGTAGAGAGTTCTCTGCTCACTCAGCTGTCAAAAGAAAAAACCCAGGGAGCCTGCCAAGTTTTTCACAACATTGTCCAGGCTAGTAGGTTAACTATAAACTTTGTAGCTTTTCATTGTTAGATCAAAGGGATGAACTTCTGTGTGTAGATGAGGTCAGTTTAACCCCTTAAAGACTAAACCTTTTTATGACACTTGTTTCTTACAAAGTTAAAATCAGTATTTTTTGTTAGAAAATTACTTGGAACCCCCAAACATTATATATATTTTTTTAGCCACGACCCTAGGGAATAAAATGGCGATTGTTGAAATATTTTATGTCACACTTTATTTGCGCAGCGGTCTTTCAAATGCAATTTTTGGGGAAAAAATACAATTCAATTAATTGAAAAATAATGAACAGTAAAGTTAGCCCAATTTTTTTGTGTAATGTCAAAGATGATGTTCTGCCGCGAGAATCGTGAAAGAATCGTGATCTTTATGCTAAGCAAAAAAAATCATGATTCCCATTCTAGCCAGAATCGTGCAGCTCTACTTAGTGTCAGATTTGTCCGCCGCAATATCGCAGTCCTGCTAAAAATGGCTGGTCGCGGCCATTACTAGTAAAAACAATAAAAAAAATCAAAAGTCCTTAAATATATCCCAAAGTTTGTAGACGCTATAACTTTTGCACAATCCAATCAATATTTTTTCAATATTTTTTTACCAAAAATATGTAGCAGAATACATATTGGCTTAAATTGATGAAGAAATTCGATTTTTTTTCCATTTTTTATTGGAAATGTTTTATAGCAGAAAGTAAAAAATATATTTTTTTTTTCAAAATTGTCATGTTTTTTGTTAATTATAGCACAAAAAATAAAAACTGCATCTAGTAGTGTAGTAAGTAATAAAAGCATATACATTTATTAAACAATAAAACTGTACTCACAAAGATGACAAAGTACAGGTGGGTATTGTGAGCTATGGTGGAACATCAAAGTCTCACAAGGAAAGTCTCTCCAGCCTTGGCCACAGGCATGGGACAGCCTGGAAGGTAGGCATCGATCCCATTGTGGAATCCCCTGGGTAACGCACGGGACCTGAAAGAGCCACCACGGACACAAGGAACTCCCTCATCTAACGTCATATTCTGGGCATGCGCAGTAGAAATGCATTTTGAGGCATGCTCACCTCTTCCTCAGCCTACTATCACTTTTAATGTGCAAAGCAAGGATGAAATGTAATAAAGTGAAGAAGCACAGGTTGGGGTTTTACTACAAGGATTAATATACTGTAGAGGATACCGCAGAGTAAAATTGGGCAGTAGAAGAACAGTTTGAGTTAGGGATAGTAGGCCTAACTGGTATATGCCTAACTTTTATATTCTCTATTGGGAGAGAGGGTGCAATGAATGTGAGTGATAAAGTGTGAGATGGTAATAGGGTACACTATTTTTACACAGTTTTTCTTTCAAATGATGTAGCGGTGTGCTGTGAACAAAATACATCTTCAAGAAAAGATGGTAAGTAACATGTGAATGCTTTGCTTTGACCACCCAAACTTATATAAAGGCCCTATCAACATAAAAAAGTGTACTCTAAAATGAAGGTCCTTTTTCAACATAAAATAAAAATCAATATACCCCCAAAATAACTGAAAACCCCAAATCATACTTTTTTTTTCGTTTTGCAGTCCTCAGGCACACTTTTATAAGGATCTGTTGACTTTCTTTTTTGCCATTGATGAAATTAACAATAACCCTGCAATGTTAACAAATATTACACTTGGATATCACGTATTTGACTCCTGTCGGGAGAGCAGAAAGGCGATAAAAAACACATTGCAGATTTTATCTGGACCGGGAAAAATGGTCCCAAATTACTCTTGCAGAGAACGTAAAAAAATACTGGGCTTCATTGGAGATCAGAGCTCTGCAACCACCATATCTATAGCACAGATATTGGCTTTATATCGTTATGTACAGGTCAGTAAAGCCTTTTTTATTTTAGAATTTAAGTTGACTCCATTAAAACAGTTTATTGTGAGAAGGTCTAAATTAAATTTTCAAATGTTCAGATCTGATCATATAGCAATGGCCTTACCAGCCAGGACCATTGTTGATGGTCTTCAATACCATCTATCACCTACATATCATATCATTTTAACAATTCTACAATGGCAATTTGATAATGATTAACACTTATAGCTATATGACCTGAGTAATTATTACCTGTTCCAGATGCCATGGCACCATGGGATTTGGATTATGTAATTAGAACACAAACATGTCCCATCATGTTCTGGGACAATCAGCATCTGCATTGACACCCTCCATGGTCTTTGATTCGGGGTGATTAAGTGACCCATGTGGAAATTAATGATGGGGCTTCATTCTGTCACTCATTAGAACAAAGGAAGCTACTTGGCTAAGTGTCAAAACATCTTTAAGCCCCATACACACGGTCGGATTTTTGCATGGATTCTGTCCGATCGGACAATGTTGTTGAAAAATCAGACCGTGTGTATGCACCATCGGACAGTGTACGTCGGATTGTCCGACGGACAAAGTCCTATCTCCTGCTGGATAGATTTTCCGACAACACGGTCCGATCACACCAAATCCGATCGTGTGTACGGTTGTCCGACGGACAAAGTGCTACGCATGCTCAGAAGAAATTCTGTGACGGAAGCGCTCGGTCAGGTAAAACTACCTTTCCTAATCGACACAGCACATTCGTCACGCAGCAATGTTAAAATGTCTTTAATGCAGCGCATTCTCTTTTTCTTTACAATGCAACAAGAATGACATGTTTTAGCTGCTCCTCTTCACCTGCACTTCTCGCAAACTTAGTTCTTTATTACTTTTCACGATTTCTACACTACATGTTTATTTTTACTCAGATCGTAAAAGAATCTTTGTTATATTTTTAGCATGATTTGTCGTTATTTTTTTTGTTTTTTTGGGAATACATATTTGAAGGAGATTTTTTATTTTTTGGAGGTAGGTTGTGTGTCTCAACTTAGCAAAACCACATTATTAACATTTGTATTTGTTGCTTAAATTTACTAGGAGTTTGTTTGTTGTTGGTGCACCTTGTTAATTATACTTTATGATTAGTGAAATGTACCTGCCTACTCAAAGAAAAACTGTCATTGTAGAAAAGTAAAAAACACATAGGCAATGATTATTTCAAATCAAAAATACCTTTATTTAGGTCTCAGCAACAAAACAAAGAGGAACGCAGCCATGGTGAAACTTGGGGAATTTGTAAAGCCTTGGACCCCCACGGCAACCATCATTTTTCAAGCGTAGAAAATTGGGGGCCTGAGGAGTACGTATATTAAGGGGAGTGCAATCTGGTCCTGAAGTCCAAAGCATCCGGAACTGCAGCAGATGCCATCTAGGTCCCCGGGCTCTGGTACTACGAGAGGCTCCATCTTCTCTCAGACCAGACTGAATCCAGGTCGTCACTCTCAGGTCTTCCTTGCACGCTTCCTTGCACGCTGTGGCTGTCGTGCTGGTGGGGTGGCAGAAGGAGGAGGAGGAGGAGGAGGAGGCGGAGCATGGTAACTATGGCAAACATGTGTGAGGGGAGTCATCTCCCCAGCCATCCCCTTATTTAGGACCTTGAGGATGAGCCCCTCACACAGGTTGTGTTGCCTCACCTCCATACCCATCATCTTCGTGACAACCACGGAGCCAAAGTTCTCCTCATCGGTGGGTGTGGCATGTAGGGAGGCTGAAGCCTCTCTGATCATCCGGAGCGCTGACTCTGCCGCATCACCCCCCCTTCTCGCCCTTCTGTACGGAAGGCGGAGGGGAGGGATTTGGGAGTCAGTCAGGCTCCGAGGCCTAGCCCCCTCTTGGCTGCCACTACCCACCTCTTGGCTGCCACTAACCCCTGCCTCCTCCTGACTGCCACCTTCCACAGCCACCTCCTGGCTGAGGTCTTCCTGTGTATGAAAAAAGAACATCGTTTCAGTTATTTGTTCATCAAACACACACAATTCTCATCTAGTGACTGGTGCAAAATGTTTACAAATAGAAAACCATACAATTCTCAGCCCTGTAGTTTAGATTCTGGCCCCAAATGTCTCCAACACTACTGTCTGTTGATATGTCAAACACGTTAGGAAGTAACCAATTGGGGATCCTGAATTAAGTGAACATCATTCATTATTCACATAAATGGTAACAAAACTACTATACCTGGAACAAGCTGGGCTCCTGCCCATCTTCCATACTGGAAGGCCCAGGTTGCTCCTCGGAAGCCTCATCAGGGGTGGCCTGCGCGCAAGGAAGTGTGGAAGGAGGAGTCGAGAGTGACTCCGTGACATCAGCCTGGTCTTTGAGAAAATGTAGACTCTCATAGTACCACAGCTTGGGGGCATAGACCTCATCTGCTGCAGTTGCAGTTTCTTCCGACTTCCGGACCTTCTTGCGCTCCCTGATATACGCACTCCTCAGGCTGCCAATTTTCTTTCTTATATCATCAACAGTTGCCGCGGGGAACCTTGGCTTGACAAATTCCACAAGTTCCTCCAGGGCTGCGTGCCTCTTTGCTTTGATGCTATAATGGGGGTGTTTAGCCTGCCATAAAATGGGAAATTCCCTGTATTTGGCAATGAAGAGGGGGAGAAAACTCATGTCGTTGAATCCCTTCATAATCTCTGCAAGACACAACACCACACAAAACACTATAAATTATGTCAGGCTAAACTCTCCTAATCTTCTCCATAAAGAAGCCTCAAGTTCGAATCAGTCTAGGCTAGTTATGTACCAACGTCAAATTGTACTTTCGTTTCTAGCGATCGTCTCGTGCGTGAGCTTTCTCTCCCCTCGTCTCCCAGATCGTGGCTATGACACAGGCGTGTGACGTTTTATATCCAGTGCGCATGCGTCAAACTCTGCCCGCCCCTGACGATCTTTCTCGTCTATTCCCCACCCATTCTCTTTACAGCGCAGTGGGGAGAGCACATGGCGGGGACACAGCAGGTGCGCCCCAAATATCCCACCAACGAGGAGGAGGACGAGGAAAGTCCGGAGGCAGAAACGTCCCGATCCCGGAGCCTGAAATTCAAGGCCTCCAATATGTCATTTGGAGAAATGTTGGAGATGGTGGACATATTAAAGAGGAGCGACTATGATGGGAAGTATGGGCCTTACCTCAACCCCAATGTCCGCAAGGCCAAGATCATGTCTAAAGTTGTGAGAAGGCTGTACAATAATTTTGGGGTACAACGATCCAAGGAGCAACTGAGGAAACGCTGGTCAGACCTGAAACTGAGGGAGGCTGATCAGTACAGAAAGATCAAGCGAATTCTTCAAAAAAGTAAGTAGTTGTGTTTTGTGTTTGATTTCTTGCTTGCATACTGCTCCATGTGGTTTGATTTTTACAAAGTTGTACATTCCAAAATGGCCACTTTCATGTTCGTCTGTGCATTCGATCGTACTCAGCCTCGATCTTTCTGCCACTGTCATGGTCGTGTGTGTGTGTCCATTCGATCGTACGCAACCTCGATCGTTCGGCCACTTATAATACGAGGTTTGGGGAAGTTTTGATTGAAAGGAAGTTTCTTCTCACTAGAGATGTCATCAAGAACGTAAAGCAAATTTATTCAATGTAAAGTAGAGGTCACTCAGTAGCTGTTTACCCATCTGGACTCTAGAGCACTAGTGCTGGGACACCCAAACCCCCTTTTTATTATGCTTTTACACACATGTGCTCCAGTGGATACTAGAGGGGGGTCTCCATCAGACAAACTTCTACCAAAAAGCTAGTAAGTTTAGTACCTTTACAAAGTGACTACATTCATGTTGTTGGCATTTGTAACTGGCCAAACAAAAATAGTGTTCCTCACTTTCAAGCAATGTTTGTCATTTCCTATTTCTGCCCTCAATAGATTGTGTTGCTAAATCTTCCTTTTGTACATTCTCATAGGGGAGCGAAAACTTGGGCCGTCTGAGGAAACCCCAAAACCAACACCTCCCAAAAAAGGGGAAAGAGCAGAAGCAGAGGAGGAGGAGGAGGAAGGAGAGATCATAGAACTTGGAGAACTTGTCACCACAACAGGTGAGTGTGGGAGAACACAGCTACTGGTAAGCTAATCAATGTATGGCTGCCTCATTTCCAACACCCGATTTTTGTTTGTTTGTGGTTTTTAGGTGACGTGGATGTTGTGGAAGAAAAATCGCACTTTACCACAGAGAGTGCCCACGTACTCATCGGGGAGATAATGGTCTGCAATAGAGATCTAGATTACCTAAAGCAAAACATCAATGATGTTCAACAAAAATTGAAGAACATCATTGATGTTTTAGGTAAAATATGAAAACGCACCAAGTAATTAACACACATTTGTGCCTGCTTCTGAACACATTTGCAACTTAAGAACTGTGTGAAATTTGGAACATGCACACATTGTGTCCACATGTGCTAGCTCCCATCATGATGGATGAATGACAACGTTTTTTTGGGGGTGCAACCACTTTACGAACTACAAAAGTGGTTGTGGTGAAGGGTTTGCACCCCCAAAAAACGTCCATTCATCCCCATGATGGAAAATGGCACTTTTGAAGCTTCTAGGCATGTGTTTTACCATCTAATGACCATTTTCAGACCCAAATTGTGTGCATGTTCTAAATTTCCACTTTCCAGGGGTGACCCCCCATGTGATGAAGGCAAGATCAAACACACTTTGAACATATAGTCATGTCTGATCTTGTCTTCACTTTAGAAAGTTGAACTTTCCTAGTTCCTAGGTTCTGTTTTGCTCCATGCCTGGTTTTACCAATTGCGAAATGTTTGTAAACAATGTTGTAAATAACCAAGATGTTGTCAGTTTGGGCAAGAAGATTGTAAACGCACTTGTGAATGTTTTCCAAGTAAACTTTTTTACTTTTCTAAATGTGTGGCTTCCTTATTTAAAAAAACACAATGCATTATGTATGTCAAATGTAAAGGATATGGGGGGGCAATGGGTGTTATTTACTAAAGGCAAGTCCAGTTTGCACTGCAAGTTTCTTTTCCAGGGCACTTTTGCACTGCACTTGTAGAGCATAGTGGATTTGACTTATGTAAATGACACCCACAGTGCTTTGTACGAAATCACGGAGCACAGCATTTTGGAGAATACACACATGTCTGACCTGGTGATGAAAAGGAGTATTTTGGGTGTCAGTTATGCAGTACAAACCTTCTCTAGACCAAAGATTAGGTATCAAACACACAACATGAGAATAATCTTTTTGGGAAGAAGAGACTGTTACCTCCTTTTGCCCAGAAAGTGCATTCCCACTGTCGAAAGCAAAGGGAAAAAATTTCAAGGTAAAATAAGCTAAAAAGAATACGGAAATGACAAGAAATCATAGGTTGGTTGAAAAATAAGATTTATTTAAAAATGCCTCTCACACATCGTCAGGCAGAGCAATGGCCCCCCTACCCACAAAGGACCACGCGGGCATTTAGAGGGGGCAAGCCTGGACGTGCCACTTGAAGGGCTGTGAGGTCAGCATTTGGAGGGCCCTCCACATCTGGGCCAACGGGCACCACATAGTTCCTGTTATGTCTTTTGAGGAAGTTGTGCAATATGCAACAGGCAAGAACTATGTGGTTCAGTTTGTATTCCGCCAAGTTAATTGCCGTCAAGAACAGGCGGAAGCGGCTGGCCAGGATGCCAAAAGTGTTCTCAACAACTCTTCGGGCTCTGGACAGCCTGTAGTTGAAGACCCTCTGGTCTGGGATGAGGGTCCTCATCGGGAACGGCCTCATCAGATGGGGAGTCAACGCAAACGCTTCATCTGCAACAAAGACGAAGGGGAGTCCTTCTGCATTCTCCTCTGGAGGTGGCAAGCACAGACTGCCACTTTGGAGACGCCAGTAGAACTCCGTGTGCGCAATGGCACCACCATCCGAGATCCGGCCGTTCATCCCCACGTCCACATACATAAATTCATATGTCGCCGACACCACCGCCAACATCACTACACTATTAAACCCTTTATAATTATAATAGTAGGACCCCGAGTTGGGCGGTGGGACGATGCGGACGTGTTTCCCATCAATTGCCCCTCCGCAGTTAGGAAAGTCCCAACGGCTGGCAAAGTGGGAGGCCACAGTCTGCCATTCCTGTGGCGTGGAAGGGAACTGTGGAGTGAAACAAGAAAAAAAAAATTGTCACTTTGCACATAAACATTGCAAGCAGATTAGACAATCAACATCTTGGAACAAAAGCATTGTTTAAAATTGGAGGCTGGAAAGTATTTGCACAGAAAAGTAGAGGCTCCCCTTCACAGATTACTCACCCCCCATCAATCCCCCCACTTCTGATGGGCCATTGGCAATAACTAGGGTTTTGGGGGGGGGGGGGGTGTTGGACAGGTAACCCTCTGCACTTCATTGATTGGCAAATGGCTCAATAATGTGTGCTAGTTTGGCCAGACCCTCTGTACTTAACACTATTGGCAGCCCCCAGGAAAGCTAAACTAACATTTCAAACCCCCCCCCCAAAAAAAAAGGAAAGCACATTGTGACATTCTGAAATTACCAAGCAAGCTAATAGGAGGGAAAGAACACAAAAAAATAGGAAATGGAAAGTATGGAGCCAGCCCCTTGCACTACATGCTTTGCTGAATTCATCCCTAAAGATGCCCACTATAAAGAGGTAGGTATATAGTGTGTATTGACCTTGGGAAAGCCAGCAGATAGAGGATTGGTACCATCTGACAGAGCAGTTGGGGGAGGGGGTTCCTAATGAGTTTGCCCCCCCCCCCCCACAAAAAACAAAAAAAAAAAAAAGGGGCTCTACATGAAGTAAACCACACAGCAAACATTAGTGCATATTTTAGGGGGTGTTTGGGGGCAAACAATACTATGCAGCAGACAAAAGTCATTGCTTAAGTGACTAGGCCATAGGTGTCTATTGGGGCAGAAGAGCATGCTGGGGAGGTAAGTGAAGGGAAAAATGCATGAAGGAGAAAAGGGGCACAGCATATTAGAACATATTGCAATCATGGTAATTAGGGAAGGAGGTCAAAAATAGAAGACATTAGCAAACAGAGCATACATAGAATGGAATAGTAAAGTAGAAATGTTACCTTAATATAGTCCTCCTGCAGGACCTGGATGATGGCAGAACAGGTCTCTGGAATAATGATTCCCAGGGCCTGGGGAGAGATACCTGAAGAGAACTTCAAATCCTGAAGACTTCTCCCTGTCGCCAAGTACCTCAACGTGGCAACCAGCCTCTGCTCCGGAGTAATGGCTTGTCTCATGCAGGTATCCTGACGGCTGATAAAGGGGGTCAGCAAAGCCAAAAGACGGTGAAAATCGGGGTCCGTCATCCGAAGAAAGTTCCTGAAATCATCAGGATTATTCTCCCGGATCTCACGAAGCAAAGGCATGTGCGAGAATTGGTCACGCTGAAGCAACCAATTCTTGGTCCACATCCTCCTCGTCACTCTGTTCATGGACGGGTCTTGGGTCAAAGCTAAAAGCCCGACACCAATTCCGCGTACAGCACGAACTCGGCGACGAGTACGCATGGGAAACATCGCTCACAAGGTCACAAAAGGTCGGCTGGTCAGAACGGACAAACAGAAAGCACCGATAAACAGCAAGGCCTGAAAGAACGAAATGAATACCAGAAACGAGCAGACAATAAGCAGTGCAAATCAAAGCGTCCTATATCAAGATATAGGCCGCAATGACCAACAAATGCGAACTGACTACACGCACTAATAAACAGATACGCACGACAAGCACAAACTGAAGAGCAGTAACGATCTGAGTCAGAAAACTGAGAAGCGCGAATCTTAAGTCACCAAACTTCGACTAACTCGCGATAAACACGGGATCAGCAGAAGGAGCCCAACGGGTGCCTGACGTGGTGCTGAACTTCCCTTTTCTAATCTCGTGGAAGACGACTTACGTCACGACGTTCTTGCAGACCGGATATTCCGACAACGTAGTCCGACCGTGTGTACGCAACACCAACATCGGACAAAGTACGACGGACAGGATCCGACCGACCTGGTCCGCGGATAATCCGACCGTGTGTATGGGGCTTTAGTGTTATAGAACAAGTCCAGCTTAATCAATTAATCAATTGATCAATTAATACTATGTACGTGTAGCAAGGTCCCAGGCCTCCTTTGGTCTAATGAGAACCTTTAGGGCCAGAGATAGCTGACATCCTTCTGTATATGGTGGGTTGCATGGCATAGTGGGTGTAATGCAAGTTAGATTTATTGGGCGCCTGACACTTCTTAAATTCAAAAGAGATTTTATTTCTCTTAACAGAACTTTGGAGAGAGGGTTAGGGCCAGGACACCCTTGCAAGAATAATTTGCAGACCCCGAGACTTCAACAGGAGGACAGCCATTCAGGGAAAGGCAAATTTTGATATTTTATTTATACTTTTGAGTACCCCCTTATTTCTCCATTGGGATTATAGTGACAGCCTTTAAAGTTTGTTTTCCAATTTCACTTCTTCTACTTATACATTTTGGATTTGGTGCCACGCATTGCGGATATATATCTGCAATTTCTCCTTTGTAATCATGATCATTCATCATATGCAAGAGTTAAAAAAAAAACACAAATAAACAATTTTATCCTTTCCTTTATGTTTTTCCTGCTTTATAATATATTTTATTGTCCGAAGTATTTCAGACAAAGTGAGAAAAAGGCTGCATATTCATTCGCTATTGTCACACACCTGGGTGAGCTCGGGGTGCAGTGCTCTGCCCCCCGTGCCCACCCTTTTTTGAAGCCTATCACGTGCTTAAAAAACAAACAAAAGGAACCCCATTATAATGCATGCGTCCGGCGGCCAGCATGTAGATAAGGGGGCCAGATGCATGGATAGGGGGCGGCGCCCCTGCGCCCCTAATGACAGGCCGCCACTGGCCCAGTTCTTCTTCTTTGGTCCCAGCTCCTGGCCCCTCCCTCCTGCTGAGTGCCCCCATGCAAGTAGCTTTTTATGGTGGGGCACCCGAGCCGCTGCTCTCTGTGTCCATTCAGACACAGAGCCATGGCTGTCTCCTTTGATTGGCTCACTGACTTTGATGGACAGCAGCGGGGGCCAATGGCTCTTGCTATGTGCCTCAGCCAATCAGGAGGAGGAGTCCCGGACAGCGGAGTCTCTCATGCAACATCGCTGAATGGAGATGAGGCTCAGGTAAGTATTAGGAGGGCTGAGAGGGGGGCTGCACACAGAAGCTTATTTATCTTAATGCATAGAATGAAAGCCTTTACAACCACATTAAGATGCTATTTTTGCACTTTTTTAGGCTGACAACCTCAAATAACAAAATATAGCCAAAATGTACTTGCTGCAATTTTTTATTTTTATTTATTTTATTTGGTTTGTGTTTTTCTTTTTTGATTCTTCTGTCTTTATTTTTAAATTTTTATACAAGAAAACTATGAATATCACCCTGTCCCTTCTTGACATGGTAATCATAATGGTGGTTAATGTGGGTTGTGACTAGGGATGAGCTTTATGTTCGAGTCGAACATGAGTTCGACTCGAACATTGGCTGTTTGTCAGTTCGCCGAACAGCGAACAATTTTGGGTGTTTGCGGCAAATATGGAAGCCACGGAACACCCTTTAAAAGTCTATGGGAGAAATAAAAAGTGCTAATTTTAAAGGCTTATATGCATGGTATTGTCATAAAAAAGTGTTTGGGGACCTGGGTCCTGCCCCAGGGGATATGTATCAATGCAAAAAAAGGTTTTAAAAATGGCAATTTTTCCAGGAGCAGTGATTTTAATAATGCTTAAAGTGAAACAATAAAAGTGTAATATTCCTTTAAATTTTGTACCTGGGTGGTGTCTATAGTATGCCTGTAAAGGGGCGCATGTTTCCCGTGTTTAGAACAGTCTGACAGCAAAATGACATTTCTAAAGGAAAAAAAGTAATTTAAAACTGTTCACGGCTATAATGAATTGTCGGTCCGACAATACACATAACAGTTCATTGATAAAAACGGCATTGAATTTCCCCACAGGAGAACCCTGTGCTAAAATAAAAAATAAAATGGCGTGGGGTCCCCCCAAAAATCCATACCAGACCCTTATCTGAGCACGCAACCTGGCAGGCCGCAGGAAAAGAGGGGGGATGAGAAAGCACCCCCCTCCTGAACTGTAACAGGCCACATGCCCACAACATTGGGAGGGTGCTTTGGGGTAGTGACCCACCCCAAACCACCTTGTCCCCATGTTAATGGGGAGAAGGGCCTCATCCCACAACCCTTGCCCGGTGGCTGTGGGGGTCTGCGGGCGGGGGGTTATCAGAATCTGGAAGTCCCTTTTAACAAGGGGACCCCCAGATCCCACCCCCCCGTGTGAACCTACCATTTCACAAAAAAAGTGTCAAAAGGGTTAAAAAACACAAGAGACGGTTTTTGACAAGCCCTTTATTAATTTCTTCTTCTTTCCGCTTCTTCTTCCATCTTCTTTCTTCTGGTCTTCCTTCGGTGTTCTTCTTCCTCCATCTTCTTCTTCTCCATCTTTCTTCTCCATCTTCTTCTTCTTCATCTTCTTCTTCCTCCGCACTTCTTGTCCCGCATCTTGCTCCGGCTTCTTCTCCGCTCCGTGCGCACGATCTGCCTCAGTGGGAATCTGCCGCCGTGTGACGCTTCTGTTCTTCTGACACTGCTTATATAACAGAGGACAGGGCCACATGGTGACCCCGCCCCCCTCTGACGCGCGGGGAAAGCCATAGGGAAGTCCCCGTGCTTCAAAGGGGGGTGGTGTCACCAGGTGGCCCCACCCTCCATTATATAACAAGTGTCAGAAGAACAGAAGCATCACATGGCGGACAGAGCGAAGAAGAAGCCGGAGCAAGATGTGGGACGAGAAGAGAGGAGGAAGAAGAACATGAAGAAGAAGATGGAGAAGAAGAAGATGGAGGAAGAAGAACACCGAAGGAAGACCAGAAGAAAGAAGATGAAAGAAGAAGCGGAAAGAAGAAGAAATTAATAAAGGACTTGTCCAAAACCGTCTCTTGTGTTTTTTTAACCCTTTTGACACTTTTTTGTGAAAAAATGGTAGGGCAATTCACACGGGGGGGGGGGGGGGGCGGGATAATCCCCCTGCCCGCAGACCCCCACAAACACGGGGCAGGGGTTGTGGGGATGAGGCCCTTCTCCCCATCAACATGGGGACAAGGTGCTTTGGGGGGGCCGCTACCCCAAAGCACCCTCCCAATGTTGAGGGCATGTGACCTGGTACGGTTCAGGAGGGGGACGCTCTCTCTTCAGGAGGGGGAGTGCGTGCTCGGATAAGGGTCTGGTATGGATTTTTGGGGGGACCCCACGCCATTTTTAAAAAAATTTGGATGCAGGGTTCCCCTTAAAATCCATACCAGACCTGAAGGGTCTGGTATGGATTTTGAGTGGGACCCCCACACCATTTTTTTTAATTTTGGCAAAGGGTTCCCCTTTATATCCATACCAGACCTGATGGGCCTGGTATGGAATTTAGGGGGACCCCAACACATTTTTTTTTTAATTTTGGTTCGGGGGGTCCCCTGTGGGGAAATTCCATGCTGTGTTTATCAATGAGCTGTTATGTGTATTGTCGGACCCGACAATGCATTATAGCCGCGAGTAGTTTTAAATGACTTTTTTTTCCTTTGGAAATGTAATTTTGCTGTCAGACTGTTCTAAACACGGAAACATGCACCCCTTTACAGGCATACATTAGACACCCCCCAGGTACGAAATTTAAAGGAATATTTCACTTTTATTGTTTCACTTTAAGCATTATTAAAATCACTGCTTCCGAAAAAACTGACGTTTTTCAAACTTTTTTTTGCATTGATAAATGTCCCCTGGAGCAGGACTCGGGTCCCCAAACACTTTTTATGACAATACCATGCACATAAGCCTTTAAAATTAGCACTTTTGATTATTCATGTTCGTGTGCCATAGACTTTAACGGTGTTCGCGTGTTCAAACTAATATTTTGACTGTTCTCATGTTCTGGATGCGAACCGAACAGGGGGGTCTTCGGCTCATCCCTAGTTTTGACATGCCATGGTCTACATAACAACAGTCCCAACACAAAGGCAAAGGCATGTCATACAGCAATCGGGGCTTTTAGGTTCTAGGAGTGTAAAGTACTCAGCTTTCTGAACATAGAGAAATAAAAAAAATGTAAGTGGGCACAATGATTTATGTCAAATGCCGTATATATATATATCCTGTAATAGTATTTTAAAAATAATAATGAGCCATGCAGTTTTTTTTGAAGTTTTGAATTTTTGAATTAGGACATCCTACAGCAAGAATAAATAATAATAAAAATACATATTTGTAGATCCCCCCCTCAAATGCATAACAGACATTTTGAGTCTGATTGGAATCTTAACACCTTCCGGCCTGGCCTATAGCGTAATTTCAATAATAGCGAAATGACATTTTTGGGTTTTCGGATTTACTAAATTTCGGAATTTTAGAATTTTTCGAATTTCCGAATTTACACATTTTTGAATTTACGAATTTACACATTTTTGAATTTAAGAATTTATGAATATTCAGAAAAATACGTTAAATGAGTTTTGATTAATTCAGATATTTCCGAATTAATGAATTTATCAAAATTCGTTAAAAATTCGAAAAATTTCAAATTAGTTTTTAACTAATTTTGACAAATTCATTAATTCGGAAATATCTGAATTAATCAAAACTCGTTTAACGTATTTTCTGAATATTCATAAATTCGTAAATTCAAAAATGTGTAAATTCGGAAATTCGGAAATTCGAAAAATTCTAAAATTAAAACATTTTGTAAATCGAAAACCCAAAAATTTGAAAATCTGAAATAATAACTAACTAATAATAACTTAACTATTACTAACTATTAAATTATAGGTATTGGAATTTGCTTTCACATTTGGCTATTAGTGAATGGAACATGAATGGAACGTACCAAATTAATAATAATAAATAATAATAATAATAAAAACTTTTTATTACTATTATTATTATTTATTATTAATTTGTTCCATTTGATTTGTTTAGATGCAGCATTTGTTAATTCGGATAATTTGTAACTTTGGATAAATTCGTATTCATTGCGTTCACTAACAGCCAAATTTGAAATGAAATTCCAATACCTATAATTTAATAGTTGGATATTACTAGTTAGTTACTTAACCACTTCAGCCCCAGAAGAATTTACCCCCTTCCTGACCAGAGCACTTTTTACAATTTGGCACTGCATGGCTTTAAATGCTAATTGCGTGGTCATGCAATGCTGTACCCAAACTAAATTTGCGTTTGTTTTTTCCCACAAATAGAGCCTTCTTTTGATGGTATTTGATCACCTCTACAGATTAAATTTTTTGTGCTATAAATGGAAAAAGACCGAAAATTCTGAAAAAAATATATATATTTTCTACTTTTTGTTATAAAAAAAATCCAATAAACTCAATTTTAGTCATACATGTATTCAGCCACATGTCTTTGGTAAAAAAAAAATTCAATAAGCGTATATTTATTGGTTTGCGCAAAAGTCAATTTCTTGAGGTGCTAAAATGGCAGGGCAGTACAAAACCCCCCAAAATGACCCCATTTTGGAAAGTAGACACCCCAAGCTATTTGCTGAGAGGCATGTTGAGCCCATTGAATATTACATTTTTTTGTCCCAAGTGATTGAATAATGACAAAAAAAAATAAAATTTTACAAAAAGTTGTCACTAAATGATATATTGCTCACACATGGTTATATGTGGAATTGCACCCCAAAATACATTTAGCTACTTCTCCTGAGTACGGGGATACCACATGTGTGGGACTTTTTGGGAGCCTAGCCGTGTACGGGGCCCCGAAAACCAAGCGCCGCCAGGATTTCTAAGGGCGTAAATTTTTGATCTCACTCCTCACTACCTATCACAGTTTTGAAGGCCATAAAATGCCAAGATGACACAAACACAAACCCCCCCAAATGACCCCATTTTGGAAAGTAGACACCCCAAGCTATTTGCTGAGAGGCATGTTGAGTCCATGGAATATTTTATATTTTGCCACAAGTTGCAGGAATATGACAAACTATTTTTTTGCACAAAGTTGTCACTAAATTGCTCATACAGGCCATGGGCATATGTGGAATTGCACCCCAAAATACATTCTGATGATTCTCCTGAGCACGGGGATACCATATTTGTGGGACTTTTTGGGAGCCTAGCCGCGTACAGGGCCGAAAACCAAGCACCGCCTTCAGGATTTCTAAGGGCGTAAACTTTTGATTTCACGCCTCACTACCTATCACAGTTTTGGAGGCCATAAAATGCCCAGATGGCACAAACCCCCCCAAATGACCCTATTTTGGAAAGTAGACACCCAAGCTATTTGTGGAGAGACATGTTGAGTCCACAGAATATTTTATATTTTGCCACAAGTTGTGGGAATGTGCCAACCTTTTTCTTTTTTTCACAAAGTTGTCACTAAATTATATATTGCTCAAACATGCCATGGGCATATGTGTAATTACACACCAAAATACATTTTGCTGCTTCTCCTGAGTACGGGGATACCACATATGTGGGACTTTTTGGGAGCCTAGCTGCATACGGGGCCCCAAAACCAATCACCGCCTTCAGGCTTTCTAAGGGTGTACATTTTTGATTTCTCTCCTCACTACCTATCACAGTTTTGAAGGCCATAAAATGCCAAGATAGCACAAACCCCCACCCAAATTAACCCATTTTGGAAAGTAGACACCCCAAGATATTTGCTGAGAGGCATGGTGAGTATTTTGCAGCTCTCATTTGTTTTTGAAAATGGAGAAAGACAAGAATTATTTTTTCTTTTTTCAACTTTCAAGACTTTTTGACAAAAAGTGAGGTCTGCAAAATACTCACCATACCTCTCAGCAAATAGCTTGGGGTGTTTACTCTCCAAAATGGTTTCATTTGGGGGGGTTTTGTGCCATCTGGGCATTCCATGGCCTCCGAAACTGTGATAGGCAGTGAAGAGTGAAATCAAAAATTTACACCCTTAGAAAGCCTAATGGCGGTGCTTGTATTTTAGGGTCCCGTACGTGGCTAGGCTCCCAAAAAGTCTCACACATGTGGTATCCCTGTACTCAGGAAAAGCAAAAGAATGTATTTTGGGGTGTAATTCCACATATGCCCATGGCATGTTTGAGCAATATATCATTTAGTGACAACTTTGTGCAAAAAAAAAATATATTTCCCGCAACTTGTGTCACAAAATAAAATATTCCATGAACTCAACATGCCTCTCAGCAAATAGCTTGGGGTGTCTAATTTCCAAAATGGGGTAATTTGGGGGGGGGTTGAAATGTCCTGGCATTTTATGCACAACATTTAGAAGCTTATGTCACACATCACCCGCTCTTCTAACCACATTGCTGGTCCTTGTTGGGCATATACTGTAAACTTTTTTTTCATGCAGCCTGTGGGCTGCATAAAAAAAGAGATTGATCGGTGGGTATGCCCACCATTAGAATACCTCCCTTCATCCCCCCACTTCTAATGATGAGCATACATGCACCGTTTATATATGCCGAAGCATGGGGGCATATATAGGTTGAAGCAAAACGCTCCTCCGCCCCTGCTGCCCCATGCTTCGGCATATATTCTCTTTTTTTTAACTGTGGTGGTGAAATCACCTCCGACAGCGCTGGAGTCATGGCTTTATGTATCGTGGGAGCAAACGCTGTTGCTTTCAAGATGAATAAATCCGCTCTGCAGCTGAATGGCGTACCTGAAAACAAAAAAATCTTCTTTGGAGACCATGTGAACGTGTGCCTAGTCTATGCAATGCTGTACCCTATGCTAATAACCAACTAGTGTATGGTAGCGTTCAAAACATTCACCAATGCAAATACCAGGATTGTCAGCGCTTGCTGCAGACACGACATCTTCTTCGGGGGGTTCGTTGGGTAGGGGTACTCGGGAGGACATAAGGAAAATGCCTCTCATGCAACCGGCTTACTGCATTTGGTTAGGGAAGGTGAGGTGAAGCACCATCTGGAAACAGGAGGGCTCTGACGATCTCTTCCTGGAATTTAAGGAAGGATCCAGTCCATCCTGAAGCTCTGTATAGAACAGGAGCGTTCAGCAAAGCCAATTGAAATAAATAAACAGACACTTTCTTGTACCAGCGTCTGGCCTTACAGGCAACTTGGTACGTTGCGAACAACTGGTTGTTGAGGTCCACCTCTTCCATATTTTGGTTATATTCGTGGACACAGAGGGGTTAGTCCACAACACCAGTGGCCGTAGTAATTTTGACCGTTGTGTCTGCATGAAGGGAGGTAAGAACGAAAACATTCTTATTATCCCTTCACTTCATACTCCAATCTGCTGATCAAACAAGTGACTAAAAAGTGGCACGCTCGTGTAATAATTGTCCACGTACAAGTGGTACCCCTTTCCGAATATGGGTGACACCAAGTCCAACACAATCTTGCCAGCGCTTCCTATGTAGTCAGGGCAGTTTGTTAGCTCTATGTGGCTATCTTTTCCCTCGTAAACCATAAAACGACATGTATAGCCTGTGGCCCTGTCACAGAGCTTATACATCTTGACCCCGTATCTGGCACGCTTGCTGGGAAGATACTGTTTGAATGACAAGCGGCCAGAAAACGTAATCAGGACCTCATCAACGCAGACAACTTGATGGGGAGTAAACAAGTCTGCAAAACGTTGGTTGAAGTGGTTTACGAGGGGTCGAATTTTGTAGAGCCGATCTTATTCCAGAGTTCATTGTCATTGAAGTGCATGAACCACAAAATCTGCTCATATCGTGCCCTGGTCATGGAGGCAGAGAACAAGGGCATATGGTGAATTGGGTCAGTGGACCAATATGACCGCAACTTACTCTTTTTAGTTATGCCCATGTTGAGGGAAAGGCCCAGAAAGAGCTTAAATTCGGAAACCGTAATTGGTCTCCAATCTCTGGCAAGGGAGGACTGGGGAATAGTGGCAATGAGTTGACCAGTGTACAAATTGCTTTGGTCCACAATAGATCTATACAGTAGAGATCTTCGGTGAAAAACAGCAAATAAAAATCAAGTGATGTAAAATCAACTGTTTCCACCTGAATGCCGGGTTGGCCAGTGAATGGGGGAAGTACGGGTGCTGCAGAAGTGGTGGGTTCCCAATTAGGATTGGCGAATGCAGCAGGAAGGCCACTATGGGCATGACGGGCCTGTGTTCGTCTTCTTGGTGGCAGCGGGCCACTACTTGTGCTTGCCACCTCACCAGCTTGAACTGCACTTATGGGACTCGCCACGTCACCACGTGATACTGCAGTGCTGGTTGGACTACGACCAGGGTGTACTAGGCCGCTGGTGCTTGCCAGTTAGCCAGAAGGAATAGCGGCGCTAGTACTGCTCTGCTCCATACGAGGGACCTGGGGTTCTTGCACATCAATGACAGAAGAAGAAGTTCAGGGTCTGGTACGCCTGACCTTAGCAGGGACCACAACTTCGTTGTCAGAGCTATCTGTCATGGAGCCGCTGTCATCTACAGGATCGTATTCTGAGCCTGAATCTGACAGATGAGTGACTTCCTCTTCACTATCTGTCATGCTCAGAAACGTGTAGGCCTCTTCACTAGTGTACCTTCAATTTGCCATTTTGGCCTCTAAATTTAGTGGTACACTAATGAAACTCACAGGTAAAAAAGCTCCTGACTGTTGGCGACTGTATCAAAACGCTACCAAAAAAACTGTTAGCTATCGCAGGGATCAGGCCTGACTCTGCGAACGTTGCAGTTATGTGTGTTTAGTGTTTTGTAAGTTACATAGTTAGTAAAGTTGAATAAAGACACCAGTCCATCCAGTTCAACCTAAACGAGTGTGGGTGCATGTCTACAATTATCCCTATCCCTATACATTGCATCTCATTAAGATACTCACCTATTATTATTTATTTAAGGTACCCATATAGCGCGGTCAATTTACACAGCACTCTACACATACATTGCACACTCACATAGAGCCCACAATCCAAGGTCCCCAACTCACATTCATATACTAGGGCCAATTTATAAATTTTTTGTGGACAGAAGCCAATTAACCTACCAGCATGTCTTTGGAGTGTGGGAGGAAACCAGAGTTCCTGGAGGAAACCCACGCAGGCACAGGGAGAACATGCAAACTCCAGGCAGGTAGTGTCGTGGTTGGGATTCTAACCAGCGACCCTTTTTTACTGCTAGGTGAGAGTGCTACCCACTACACCTCTGTGCCGCCCCGGATTGATTTATACTGCACTTGGGTGGGCTGGGCTGGGCTGGGCGGAGGGGCAAAACTCAGGTGCTAGCAGGTATCTGGGCTGATCCCGCTAACACTGTGTTTTTTGGAACCCTAAACTGCTGGGGATGCTAGTATAGATCTGATCAGATACAGTGATCACTGGTGAAAGGGTTAACTGAGGGCAATGAGGGGGTTAAAACCTTTATTAGGTAGTATATGGGGGTCCCTGATGCTATAAAATGCTGACGTCAAACCTAAATACTTACCTCCCTAACTAGCGTCACCTGTGACACTAATACTGCGATCAGAAAAACGATTGCTTAGTGACACTGGCGATGGGGGGTGATCATGGGGTTTAACCTTTATTGGGGGGGTTAGGGGGGTACCCTAGACCTAAAGGGGGCTAACACTAACTGACCTAACACTTATTGCAGTCACAAATGACACCAGTGCAATAATCAGTAAAAAAAAAAAAATGCTATTGGTGTCACTGTGACAGGGGGTACAGGGGGGTGATCGGGGGGTGATCGGGGGGTTACTGGGAGGTGAAAAGTGTGCCTGCGTGTTCTACTATTAGTGTAGTGTTGGTGCAAACTTACTTGATGTCTTCTCTCCTCGCCCCCGGAACGAAAAGACCCGTGGGAGGCAAGTAACGTACCCATACGTTACTTTGCCTATTACCCATTCTGCCGCAGTACATCTGCGTGAGTCGGTCGGCAACTGGTTAAGCTTTCGAATTTTCGGACTTCCTTACCTATTTTCGAATTTTCAAAGTAACGAATTTCTGAATTTTGAAATGAAAACTAACGAATGTTTTGGCAGTGCACGTGTCTAACAGCCGGGCGGTGGCTTTAAGATCCTCACTGGACATCATACCACGGGGCCACGTAGCAGCGCAATCTGTCACCGGCTGATTGATGACTGATCAGATTACCGGCTCGCTGCCTGTACCATGTGATCGTCGTGACCAATCACAGCAGGTCACATGACAGTTGTACACAATTGATGGTTTCCTTTCATTCCATCCAATGTGTACAATTGTGTTTCATTAGCACACAAAATTAGCCCACGCAGGGGCCAAACCTTTGTCAGTTCTTCTGATGCGGCAACATACCACAACAGGGCACAACATACAACATAAACAAACTAACTTATACTATAACCCCAATGTGGGGAGAGGTTCATATCAGGAGAATCTGGGCTAAAATTGGTACAAACAGGATAATGCAACATGAGAGTAGTTGGGTCAATATACTAACAGACTAGAGATATAGTGTTAATCTAGGAATTGGTTACTGCATCAGTTGCAGTGGTATTATCATCTAGCCAACAGGTCCATACCTTTTCAAAATTTTGTGGACAACTCCTGCCCGAGTAGGTGGCTTTATACAGGGGTAAACTGGCATTCACTAGGCTTTTACAGAATCTGACAGAGGGGGGAGACGATTGTTTCCAGATCATCATAATTGCCTTACGAGCATAATACAATAGCAAGGATATGAGTATTTTCCTGGCTCTGAGCATTGACAGTTGTTCCACCAGCCCCAGCAGACAATATTTAGGATCATAAGGAACACGAGTCTTAGTGACCTTAGCAATCACCTGGAGTACTTCTTTCCAATAATGTTCGATAACTGGGCAAACCCGGTTGGTAATAGCAAAGCCATCACGCCGGAGAATGCGCCGGTGCCATCTGGTGCAGCCTGTGAGGTGTGTAGTGAGCTCTATGCACAATTTTGTATTGGACCAGTTTGTCCCTAGCTGAGACCAGAGGGGAGAAGGGAAAGTCCAAAATCTCCATCCAGTCATCCTTGTCCAGCTCCGGTATGTCCCCTACCCACTTCCTGCAGAGGGAGGACAACTCGGGCCGGCAACAACCAGCAGGGACCCGTTGAGCTGAGACGTGGGTTTCTCCAAGTCTTTCACCCGAAGGGTGGATTCGAGCTCTGAGTATGCCAATTCAACTGGTTGGCCTAAGAACTGACACCTGTAGGTATGAGTGATTTGAAGATACCTAAAATGGGCCCAAAGGGGGTGAGCACTCTGTTGGTGATAACATGCTCAAAGGTCAGTATTTTGTATTTGGCCAAGGCCTGTGGATCCAGGATGGTATTGAACTGTGATAGGTTAGGGTTCAGCCACAGGGGTGTGTAAGGAGACCAGGAGTTCAGCTGGGGTGCCCTCAGCACCTCACCCACCTTCCATGCCCGCATAGTGGTACGCATAGAAGGGGTGAGATGGTGAGGCATTTTAGGCCCCCTGAATAGCAACCCCTTCAAGGCCTCCAGAGACCCCACTATAGCCGCCTCCAGCACCACCGCAGAGTTGGTCAGATCTGGCTGCAACCACCAATGGGCGGTCACAAGCTGAGCGGCCAAGAAATACTTGTGGCAATCATGTAGAGTCAAGCCCCCACTGTCCACAGGCCTGGTCAGAGTGGGGTATTTGAATCTAGGTGGTTTAGGCCCCCAAATAATTGAGAGGAAAAGTTGCTTAAGAGAATTAAAGCGGTTCTGCACCCATTTCATTTAGTAAATCACTTTGCCTTCCAAATCAGGCAAAGAGTACTAAATGAAATGTTTTTTTTTTTTTTTTACTTACCTTGTAATCAAGGACTTCCTGTCTTCTTTCTCTTCGGGGGTGGGCGGGGTCTTGCGGGGATCCTCGTCACGCCGCACTGTCTCCTGGGATCTGGTGTCATTGATCCCAGGAGTCAGTGCGGGCATCTTTCGAAATCTCGCGAGATTTCGGCCACATCTTCCGAAATCTCGTGAGATGTCGGCAGATGTGCCGTTACTGCGCACGCGCGAGTAACGGCGGTGCATGCTGGGCCATCTAAAGTGCCTGTGGGGTTTCACATGCCCACAGGCAAGATGGACCCCAGCAGACAAGAAGAACACAAGAAGAAGATGAAGATGAAAACCGGCGGCGATCGAGATGGAAGATGGAACAGGTAAGTCCCCCAATTGAGCTACATGCCCTTGGCATATAGCCCAAAAAAAAAAACTAGTGCAGAACCGCTTTAAAGAAAGTTTTGGTCAGCCATTCTTGGGAGTTCCGAAAAATGTACGTAAATTTAGGAATGACTTTCATTTTGAGAAAATTGATGCGCCCAATGAGGGAAAGGGGAAGATTGCTCCACGCCTTCAGTTTGGTTTTAATTGCTATCAAGACAGGGTCAAGATTGAGCCGCACAAAGTCCCTACTCTCTCTTGAGATGATAATACCTAAATAGGTAAACTGATCAACCCACTGGAGTGGGAGAGAGGAGGGTGAGGAGGACCTGGCCCCCTCATCCACTGGGAACAGCTGAGACTTGTTCCAGTTCACTTTCAGCCCTGTGAAGGCGGAGAAGGCATCATGATACCAAGTGTGCCTCGCATAGAGAGTCACCAGCGTGTGATTGGTCAGTTTGATCACGTGGTACAGACAGGGCCAATCACAGCCCATCTGTACCACGTGATTAGCTTTGACCAAGCACAGCTAATCACAACAAAACAAACTGAATGAATCATTTTCATTCAGTAAAATGCTTGCATATATCAATGTAATTTAGTGCTATAAGCAAACACAAAAATCCTGATCACTTCCCCAGAGTAGTGCAATGTTACTATGGTAACATTGTTTTGCTCTGGTCACAGTCTGTTTAAAAAAACGAATTGTAAAAAAATGAAAAAAGTGTAATAAAAAAATCATACTGTCACCAGTCAGTTCCATGATCACCGCCACACCAGTTTTATGATGATCCAGTACTGCACTGGTGACAGTATGTAGAAAAAAAAGGGATTTTTTTTTTAAATTTCTTAATTTTCCAAAAACTTATGACAAAAATTACAACTTCTAAAAACCGACCATGCCTCTTACTAAATACCTTGGACTGTCTACTTCCTAAAAAGGGATCATTTGGGGGGTATTTGTACTGTCCTGGTATTTTCAGGCCTCAAGAAATGAAAGGATTGATCGAATTTCAGCTATATATCCCATAGTTTGTGGATTCTATAACCTTCCTACAGACTAAATAATATACACTGGGTAATATACATTTAGGTTATTTTCACCAAGGAAATGTAGAAGAACAATTTATTAATTGCAAAAAAATTGTAATAGAACTTTAGACTTTTTTTTCAAAATTTCCAGTCTTTTTTTAAATTATTTAGCAAAAAAAAATACAGTGGTGATTAAATACCACCAAACGAAAGCTTGAGTTATGTGAACAAAATGATAAAAATTTAGCTTGGGTACAGTGTTGTGTGACCGTGCAATGGCCATTCAAAGTGCGACAGCGCTGAAAGCTGAAAATTGTCCTGGGCAGGAAGGGGGTAAAAATGAAAAATACAATTTTAAAAATGGCGTGAGGTCCCTCAGGAATTCCTTGGTTTTGAAGTGAAGTCCATGCAAAAAAAAAAAAATGCGTGAGGTCCCTCTAAAAATCCACTCCAGATCCTTAACCTGAGCAAGCAGCCTGACTGGCCAAGAATGGTGGGGACAAGAGTCACATGCCCTCAACATGTGGATTGAGCTTTGCCAGGGAGGATCCTCTCAGCAAAGCACTTTGTCTTTCTATTGATAAGGACAATGGCCCCATCCCCACATTCACTGACCAGGTTAATGTAATTTCACTAATTTAACCATGTGGCCATATAAAGGTAATGATGTAACCCGCTCCATTGCCCGCCCATTTGCTTACATGGCCATGGACTGAAAATTAATGGGTTATGTCAGCCAGGTCCACCATGTTTTTATATATCATGCAGCTTTGTAGCATTGTCAATTCATGTTTTATAGATCAGTTATGGTGCAACTAGTCCATTACTGAAAGACAGGAGGGTTTTCCCAACCTTATTCCGGATGCTTCAAAATGATTTTGTAATTTATTCTAAATTGGCTCAAATGCTGAAGTACTTTGGCTGGACCTGGATAGGAATTATTAGATCTGGTGATGACACCGACAACGAAGAGTATATGGTTTTGAGGGAAGTCATGAATCTCTATAAAATTTGCATTTATTTTAAAATAGAATTTGCTGGCCGGGCATCCATGCTTAGACTTTTATCTCAAAATTATTTAAAAAAAGGAACTGTCAATGTTATTGTAATCTGTTGGACGTTGTTTGATTTTGAGACTGACTTTGTACATTTTATAAGAGGTTATGTAGAAGACAGAACGATCATCTTTAGTCCTGTTTGGGCGGCAAACATTGTCCTCATTGGTAAACACCCAGAAATATTTAATTGTAGTTTGTCCTTTGGGGCCAAGTCCACAAGTATTGCCGAATTTCTGAATTTTGTTAATGAATTCCAACCTCAAAAAAAGCCAGACGATAAATTACTTGAAGATCTGTCGATGATTGAATTTGGTTGTTCTTCTGTAGATAAACGCAAAAATCGTCTCTTTCAATATTTATATAAAAGGTCACTTCATGAGTGCAATGGCACAGAACATATTACTGATATCCAACACTTCTTCCATGGCGGTAATGCCCACCAAGTGTATCTTGCGGTTTACTCTATGGCCGCCGCCTTACATGATATGCTTGGATTCATGAAGACATCTGGAAGCCATTTATCTGACTTTAATCACAAGGTGAGTGAAGCCTACATAGAGTAAAGCATATCCGAATCACTTTTTCCCTTTTATTTTATCTTTGTAACCCAGAAAATAACTCACACTACTTGTCCCTGGGTGGCTTGACTAAGTTCTCCAGTGTATCTATGGAGGAATTCATGCTTGCCAGCCAGGCTAGACTTGAAACACTTCTGCCCATCTGCCAATTTTTTGGAAGTAATGGGATTAGCAGTTTACATAAGAAAGATAACATTGTTTTGCTTCCAGCTCAGTTCATGGGAAATGACAACAACATCACATTTCTGGCAAGATCAGCAGGTTTTTTTTTTTGTTCTTGCTGAAAATGAAAACGAATACAGCCACCACATCCAAGGACTGGTAAGCTGCAATACATTTCATTTATTGATATATTTTAATGTCCTTAACCTCTTGCAGACCGCTGCCTGTACATTTACGTTGTCAGAATGGCACTGCTGCGCAAATGGGCGTACCCGTACGTCCCTTTGAATTTGCTGCCATGCCATCACCGTGCACCCACCGTGAGCTCCGTGAGTAGGACCACAGGTCCCGTGGACTCGATGTCCGCGGGGATACCCGCGATCGTCTCACAGAGAGGAAGAACGGGGAGATGCTAATGTAAACAAGCATCTCCCCATTTTGCCTAGTGACACTGTCACTGATCACAGCATCCTGTGATCGGGAGCGGTGATCAGTGATGTGTCACTTGTAGCCACGTCCCCTAACAGTTTTAATCACTCCCTAGGACACACCTAACCCTTTCCTAGCCAGCTAGTGGTTAACCCCATCACTTCCAGTGTCATTTTTACAGTAATCAGTGCAATTTTATAGCACTGATCACTGTAAAAATTACAATGGTCCCAAAAATGTGTCAAAATTGTCCGATGTGTCTGCCATAATGTCGCAGTCACGATAAAAATCGCAGGTCGCTGCCATTACTAGTAAAAAAAAAAAAATATTAATAAAAATGCCATAAAACTATCCCCTATTTTGTAGACACTATAATTTTGGGCAAACCAATCAATACACGCTTATTGCAATTTTTTTACCTAAAATATGTAGAAGAATACGTATCTATTTCTTGTTTTCAAATTCAATTTCAAATTCATTTTTAGTTTGAATTAGAATTTTGCCTGAATTTAGTTGAATTATTTTGGATTAATTGAAATTTGTTACTATTGTAATTCGGAAATTCAGATACATCTGAATTTTTAAATAACAAAAACATTTTCGTAATTTCGATTCAGAACTAAATGAATTGCACATGCCTAGGTATAAGACTTCCAGGTATTGATTTCAATATCCCCCCTGACAATCTCATCATACCATACCCACTTTAGCATGCTGCCTGGGTGGCCAGGGAAGGGAGGGACAGTGAGCTTGCAGCCTCCACTCCCTCTTGAGCCATACCGAATCGTATGCTATCAACATTGCGTGGGTACCTTGCTAAGCTCCCCTGGAAGTGCACCCAGTCCCCATGTTATTGGGAGAAAAGGCAAGGTAGATGTGAGGGTCTGCGGAGGAGACTTATCGAAATCTGAAAGCCCCTTTAAGATAGGGGGAATTCAAAATTTTGGGACCCCCTATGTGAGTAAGGAATGCATAGTACCCCTTGTTTATCCTTCACGAAAAAAAGTTAAATGATAAATAAACACAGAGAAAATTTGAAAAATCCTGAAATAAAAAATTACAAAAATAAAAAGTATCATCCTCAATGTAAATTCAATGCCATTTAAACCATCCAGCTATGTAGACCCAACATTGATCACAATAAATGATGCCTTGATGAACCACCAATAATCCTTCCACTTGTTGCATATGACAGCTCCTTAGGCCAGCCGCTGAATGTAAACCAATTGGAAGGGTATCCCGTGTGATGTCATTGACAAAATATGGTCATGACCCTGCTTGGCCAGTTGGTTAATATTCAGCAGCTGGCCAGGGATCTGTCATTTGTGATTGGAGTATCAACAGGAGAGGATCATTTATTGTCTTGCAGGTCATCAGGAATGATGTATCTACATCGTTGGGCAATGTGTTTAAAGCAGGGCTCCACTGCCTCTGACGTTTTTTTTTTTAAGTGTCATTTAAAAAAAAAAATAATTAGTTACTCAGGTGTCCCGTTTCTAGAAGTTAGGCCATTTGTTTTTTGTAATTAAAAAACACTTCATAAACTGGCTAAGAAAGGGTTTCATCTTGCCTGTGGGCATGTGAAGCCCACAGGCATTCTCTTCCGGTATCTAGTGACACCGTTCTTAAGATCTCGTGCATGCGCAGTACTATCACCATAGGAGCCCCGTCAGCAGCTCCTGTTGCCATCACAATGGGCGGCGTCGTTGTAAGTCCCGCCCCGTTGTGATGGCAGATAGAGCGGCGCCCTCCGAACGTGACTGTCGTAATGAAGTCACGTTCGGTTTCCAAATCTCGAGATAACTTGGGCAAGGACGCCGCACTGACTATTGGGAACTATGACTCAAGCTCCCAGGAGACAGTGCGGATAGGGGATATTACGAAATAGCCGTAATATCCCTGCCCATATCCGAGATCAGAAAGACAGGAAGTCCAGCATGTCAGCAGGAAAAAGAAAAAAGGTACTGTAAAAAAAACGTTTTGGATAGAGGAATGTTAGTAGATACATTTTACAATATATGTTTAAATCGGGTGGATTTCCATCAGGGGCAATTGTATTGTGTGATTTATTTATTAATTACCACTTGCCAGCCAGCCGCCCGCTGTACATTTACGGTGGGTGGCCGACATGGACAGCCTGGATTACGTACATCAGGGGTCTTCAAACTACGGCCCTCCAGTTGTTTAGGAACTACAATTCCCATCATGCTAAAGCCCCATACACACGGTCGGACAATCCGCGGACCAGGTCCGTCGGATCATGTCCGTCGTACTTTGTCCGATGTTGGTTTTGCGTACACATGGTCGGACAAAGTTGTCGGAAAATCCGATCATTCTGAACGTGGTGACGTTTGTTGCCTACGACGGGACTACGTAGAGGCTAGTAGCCAATAGCTTTGGTCTTGTAATGTGATCTGAGCATGCGTAGCACTTTGTCCGGTCGGACAACCGTACACACGATCGGGTTTGGTGTGATCGGACCGGGTTGACGGCAAATCTTTCCAGCAGGAGATAAGACTTTGTCCGTCGGACAAACCGACGAACACTGTCCGATGGTGCATACACACGGTCTGATTTTTCAACAACATTGTCCGATCGGACAGAATCCATGAAAAAGTCCGACCGTGTGTATGGGGCTTTAGTCATGTGTGTGAATGTCAGAGTTTTACAATGCCTCATGGGATGTGTAGTTCCACAACAGCTGGAGGGCCGTAGTTTGAGGATCCCTGACGTACATGTACATCAACCAGCCCTTTTCTGGGTTAGGGGCATGCAGCATGCTACTTCCCAGGACACAGCAGGTTGTGGATCCCAGTCCCGGAATCCCTATTCGCTCACCTGATCACAATGCCAACAAAGCTATTGTGCATGAATTTCATTCTTAACAGCTGTGTTTCCTACAGAGTGATGCTGCGATTGGCCCACAGCTATCATATGGTACCTGGGCCAATCACAGCACCCTGTACCATGTGATTAGCTGTAGCCAATCACAGATCCCTAGTAATCACAGCTGTCATGAATGGGTTACGTTGAAAATATTAAATTGTAACAGTAATCAAAGTGTAAAAAAAATGCTTGATCAACTCCCCAGAGTAGTACAGTGTTACTATGGTGACACTGAACTACTCTGATCAGAGTATGTAAAAAAACAAGAAAAAATGTTAAATAAAAGGTTTTAAAATAATTGAATACAAAATTATTATTATTTTTTTTAACATACTGTCACCAGTCAGTATTCCTAACCACAGCCACACAGTGGTGTAGCTACAGGGGTCACAGGGGTCACAATGGCAACCGTGACTCTGCTCTGGGGGGCCTGTGCAACTGGTAGAGAGAGTCTGTCAGACAAAACTCCACATCGTGTATCGGCATTGGGAGCTCCGTCAGACAGTGAAGACACTGCAAAGGGAAAGCAAAGGAGGAAGAAGTGTTTCCCGTGTGTTGTGTTCTCTGCCTTCCCCTACAGCAGAGTACCCGGCTGTATGATCGAAGGTACTGTACTGCTGATTTTTTGGGCTGTATATATACACTATATCGCCAAAACTATTGGGACGCCTGCCTTTACACGCACATGAACTTTAATGGCATCTCAGTCTTAGTTCATAGGCTTCAATATTGAGTTGGCCCACCCTTCGGAGCTAAAGCAGCTTCAACTCTTCTGGGAAGGTTGTCCACAAGGTTTAGGATTGCGTCTATGGAAATATGTGACCATTCTTCCAGAAGCGCATTTGTGCTGTCAGGCACTGATTTTGGACGAGAAGGCCTGGATCGCAGTCTCTAGTCTAATTCATCCCAAAGGTGTTCTATCAGGTTGAGGTCAGGCCAGTCAAGTTCCTCCACCCCAAACTCACTAATCCATGTCTTTATGGACATTGCTTTGTGCACTGGTCCAAATCATTTGGTGGAGGGGGGTTATGGTGTGGTGTTGTTTTTCAGGGCTTGGTCTTGGCCCCTTAGTTTGACATTTTGGACAATTTCATGTTCCCAACTTTGTGGTTACAGTTTTGGGATGACCCCTTCCTGTTCCAACATAACTGCACACCAGTGCACAAATCAAGGTCCATAAAGACATGGATGAGCAAGTTTGGGGTGGAGGAACTTGACTGGCCTGCACAGAGTCCTGACCTCAAAACGATAGCATACATTTGGGATGAATTGGAGTGGAGACTGCAAGCCAGATCAGTGCCCAACCTCACAAAAGAACGGTCAAACATTCCCATAGACACACTCCTAAACCTTGTGGAAAGATTTCTCAGAAGAGTTGAAGCTGTTATAGCTTCTAAGGATCGTCCAACTCAATATTGAACCCTATTGGCCACAGGCATGGCTTACTGCTATGCCATCAATGTTTGGGAATTTTTTTTCTAATGTTTACATACCTTAGGCATCCTGAAGCACTGCATTTCCGTATTACCTTGTCGCAAAAAGGTACGTCATATCCTCCCACCTGTTTGGGATTGATGACACATATATCCCAGTAGCCATCGGTCAATTGGTATCTTCCGCACCTTGCAGAGTGCGCCTAGCTTTCTTCACACTGTGCAGGAGCGTGATCAGGAGGTGCATGCTGGGTAGCCAGTTGCACTGTATCCCAGGAGAAAGTCCAACCGGGCTTCAGATAAACACACTGATGATGGATGCCTACAGAATCGAGAGGAGACAGTGAGTCACATTGCATTTACAAGGAACACAAACAATTGCATATGCAACTTATGCCAATTTGAGTGGCATAAGCTGTGACTATCATGAGGGTACTTAAAAAAAAGGACCCGAGCTGCGCTTTAAGTGGGGAATAAGTATACATTGTCGAGTGGAAGAATATCATGAGGAACTCTACCAAACCTATTGCTGTTCACAAAAAATTGGAATGTTAGGTTGGGTGGATTTTAGAGTAGCTTGGCAACCTTTGTACATAAGGTAGCACTCGAGGTATGAACAGCATAGTTAGTGACCTCATGGAATAAGTCCAGCCCTCCAGAAATACGAGGTCCATGGCTCAACAAGGGTCCATTAAAACTGCATTATAGTTTTAATCAAATTTTGTCCTCCTGCAGAAGTTGCACCGATATATACAAGCTTCATACTACTTTTCAGAAAACACTTCATATCAATACTTTAATGAAGACAGAGAATTTGTTACACAATATGTTATCCAAAACCATTTATTAGTCAACAAAACTATTCTCACTACTGATGTTGGATTATTTGAGCAATCTATTTCCAAAGAGCAGAGCATTTTTATCAATGCAAGTTTAATAAAGTGGAAGAATCACCAAACAGAGGTAAGATTGGCAAGGACCTGTATTGTGTAAGATGGCTGTGGTCTCCTTGAAGTTGATCTATTCCCTATCACTGGCCTATCCTGCTTTGTCGGGTCTCTGTAAAGGTGGCCATCTTGGTAGAGGAGCAGCGTTTTGCTTCATAATGTCAGAGTTATCCCCTTGATGAAATTTGGGAAATATTTAGAAAAAAGTGGTAGATATGGAGAAAGCAGAGAGCCACAGAATAGATAAAGAAGAAGCAGGGTGATCTCTGCACTGTAGGCCCTCAGGTACAGCTTTCATTCCAGCAAGGAGAACAGTGATGATCAGCACAGTAGTGACATCACCAAATCTCACTTCAAATCATCTAGTGAGACCATCAGTCAGAGGCAGCAGCGCCTTAGAAAGAAAAACAGGAAACAGAAAGCGGATTTTCCGGGTGCTATGAAGGTGCAATTACAATTTCTAGATGCTTTTTAATGACTTCAGCCCCAGAAGGATTTACTCCCATTTCACCAAAAAAGTGTCAAAAATTGTAAAAATGACAGGAGACGGTCTTTGACAATTCCTTTATTAAAATCTTCTTTCTTCTGGTCTTCCTTCTTCCTCCATTTTTTTTGGCCAGGGTTCCCCTTAAAATCCATCCCAGATGTCAAGGGTCTGGTATGGATTTTGAGGGGGACCCCACACTTTTTTTTTTTATCAATGACTTTTTTTTTATGAATGGCTTTCAATGAATGACTGTTCTCTGTGTTACGGGAGCCGTCAATTCATTAGCCGCAAGTGATTTTAAATAGCTTTTTTTCCTGCAAAAATGACACATTGTGTAGGGACAGTTCTAAGCACAGGAAACATGCGTCCCTTCACAGGCATACTATAGACACCCCCCAGATGTGATACTGCAATGCTGTACTAACAGCACGCACACACTAATCCCCAGAATCATAGCACATAATGTCAGCAGTCAGCAGCACATAACACTGACACTGGCGCTGGAACACAACACAATATGCGAGGCCGCCGGCGCGGCGGCTTTTTATACTGTGGGGCGTGTACTAAACCCCCTGAGCTATAATTGGCCACAGGCATCCTGCCTGTGGCCAATTATTGCTCTCCTCGCCGCTGGCTCTTTGATTGACCAAGCATGCGGGTCACAGTGCATGCTTGGCCAATCATCAGCCAGCAATGCACTGCAACTGGCGCAGTGCATTGCAGGCCGCTCGCATCACACAAATTTGATGCGAGCGGCCCAAATAGTTCTGGGCTCGCCGAACGGGCGAATGCCCGATGTTTGATTCGAACATGGGTTTGAATCGAACACCGGGCCCATCCCTAATCCTGATGTACTGACGGCCTTTCTCATTTCTTGAGGCACGAAAAATGTCAGGACAGTATAAATACCCCCCAAATGACCCTCTTTTGGAAAGTAGACAGTCTGAGGTATTTAGTAAGAGGCATGTCAAGTTTTTTGAAGTTACAATTTTTTCCCACAATTGTTTTGAACATGAAGGCATTTTTCCACAAAATTGTCATGTTACTAAGTTATTTTTCACACATGGCATTCCGAAAATTCAAAAGAATGAAAATCCAAAAATAATGGAAAATTAAAAAATTCCAAAACCCTAAAATCCAAAATAATAACTAACTAATAATAATAACTATTACTAACTATTAAATTATAGGTACTGCAATTTCCTTTAAAATTTGGCTGTTAGTGAGCGTAACGAATACGAATTTATTCAAAGGTACGAATTATCCAAAATAAGGAATGCCGCATCGAAACGAATGCAACACAACAAATTAATCATAAAAAATAAGGATAATAAAAACTTTTTATTATTATTATTCGTTATTAATTCATTATGTTCCATTCGTTTAGATGCGGCATTTGTTATTTCGGATAATTCGTAACTTTGGATAAATTCGTATTCGTTACATTCCTTAACAGCCAAATTTTAAAGGAAATTCCAATACCTACAATTTAATAGTCAGTTTTGAATTTCAATCATAACAAATGACCCAAAAAATGGAAACCCTCCCAAAAAACAAATGAAGTAAAAAGGAGAATGTTTTGCCATAATTATTCGGCATTGCACATGTCTACTGCTTTTAGTCCCATAAATTAAGGAGCAGCAAGACATTAACATTAAAAAGATTAAAATGTATCTCAACAGGGTGAAAATGTGTTTTTACAGTTATGCTCAACAGAAGTTGATTGGGACTTTACTACGCAGCCTTAATTATCTAAAATCTAATTTATTTTTTATTATTTACATAAAGCATGGAATGACTAAAGCTTTTCACAGGCCCTCTGTGTGCCATTTAAGGGATTTGTATTTCATTGTAATAAAGATACATTTTTATGTAAAGGATTTATTAAATACAACCATAAGAAAGCTCTCTCTGCCTAAAAAATATATATACAATTAATTTGGGCACAGTGTGGCATGGCTATGGTCATTTTTAGTCATGCTACCCTGAAAAGATGAACTGGTAATAAAGGGGTATGTATATACAGGCTTGTACTAAAGTTGTTAAATAAAGAGATTATATTTTTATTTAACCACTTAAGGACCGAGCCTCATTTTGAGATTTGGTGAAATATTATTTTTTTTGCTAGAAAATTACTTCAAACCCCCAAACAGTATATATATTTTTTCTAACACCCTAGAAAATAAAATGGCGGTTGTTGCAATACTTTCTGTCACACTATATTTGCGCAGCAGTCTTACAAGCACACTTTTTTTGGAAAAAATACACTTTTTGAATTAAAAAATAAGACAACAGTAAAGTTAGCCCCTATTTTTTTATATTGTGAAAGATAATGTTACTCCAAGTAAAAGGATACCCAACATGTCATGCTTCAAAATTGTGCCCGCTCGTGGAATGGCGACAAACTTTTTCCCTTAAAAATCTCCATAGGCGAGGTTTAAAAAAATTCTACAAGTTGCATGTTTTGAGTTACAGAGAAGGTCTAGGGCTAGAATTATTGCTCTCGCTCAAAAAATCGTGGTGATACCTCACATGTGTGGTTTGAACGCCGTTTTCATTTGCGGGCGCTGCTTGAGTATGCGTTCGCATGAGCTTGGCGGGATGAGGCGTGTTAAAAATATATATATTTTTTCTTATTTATTTATTTTTACACTTTAAAAAAAAATCGTGTCACTTTTATTCCTTTCCTTTACATTTTCCTTAACATTCTTTTAAAAAAAAAAGCATGACGGGAACTCTTAAATGTGAGATCTGTGGTCAAAATGACCTTAAATCTATTTACACTAAAATGCAATAAAAAAATAAATAAATAAAAATGTTGTTTGAAAAAAAAAATATTCCTTTAGGCGCTAAGGGGTGATGTTTGGACGTCACTTCTGCCCTGCAATGGTATGGAGCCCAGCGGGGGCCATCTTCTCCTCAGTCAGCTACATACCGCAGACCGAGAAGGATCCTCTGCCACTACCGACGGCTCCGGTAAGCGGCAGAGGACACCGGTAAGTGGAGGAGGGCACCGGTAAGCAGCATGAGGGGGGCTCTCCTGCCACGATAAACATGATTTTGCAGCAAATCTACCACAGAGACCACTTTTATCTTAAAGCCGACAGTCCACCTAAGAAGAGGATACTGGGGTTATGGTAGCTATCTGCAATATATATATATAATATATATATAACATTCCTCTTCAAACAGCCGATGTATGACGGCGGCGGGCGGTCGGCAAGTGGTTAAACCACTTCCGGACTTCCCACCATTGTTATACGTCACTACTTTGACATTAAATACCGTTGTTATAACAGCAGATAGCTGCAATAACCCAGGTATATTTATTCACGGTGGGCGGTCCGCTATAGGATAAAAGTGGTCTCTGCGGCGGATTCGCCAGGAGATTACTTTTATGGGCGGCGGGAAAGGTGCGCCCCACTCCCGCCGCGTCCCGGGCTGTTTTCGGGAGCCATTGGAAGAGACAAAGCTGATCCGATCCTTTTGCCCAATGGGCAGGAAGTTGAGTGAGGGCATGATGGCCCCCACTCGACTCTATATCCTTGGAGGACCGAAGCGATGTCAAACATCACTTCCTCCCAATGGCCTTAAAGGGACAATTTTTTTAAATTGAAAAAATAAATCATTTTTTTTTTATTTCTTTTAAGTGTAAGTGTGAGATCTGAGGTTCTATTACAAGGGATGTTTACATTCCTTGTAATAGGAATAAAAGTGATCCAAATTTTTTTTTTGAAAAGGACAGTGTAAAAATAAAAAATAGGAAAATAAAAAGGAAAATAAATTAGAAAAAAGTGCCCCTGTCTCTCCGTGCTTGCACGCAGAAGCAAACGCATACGTCGCGCTCACATATGTAAATGGTGTTCAAACCACATGTGACAGGAGTCACTTTGGGTGTGGTTGTATCCCATGGTTCTGTTGTTTCTGTCTGCCTTAGGAGAAAAGTATATTATGGGATGTATGTCTATGTGGAGGGGGGAATTCCTACACCAGCCCCTTATAAGACTGTTCACTGATGAGAAGTTTGAATACACCTGACCTGTGTGTCTATTGTTATTGGACAGTTTACCCTGCCCTGAATCCAAGGGGGGAGTGTGCCTGGGTTGTATATCTGTTGTTAAATGTGTTTGAATAAAGGGTCTGATGTTTTTCCAACACTGAGTTACGGCTGGTGACTGGGTGGGCTAAAGGGTCTTGGATAGTGTGGGTTTTGGACAAAGGAAGCATTTACGGCGGACATAGTCCTGCTGAGGACAGGGGTTCATCACACCACACATCTGAAGTATCGCCGCAATCATTACAGCGAGTGCAATAATTCAAGCCATAGACCTCCTCTGTAAGTCAAAACTGGTAACTTGTAGAAATTTTTAAACGTCGCCTATGGAGATTTTTAAGTGCCAAAGTTTGTCGCCATTCTGGGTGCAATTTTGAAACTTGACATGTTGGGTATCAATTTACTCGGCATAACATTATCTTTCACGATATAGAAAAAAATTGGGATAACTTTACTGCTGTCTTTTTTTTTATTATTCAAAAATTTGTATTTTTTCCAAAACAATTACGTTTGTAAGACCGCAGCGCAAATACTGTATGACATAAAGTATTGCAACAATCTCCATTTTATTCCCTAGGGTGTCTGAAAAAAATATATAATATTTGGGGGTTCTAAGTAATTTTCTAGCAAAAAAAAGATTTTAACTTGTCAACAACAAGTGTGAAAAATAGGCTTGGTCCTTAACCACTTCCCGTCCGGTCAATAGCAAATTGACGTCCGGGAAGTGGTTTCGTTATCCTGACTGGGCGTCATATGACGTCCTTCAGGATAACAGCCGCCACGCGTCCGTGGGGGCGCGAATCGCGGCGATCGGTGGAGCGGTGTGTCAGTCTGACACACCAATACACCGATCTTGGTAAAGAGACTCCGGCGAAGGCTCTTTACCACGTGATCAGCCGTGTCCAATCACGGCTGATCACGATGTACACAGGAAGAGCCGTTGATCGGCTTTTCCTCACTCGCGTCTGATGACAGGGGGGGTATGCGCTGATTGTTTATCAGCGCAGCCCCCCCTCAGATGCCCACACTAGACCACCAGGGAGGCCCCCATGGGGGATGTACCTGGCCATCCACATGCTAAAAATGCCCAAAATATGCCAATCAGTGCCCACAAATGGGCACTGATTGGCACATCATATATATGTTAGAAAACAGAAATGCCCAGCAATGCCACCCATCAGTGTTATCAGTGCAACCCATCAGCGTCCATCAGTGCCACCTATCAGTGCCTATCCGTGCCCATCCAGGCCCACCTATCAGTGCCCATCCATGCCACCTATCCGTGCGACCTTTATGTATGCATCAGTGCCACCCATAAGTACCCGTCAGTGCCGCCTATGAGTGCCCATCAGTGCCACCTATAAGTGCCCATCAGTGCCACCTGAGTGCCCATCAGTGACGCTTACCAGTGCCACCTATCAGTGCCCATTAGTGCCACCTATCAGGGCCCATCAGTGCCGCCTATCAGTGCCCATCATCAGTGCCTATCAGTGCCACCTCATCAGTGCCACCTCATTGGTGCCACCTCATCGGTGCCCATTAGTGCCGCCTTATCAGTGCCCATCAGTGCAGCCATATCAGTGCCCATCATTGAAGAAGAAAACGCACTTATTTACAAAAAAAATTAACAGTGACAAAGAAAAACTTGTTTTTTTGCAAAATTTTCTGTCTTTTTTTGTTTGTTGCGCAAAAAATAAAAATCGCAGAGGTGATCAAATACCACCAAAAGAAAGCTCTATTTGTTGGAACAAAATGATAAAAAATTTGTTTGGGTGCAGTGTAGCATGACCGCGCAATTGTCATTCAAATTGCGACAGCGCTGAAAGCTGAAAATTGGTCTGGGCGGGAAGGTGTCTCTGTGTCTCTGGTATTGAAGTTGTTAAGTGGCTAAACATATTTCCTGAAAGTTGTTTAACAAAAAATTCTCTTTGTCTAGATCCCGAGATCGCAGTGTTCTGAGGACTGTTTACCGGGAAACAGAGAAGTGCCGAGCTCAGATATACATGAATGCTGTCATGGTTGTGTCCCGTGCTCAGAAGGAGAGATGTCCAATAAAACAGGTGGATTTTACTACTACTTTCTAAGACTTCTGTTGGTGGTAAAAGCAATGCAAGGAAACCAATAGCACCCCTCACATTATTGTAAATATTTTCTTCTATCTTTTCATGTGACAACACTGAAGAAATGACACTTTTCTACAATGTAAAGTAGTGAGTGTACAGCTTGTATAACAGTGTAAATTTGCTGTCCCCTCAAAATAACTCAACACACAACCATTAATGTCTAAACCGCTGGCAACAAAAGTGAAAATGTCCAAATTGGGCCCAATTAGCCATTTTCCCTCCCCGGTGTCATGTGACTCGTTACAAGGTCTCAGGTGTGAATGGGGAGCAGGTGTGATAAATTTGGTGTTATCGCTCTCACTCTCTCATACTGGTTACTGGAGGTTCAAAATGGCACCTCATGGCAAAGAACTCTCTGAGGATCTGAAAAAAGACTTGTTGCTCTACATAAAGATGGCCTAGGCTATAAAAAGATTGCCAGGACCCTGAAATTGAGCTTCAGCACGGTGGCCAAGACCATACAGCAGTATAAGAGGACAGGTTCCACTCAGAACAGGCCTCGTTATGGTCGACCAAAGTAGTTTAGTGCACATGTTCAGCGTCATATCGAAAGGTTGTCTTTGGGAAATAGACGTATGAGTGCTGCCAGAATTGCTGCAGTGGTTGAAGGGGTGGGGGTTCAGCCTGTCAGTGTTCAGACCATTCGCCGCACACTGCATCAAATTGCTCTGCATGGCTGTCGTCCAAATAGGAAGCCTCTTCTAAAGATGCTGCTCAAGAAAGCCTGCAAACAGTTTGCTGAAGACAAGCCGACTAAGGACATGGATTAATGGAACCACGTCCTGTGGTCTGATGAGACCAAGTTAAACTTATTTTGTGTCAGATGGTGTCAAGCGTGTTTGGCCGCAACCAGGTGAGGAGTACAAAGACAAGTGTGTCTTGCCTACAGTTAAGCATGGTAGTGTCATGGTCTGCAGCTGCATAAATGCTGCTAGCACTGTAGACCCCCACAGTTCATTGAGGAACCACGAATGCCAACATGTACTGTGACATACTGAAGCAGAGCATGATCCCCTCCCTTCAGAGACTGGGCCGCAGGGCAGTATTCCAACATGATAATGACCCCAAACACACCTCCAAGGCGACCACTGCCTTGCTAAAGAAGCTGAGGGTAAAGGTGATGGACTGGCCAAGCATGTCTCCAGACCGAGAACGTATTGAGCATCTGTGGGGCATCCTCAAATGGAAGGTGGAGGAGCACAAGGTCTCTAACATCCACCAGCTCCGTGATGTCATCATGGAGGAGGGGAAGAGGACTTCAGTGGCAACCTGTAAAGCTCTGGTGACCTCCATGCCCAAGAGGGTTAAGGCAATGCTGGAAAATAATGGTGTCCACACAAAATATTGACACTTTGGGCCCAATTGGACATTTTCACTTAGGGGTTTACTCACTTTTGTTGCCAGCAGTTTAGACATTAATGGCTGTGTGTTGAGTTATTTTGAGGGAACAGCAAATTTACACTGTTATACAAGCTGTACACTCACTACTTTACATTGTAGACAAGTGTCATTTCTTCAGTGTTGTCACATGAAAATATAGAAGAAAAGATTTACAAAAATGTGAGAGGTGTACTCACTTTTGTGAGATCCAGTACAGTAAACAAAAACAGTGGCTAGGTACACAGCTAGCCCATGATTGGCCTAGATATTTAACCCCTTCCCAGCCAGTGTCATTAGTACAGTGACCGTGCATATTTTTAGGACTGATCACTGTATTGGTGTTGCTGGTTTCCACAAAGTGTCAAAAGTATTAGTTAGTGTCTGATTGCTCACTATAATATCGCAGTCCAGATATAAGTCGCTGATCATTGCTAGTATAAAAAAGAATAAATAAATACAAATTTCTGAAATATATACCATAGTTTGTAGATGTTATAAAGTTTGCATAAACCAATCAATATACGCTTATTAGGATTTTTTTTTTAACAAAAACATGTAGCAGAATACACATTGGCCTAAATTTAGGAAGAAATTCGATTTTTTAATTTTTTTTTATTGAATATTATTTTTTTTGTCAAAATTGTCAGTATTTTTTGTTTATAGCTCAAAAAATAAAAAGCGCAGAGGTGATCAAATACCACCAAAAGAAAGCTCTATTTGTGGGAAAAAAGGAAATAAATTTCATTTAGATACAGCGTTGCATGACCGCGCAACTGTCAGTTAAAATAAAACAGTGCCGTATCGCAAAAAATGGCCTGATCATGAAGGGGGTAAATCTTACAGAGGTCAAATGGTTAATATATATTACGTTGGCTTTTTCTATATGAAAACATTGCGTGGACTCCTATAGTTTTTTCCAAAATACTTTTTATTCTGTGTAAATTAAAAACTAAAATCAAACATGTTCTAAAATTCCACAATTTGTTTTATTTTTCAGGAAGTGACAACTGCATGAAGTGTCTGGACCACGAATGGCCAAATGAGAACAAAACTGAATGTAATCCCAAGCTGATAGAGTTTTTGTCTTATACTGATAATCTATCTTTATTTTTCATGGTTATCTCTTTATTGCTTTGCATTTTAACTTTTTTGACAATGATTGTATTTATTTCATATGGAGATACCCCCATTGTCAGAGCCAATAACAAGAGCCTCAGCTTTGTCCTCCTGGTCTCCATCATGTTGGGTTTCCTCTGTGTGTTCTTGTTCCTGGGTCATCCCATGGATACAACCTGCTGGCTACGCCAAACAACTTTTGGATTTCTTTTTACCATAGCGGTCTCCTCTGTGTTGGGCAAGACTGTGATGGTTTGGCTTGCTTTCAAAGCCACCAAACCGGGCAGTGTGTGGAAAAAATGGGTTGGAGTAAAGCTGCCCAATTTTGTTGTCTTCATCTGCTCATCATTGCAAGTTTTAATCTGCATTGCATGGTTGTCGATCTCTCCCCCCTTCCAGGAGTTGGACAAACGTTCATATCAAACAAAGATCATCGTTCAGTGTAATGAAGGGACAGTTATCGGGTTCTACTCTGTCCTGGGTTATATGGGGATCCTGGCTGCTGTCAGTTTCAGTACAGCGTTTTTAGCAAGGACATTACCGGACAGTTTTAATGAAGCCAAATACATCACCTTCAGCATGCTGGTGTTCTGCAGTGTCTGGATTGCCATGATCCCGGCCTATCTGAGCACCAAAGGGAAATACATGGTGGCTGTGGAGATTTTTGCCATCCTGACCTCAAATGCTGGACTTCTAGTTTGTATCTTTTTTCCAAAATGTTACAAAATTCTTTGTCATCCCAACTTAAATTCAAGAAAGCATTTGCTTGACAACAGATGCAAATAAAGTTTTAGGCTGGGTTCACACTATTGCGAATTGGTTGCTGGCTTCCCTGCATCCAATTCGCATGTCAAGAGATTGTGACTGGCTCTCTAGGGAGCAGCTCCGGTGTGAATTGCACAGGAGTCCTGTGTGTCTTCTGGTCAGTTTTTGGTCCGAATTCAGACAAAAATCAGATCTGAAGCGGTGAACAGGGATGCATCGGACCCCTGCTGTGAGCCGCTCCGTGCGGCAGTGTGAACTCAGCCTTACAGTGATATTAAAGAGTTGTACCTTCATATTAAACTCAATTTGGGGCTCCCCCACCCCCAATCACATTTTAGCTAAAACCACTTGCATTGGCAGCTGTTTTTTTGGGGGGGAGGTAGCAGACAACCACGGTCGGTTGGATCACCTACAACCCCCCGGGGGTGGTCTTGAGGTCAAGCGTTCATCCAGCCCCACACTTACCCCATGTAGGTTGCAGGTGGGCTGCGCTCCTATGGGTGATGGGCAGCGGGCAGTAGGTGGCGGCTTCTATCGCATCCCCTCCTTCTCTGCATCATGGCAGCTTCTGCCGTGCTTCTCCTCCCTCCTCCTCCTAGGCATCCAATAGGATCATCTGTCCTTTCAGCCAATCAAGTGATGGCTCTGAGGACCCACTTCCTGATTGGCCGGGAGGAGGATCCGTGTGACAATAGCAGATATTCTTTCGCTATCATCACACAACTGGGTGGGCTTGGTATATTTTTTTGGAGCCTATTAAAGGCTCTGGCTCTAATAACATGCTTTAAACCCCCCCATTGGAATCCATGTGTCCGGCGCCCTGCATATAGATTAGGAGCCGGGCGCATGGATGGGGGGGGGGGGTGGCACTGACCACTTGTCAAAATCAAATTGCATTTCTCTGGCAAATAAGTGTTTGGGGTCTGTCAGCAAAGTTTACCTTTTTTTTTCCATGGAAGCTTGACTTTAAGGCTTGAACACAATGAATGATGCGCCAAGTAGAATATTTTCCTTTTGCAATGTTGCACCCCAGGCATGCATACCATTTGTAGTGTTTGTTTTAACTTTTTAAGATAATAAACTTGTTCACAGTTAGAAGATGTAAAACAGATATCTTCACTGATTTTCTTGTTCAATATTTGTATTGAAGGGTTTGCATACAAAGTTGGAAAATATGCAACATGGAGGAAAAATAATTCTTGCCACCATGCAGGGAGGACCAGTAGGCAATAATTACAGCTTATAACAGATATCGGTACATTGGCTATTAAAATAGAGAAAACATTTTAGAAAATATTTGAATCAAAACCTTATTCCCATATTCTATGCAAAGTATCAGCAGAATCATGCGAGTGAAACAAGATGCCTTCCCTGGAAAGGCCCAGGGATAGCAGTAGAACCACGAAAAATCGGGAGATGGGAGGGAGGCAAGAAACACAAAGAAGAGTAGAGAAGTAGTAGGTAGATTCAGTCAAAAAAACAATGGTAGTTGGAGCGCTATGGCTGATGAGAGGACACCTCTATTGGGGGGGGGGGGGGAGGGGGTATGGCACGTATATCACAATAGAAATAGGTAACAAATTGTGCTATACAAATCAAATTAAATAAAATTCCATATCTGTACCAAACAAATGACACATGTGAAAAATAGTCCAGATTAACCTGACAAAAGTGAATAGTTATATATTTGTGTCCATCACCAAATAGCCCAGTGAATCCACCACCAACTATGGAAAGGCTTACCAACTCCAGTTGACTCCTTGTCACAGGGGGTCAATAAACGCCTGCGGCTTCAACCCAGCCAGGGCCTTTCTCCACACTTTAGGATCATTCCACACTCCGGATGGTATCAAATGGAAATGGATAGAGGGTTGCCACCTAAAAAGAAATCAAAACAGCTCCACATGTAAATTATCCTTTAGGTTTATTAGGGATCTCACTCACAGCAATACACAATGAGCTGATATCTAAAAGCCTTAAGTTTAGTGTGTCGGCCAGCACACATCTAAACAAACCCGATCATTGGGACATGAGAAGAGAGATGGTGACGTCAGAACATGGCATTCTAAAAGTCCATATGTCCTGGGGTGCATGGGCTCCACCCCCCCATCCATACGTCCGGCCCCCTTATCTAAATGCAGGGTGCAGGGTGCATGGATTCCAGTGAGTGTGCCAATAGCGAATGAATATTCACTATTATCACACTGATTCTCCTCCCGGCCATTTAGGAAGCGGGTCGAAGCGGGTCGTGACCCGTTTCTCGATCGGCGGAGAGGAGAAGCCATCCTATTGGCCTATGAGGAGGAAGGGGAGGAGGAGGGAGGAGACGTATGGCTGAGCAAATGCACTCAACCATCAGATCACGGAGGAGACTGAGGGGGAAAGCTGCCACTTGTCAGCAGAGGGTGAATGGGCTGGCGACCGGAGGGGTGTGGGTATGGTGGGGGCTGCAGCAATGGGGGTCTGGGGCGTCTGCTGGAATCCCTACCGATGGAGCACCAGCCGCCACTGACAGGGATCATTGTGTACACACTGGAAAGGCAGCCCGCTGCAGGGCAGAAGAATCTCTGTAGGTACTGAGACACAAGGAGAAAGGAGCAGCACCAATCTGAGTGTAGCAATATCAAAAAACAAGTTTATTTAAAGGTAATGCACTTATTAGACAATGGTGATTCTAGGCACACTGTAACTGTCAGCCACGTAATAGCAGAGATACGGGGCATCAGCTGGAGGGTGCAGTGTCATCATACCCGGCAGCGCTGGTGGTTTCTGGTGTCCCAGGATGGATGGAGGAGACGCAGGAGGAAGCCATCAGCAGAAAGTCTCTGTGTGAGGGAGGCTGAGTCCGTGCACGCGTTCGGAGCATGTGTGCTTCTTTTGTCAGGTAGTGCCATCGGACATCTTTGATGTGGCTAAATAGAGCTGGGTAGGCAGGCGGTTCCGTCAGACATCTTTATGGCTAAATAGAGCTGGGTAGGCAGGCAGGCCAATGGGGGAGGGCAGCTGCCACCCTTCTCTGCACTAGACAAACCGTTGACAAGCGAGCAGGCAGGATACAAATATGAGGGCCATATGGTATATAGGGTTAGGGTCATGGGTGGATCACAGTATATACAGAGGTTAAAATTAATAATAATAATGACCGGGCCATTTTTTGCGATTCGGCACTGCGTCGATTTAACTGACTATTGTCCTTTTTTTCCCACAAATAGAGCTTTCTTTTGGTGGTATTTGATTGCCTCTGCGTTTTTTGTGCACTATAAACCAAAAAAAGCATACATTTTTAAAAATACACAATATTTTGTACTTTTTGCTATAATAAATATCCCCATTTTTTTTTAAAAAAAGCTAATTTTTTCTTATTTTAGGCTGATATGTATTCTTCTACTTGGTAAAAAAAAATAGAAAATCTCAATAAGCGTATATTGGTTTGCTCAAAAGTTATAGTGTCTACAAAATAGAGGATAGATTTATAGCATTTTTATTATTTTTTTTTTTTACTAGTAATGGCAGAGATCTGCAATTTTTATCGGGACTGCAACATTATGGCAGACCCATCGGACACTTTTGACACATTTTTGGGACCATTGGCATGTATATAGCGATCAGTGCTATAAAAATGCACTGATTACTGTAAAAATGTCACTGGCAGGGAAGGGGTTAACACTAGAGGCAATCAAGGGGTTAACTGTGTTCCCTGCTATGTGTATCTAACTGCCTCTGCCTCTCGTGGCCGGCAGTCATCGCGAACGTTGGCCACGAGCATCGGCACCCACTCAGTGCAGTGGGCGCGTAAGTGTGCCTGCTATCCCGATCCCACGAGCCGATGTATAGCTACGATGGCTCGCGGGATCGTGCTGACTAGGGATGAGCCGAACACCCCGCTGTTCGGTTCGCACCAGAACCTGCGAACAGACCTAAAGCTCGTGTGAACTTTAGAACCCTATTAAAGTCTATGGGACTCGAACGTTCAAAATCCAAAAGTGCTAATTTTAAAGGCTTATATGCAAGTTATTGTCATAAAAAGTGTTTGGGGACCTGGGTCCTGCCCCAGGGGACATGTATCAATGCAAATTTTTTTTTTAAAAACTGACGTTTTTTCAGGAGCAGTGATTTTAATAATGCTTAATGTGAAACAATAAAAGAGTAATATTCCTTTAAATTTCGTACCTGGGGGGTGTCTATAGTATGCCTGTGAAGGGGCGCATGTTTCCCGTGCTTACAACTGTCCCTGCACATAGTGTCATTTTTGCAGGAAAAAAAGCTAGTTAAAATCACTTGCGGCTAATGAATTGCCGGCTCCCGTAATACAGAGAACAGTCATTCATTGAAAGTCATTGATAAAAAAAAAGTCATTGATAAAAATAAAAAAAGCGTAGGGGTTCCCCCAAATTCAATTACCAAGCCATTCAGGTCTGCTATGGATATTAAGGGGAACCCCGCTTCAAATTAAAAAAAAAATGAAGTGGGGGTCCCCCTAAATATCCATCCCAGACCCTTATCCGAGCACGCAACCTGGCAGGCCACAGGAAAAGAGGGAGGGACAAGAGCGCCCCCCCTCCTGAACCGTACCAGGCCACATGCCCTCAACATTTTGAGGGTGCTTTGGGGGTCTTTGACCCCTCAAAGCACCATGTCCCCATGTTGATGGGGACAAGGGCCTCTTCCCCACAACCCTGGCTATTCGTTGTGGGGGTCTGCAGGTGGGGGGGCTTATCGGAATCTGGAAGCCCCCTTTAACAAGGGGACCCCCAGATCCCGCCCCCCCGTGTGAAATGGTAAGGGGGTACAAAAGTACCCCTACCATTTCACCAAAAAAGTGCCAAAAATTGTAAAAATGACAGGAGACAGTCTTAGACAATTCCTTTATTAAATTCTTCTTTCATCTTCTTTCTTCTGGTCTTCCTTCTTCCTTTATTCATCCTTCGGTTTCTTCATCTTCTTCTTCCATCTCCTTCTTCCATCTTCTTCTTCCATCTTCTTCTTCCTCCGATCCGCTTCTTCTTGCTCTGGTCTTCTCGTCCGGCATCTTCTTCCACGGTGTCGGCGTCTCTTCTTCTGTGTCGGGCCGCTCCTCGCAATGGGAGGCTCCTGCTGTGTGAGGCTTCGCTGCGTCTGACAGCTCTTTTATCATGGAGGGCGGGGCCAACTGGTGACCCCACCCCCTCTGACGCACGGGGACATCATGGGGACTTCCCTATGGCTTTCCCCATGACGTCAGAGGGGGCGGGGGAAGTCGCCATGACGTCCCCGTGCGTCAGAGGGGGATGGAAGAAGAAGATGGAAGAAGATGGAAGAAGAAGATGAAGAAACCGAAGGATGAAGAAAGGAAGAAGGAAGACCAGAAGAAAGAAGATGAAAGAAGATTTTAATAAAGGAATTGTCAAAGACCGTCTCCTGTCATTTTTTACATTTTTGTCACTTTTTTGGTGAAATGTTAGGGGTACTTTTGTACCCCCTTACCATTTCACACAGGGGGGGGGCGGGATCTGGGGATCCCCTTGTTAAAGGGGGCTTCCAGATTCCGATAAGCCCCCTGCCCGCAGACCCTCACAACCAATGGCCAGGGTTGTGGGGAAGAGGCCCTAGTCCCCATCAACATGGGGACATGGTGCTTTGAGGGGTCACAGACCCCCAAAGAACCCTCCCAATGTTGAGGGCATGTGGCCTGGTACGGTTCAGGAGGGGGGGCACTCTCGTCCCTCCCTCTTTTCCTGCGGCCTGCCGGGTTGCGTGCTCGGATAAGGGTCTGGTATGGATTTTGAGGGGGACCCCACGCCATTTTTTTTTAAATTTGAAGCGGGGTTCCCCTTAATATCCATAGCAGACCTGAAGGGCCTGGTAATTGAATTTGGGGGAACCCCCATGCTTTTTTTATTTTTATCAATGACTTTTTTTTTATCAATGACTTTCAATGAATGACTGTTCTCTGTGTTACGGGAGCCGGCAATTCATTAGCCGCGAGTGATTTTAAATAGCTTTTTTTCCTGCAAAAATGACACTTTCTGCAGGGACAGTTCTAAGCACGGGAAACATGCGCCCCTTCACAGGCATACTATAGACACCCCCCAGGTACAAAATTTAAAGGAATATTACACTTTTATTGTTTCCCTTTAAGCATTATTAAAATCACTGCTCCTGAAAAAACGTCCGTTTTAGAAAAAAAAAATTGCATTGATACATGTCCCCTGGGGCAGGACCCAGGTCCCCAAACACTTTTTATGACAATAACTTCGAATTTGCAGCGAACACCCCAAATTGTTCGCTGTTCGCTGAACAGGCGAACAGGCAATGTTCGAGTCGAACATGAGTTCGACTCGAACTCGAAGCTCATCCCTAGTGCTGACCTGCTGCAGTAAAATGACGGCAGCTGGTCGGCAAGCGGTAAAGTCTATGGGACACGAACATGAAAAATCTAAAGTCCTCATTTTAAAGGCTTTTAGGCAAGTTATTGGCATAATAAAGTGTTTGGGGACCCGGGTACTGCCTGGGGGACATGAATCAATGCAAAAAAGATTTTTTTAAAACAATCTTTCGTTTTTAAAGGAGCAGTGATTTTATTGATGCTTAAAGTGAAACAATAAAAATGAAAATTACTTTAAATATTTTTCTTTTAAAGTGGCACATCTGTACAATGTGTAGAACCTGCTGCAGCAATACTGACATTTGTAAAGGAAAAAATGTCATTTAAACTTGCTCGCAGCTGTAATGTATTGCCGCATTCTGGCAATACAGATAAAGAAAAGGAAAAACGGCATGGAGTCATCCCCCCAGTCCATACCAGGCCCTTTGGGTCTGGTATTTATTTTAAGGGGAACCCCACGCCAAAATGTTTTAAAGAATGGCGTGGAGCCCCCCCCCAAAATCCATACCAGACCCTTATCCGAGAATGCAGCCTGGCATGCCAGGAAAGAGGGGGGAAGAGCAAGTGCCCCCCTCCTGAACCATACCAGGCCAAATGCCCTCAACATGGGGGGGGGGTGGGTGCTTTGGGGCAGGGGGGCTCTGTGTACCCCTACCCATTCACTGAAAAAGTTGCAAAAAGTAAGAAACACAGGAAACAGTTTTTAACAAGTCCTTTATTGAAAAGTAAAAAAATAGTGTCAAACCATCATCAATCAAGACGCCCGCCGACATGAAAAATAGAAAAAAATAAAAACGCTTTTGCCTCCGGCAGTCTGCCCACTTTGCCAGTTCTTATATAGGCAAGGAACGGGGCCACCAGGTTACATCACCAGGTGGCGCCGCCCCCCTTAAGGCACATGGGGGGTGCCACAGAGTGATGTGGCCAGGTGGCCCCGCCCCTTGCCTATATAAGAACTGTCAAAGCGGAGAGGAGGCAGACGGCCAGATGCCTCCCAAGAGGTGACAGCAGGTTTTTATTTTTGCAATTTTTCGGCTTCGGTGGGCGTCGTGTCTGATGATGGATGACATTGAGGGACACTACTTTTTCTTTTTTTTATTAGTGACTTGTCAAAACTGTTTCTTGTGGTTCTTACTTTTTGACACTTTTTTGGTGAATGGGTAGGGGTACGGTACCCGATACCTATTCACATGGGTGGAATCTGGGGTCGCCCTTGTTAAAGGGGGCTTCCAGACTCTGATAAGCCCCCCGCCCGCAGACCCCAGGGTTGTCAGGAAGAGGCCCCATCAACAAAAAATAACTATTGTTTTGTTTCTATTATAAAATTTAGCAAATAAATAATTTTTGTTCATACATCTTTGGCCAAAATGTATACTGCTTCCTATCTTTGGTAAAAATAACCCAAATTAGTGGATATCATTTAGTCTGTGTGAATGCTACAAGCTATTAGACATGTGCACTGTCGAAAAATGTGTTCGTTTTCATTTCATTCGTTTTTTCTTTTTTGTTTTTCGGGTCATTCGTTATGATCGAAATTAATTTTGAATTTTGAATAAATTCATAACTTCGGAAAAATTTGTATTTCGAAATCCAAAAATTCGGAAATTAGAAAGTTAGAAAATCTGAAAATCTGAAAATTCGGAAATTCTAAAAAAAAATTATTTGAAAATCCAAAAATTCTAAAATCTGCAAATAGGAATGAAAATCCGAAAATTCTAAAGAACGAAAATCTGAAAATCTGAAATAACAATAACTAACTATTAAATTATAGGTCAGTGAATGTAACGAATACAATTTTTTCAAAGTTACAAATAACGAATGCCATATCTAAAAAATGGAACGGAACTAATTAATAAAAATAAATAATAATAATAAAACGTTTTTATTATTATTAATTATTAATTTGTTACCCTCCATTCCTTTAGATGCGGCATTCATTATTTCAGATAATTTGTAACTTCGGATTTTTTTTATTTTTATTTATTACAGGATTTATATAGCGCCAACAGTTTACGCAGAGCTTGGATTAATTTGTTACCTTCACTAACAGCCAAATTTGAAAGGAAATTCCAATACCTATAATTTAATAGTTAGTAATAGTTATTATTAGTTAATTATTATTTCGGATTTTAGAATTTCGGAAAAAAATTTTAACGGGTTTTCGTTAATTGGAATATTTCTAAATTAAGGAACTTTGTTGAATTTCGTCGAAAAAACTAACCTGGAATTGCACGTCTACAAGCTATGGTGCAAATCATAAAATATTGATCACACCTGATGTACTGACGGCCAATGTCATTTCTTGAGGCCCTGAATAGGATAGTACAAATACCCCTCAAATTACCTCTTTTTGGAAAGTAGACAATCCAAGGTATTTAGTAAGAAGCATAGCGAGTTTTTTGGAGTTGAAATTTTTTTCTCACAATTCTTGGGAAAATTAAGAAATATATATATATTATTTTACACAAAATTGTCATAATAACAAGTTATTTCTCGCACCCAAAATACATTCTGCTACTCATCTTGAGTATGACGATACCACATGTGTGAGACTTTTTCACAGCCTGGCAACATAGAGATGCCCAACATGCAGGGAGCACCATCCTAATCTAATAGGATAGGCAGAATAAGCAGTCTTCAAGGGATCTTCAAGGGATCATAGATCCCTAGCAAATTCATTCAGTTACATCAGCATCAAGGGCTTGATAGCAATACAAGTAGTTGGCGCAAGCACTCAAAACAATAATCCAAAATAAATTTTCATTAAGAAAACACAATACACAGTGCTGAGTATAAGAGGCTGATATCTGCTCCTATATATATGCGTAATTGGCAATGTTAAATAAACAGGGATGGGATAGGGAGGGGTTTAAAACAAGCAGGTTAAAATGACCGGGGAGAGAACAGGAGGGGGGTGCAATAAAGTCCACAGATCACGGCAGCCATCCGTTGGAAACAGAAACCTTTGTTCCCGAAGCACTACAAGAGAAAAACAAGAAAAAGAGGCGCCTCTAGGTGCAGACTGTAAAAAAACTTTAATCCTGTGAAGTACACAGTAGTAGAAGAACTCACATTTAGCTGGTGAATGTCAGGCATGTAAGATATCCCATGCAATACAGGTAGTCCTTGTGTTGTCAGTCACTGGGGATGGATGTGTTCGGTAGTTCTTCGTCCTCTGTAATAGCAGATGGTCATCCGACCGACCGAGGTGGATAGGCGGCCAAAACGAGACTTGAAACACAAACAGGGATCCAGGCGCAGAGATGATGACGTCACAGCGTGCAACGCGTTTCCTGAGCTAGCTGACCGTGAATCACGTGACGACCGCGCTCCTTTGTCAAGCTTGTCCTGTCAATCAAGATTGACAAAGGAGCGCGGTCGTCACGTGATTCACAGCCAGCTAGCTCAGGAAACGCGTTGCACGCTGTGACAATTAATTTTGATAAATGTCAGCCGGTCAATGGAGTCTGTGGACAGACACACTCTTTTATCTGTCACAAAACCTCCAGAAGAACTGAATGTCCATTCAGAAAGCACACTGGATGCAGGACAGGCCAGTAGCTCAATTGCATATTAAGCATATTGCGCAACCCAGTGGATGCTCAGTTGGAAAGGTCCCCATCTCTGCTCTTGCCTCTAGATAATCCTGCACCATATGATGCAGATGCTGCCGATGGTTGCTTAAACCTAACAGCCCTGGGCACTGAGGACTAAAGAACTGTTTAAAGGCATCGGTCAGCAGACGCCTTCTCCCCCACTCTTCCTCTGACTGAGCAAAGCCTTTCTAGACACTGGTAACCTCCCAGTGTCTGGAAAGGTGTTACACAAATTTTTCTTCAAGGCATCCTAAAGATGTTTCATCTTTTGCACCTTCTTCGAAGGCACAATGAGCTCTGCAACATAACCTTGTAACATCGATTAAGAAGAGTTGCCAGCCAGCAATGATCCCTCTCCTTGATAGCATGGTGGGCAGGTTGAATTCCTGTTGAATGGCAGCCAGCCGAGCACTGGCATTGTATGACTGCCAAGCTAGCATTTATAGGCTGAGAATGTGGATGGCTGGGACAGTATTTTTTTTTATGGTTCAGGAACTGGGGTAGCAAAATTTGCCTGGAAAAATAAACAGGTGGTGTACTGCTAGACGGTTGGGTGCAAGTACCTGTGGCACCCATTGCTATACCATCATTCCTCTCAGTGGAAGTTTTTGAGAAGACTTGAAGTATAGTAGAGGTAGAGATCCCAGATTAAGAGCAAGGAGAAGTCTGCATTTTTTTATGATGTGGGCCTTTCAGGTGCTATTGCCAATGGACTGCATGGCAGGTCGTCATATGTCTTGTAAAGCATGTGGTGCCCAAGCAGCTGGTGTTCTGGCCATGCTTCATCTGCTTCAGACAGAGATTGTAAACTGCAATGCTGCGGTCTGCTGCACATGTGTTAAAAAAATCCCACACCTATCCCTTGTAATAGAAAAAAAGCATGACAGGACTTAAAAAGACCTCAGATCTCATATTTACACTAAAATGCAATAAAAAAAATGATTTTGTCATTTAAAATAAGAAAAAAAAAAATGTCCCTTTAAGAGCAATGGGCGGAATTGGCGTTTTGACGTCACTTCCGCCCTGCAGAGTCATGGAGACGGGTGGGGGCCATCTTCCCCTCACTCGTCTCCATACACAGCTAGGGAATTGACCCGATTGCCTTACCCTTACCGGAGCCGTCGGCAGCGGCGGAGGGCACCCTGATCTCCTGCCACCGATAAAAGTGATCTCGTGGCGAATCCGCTGCAGAGACCACTTTTATCTTGTAGCGGACCGCCGGCTGAACACAGGCATACCGGGTTATGGCAGCTAGCTGCTGCCATAACAACAATATCCTCCTTCAAAATGGGGACGTACATCGGCATTGAACCCCTACCAATTCACAAAAAAGTGTCAAAAATATTACAAATTAAAAGAGACACTTTGGGACAAGTCCTTTATTAAAAAATGAAAAATGCCCCGCAATGTAAATCCATCTCACGCCGCCTGACAAACCGAAAAAAGAAAAAAAAAAGTAGTCCTCTATCCTCCATAAGTAGTGTCCTTTGCCCCCTTCACTTCTTCCCTCCCCCACAGTAATGTACTCTGCCCCCCACATACAGTAGTGTCCTCAGTCCCCCCCCCACACAGTAGTGTCCTCTGCCCTGCTTATTGCAGTGTCTTCTTCCTCCTTTACATAGCAGTTTCCCCTGCCCTCCCCCGCCAGCCACAGTAGTGTCCCCCCCCTCACATCACCCCCTGACACAAAAACACAGCAGTGTGTGGGTAGCACTCTCCTACCTTATAAAGGATGTACAGTAGAGCGGAGAGCGGGAGGCAGCACAGTACTGGACAGAGGGTGAGAGGGAGAGAGCGAGTTGCTAGAATTACCACTGCATATTATCAAGCTGGTGGTTGGTTGCTAGGACCATCTGGAGTCCTAGAAACCAATCACCTGCTATATGTAACCTCCAGCAGCTCCTGCCCATTTTCTTTTGTAAATGTGAATGCTAAAAAAAAATCACTGCTCCTGGCAGTATTGATTAAAGAAATAAAATTACATTGGTATATGATGCCCAAGGCAGTGCTTTCTCCATGTTTTTTTTTACACCCCTTGCAAATTAGCCCAAAATAATTTGACAGATTTGGCTTCCATTGATTTCAGTGCAGTTCATGGTTTGTATCTCAACTTCCTCACAGTTTGATGAACCCTCTGCTGAACTGAAGCCAGGGCTGTTCGGCTGATGGCTCTTGCCTTTGTTTTGATTTAAATTGCTGCTTCCCACCAAAAAAGGTTTTGCTTTGGTCCATGTCCCCCCAGGGAAATGCCCTGCCCCCCATATCATTTGTTTGACCATCCATTGCCTATTAACCGAAAATTTGCCATTACTGTTTTCTAACATTTGTTTCCCATTGAGCTCAGAGGGGTTCAGAACCGGCACCTGAACTTCAGTAACGTTCCCCAAACTGAATGGGGGTACCTTAATTTCATTACTAGTAGTGAGAAGGGGTTTCATTAATTCGAATTGCCCCCAGGGCAATGCCCAGACCCCCCCATGCCAACTTTTTGACCATCCATTGCCCATTTACTATTTTTAATAACATTTGTTTCCCATTGAGTTCGGATAACACTGGTTTAGGAACAACTAATTTTAATGTCTGCTGATAACATTTAAAGATAAGACTCATCTACAAATGTTTGTCTTTTATTTTCTTCTATTCAAAGATAAAGTCTGATATTAACAGAAAATAAATAGTTATATGTAACCGTATTGCAGCTGCACAGCACTCTATATAAGAGGATGCCGTTTTATTCCATAGACATGATCTGTAGCCTTGTGTCTTTGCAGACAATGTTATACCTGGTTATAGTGACCTCCATTCATCTCCTTGCTGTTGTATTGTGTATATTTATACTGACATCTCATACACAGATTGGAGAATTGTGTGTGCTCCTTCTGTGTCTGACACCTTGTACCGCTGACACCGAAAACCCAAGACCGGCATCAACCTACGCGCCAGAGACAGCCGACGTATTTGAGGACTATGAGTATTATCAGGATGGAGACGTTATAATCGGAGGGGTCTTCACTGTCAATAATATTTTAAGAGGAGTATACTATGACTCTCCATCTATACCCAGAATTTTTTTTATAATGTGGTGTATGAAGTGAGTATCCCGTCTCATATGTAAAAGAAAACCTATCTCAAAAAAAGTTAAAATGTGTGAGAATGCAGGAGAAGAATTAGGAGACAGGGTCAGAACTTTCCACCCCATAACACCCTGAGCTAAGACCTCCATGACAGGATCACCAGGCTTTATTTTAAAGAAAGCTGCAGATCTACAAATACTGAAAATGACTTTTGGCATTAACATGTTAAAGCTTCTATGAGATTTTAGTGATTGGGATCAGGTCTATTTTAATAGCAGGTTACGTCTGATTGCTTTCCTGTGTGTGAAGTCTAACACTGCATTGCTCTAGTTTCAGCTACTACATTGTATCCTCAGCATTGATCCCGGCTTTGTCTGCTTTGTCTCTGATCTCACAGTGTGCGGGATTCCTGGGTATGGTGAAGACCGCGCCGACAGCAGACTGGTGTCACCCCAAATATACGCAGACTCCTTTTCTTCCTAAGTAGTGGTTTTGGGTTGCAGAAGGTCGGAATTTAATTAAGATCATAAGCCTTTCTGTCAAACAGTGCACCCAATGCCGAGGATACAATGTAAGAGCTGAAACTAGAGCAATGCACCGTTATGCCGCGTACACACGATCGCACATTCTGACAACAAAATCCATGTTTTTTTTCTGACGGATGTTGTCTCAAACTTATCTTGCATACACACACGGTCACACAAATGTCGGAAATTCCGAACGTCAAGAACGCAGTGACGTACAACACGTATGACGAGCCGAGAAAAATTAAGTTCAATAGCCAGAGCGGCTCTTCTGCTTGATTCAGAGCATGCATGGAATTTTGTGCGATGGAATTGTGTACACACGATCAGAATTTCCAACAACGGATTTTGTTGTCGGAAAATTTGAGATCCAGCTCTCAAATTTTGTTTATCGGAAATTCCAACGGAAAATGTCCGATTGAGCCTACACGCGGTCGGAATTTCCGACAACAAGCCGACCGGGTGTACGTGGCATTAGACTTCACACACAGGAAAGCATTCAGACGTAACCTGATATTAGAATAGATGTAATCCAAATCACTAAAATCTCATAGAAGCTTTAAGATGTTAATGTCAATAGTCATTTTCAATCTCTATAAATCTGCAGCTTTCATTAACCACTTAAGGACCACCCCATGTACATTTACTGAGGCAGGGCAGCCCAAAGCGCAAAATAACGTACCTGTACGTGATTCCTGTAAATAAAGTGACTGGTTCTGTGCTGCTACTAATAGAATAAATACATACACATTAAAATCTTGCTGCAACAAATAGTGATCAGTGAAATAAAAAAAAAAAGGAAAATCTTCAGTAATAGTAGTGATAGCTTATAAAGATGAAAGGTCTCTTGTGCAAAATACAAATATCGAGGTGACATAAAGGTGGGTGTCATATCTTTCTTGTGCCGTGACACCTAGGTGCATGGTGGCCTATTACCTTACGGCTGTAAGGAAACAGCGTGTAGAAAACAATAGATGTCCTGGACAATCTTGTTACAAGCCTTTATGGATAGATACCAACGGTTTCCGCTAGGTTAATCTAAAATCCCCGCAGAGATAGGGTGTAAAGGTGTACTTCTTAAATCGAGTGTGTGTTTTGGGTACCCCTCGCCAGTTCATCCATGAAGATATGTGGAAGAAAAAGGGGGTTTCAAATAATGTGATAACTTGAAAAACAAAATGTACTTTATTCAGCTTCCAGCTGTGGTACTCACATGAACAAAGCAAGTTAAAAGCATGTAAACAACGAGCGGCGAGCTCGTGCAAAAAAAACGTCACTTCCGGTGTGCCTGTCTGTCTGTAGCTTCACGCCCACATGACTTCATCAGGGGAACAACGTGATCCCTGTTGTGATTAGACACAGTGGAAGCCAATCAGCAGGTCCGGTGGCCACGATGCCCGCTGACCACCCACGATCGTTCATAGGCAAGGCATGTAAACAAGGCAGACCATCGTTCTGTCAGACAGGAAGAGAGAGATCTTGTGTTCCTGCTAATCAGGAACACAGATTTCTTGCTTCATCCAGTCAGTCCATCCCCCACACAGTTAAAAAGCACCCCCTAGGAACACACTTAACCCGTTGATCACCCCTGATGTTAACCCCTTCCCTGACAGTGTCATTTATACAGTGACAGTGCTTTTTTTCAGCACTGATCTCTATATTAGTGTCACTGGTCCCCAAAATATGTCAATTAGTGTTAGAGCTGCATGATTAATCATTAAGAAATTGTGATCTTGATTCAACCCCCTTACAATCTCTATGGAGAAATTCCCGATTCTTTCATGTAACAAGTGTAGAGAGTTCTCTGCTCACTCAGCTGTCAAAATAAAAAACCTGTGCAGCCTGCCAAGTTTTTCACAACATTGTCCAGGCTAGTAGATTAACTATAAACATTGTAGCTTTTCGTTGTTAGAGCAAAGGGATGAACTTCTGTGTGTAGATTAGCTAATTTTAGTCAGAATCATGCAGCTCTACTTAGTGTCAGATTTGTCCGCCGCAATATCGCAGTCCCGCTAAAAATGGCTGGTCACCGCCATTACTAGTAAAAACAATAAAAAAAAATCTAAAGTCCATAAATCTATCCCAAAGTTTGTAGATGCTATAACTTTTGCACAAACCAATCAATATTTTTGCAATCTTTTTTGCCAAAAATATGTAACAGAATACATATTGGCCTAAATTGATAACGAAATTAGATTTTTTTTTTATGTATTGGAAATGTTTTATAGCAGACAGTAAAAAATATATACAGTATATTTTTTCAAAATGGTCTTTTTTTGTTTTTTGATTATATCGCAAAAAATAAAAACTGCAGAGGTGACCAAACACCACCAAAAGAAAGCTCTATTTGTGGGAAAAAAGGACATGAATTTTATTTGGGTACAGCACGACCGCGCAATTGTCAGTTAAAGCAAAGCAGTATCGTATCACAAAAAATGGCCTGGTCAGGAAGGGGAGTAAACCTTCTGGAGCTGAAGTGGTTAAAAAAAAGCCTGAAGGTCCTTGCTCAGGGTGTTATGGGGTGGGAAGATCTGTCCCCATCTCCTAATTCTTCTCCTGCACTGTCTCCCCTGTTACAGATTTCAGTGAAGAAGTGGGTTTGATAAGCTATGAATTGTCTTCACCATTGCATGAATGAATGTGACTATGACGAGCTATACCATGACCTGGATAAATGAGAACCTTTACAGACCTATTACCCATAGGATTCAAACTTCTGAGATGTACAAATATTAAATTAAGTCTTTTTGCACCTTAGGCTGGGCTCACACATGTGGCCCCAGTTTCAGTGGGTGTGTATGGATTTTGTTTCACTGTAAATAAATTTCAGTAAAAGCATACACAGTGTGGTCCTGGTCTACTGAGTGTAGCCATTCAGATCTGGTCATCCCTGCTGCTAATTCCTGAAAGTGACACTGGTACTGGTGTGCAAAATGATCAAGGGAAAAGAACCTGTGGGGTACCCCCAGGGACCACAGCGTGCAATCTAAGTTTGCCCCAATGCAGGCGGTAAGGAAAGAAGGCCAAAAACCAAGATAAACATAAAAATAAAATGGAATAAGAATAAACTGTGAACTGTGACAATGTGAACACACAAAATACTCTAGCTATGTAAGTAATGATGCTGGGTATACAGGAGCGGGTGCATGCAAACAAGGCAAAAAAAATCACAGTGCAAATACACCATAGTGAAGTAAGTAATAAAAGCATATACATTTATAAAACAATAAAACTGCACTCACAAAGATGACAAAGTACAGGTGTCAGCTATGGTGGAACATCAAAGTCTCAAAAGCAAAGTCTCTCCAACTTTGGCCACAGGCATGGGGCAGCCTGGAAGGTGGGCACTAATCCCATTGTGGAATCCCCTGGGTAATGCACGGGACCTGAAAGAGCCACCAAGGACACAAGGAACTCCCTCATCTGACGTCACATTCTGGGCATGCGCAGTATTAATGCGTTTTGAGGCATGCTCACCTCTTCCTCAGCCTACTATTACTTTTAATGTGCAAAGCATGGATGAAATGTAATAAAGTCAAGAAGCACAGGTTGGGGTTTTACTACAAGGGTTAATATACTGTAGAGCAGGGATATGCAATTAGCGGACCAGCTGTTGCAAAACTACAATTCCCATCATGCCTCTGCCTCTGGGTGTTATGCTTGTGGCTGTCAGTGTCTTGCTATGCTTCATGGGACTTGTAGTTCTGCAACAGCTGGAGGTCCACTAATTGCATTTCCGTGCTGTAGAGGATACCGCAGAGTAAAATTGGGCAGTAGAAGAACAGTTTGAGTTAGGGATAGTAGGCCTAACTGGTATATGCCTAACTTTTATTTTCTCTATTGGGACAGGGAGTGGTTTGAATGTGAGTGATATTGTGTGAGATGGTAAAAGTGTACACTACTTTTACACAGTTTTTCTTTCAAATGATGTAGCGGTGTGCTGCAAACAAAAGACATCTTCAGGAAAAGATGGTAAGTAACATGTGAATGCTTTGCTTTGACCACCCAAACTTAAATATAGGCCCTATCAACATAAAATTAAAAAAGAAAGTGTACTCTAAAATGAAGATCCTTTCTCAACATAAAATAAAAACCAATATACCCCCAAAATAACTGAAAACCCCAAATCATACTTTTTTTGTTTTGCAGTGCTCAGCCACACTTTTATAAGGATCTGTTGACTTTCTTTTTTGCCATTGATGAAATTAACAATAACCCTACAATGTTACCAAATATTACTCTTGGATATCACGTATATGACTCCTGTCGGGAGAGCAGAAAGGCGATAAAAAACACATTGCAGATTTTATCTGGACCGGGAAAGATGGTTCCAAATTACTCTTGCAGAGAACGTAAAAAAATACTGGGCTTCATTGGAGACCAGAGCTCTGCAACCACCATATCTATAGCACAGATATTGGCTTTATATCGTTATGTACAGGTCAGTAAAGGCTTTTTTCTTTTATAATTTAAGTTGACTCCATTAAAACAGTTTATTGTGACAGGGTCTAAATTTCATTTTCAAATGTTGAGATCTGATCATATAGCAATGGCCTTACCAGCCAGTACCATTGTTGATGGTCTTCAATACCATCTGTCACCCCCATATAATATAATTTTAACAATTCTACACTGGCAATTTGATAACGATTAAGACTTATAGCTATATCACCCAAGGAATTATTACCTGTTCCAGATGCCATGGCACCATGGGGTTTGGATTATGTAATTAGAACACAAACACGTCCCATCATGTTCTGGGACAATCAGCATCTGCATTGACACGCTCCATGGTGTTTGATTCTGGGTGATTAAGTGACCCATGTGGAATTAAATGATGGGGCTTCAGTGTGCTCAATACAGAGGTCAGATTCTGACTTTCTGTTGCGGGATACACTTCCGTCTCCGCTGCCGTCATTTCCGGGGCGACGGCGCACCTGCTGTGACGCTGTTTGTCCTCACCTGACTGTTTTGGCGCCAAAATTTGGCGCCAAACAGCGGTGGAGAGGGATTTAAAAGGGGTCAATCTAAACTGTGAGTTTGAGCAGTTCAGCTGAGGTTTACTCCCTGCCGTTACTTTGATGAGGTAAGAAAACTTTCAGAGACAGCTTTATCATTCCATATGCTGAAAATTTGATCACTAAAACGCTTCAATCATTTTCTTTAAAAGGGGATGATTATATATATTTTTTGCCTTTCCTACATGTGGATAGCCCTTATCCTGGCTTGTGCAGTTGTGGATTAAAATATTTCATACAGGTAAACATACAAACTGAAGCTAGAATGTTTTGTGTGATCATCTTCACTATGTGGATAAGGTTAGATCTGTCTCTTATTTTTCTAAAACAATTCTTTATTACATTTTTTCAGAGCTAATTGAGGTTATATTGCTGTGTTAATCTTAATGCGGCTATGGGCACTTTGCAAATGCTTTCTCCAAATACTTCTTTTTCTTAATATACCTTCCCAGTGAAAGATTTCCTAGGTAGGTTTATTTTACTATGTGCCCTTCTTTATCATATTTATCCACCTCTATCATCTCGGCTGTTAATAAAATGTAATTAATCCTATAAATATATCCAATAGATGGATTCCGAGACTTGTTTGGTCTTGGCTGCTATCTCCCTCTCTATGATGCATTTAATGAATCTCACGCATTCAGCATTTTAGTGGACTGCGAGACATCCTGTTTGGACACACAGGTCCATATAGCTCCACCCACTAATTTTCTATATGATGGCCATTTTATCTTAATCCATTTACATGTGTTATCTTATCTGATTCTATTTTTCTTGTTTCAGTGAATATTGTATGACATTGTTCAGTTATCCTGAGGAAGCCCTAATAAGGGCGAAACATGTTGAGATACACTAAACATTTGCCAATTTTCATCTTTATTCAGTGATGTAATATTGAATACTGTTTTTAATATTGTTCTAGACATATGATGTCAATGATGTTGTTGTACCAAAATATTTTTAACCACTTCAATACCGCTGTATTGTCATATGACGCCCACAAGGTGGATCTCCCATCCTGGGTGGGTGTCATATGACCTCCTCACATTCCCGGCCGCCTGGGGGGCGCCCGCGGCATCGCTCGGGACCTGGTGCGAGTGCCCGGCGGTCGCGATGTCTGCCGGGCACCCACGATTGCCCGTTAAAACAACGGGACCGTGCGGGACCGTGGAGCTGTGTGTGTAAACACACAGCTCCACGTCCTGTCAGCGGGGAGGAGACCGATCATGTGATCCTAGTACGGAGGAACACATGATCGGTCTCCTCCCCTTGAGTCCCCTCCCCCCACAGTTAGAATCACTTCTATAGGGAACACATTAACCCCTGCAGCGCCCCCTAGTGTTAACCCCTTCCCTGCCAGTCACATTTACACAGTAATCAATGCAATTTTATAGCAACGATCGCTGTGTAAATGTGAATGGTTCCAAAAATGTGTCAAAAGTGTCCGAAGTGTCCACCGCAATGTCGCAGTCATGAAAAAAAATTGCAGATCGCCATTACTAGTAAAAAAAATTCAATAAATCTATCCCCTATTTTGTAGACGCTATAACTTTTGCGCAAACCGATCAATATAAGCTTATTGCATTTTTTTTACCAAAAATATGTAGAAGAATACGTATCGGCCTAAACTGAGGAAAAAAATAGTTTTTTTTTTTAAATGGGATATTTATTATAGCAAGAAGTAAAGAATATTGTGTTTTTTTTTCAAAATTGTCGCTCTTCTTTTGTTTATAGCGCAGAAAATAAAAACCGCAGAGGTGATCAAATACCACCAAAAGAAAGCTCTATTTGTGGGAAAAAAAGGACGTCAATTTTGTTTGGGTGTAACGTTGCACGACCGCGCAATTGTTAGTTAAAGCGACGCAGTGCCGAATCGCAAAAAGTGCTCTGGTAAGGAAGGGTGAAAAATGGCCCGGTGCTGAAGCGGTTAATAAATGTATTTTTGTATTTAATTACTTGTTTTTTGCGCCTTTAAAGTCCCAATACTTGGTTCTCCAAAATTTTGATTATTAAAGGGATGTGGCACTATAACTATAGCTTCAGCAATCTAGCTCATAATTTTAATTTTCAGTCTTTAACAGTTCCTAACACAAAGTGTAACAGTTCCTTCGCTTCCACTACAATCACTTCTTCTAGTTCTTCAGCTCACTGAGCTCCCAGTCTCTCACTCGACGAGATGATTCACTGTCACTGAATCCCTTGAGCTTCTCCAATCTTCACAGTGGTATCTTCCTCAAGCATCACCCCTGCCTCACTGCTGGGTCCCTAGCTCGGCACTCAAGATACTTCTCATGCTTTACCCCACTGGCCTGCTCGGTCCCTATATAGACAAAAAACGGCGCTGGGAAAAACGTGTACAATATGAACGTGAAAAGAAACAAAAGATATGCAGCTGCTGGTACAAAAAGTGCTAGAACTTTCAAATATGCTTAAACCAATAAAACAGCGCTGGCAAACAAAATTGTGATCAAATAATAAAAAATTCCCACAAAATTGACTTGCATCAAAAAATTGTGTATGATAAGACTATTATATATGTGAAAAATATTAAATAACATAATAAAAAATAATCATAAAACTACTTCCATGTGTATCAAATTAGTGATAAACCACAAACAAATATGTGATTAGAAATAAATGTGAATGTGTCCAGTAATAAACCCAAAAAACCAAGACCAAAGTACATATAAGCTCCTCCTTGGAATGGACTCACCGGACCAGTAGACAAACAGCAGAGCAAAGAGCAGATATGCAGACAAGCTGTGATACGGCAAGCCGGCATAAAAAGCAAAGCTGGAGAAAAAAACAGGCCAGAGGATCCAGGGAGCGATGTATGCACACAGGGCACAGTAATTTTCTTGGGGGTGTTGGACCGGTAAAAGAAGAGAGCAAGTTGTAAATGCTGTAGCAGGATATTAAATGCGCACTCTGCGCTACTTACAGGATGCAAAGGGGAAGGAAAACTTCTCAGGCAAACTTCTCAGATACTTCCGTGGTTGCAGCTGATCCAGCGTGCGCTCCACGGGAACAGGAAGTGGCGTCAATGGTTCTTTGGCCGGAATTTACGTTGACGCGTTTCGCCCCTCCTCCAGGGCGTCATCAAAAGACATCCAACATCCTGCCAGGAATCCAACAACAATCTCAGAACAAAGGCTGGACAATACTGGAATCCCAAAAACTCCAATCAGAAAATATGATGGTACCCCTAAAGATAATGAGAGAGGAAGTTACCAATATAGGGATGATCATGTTTCCATGACATCCCAATATGGAGTCCCCACCCATAATCAGTATGAACCCTTGGCATATGAATATGGTCACACATCCAATAGAGGGTTTCATGGCCAGAGAGGCCATGATACGAGAGGGAATCACCCCAGCGGCCAATTTTGGCCCCAGGGACAATCCAGCTATTTTCCCCCCTCTAATTGGAGAGGACATGACCATAGAGGAGGAGGTAACCATGGTGGCCAATCTTGGCCCACTAATTCATCTGGTTACGGGCCACCACCAAATAGGGGAAGAGGATGGTACCCTAACAACACAAGAGGGGATTTTCAGAGGAGAGGATCCGGAGGACCACCCCCGCAGAGGGGGAGGGGTGGTGGGACACCCAGGGGTCGGGGGAAACACAATCCCAGCCAACCGAGCAGGAAGGAGGAGAAGTGGATCCCTTGGCACCCTATGGTCCCCCAGCTATTAGAAGAAGAAGGAAGAATAGAAGAATCAGAGGATGCAGAGGAGGTAAAAAGCAAGCGAAAAAGAGAAACCTAATGGAAGGAATTTTTAACCTCAGTGATGCTACGTTCACGAAAGATGAATTCAAAGTTTTGGACCTCGGTCTAAAATTTGCTATGGATAGGAATTTGAACAAATTTGATGTTTTTATCGATTTTCAAAAATTTATTAGAAAAATCAATATTAAAAAATTTAATGCCAAAAATAAACCACCAGTAGAACCATGTTCCGAAGTCTATTTACACAGCTCTTTGAAAAACAATTCTATTTTTAATCCCCAAATTTCCAATAATCATTTTGTGGGAGCTTTTAAGTCGTTGGTCGAACAAGACTTAGAGAAACTCTCCTTACGACCCAATAGGCGGAAAAAAGATCTGGAAAATGGGTTGGAGCTGTTGGAAAAGAACAAAAACATAGTAATAATGTCAGCCGACAAGGGTGGTGGAGTAGTAATACTCAACAAAAAAGATTACCTGGATGAGCTCAATAGATTGGTTGCAGACCAAGATACTTACGAAAAACTGAAAGGAAATCCCACTAAGAAATTTAAAGATAAACTTAAGAAACTAATAAAGAAAGCAACCACGGATGGCATCTTGAAGAAAAAGGAAGCAAGGTTTTTGATCCCAGATGCTCCTAGAATTCCAGTGATATATCAGTTGCCAAAATTACATAAAAATCCACTTAAGCCGCCCGGGCGACCAATAGTAAGTGGAATTGAATCTCTGTTCTCTAGAATTGGGGAATATTTAGATAATTTTTTACAACCACTTACTACTCAATGCCCTGCATACCTTAAGGACAGCAAGGATCTAATTGAGCTTATCGGTCCCATGACTGTGGATGAGAACTGTATATCCAGCAAGCCCATGCCCTGCAAGCCGATGACTGGGCATAGGGAATTCTCAATATGAAAGAAAACAAAAACATTTATTCTGCAAACTTTAGATCTGGCTATGAGTCATAATTTTTTCTGGCATGAAAAGGAATTTTTCAGACAAAAGAAGGGCGTTGCGATGGGGGCCAATTATGCCCCATCGGTTGCCAATCTTTTCATGAGCTTTCTTGGAAAAGGAGGCCATTTATAAGCGAGATATCCCACAGCTGAAACTATATAAACGTTATATAGATGATATCATAGTCATTTGGGCAGGATCGCCAGAATCTTTCAAAATTTTCCTGGATGAAATGAGCAATAACCCGTTTGGTATTTCCTTCTCGGAAGTTTTCAGCCATAAGGAGATCAATTTTTTAGATTTGACAATTTTTAAGGAAGGAAATCAATTATTTACGCGGACATTCTTTAACCACTTAACAACCGGCCCATAGCCGAAAAACGGCTACAGGGCGGTTGCTTAACTCTGGGAGGCCGTTAATTAACGGCCTCACAGAATTCTGCTCTTGCGCGCCCCCTGGTGCGCGCACTCGAGAGCATCCATGATCGCCGGGTCCTGAGGACCCGGCGGATCATGGATCACGGTAAACGGCCACTCATCGCGGCCGTTTACCACGTGATCGCCCTGTCAAATGACGGAGTGATCACATGTAAGCAAACCGGCGTCATTTGATGACGCCGGTTCCTCTCTCCTCCTCTCTCTGTACCGATCGGTACAGTGTGAGAGGAGAGGGGGAGGGATCGGTGGCAGCAGTGCTGTGGGCGGGATCTGTAGTGCCCACAGCCTGCTCTGCCACCACCGATCCATCCATCCATGCTCAGCCATCCCTCCATACCCTGCAATACCCAGCAATAGCCTGCAGTGTATTGCTGGGTATTGCAGGGTATGGAGGGATGGCTGAGCATGGATGGATGGATTCTCTGCCATCCCCCCAATACTGTGCCATACCCCGCAATACTCTGCCATACCCCGCAATACTCTGCCATACCCCGCAATACTCTGCCATACCCCGCAATACCCTGCGATACTCTGCCATACCCTGCGATGCCCTGCCATACCCTGCGATGCCCTGCCATACCCTGCGATGCCCTGCCATACCCTGCGATGCTCTGCCATACCCTGCGATACCCTGCCATACCCTGCGATACTCTGCCATACCCTGCGATGCTCTGCCATACCCTGCGATGCTCTGCCATACCCTGCGATACTCTGCCATACCCTGCGATACTCTGCGATACCCTGCGATACTCTGCGATGCCCTGCCATACCCTGCGATACCCTGCGATACCCGGCGATACCCGGCGATACTCTACCATACCCTGCGATACTCTGCAATACTCTGCGATACTCTACCATACCCTGCGATACTCTGCAATACCCGGCGATACTCTGCAATACCCTGCGATACTCTGCCATACCCTGCGATACTCTGCCATACCCTGCGATACCCAACAATACCCTGCGATACTCGCTACGATCAAAGCCAGGATCGTTTTTTTTTTTTTTTTATTTCAGGCTTTCCAGCCTAGAGGTGAGATGTGGGGTCTTATTGACCCCATATCTCACTGTAAAGAGGACCTGTAATGCCATATTCCTATTACAAGGGATGTTTACATTCCTTGTAATAGGAATAAAAGTGATCAAAAAAATTTTTTTGGGGGAAAAAAGGGTCAAACTAAAATAAATAAAGTAAAATGAACAATAAAATATATATTTTTTTTTTTAAAGCGTCCCTGTCCCCGTGTGCTCGCACGCAGAAGCGAACGCATACGTAAGTCCCGCCCACATATGAAAACGGTGTTCAAACCACACATGTGAGGTATCGCTGCGAACGTTAGAGCGAGAACAATAATTTTGGCCCTAGACCTCCTCTGTAACTCAAAACATGTAACCAGTAAACAAAATTAAAGCCTATGGGGATTTTTAAGTAGCGAAGTTTGGCGCCATTTCACGAGTGTGTGCAATTTTGAAGCGTGACATGTTGGGTATCTATTTACTCGGCGTAACTTCATCTTTCACATTATGCAAAAACATTGGGCTAAATTTACAGTTTTGTTTTTTGTAAAGCACAAAACATTTTTTTTCCAAATAAAACACGTTCGAAAAATTGCTGCGCAAGTACCGTGCTAGATAAAAAGTTGCAACGACCGCCATTGTATTCTCTAGGGTCTTTGCTAAAAAAACATATATAATATTTTGGGGTTCTATGTAATTTTCTAGCAAATAAATGATGATTTTTACATGTAGGAGAGAAATGTCAGAATTGTCCTGGGTGCTCCAGAACACCTGATGGCGCTCCCTGCATGTTGGGCCTCTGTATGTGGCCACGCTGTGTAAAAGTCTCACACATGTGGTATCGCCGTACTCAGGAGTAATAGCAGAATGTGTTTTGGGGTGTAATTTGTGGTATGCATATGCTGTGTGTGAGAAATAACCTGCTAATATGACAATTTTGTGAAAAAAAAAAAAATTAAAAAAAATCTTGATATTGCAAAGAATTGTGGGAAAAAATGACAACTTCAAAAAACTCACCATGCCTCTTTCCAAATACCTTGGAATGTCTTCTTTCCAAAAAGGGGTCATTTGGGGGGTATTTGTACTTTTATGGCATGTTAGGGTCTCAAGAAATGAGATAGGCCGTCAGTACTTCAGGTGTGATCAATTTTCAGATATTGGCACCATAGCTTGTGGACTCTATAACTTTCACAAAGACCAAATAATATACCCAATTTGTACTTATTTTTACCAAAGATATGTAGCGGTATAAATTTTGGCCAAAATTTATCAAGAAAAAAATTACAAATTTGCTAAATTTTATAACAAAAACGAAGAAAAATTCATTTTTTTACTGAATTTTCAGTCATTTTTCTTTTATAGCGCAAAAAATAAAAAACCCAGAGGTGATTAAATACCACCAAAAGAAAGCTCTATTTGTGTGAAAAAAAGGACAAAAATTTCATATGGGTACAGTGTTGTATGAATGAGTAATTGTCATTCAAAGTGTGAGAGCACCGAAAGCTGAAAATTGGTCTGGTTATTAAGGGTGTTTAAGTGCCCAGTGGTCAAGTGGTTAAAGATGTAGATAGGAATGGCTACATTCCTCTCTCTAGCTGCCACCATCCCAGGTGGCTTGGCGGAATTCCGAAAAGCCAAATGCTCAGGGTCAGGAGAAACTGTAACAAGATAGAAGATTATAATTCACAGGCGAACATGATCCTAGAGCGGTTTCAGGCTAAAGGATATGATCTGGAAGATCTAAAGCGGATCAAAGAGGATATTGGAGAAATGAACAGAGATGATCTATTCAGGAAGAAACCTAAAAAGCATCAAGATTTTGGCATATCCTTTCTAACTGGATATAATCGCCAGTATAAAGAATTGGAGAAAATCATAAAAAAACACTGGCCTCTTCTGATGGAAGATAAGGAGCTAAAATCTGTACTACCCAGTCGGCCTAATTTTATTTACACCAAGCCTCCCACCCTAAGATTGCAATTGGCACATAATGTTGTGAACCCCCCAAAAAATTTTTTACCTTCCTAGACCGGGTAGGTTTTTACAGCTGTGGGAGATGCATGATGTGTAGAACATCCAAGTTCAGGAAAAGAAAAACCTTGCAGTTCAGTTCTTTTGCCACTGGAAAGTCTTACGAGATTAAAAAGTTTATCACATGTGGCACCACACATGTGACATACTTACTTGCCTGCCCATGTGGGCTCCAATATGTGGGGAGAACCACCAGACCACTGGGGGTGAGGTTGAGGGAGCATGTCAACAGAATTAGGAAGGGATACCAACACCATAACCTCTCCAACCATTTCAGAATTTTTCATAATCGGGATCCTAGTGTCTTGACGTTTTGTGGAATTGATAAGGTGGAACAGCATTTGAGAGGCTCCAACCTTACACGTTCAATTTCCCAAAACGAGACACAATGGATACATAGGCTCCGTACTTTGAGTCCTCTGGGTATTAATATTGATTTGGATTTAAATTGTTATTTGTCCAATTGGTAGTTGGATTCCTCCTCATTTCTGGACACTGTAGTTCTGTTTTTTGTCTTCCTTTTTTATGTATTTCATTTCATTTTCATTTTCATTATATATTTTATATTTTTTTTCAATTATTTTCATTATTTTATATTTAATTTTATTTTCATATTTTTATATTTTTATTTTCATTTTTATTTTTATTTTCATTTATTTTCATTTCTATTTTTATTTTTATTTTTATTTTTATTTATATTTTTTTACTTTTATTTATTTTTATTTTTCATTCATATATTTTTTATTTTATTTATTTATTTTTTACATTTATATTTATTTATTTTCATTTAATTTATTTTTATTTTTATGTTTATTTTTATTTCCATTTTATTTATTTTTTTATTTTTTTATTTTTTATAGTGTCCAGGACTTGGAGGTTTCTAAATTACTAGGATACATTTTCAATAAAATACCTACATCATTAAAATACTTATTACATATTTTTTATATTTTATATTTTTTCTAAATTTTAAAATCAATTTTAAAATTAAAAAAAAATTTTAACCAGATTTTATGGCCTAATATATTATATTGTAAGTTCAAGTTCCTATTCCTCGGGATTACGTTTTTTCTTATATATGTAATTCCCACGTTATTTTGTATCAATTTTTAAAATAATTGTTGCTTATTGTAAACCATTGTAATTTTATTGATCATTTTATACATTATATGTTATCAACTATACATTGTAAATGTTGGGGTTTGTCCCCCCCCCTTTTTTTCTTATTGCCAGTTTATTAAAGGCTTCATGCAAACTCCTATGATGATCATGCAGGACAATAAGTGATCCTCTCTGATCATTTTTGGCGGTTTAGCTCCACCTGTAATGGGAGGACTCTCTGGCTTCCATTCAGTATAAATATCACGTCCTTCTGGCAGGAAGTGATGTCTTTTCATGACGCCCTGGAGGAGGGGCGAAACGCGTCAACGTAATTTCCGGCCAAAGAACCATTGACGCCACTTCCTGTTCCCGTGGAGTGCACGCTGGATCAGCTGCAACCACGGAAGTATCTGAGAAGTTTGCCTGAGAAGTTTGCCTTCCCCTTTGCATCCTGTAAGTAGCGCAGAGTGCGCATTTAATATCCTGCTACAGCATTTACAACTTGCTCTCTTCTTTTACCGGTCCAACACCCCCAAGAAAATTACTGTGCCCTGTGTGCATACATCGCTCCCTGGATCCTCTGGCCTGTTTTTCTCCAGCTTTGCTTTTTATGCCGGCTTGCCGTATCACAGCTTGTCTGCATATCTGCTCTTTGCTCTGCTGTTTGTCTACTGGTCCGGTGAGTCCATTCCAAGGAGGAGCTTATATGTACTTTGGTCTTGGTTTTTTGGGTTTATTACTGGACACATTCACATTTATTTCTCATCACATATTTGTTTGTGGTTTATCACTAATTTGATACACATGGAAGTAGTTTTATGATTATTTTTTTATTATGTTACTTAATATTTTTCACATATATAATAGTCTTATCATACACAATTTTTTGATGCAAGTCAATTTTGTGGGAATTTTTTATTATTTGATCACAATTTTGTTTGCCAGCGCTGTTTTATTGGTTTAATGCTCGGTCCCTAGCTTGAAACACAAGGATGCTCTGCAAGCGTCACTTCTGCTGGCTGCGTCCCTGGCTTGATACCCACTGAAGTTTCCTGATTCTTGGTGAGAATACTGCTCTGGTACTTGCTTCAGCTACTCACTGTGGTCCCTGGTAATAAGGTGGTTGGTCCCTTAGTGGCAACAGCTTCGCTTCTACCTCCAACCAAGACGGGTTCTCTGGCCAGCAGAACTGTCACTTATGGCTGGACTGCAAGCCACAATCCCAACCCTGCACTGTTCTCTTGCTTCTGGATAGTTACTCAGACAACCTAGCAGCCAGATGTGCCTGGGATAGTCCCAAACTCTGGCCTAGCAGCCTGGGCAATACAACACACGTCCACCCAGACAGCTGTCCAGGTGGCACAGAACACAGATCACCTGACTCCACCCAAATATATAGGTTCTCCCAGCAGATTCAAAAAAAACCTTGCCCATAGGCTGGGATACCCCATACACCCATAATCTGACCTTGCATTGCCCTTCTCATATTTAGTACCACCAAGTACCCCGGCCACCTAGCGGCAAAAGAGAGAAGTGCAGCAATTACAGACTTAAAGTGAAATCAGTTGATCAATTAACAATTAGCCAAGGAAGCTATACCTGGCAGCTAAATTTAGGAGCATACCTGCATAAACACCAGGGTGCTACATAAGTGGTCCATAAAGTGAACTTGGAGATGAGTTTGAATTTCAGGGTCATCACAGAGGACAAGGGGGCATTCTTTACATCTTTAGGAAAAAAGATTTCATCTCCAAATACGGAAAGACTTATTCACAGTAAGAGCTGTGAAAATGTGGAATAGACTCCCTCAAGAGCTGGTTCTGGCCAACTCAGTAGATTGCTTAAAAAAAAAAAAAAAAAAAAAGCCTTGATTATTTCCTAAATGTACATAATTTAACTGAATACTAATATTTATAGGTAAAGTTGATCCAGGGAGTATCTGATTGCCTCTTGGGGGATCAGGAAGGATTTTTTACCCCATTGGAGCAAATTGTATCATGCTTTATTTAGTTTTTTTGCCTTCCTCAACTGTGGCTACAGAATAATATATATGGAGGTTTTCTATGGTTGTGCAGTGCTTGTATATAAGACGTGAGGACCAACCTCCTCTATCGGAATAAAATAGATCACAACCCTTGTATGCCTACCAAACAAATGAATGATTACATCAAGAGATATATCACCTACAATATGGCGGCATCCGTTGTTCCGTCCCAAAATAGAAAATGATACAAAAAAATGGCCGCCGTATAATAATACGTTTACCACCAAGAAAATGGCCACCGTACAATAGTAGGTTTACTACCAAGAAAATGGCCACCATCAACCATGCAATTGACCATAACAAAGATGGCCGAACACCAACTTCTGGTCCTCATGTCTTATATACAAGCACTGCACAACCAATCCGGTTCCGCAGATGAAGACACGTGACGTGCCGTAACGCGTAGGGAGTGGCCGTAGGCAGACCAACACTGACGGAGACATGAGAAGGCTCTGAGAACGCCTGATGCTAATTTTTAACCCTATTTGCCTGTGTTAATATTTTTAAATGTAAGAGTCCACCTTTATCTATTGAATAAATATTTCCACATTGTTAAAAATGAGTACAATAGTGGAGGCTTCCCTTTTTCCTTTCCCTGGCACTGTGTTACTATTACACTGAGCATTGCAGGTCCAAGTTTTAAAAGCCCTTAAAGGAGACATTTTTTACTGAGACTCTTGCATCTAAATCCACTGGGGCTATAGGATACCCCTGAAAGGCGATATTTTCTTATCCCTAAGGTGAGAGTTCTGAGAGACCAGAAACTGGATGGAAAATAGATGAAAATCAGGGTCAATATCTATTAAATCAGAAGTATCCAGAAATTGTTGAACATTAATTGGATGAACCTCACAACAGTTATTTGGAGAATTTATTACTGTCTGATCCTCTAGAGATTATTGATTTACCTGTATATCATCACACCAGTAGGATCTGACGTATCAATTTGGACTATTTTTTCATTTATTTATATATCCATTCTGGGACTACATATTTTTTAATATTTTTCATATTTTTAAATTTTTTTCCCTTTATCAATTATTCACTGATTTATATTTATATTTATATTTATATTTATCAATTTATTCTATGTGTTTCATATGAATCATTACTGAATGCACACTTTATCATTTAAATGTATGCACAGTCTATTATTGTTTTTAGTCCTTTTACACATTTGGCACTTTAAATATTATTAGACATCCAGTCGCCACATATTTATTGCTAGTCACTTTTATGTGTATTTGTTTATCTATTTAATACTATTACCACCATACACTTAAGCCTGTTAAGTACCAGCGCCACCTGCTGGATACTTTTAATATTGCACTTTTTATATATATATTTTGCACAAAATTATTAATTTATCTATTCTTTTTTGTGTATTTGTGAACACGCCACATTTTGCTGCATACCACAACACTTTTTATTATTGAGCATCTGATTACTCGCAGTAGCGCGAGGGACACACCTATACACATCTGTGATCATGATCAGTAGAAAAATTGAAATTGGAAAACGGACTTTAAGGGCTGCCACTATAATCCCAATGGGGAAAAAAGGGGGTACTCAAAAGTATAAATAAAATATCAACATTTATTAAATATCATCATAAAAACATGTCACAAAGACAAGTGCATAGATATGTCACTATACATATACATTCTCCCATCTATTACAGATATTGCTAAACAAGGAAACCTGTACGAGTGGCCTCAAAAATATTGATTGTATTCCTTTACAGTAGTCTTCTATCTGAAGGCCAACCGACGGGATCACAATGCCAGGGGATCCTATTGGTACGTGACCAAAATATGGGAAGCATGAGGCATCCAAGCCACCGTGAAGGAGAAGAGGGGAAGGGAGAGAGAAAATCTTACTTGATCGGCTCCAAGGGAAGTATAGAGGGGCATTAAACAGCCAAATGAAGGGCCTCTTTCATGAATAGCAGCTTTTAAATGCACTTTTGAGCAGTGATATGGGATAGGTTACAGATGGTGAGCCCAAAGGCTTCAGTCCCTTTAACAAGCCGGACAGGGTATGTGATATAATAAGTCCAATTTAGGTATTTGAAATGATCAAAGTAGTGTAGATGCCCTTCCTGATGGTGCCTGTGGTTCCACGGGTGCCGGTCCTTGTTGCCAAACAATACTCCCCACCATGGGGTAATTTAGAATTATTTTACCACATACATAGATTAGGGCACCAGACGCATGGATAGGGGGAAGCGCCCCTGTGCCCCTAATGGAAGGGCCCCCACTGGCCCAGATCCTCTTCTTCTCTGGTCCCAGCTTCTGGCCCCTCCCTCCTGCTGAGTGCCCTGTAATGATTTATGTCAAATGCCGTAAATATATATCATGTAATAGTATTTTAAAAATAATAATGAGCCAAGCTGTTTTTTTTTCTTTGTAAATGTACTTTTTGAATTAGGACATCCTACAGCAAAAAAAAAAAAAAACATATGTGTAGAGATTACCCCCCTCAAATGCATTTTGACCTTTTGAGTCTGATTAGAATCTTAAGGCCTCATACACACAGACGTTTTAAAAAATGGTCTGTAAAGCTAGGAACAATGCCTAGAAAAAATCAGCGTTAAAAACGTGATTTTATTAGCGTTTTGCTGTGATGTAAATGCGCGTTTAACATCATTTTTAAGCGTTAAGGCTAAGGCACGTTTTTTTAAAAGAACATCCCTCTGCTATTTTCCACTCTCAAATTACCCACATAAACATTTTTACAGCTTAAAAACGCTGACGCTAAAAAACTTCAGTATAGCGTTAATGCGAGTTTTTGAGCGTTTTTGAGCTTTTTTCTGCGTTAAAACAGCTCTAACGCTGGAGCCTCTGAAGGCGCTGGTCCTTGGTTTTTTTTGGAGCTTAAAAACGACCATGCCTGTTACAGCTCAAAAACGCCATGGTGTGTATGAGCCCATTGAATAACATGGAGTTGCCTTCTTAAGCAGCAAAAAAAGCTCAAAAAAGCCACTGTTAAAACGTCTGTGTGTAAGAGGCCATACACGTTCCGGATCGGCCTATAGTGTAATGACAGCCGGTATACATGTGCAATTCATTTCAAATTTGTTTTTAACAAATTTTGACAACTTCATTCATTCGTAAATTTTAATATTCGTAAATTTGTGAATTCGAAAATTCATATATTCGATAAATTTGAAAATCCGAAAACCCGAAAATCTGAAATAATAACTAACTAATAATAACTTAACTATTACTAACTATTAAATTATAGATATTGGAATTTCCTTTCAAATTTGGCTGTTAGTGAATAGAACGCGAATCTAGCGTAACAAATTAATAATAAAAAATAATAATAAAAACTTTTTATTACTATTATTATTATTTATTATTAATTTGTTCCGTTTGATTTGTTTAGATGCGGCATTCGTTATTTCGGATAATTCGTAACTTCGGATAAATTCGTATACATTACTTTCACTAACCACATTTTTAAGGAAATTGCAGTACCTATTAGACATGTGCGATTAGTTTCGTACGAATTCGTAATTCGTACAAATTTTTCGAAATTCGTCCGAATTTACGAATCCGTAGTACGAATTTTTTCGAATACGAAATTCCGTTTACGAATTTCGTCACCAAATTATTTGAATCCGACTACCAAATATCGAATTTCAACTAATATGAAAGAAATTATTATAGCGGATATAACGAATGATTTGAATGAATTCGAATGATTCGAATAAATTCGAATGACAAAGTGTCATTTTTGCAGGAAAAATTTCGTTTACGAATTTCAGCTCGAAATTATTCGAATCAAACTACCAATATCGAATATCAACTAATTCGAAAGAAATTATTATAGCGGATATAACGAATGATTCGAATGAATTCGAATGAATTCGATTGATTCGAATGACAAAGTGTCATTTTTGCAGTAAAAAAAGTTATTTAAAATCACTTGCGGCTATTGCCGGCTAATGAATTGTCGGCTTCGTAACACATAGATCAGTCATTCATTGATAAAAAAAAAAAGCGTGGGGGTCCCCCCAAATTCAATAACCAGGCCCTTCAGGTCTGCTATGGATATTAAGGGGAACCCCACCCAAAAAAAATTAAAAATGGCGTGGGGTCCCCCCTAAATATCCATACCAGACCCTTCAGGTCTGGGATGGATTTTAAGGGGAACCCCGGCCAAAAATAAAATAAAAAATGGCGTGGGGTCCCCCTCAAAATCCATACCAGACCCTTTATCCGAGCACGCAACCTGACAGGCCGCAGGAAAAGAGGGGGGGACAAGAGCGGCCCCCCTCCCTCCTGAACCATACCAGGCCACATGCCCTCAACATTGGGAGGGTGCTTTGGGGTCCCCCCCAAAGCACCTTGTCCCCATGTTGATGAGGACAAGGGCCTCATCCCCACAACACTGGCCATTGGTTGTGGGGGTCTGTGGGCGGGGGGCTTATCGGAATCTGGAAGCCCCCTTTAACAAGGAGACATCCAGATCCCAGCCCCCCCTGTGTGAAATGGTAAGGGGGTACAAAAGTACCCCTACCATTTCACCAAAAAAGGTGACAAAAATGGTAAAAAATGACAGGAGACGGTCTTTGACAATTCCTTTATTAAAATCTTCTTTCTTCTGGTCTTCCTTCTTCCTTTCTTCATCCTTCGGTTTCTTCATCTTCTCCTTCCAGCATCTTCTTCCATCTTCTTCTTCCTCCGATCCGCTTCTTCTTCCTCCGGTCTTCTCGTCCTTCTCGTCCGGCATCTTCTTCCATGGCGTCGGCGTATCTTTTCGGGCCGCTCCTCGCAATGGGAGGCTCCCGCTGTGTGAGGCTTCGCTCCGGCTGACAGGTCTTTTATACCGGAGGGCACCTGGTGACCCCGCCCCCCTCTGACGCACGGGGACGTCATGGGGACTTCCCTATGGCTTTTACGAATATAACGCCATAGAAAGCCATTGGGAAGTCCCCATGAGGTCTCCGTGCATCAGAGGGGGGCGGGGTCACCAAGTGCCCTCCGTTATAAAAGACCTGTCAGCCGGAGTGAAGCCTCACACAGTGGGAGCCTCCCATTGAGAGGAGCGGCCCGAGAAGAGACGCCGACGCCATGGAAGAAGATGCCGGACGAGAAGGACGAGAAGACCGGAGGAAGAAGAAGCGGATTGGAGGAAGAAGAAGATGGAAGAAGAAGATGGAAGAAGATGCTGGAAGGAGAAGATGAAGAAACCAAAGGATGAAGAAAGGAAGACCAGAAGAAAGAAGAAAGAAGATTTTAATAAAGGAATTGTCAAAGACCGTCTCCTGTAATTTTTAAAATTTTTGTCACTTTTTTGGAGAAAATGGTAGGGGTACTTTTGTACCCCTTACCATTTCACACAGGGGGGGGCGGGATCTGGGGGTCCCCTTGTTAAAGGGGGCTTTCAGATTCCGATAAGCCCCCCGCCCGCAGACCACCACAACCAATGGCCAGGGTTGTGGGGATGAGGCCCTTGTCCTCATCAACATGGGGACAAGGTGCTTTGGGGGGGACCCCAAAGCACCCTCCCAATGTTGAGGGCATGTGGCCTGGTACGGTTCAGGAGGGAGGGGGGGCGCTCTCGTCCCCCCTCTTTTCCTGTGGCCTGCCAGGTTGCGTGCTCGGATAAAGGGTCTGGTATGGATTTTGAGGGGGACCCCACGCCATTTTTTTGGCCGGGGTTCCCCTTAAAATCCATCCCAGACCTGAAGGGTCTGGTATGGATATTTAGGGGGGACCCCATGCCATTTTTTTTCTGGCTGGGGTTCCCCTTAATATCCATACCAGACCTGAAGGGCCTGGTTATTGAATTTGGGGGACCCCCACGCTTTTTTTTTTTTATCAATGAATGACTGTTCTCTGTGTTACAGAGCCGACAATTCATTAGCATTAGCATTAGATATACTAAATCTTGAATTCATTCGAATCATTCTAAGCATTCGTTATATCCGCTATAATAATTTCTTTCGTATTAGTTGAAAGTCAATATTTGTAGTTGGATTTGAATTGTTTTCTGTGTTACGGGAACCGACAATTCATTAGCTGCGTTAACGATTCGTAACAATTCGTAACGATTCATAACTTTACGAATGATTCGTAACGATTCAAATTTTTTCTTTACGATTCGTACGAAATTCGTATTCGTACGGATTCGAACAGAATTTCGTACACGAATTACGAATTACGATTTTTTTTATATACGAAACGGAACGAAACGAAACAAAACACATTTTTTGACAGTTCCCATGTCTAGTACCTATAATTTAATAGTTAGTAATAGTTATTATTAGTTAGTTAGTTATTATTTTTGATTTTCGGGTTTGAAATGAAATTCCAATACCTATAATTTAATAGTTGGTTAATATTAGTTAGTTACTTAATGTTTAACATTTTCAGATTTTCTTTCCTATTTTAGAATTTTCGAATTGTGAAACGAAAACTAAAAGTAAGAAATGTTTTGGCAGTGCACATGTCTAACAGCTAGGCGGTGGCTTTAAGATCCTCACTGGACATCATACCGCGGGGCCGTGTAGCAGCGCAATCTGTCACCGGCTGATGACTGATCAGATTACCGGCTCGCTGCGGTACCATGTGATCGCTGTGATCAATCACAGCAGGTCACATGACAGTTGTACACAATGGATGGTTTCCTTTCATTACATCCAATATGTACAATTGTGTGACTAGTTGTGATTGGTCAGTTTGATCACGTGGTACAGACAGGGCCAATCACAGCCCATATGTACCATGTGATTAGCTTTGACCAATCACAGCTAATCACAACAAAACAAACTGAATGAATAATTTTCATTCAATAAAATGCTTGCTTATAGCAATGTAATTAACTGCTATAAGCAAACATAATGTGTAAAAAAGAGTAGTACAATGTTACGATGGTAACATTATATTACTCTGGTCACAGTGTGTTAAAAAAACTAATTGTAAAAAAATAAAAAAAAATGTAAAACTGTCACCAGTCAGATTCATTTTCCAAAAACTTATGACAAAAAATGAAAACTTCCAAAAACCGGCCATGCCTCTTACTAAATACCTTGGACTATCTACTTCCTAAAAAGGGGTAATTTGGGGGGTATTTGTACTGTCTTGGTATTTTCGGGCCTTAAAAAATTAGAGGATTGATTGATTTTCAGATATATGTCCCATAGTTTGTAGATTCTATAAACTTCCTACAGTCTAATTAATATTCACTGATTTGGGTTATTTTCACCAAAGAAATGTAGAAGAACAATTTGTTATTTGCAAAAAATTTGTAATAGAAATTAAGAATTTTTAGGGGGGACCCCACGCCATTTTTTTTCTGGCTGGGGTTCCCCTTAATATCCATAGCAGACCTGAAGGGCCTGGTTATTGAATTTGGGGGGACCCCCACGCTTTTTTTTTTTATCAATGAATGACTGTTCTCTGTGTTACAGAGCCGACAATTCATTAGCATTAGCATTAGATATACTAAATCTTGAATTCATTCGAATCATTCGAAGCATTCGTTATATCCGCTATAATAATTTCTTTCGTATTAGTTGAAAGTCAATATTTGTAGTTGTATTTGAATTGTTCTCTGTGTTACGGGAACCGACAATTCATTAGCTGCGTTAACGATTCGTAACAATTCGTAACGATTCAAATTTTTTTTTTACGATTCGTACGAAATTCGTATTCGTACGGATTCGAACGGAATTTCCTACACGAATTACGAATTACGATTTTTTTTATATACGAAATGGAACGAAACGAAACAAAACACATTTTTTGACAGTTCCCATGTCTAGTACCTATAATTTAATAGTTAGTAATAGTTATTATTAGTTAGTTAGTTATTATTTTTGATTTTCGGGTTTGAAATGAATTAGAATTTTCGAATTTGGTTTTGAAGTGAAATCCATGCAAAAAAATGCAAGCTGCCTGACTGGCCAAGAATGGTGGGGACAAGAGTCACATGCCCTCAATATGTGGATTGAGCTTTGCCACGGAGGATCCTCTCAGCAAAGCACTTTGTCTTTCTATTGATAAGGACAAGGGCCCCATCCCCACATTCAATGTCCAGGTTAATGTAATTTCCCAAATTTAACCATGTAGCCATATAATGGTAATGATGTAACCCGCTCCATTACCCTCCCATTTGCTTACATGGCCGTGGACTGTAAATTAATGGGCTATGTCAGTGGTTGGTAAGGAAACAGCGGGTGCAAGCAGCTGCTGGTTCCATAGCAACCACTGAATGCCCATCCACGCTGAACACCCTAAATGTTTGGCTTTTGCGTGAATGTCTGAATTAGCGTTCAGACCAAACACTAAGCTCATCCTTAATTAGAACTCATCACTGATTACAAAGCGCTTCTGCTGAAAACCAGAATGTAATGTTTGGCCAGCCAGGTCCACCATGTTTTTATATATCATGCAGCTTTGTAGCATTGTAAATTCATGTTTTATAGATCAGTTATGGTGCAACCAGTCCATCACTGAAAGACAGGAGGGTTTTCCCAACCTTGTTCCGGATGCTTCGAAATGATTTTGTAATTTATTCTAACTTGGCTCAAATGCTGAAGTACTTTCGGTGGACCTGGATAGGAATTATTAGATCGGAAGATGACAGCGGGAGAGAAGAGTATATGGTTTTGAGGGAAGTCATGAATCTCTATAAAATTTGCATTTTGTTTACATTACAAATTGCTGGCCGGGCATCCATACTTAGAAATTTAGATGAACAGGTACATTCTATTAAAAACGGATCTGTTAATGTCATTGTAATCTGTGGGACGTTGTTTGATTTTGAGACTGACTTTGTACATTTTATAAGAGGTTATGTGGAAGACAGAACGATCATCTTTAGTCCTGTTTGGGCGGCAAACATTGTCCTCATTGGTAAACACCCAGAAATATTTAATTGTAGTTTGTCCTTTGGGGCCAAGTCCACAAGTATTGCAGAATTTCAGAATTTTGTTGATGAATTCCAACCGCATAAAAAGCCAGACGACAAATTACTTGAAGATCTGACGATGATTGAATTTGGTTGTTCTTCTGTAGATAAACACAAAAATCTTCTCTTTGAAAATCTTTATAAAAGGTCACTTCATGAGTGCAATGGCACAGAACATATTACTGATATCGAACACTTCTTCCATGGCGGTAATGCCCACCAAGTGTATCTCGCAGTTTACTCTTTGGCCGCCGCCTTACATGATATGCTTGGATTCATGAAGACATCTGGAAGCCATTTATCTGACTTTAATCACAAGGTGAGTGCAGCCTACATAGAGTAAAGCATATCTGAATCATGAGGAACTCTACCAAACCTATTGCTGTTCACAAAAAATTGGAATGTTAGGTTGGCTAGATTTTAGAGTAGCTTGGCAACCTTCGTACATACTGTAAGGTGGCACTCAAGGTAAGAACAGCATAGTTAGTGACCTCATGGAATAAGTCCAGCCCTCCAGAAAACACGTGGTCCGTGGCTCAACAAGGGTCCATTAAAACTGCATTATAGTTTCAATCAAATTTTGTCCTTCTGCAGAAGTTGCACCGATATATACAAGCTTCATACTACTTTTCCGAAAACACTTCACATCAATACTTTAATGAAGACAGAGAATTTGTTACACAATATGTTATCCAAAACCATTTATTAGTCAACAAAACTATTCTCACTAATGATGTTGGATTATTTGAGCAATCTATTTCCAGCGAGCAGAGCATTTTTATCAATGCAAGTTTAATAAAATGGAAGAATGACCAAAAAGAGGTAAGATTGACCAAGCCATTTCTTGCGATACGGCACTGCGTTGCTTTAACTGACAATTACACGGTCGTGCGACACTGTTCCCAGACAAAATTTACGTCTTTTTTTTCCCCACAAATAGAGCTTTCTTTTGGGGGTATTTTCATCACCTCTGCGGTTTTTATGTTTTGCACTATAAACAAAAAAAGAGCAACAATTTTGAAAAAAACACAATATTTTTTGTTTTTGCTATAATAAATATCCCAAATTTTTTTTTATATAATTTTTTCCTCAGTTTAGGCCGATATGTAATCGTCTACGTATTTTTGGTAAAAAATCGCAATAAGCGTATATTGATTTGTTTGCGCTAAAATTATAGCATCTACAAAATAGGGGATAGATTTATGGCATTTTTTTGACTATTTTTACTAATAATGGCGGCGATCTGCAATTTTTATTGGGACTGCGACATTGCGGCAGACAAATCAGACACTTTTGACACTTTTTTGGAACCACTGACATTTATACAGCGATCAGAGCTATAAACAGCCACTAATTACTGTATAAATGTCACTGGCAGGGAAGGGGCTAACACTAGGGGGCGATCAAGGGGTTAAATGTGTTCCCTCAGTGTGTTTTAACTGTGGGGGTGATGGGACTGCCTGGGGGAGGAGACCAATCGGTGTTCCTATATACTAGGAACACACGATCTGTCTCCTCTCCCCTGTCAGAACGTGGATTTGTGTGTTTACACACACAGATCCTCGTACTGGCTCTGTCAGGAGCGATCGCGTGTGCCGGCGGACATCGCGGCCACTGGGAATGCGCATCGGCTCCTCAGTACCTTGGTGGGCATGCCCCTATACCCCTTAAAGTGCCCACCGTACACCTAAGGCAAATCGCAGGGGAGTCATTCTGCCACCATCAAACGACGGCGGGTAGTCAGCAAGTGGTTAAAGATACAAAATCTTCACTTTCTGAGTTCAGGTCCACTTTTACCACCTTAATGCTGGGCACTTTCACCCCCTTCCCGCCAAGACCAATTTTCAGCTTTCCATGCTCTCACACTTTGTATGACAATTACACAGTCATGTTACATTGTACCCAAATGAAACTGATATAATTAATTTTTTCACTCAAACAGACATTTCTTTTGGTGGTATTTATTAACCACTGGATTTTTTTAAATTGCGAAAAAAGAGCAAAAAAAAATAAACAAAAAAAAACAATATTTTTTACTTTCTGTTTTTTTTATTTTTAAATTCAACAAAATCACATTTATCATGGAAAATTGATGAACTGATGAACTGACGGGCTATCTTAATTCTTGAGGCCCAAAAATGTCAGGACAGTACAAATGCATCCCAAATGACCCCTGTTTGGAAAGAAGGCAGTTTAAGGTATTTAGTAAGAGGCGTGGCAAGTTTTTTGAAGTTTTTCCCACAATTGTTTGGAAAATGAAGTTACCAAGTTATTTCTCACACATGGCATTCCAAAAATTCAAAAGAATGAAAATCCAAAATAAACGAAAATTACAAAATTACAAAACCCGAAAATCCAAAATTATAGCTAACTAAATAATAATAACTATTACTAACTATTAAATTATAGGTACTGCAATTTCCTTAAAAAATTTGGTTAGTGAACGTAATAAATACAAATTTATCTGAAGTTACGAATTATCCAAAATAATGAATGCCGCATTTAAACGAATGGAACGCAACAAATGAATAATATAAAATAAGAATAATAAAAGCTTTTTATTATTATTATTATTATTGTTGGAAGGCAACATGGTTCAATATCAAATTTCTGGTATTTCATTCCCTGGTTGATACAGGCAGGTGGCCTCAAGTTGGAATGTAACCAGTTACACATCAAAGCTTTGTAGCATATCAGAATCTGCATCTGAAAGCTAGCAAGGCTGTAACAAGAGCTTGGCTCCGGGCCGACTGGTGTGATAATACACTGCAAGCAATCTTCAAAGAGAGCCATGGCTGCCCTGATGATTGATGACGGTGGGTGACAAAGATCAAAGGATCAACAGGCACCTAGGGATAATACATGGACAATGCTGCCCCTAGAGGCAAATATGGCAGGACAGACAGTAATATCATTTATTGAGGAGGACTGCCCTGTGAACACTTTGATTCATCCAAAAACTGAGATGGGCTGGCAATGGGGTGGGTCTGGACGGTGTGTGATTGAGGTTTAAAAAGGGCTGACTGAGGCACAGAGCCCTCTTTTGCTATACTGAGCCCAGCTGACAAAACAATATCTCGAGGAAAGCATTGTGATAAGTATCTTTGATGTTTTTTTGTCATATACTCTGTATAATTCTCTATAGTATTTCCATGCTAGAATATTCCTATTTTCTTGGGAAATAAATAAGACATTGTTTTATTAAGCAGTGTGTTTGTTTTCATAACTAACCTTATATCATTGTGCTTATCAGAGTTCTAATATACTATCTAACTATGGGAGTACACAAGTTAATATATATATACATATATGCAATAAATAGAGGGAATCCGTAACCACCCTTGAATAATATTTATTGTACCAATTACTTAAATTGTTATTTATTATTATTAATTCATTATGTTCCATTCGTTTAGATGCAGCATTTGTTATTTTGGATAATTCGTAACTTTGGATAAATTCGTATTCGTTACGTTCCCTAACAGCCAAATTTTGAAGGAAATTCCAATACCTACAATTTAATATTTAGTTGTTATTAGTTAGTTGTTAATTTTTGAATTTTCTAATTTCAAACTTTGAATTTCGATCATAACAAATGACCCGAAAAACAGAAACCCCCCAAAAAAAGAAAAATGTAATGAAAACGAGAACGAATTACTGTAATTATTTGGCAGTGCACATGTCAACTGCTTGCAGTCCCATAAATTAAGGAGCAATGTGCTGCAGACGTTAACATTAAAAAGATTAAAGTGTATCTCAACAGGGTGAAAATGTGTTTTTACAGTTATGCTCAACAGAAGTTGATTGGGCCTTTACTACGCAGCCTTAAATATCTAAAACCAAATATATTTTTCTATTATTTACATAAAGCATGGAATGACTAAAGCTTTTTTCAGGTATTTTTTGCCACCTGTCTCCCATTTAAGGGATTTGTATTTCATTGTTATAAAGATTTCATTTTTATGTAAAGGATTTATTAATTACAACCAAAAGAAAGCTCTCTGACAAAAAAAATATATACAATTAATTTGGGCACAGTGTGGCATGGCTATGGTAATTTTTAGTCAAGCTATCCTGAAAAGATGACCTGGTAATAAAGTGGTTTATACAGGCTTGTACTAAAGTTGTTAAATAAAGGGATTATATTGTTATTTAACCACTTAAGGACAGAGCCTGGTTTTGTGATTTGGTGTTTACAAGTTAAAATCATTTTTTTTTTTGCTAGAAATTTACTTAGAACCCCCAAACATTATATATATTTTTTCTAACACCCTAGAGAATAAAATGGCGGTTGTTGCAATACTTTTTGTCACACTGTATTTAGGCAGCGGTCTTACAATACACTTTTTTTTTATAAAAAAATAAGACAACAGTAAAGTTAGCCCAATTTTTTATATATTGTGAAAGATAATGTTACACTGAGTAAATCAACATGTCACGCTTCAAAATTGCGCCCGCTCGTGGAATGGCGACAAACTTTTACCCTTAAAAATCTCCATAGGTGATGTTTAGAATTTAAAAAATAAAAAAATAAAAATTTTATAGGTTGCATGTTTTGAGTTACAGAGAAGGTCTAGGGTGATAATTATTGCTCTTGCTCTAACGATCGCGGTGATACCTCACATGTGTGGTTTGAACACTGTTTTCATATGCAGGCGCTGCTCACTTATGCGTTCGCATCTGCACGTGAGCTCGGCGGGACAGGGAGCATTAAAAATATATATATATTTTTTTTTTTTCTTATTTATTTTACTTTTTGTTTTTTACTTGTACACTGTACTTTAAAAAAAAAAATTGTGTCACTTTTATTCCTATTACAAGGAATGTAAACATCCCTTGTAATAGAAAAAAAGCATGACAGGACCTCTTAAATATGAGATCTGGGGTCAAAAAGACCTCACATCTCCAATTTACATTAAAATGCAATAAAAAAAATGTTGTTTGGGAAAAAAAAATATGTCCCTTTAGGAGCTATGGGCGGAAGTGATGTTTTGATGTCTCTTCAGCCCTGCAGTGGTATGAAGCCGAGCGGGGGCCATCTTCCCCTCAGTCAGCTCCATACCACAGACCGAGAAGGATCTGATCGCCTCCGCCGCTACTGACGCCTCCGGTAAGCAGCGGGGGGGGGGGGGCCTCTCCTACCACTGATAAAAGTAATTTTGCAGTGAATCCGCCGCAGAGACCACTTTTATCTGAAAGCCAACTGCCCACCTAAGAAGAGGAAAGGGGTTATGGTAGCTAGCTGCTGCCATAACAATGAAATTCCTCTTCAAACAGCCGACGTATAACGATGACGGGCGGTCGGCAAGTTGTTAAACCACTTCTGGACCACCCACCGTCGTTATACGTCACAACTTTGCCATTTTTTTTTGTTATAGCAGCAGATAGCTGCCATAACCCCGCTATTTTTTATTCACGGTGGGTGGTTCGCTTTATGTTTAAAGTGGTCTCCCCCCTCCTGCCATGTCCCGGGGCATCTCGGCAGCTTTCCGGAGCCGTTGGATGATCCGATCCTTTTGCCTGATGGGCAGGAAGTCAACGTCAAACATCACTTCCGCCCAACGGCCTTTTTTCATTGCTTTTAAGTGTAAGTGTGAGATCTGAGGTTCTATTACAAGGGATGTTTACATTCCTTGTAATAGGAATAAAAGTGACCTAATTTTTTTTTAAAGGGACAGTGTAAAAATAAAAAATAGGAAAATAAAAAGGATATTAAATTTGAAAAAAGTGCCCCTGGCTCTCTGTGCTTGCATGCAGAAGCAAACGCATACGTAAGTCGCGCTCACATATCTAAACGGTGTTCAAGCCACATGTGACGGGAGTCACTTTGGGCGTGGTTGTATCCCATTGTTCTGTTGTTTCTGTCTGCCTTGGGAGAAAAGTATATTATGGGATGTATGTCTATGTGGAGGGGGGAATTCCTCCAGCATCCCCTCCTAAGACTGTTTACTGATGAGAAGTTTGAATAGACCTGACCTGTGTGTCTATTGTTATTGGACAGTTTACCCTGCCCTGAATCCAAAGGAGGGGGAAGTGTCCCTGAGTTGTATATCTGTTTCTACATGTGTTTGAATAAAGAGTCTGATGTTTTTCACCCTCCATTGAGTTACTGCTGGTGACTAGGTGGGCTAGATGGTCTAGGATAGTGCTGGTTCTGGACAAAGGAAGCATTTACGGCGGACATAGTCCTGTTGAGGACAGGGGTTTGTCACACCACACATCTGAAGTGTCGCCGTGATCGTTACAGCGAGTGCAATAATTCTAGCCCTAGACCTCCTCTGTAAGTCAAAACTGGTCCTTAAGTGGTTGAAAGTATTTCCTGAAAGTTGTTTAACAAAAAATTATCTTTGTCTAGATCCCGAGATCGCAGTGTTCTGAGGACTGTTTACCGGGAAACCGAGAAGTGCCGAGCTCAGATGTACATGAATGCTGTCATGGTTGTGTCCCGTGCTCAGAAGGAGAGATGTCCAATAAAACAGGTGGATTTTATTTGTACTTTCTTATGTCCTTTACACACGGTTGAATGTTCTGATGGAAAAAGTCCGATTGGATTATGTGTGGAAAATCCGATCATGTGTGGGCTCTAGCGGACTTTTTCCGCCAGAAAAAAATTTGAGAGCAGGATCTAAAATTTTCCGACAACAAAATCCGATCGGACTTTTTCCAATCGTGTGTAGAGAATTCCAACGCACAAAGTGCCACGCATGCTCAGAAGAAATTTGGAGACAAAAGCTATTGGCTACTGCCCTGTACTTAATCCCGTCGTACGTTTTGTACGTCACCTCGTTCGGAATGATCGGATTTTCTGACAACTTTGCCCAACCGTGTGTGTGCAACACCAGTTTCGGACAAAATCCGTCGGAAATTATCCGACGGATTTGGTGATCGGAATGTCCGACCGTGTGTACGGGGGCTAAGACTTCTGTTAGTGGTAAAAGCAATGCAAGGAAACCCATAGCAGGCACTCGAAACAAAGTCAGTTGTGTATTAATGAAATATAAATGCTAAATATAGCTGCATATTACCATAGGATCAGTTGTGTTTGCTTTTTTTTTTTGATAATCTTTTACATTGTAAACTAGACATGTGCAGAACGAAAAAATTTGTTTTGTTTCGGTTCGTTATTTACATAAATTTGTTTAGCTAAATTCATTTAATTAGTTTTTGGCATTCATTTCGTTTATTCATGTTCGGATCGATTCAAATTTTCCGAATTCGAATTCAAATAGTTTTCGATTTGTTTTCCAATTTCCAAATAGAATAAAATGGAAAAGAAGATAAAGGAATAGAATAGAAAAAATATAATAGAATAGAAAAGAATATAAAGAGAAAATAAAATAATAACATATAATAGAGTAAAACAGAACAAAATAGAATAGAAAATAAAAGAACAGAATAGAATAGAATAAAAAAAGAATAGAATAAAATACAAAGAATATAACCATCTTCTGAAATTTGAATAGAAAAGAATAGAATAAAAAGAATAGAATAAATAACAATAGAAGAGAATGGAATAGAAATAATAGAATAATTTCCCAAAATTCAAATAGAATTTGAATAGAATAGAAACGAGTAGAATAACAGAATAGTATAGAAAAAAAACAACAGAATATATTAGAATAGAAAGACTATAACCATCTTCCTATTCTAATCTATTCTTTTCTATTCTTTTCAAATTGTGATTCTATTCTATATTCTATTTTGGGAAATTATTATATTTTTTCTATTCTATTCTATTGTTTTTTTAATTCTATTATTTTCTATTTGTTTCTTGTTTCTTGTATTATATTCTTTTCTATTATATTCTTTTCTATTTTATTCTTTTCTATTCTATTCTTTTCTATTTTATTCTATTCTATTCAAAATTAAAATTTCAGAATATGGTTATGTTTGTTCTATTCTATTCTGATGTTTTTTTTCTACACTATTCTGTTAGTTTATATTCTATTCTAATCTATTCTTCTCTTTTCTATTAGAATTCAAATTGATTCTATTAGAATTTTGGGAAATGGCTATATTCTATTGTTTTTTTAATTATATTCTTTTCTATTTCATTATAGTCTATTCTATTCTATAATTATGTATTCAAATTAAAATGTATTCTATTTGAAATTTGCATTTCAGAAGAGGGATATTTTATGCTATTTTTTTTATTCTATTCCATTCTATTCTTTTCTATTCTATTATATGTTTTTCTATTTTAGTCTCTTTGGAAATTGTAAAACAAATTTAAAACTATTTGAATTTGAAAACTTTTAGAATTTGAATTTGAAAACTAATTTTAAGGAAAAATAATTTTTTGGTTATTTTGGATTTTGGATTTGGATTCGGTACTACTATAATTAAAAAATTGGATACATCCGAATTTCCGAAAACTGAAAATCCAGAACAAAATTAACTGCACATGTCTATTCTACACCATATTTAAAAACGATTCTTTCTATGTATCATTCATCCTCTATTACTAGAACCCTGAAGAGTTCCTTATACTTTAAAAAGATATTTGATTATGATGTCACATACACACCAGCAAACTGTCATGCATGAAGTACAGTGGAACCTCGGATTATGAGCATAATCCGTTCCAGGAGTATGCTCATAATCCAATGTACTCACATATCAAAGCAAGTTTTTCCATTGAAGTCAATGGAAACGAACATAATTTGATTTCAATGGGATGCAATACCGCAATACCGCATGCGACCGGAGGCGGGGGGTGCTGGAGAGCCTCAGAAACGTCCGAAAAGGCCCTAGCACACTTCGGCTGACCTCCATTCACAAGCCTTTCTGAGGTGTGCCAAGGTCAGCCGAAGTGTGCTGGGGCCTTTCCGTGCATTTCCGAACGCCGATGATCGGCGCTGTTCGGCGACGGCGCCCCCCGCCTCAGGCCAAAAGCGGTACTGCACACCGCTTTTGACCTGAATCCTACTCGTTTTGTGAGACAACACTCGCAAACCGAGTTAGGATTTTTAGAAATACAGTGCTCATTTTACGAAACGCTTGTTAACCGCTTTACTCGCAAACCAAGGTTCCACTGTACTTCCCTATGGGCAGTTCCAGAAACCTTATCGAAAGAATAAAATGAATCCTCTACACTGGACCTACTGGAGGGAGTTCCTAGCCACTTGCTGACTGCCCTATAGCAGTTTTACTTACTGTACATGATCCTGCACTTCCGCCTGCAGGGGGCTCTGTAAATAATCACAGCAGAAGCTGATCTGCGGGTGCTGGGCACTCAATGTCCTCTGGCACTCGAAGATCATTGGTAAACCACAAAGGATGGGGATGTAAACAGCCAATGTCATTAGTACAGTGACCGTGCCTATTTTTTAGCACCGATCACTATATTGGTGTTGCTGGTTTCCGCAAAGTGTCAAAAGTATCAGTTAATGTCTGATTGTCCACCGCAATATTACAGTCCAGATATAAGTCGCTGATCATTACTAGTATAAAAAAGAATAAATAAATAAAAATTCCCAAAATATATGCCATCGTTTGTAGACACTATGACGTTTGCGTAAACCAATATACGCTTATTGGGAATTTTTTTTTTTTAACCAAAAAGATGTAGCAGAATACATATTGGCCTAAATTTAGGAGGAAATTCGATTTTTACATTTTTTTTATTGGATATGCTTTAAAGCAGAAAGTAAAAAATATTGTTTCTGTTTTTCAAATTTGTTGATATTTGTTGTTTATAGCGCAAAAAATAAAAATGCAGAGGTGATCAAATACCACCAAAAGAATGCTCTATTTGTTGGAAACAAAGGACATAAACTTAATTTGGATACATTGTTGCATGACCGCGCAACTGTCAGTTAAAATAATACAGTGCCGTATCGCAAAATGGCCTGGTCATGAAGGGGGGTAAATCTAATGCCCTGTACACACGGTCGGAAATTCCGACCACAAAATCCGTCAGATTTTTTCCGACGGATTTTGTCCGACACTGGTCTTGCATACACACGGTCGGACAAAGTTGTCGGAAAATCCAATCATACTGAATGTGGTGACGTTCGTTGCGTACGACGGGACTACGTAGAGGCTAGTAGCCAATAGCTTTGGTCTTGTAATGTGATCTGAGCATGTGTGGCACTTTGTCCGTCGGAATTCGCTACACACGATCGGAAAAAGTTCGATAGGACTTTGTTGTCGGAAAATTTGAGAGCAGGATCTCAAACTTTTTCCGTCGGAAATTCCGACGGAAAAAGTCTGATGGAGCCCACACACGGTCGGAATTTCCGACAACATGGTCCGATAGGACATTTTCCGTCGGAAAATCCGACCGTGTGTATGGGGCATTACAGAGGTCAAATGGTTAATATATATTACGTTGGCTTTTTCCATATGAAAACATTGTGTGGACTTCTATAGTTTTTGTCCAAAATACTTTTTATTCTGTGTAAATTAAAAACTAAAATCAAACATGTTCTAAAATTCCACAATTGGTTTTATTTTTCAGGAAGTGACAACTGCATGAAGTGTCTGGACCACGAATGGCCAAATGAGAACAAAACTGAATGTAATCCCAAGCTGATAGAGTTTTTGTCTTATACTGATAATCTATCTTTATTTTTCATGGTTATCTCTTTATTCCTTTGCATTTTAACTTTTTCGATAATGATTGTATTTATCTCATATGGAGATACCCCCATTGTCAGAGCCAATAACAAGAGCCTCAGCTTTGTCCTCCTGGTCTCCATCATGTTGGGTTTCCTCTGTGTGTTCTTGTTCCTGGGTCATCCCATGGATACAACCTGCTGGCTACGCCAAACATCTTTTGGATTTCTTTTTACCATAGCGGTCTCCTCTGTGTTGGGCAAGACTGTGATGGTTTGGCTTGCTTTCAAAGCCACCAAACCGGGCAGCGTGTGGAAAAAATGGGTTGGAGTAAAGCTGCCCAATTTTGTTGTCTTCATCTGCTCATCATTGCAAGTTTTAATCTGCATTGCATGGTTGTCAATCTCTCCCCCCTTCCAGGAGTTGGACAAACGATCATATCAAACAAAGATCATCGTTCAGTGTAATGAAGGGACAGTTATCGGTTTCTACTCTGTCCTGGGTTATATGGGGATCCTGGCTGCTGTCAGTTTCAGTACAGCGTTTTTAGCAAGGACATTGCCGGACAGTTTTAATGAAGCCAAATACATCACCTTCAGCATGCTGGTGTTCTGCAGTGTCTGGATTGCCATGATCCCGGCCTATCTGAGCACCAAAGGGAAATACATGGTGGCTGTGGAGATTTTTGCCATCCTGACCTCAAATGCTGGACTGCTAGTTTGTATCTTTTTTCCAAAATGTTACAAAATTCTTTGTCAGCCCAACTTAAATTCAAGGAAGCATTTGCTTGACAACAGATGCAAATAACTTTTTAGGCTGGGTTCACACTATTGCGAATTAGACATGGGCGCCGTCAAAAAATGAGTTTAGTTTCGTTCCGTTTTCGTAATGTTTTGTTTGTATTTCGTAATTCGTTTACAAAATTCAATTCGGATTCGTATGAAATACCAATTTTCGTTAGATTCGTAAACTTTTCGTTAAAATAACAAAAGTTGGTTATGATGTATTTATCATTATGAGGGGCTCCCACCATCCCTGTGCTGAGTTCCTGGGTTTTTAACTTTTCGTAACAATTACGAATCTTCATTATGATGAATTTATCATTATGAGGGGTTCCCATCATCCCTGTGCTGAGTTCCCGGGTCTGAGTGTACACCCGCTGTGCCCATTATGAGGTGTTCCCACCATCCCTGTGCTGTGCTGACTTCCTCTGATTGGTGAACTAAACACCAGTCATGTTTCTGTTAATTTGGATCCGAAACTAAGAAATTTGTTAATGAAATTTCGTATTTCGTATGAAATTTGTAAGCATAGAAATTCACATAGGGTTCCCACCATCCCTGTGCTGACTTCCTGGGTTTTTAACTTTTAGGTTCGTTAACTTTTCGTAACAATTACGAATTTTCGTTATGAATTTGGATCTGAAATTCGAAAACGAAATTTTGTATTTCGTACGGAATTCGTATGCATAAAAATTTGTATTTCGGATTCGTACGAATGTAAGAATTTCCGGAAATTCGTACAAATTTTTGTTTCGTTTGAAACTAATCGCACATGTCTATTGCGAATTGGTTGGGGGCTTTCCTGCATCCACTTCACATGTCAATAGCGCTGCTCTGGTGTGAATTGCACAGGAGTCCTGTGTGTCTTGTGGTCCGTTTCTGGTCCGAATTCAGCCAAAAATCTGATCTGAAGTGGTGAACAGGGACGCATCGGACCCCTGCTGTCAGCCGCTCCGTGCGGCAGTGTGAACCAAGCCTTACAGTGATATTAAAGAGATGTACCTTCACATTTAACTTAATGTGGGGCTTCCAGGAGAATTGAATGTCTGCTTTACCGATGGTCCTTCACCCCTAATCACATTTTGGCTAAAACCACTTGCATTGGCTGCTGTTTATTTTTGGGGGTGGGGGCAGACAACCACCCCCCCACTGTCGGTCAGATCACCTGCACCCCCGGGGGGTCTTTCGGTCATCCAGCCCCACACTTACCCCATCTAGGTTGTGGGCGGTCTGCACTCCTATGGGCGATGGGCAGTGGGCGGTAGGTGGCGGTTTCTATTGTGTTCCCTCCTCCTCTGCATCATAGCGGCTTCCTCCGTGTGTCTCCTCCCTCCTCCTTCTAGGCATCCAATAGGATCACGTCCTTCAGCCAATCAAGTGACAGGTCTCAGGGCCCGCTTCCTGATTGGTTGGGAGGAGGATCAGTGTGACAATAGCGAATATTCATTCGCTATCATCACACAACTGGGTGGGCTCAGGGCTCAGTGCTCTGCGCCCCAAGCCTATTAGAGGCTCTGGCTCAAATCACATGCTTGGAATTTCCCCATTGCAATCCATGCGTCCGGCGCCCTGAATGTTGATTAGAGGCCTGGCGCATGGATGGGGGGGGGGGTGGCGCCCATGTGCCCCTAATAAACAGGCTGCCACTGACCACTTGTCAAAAACAAATTGCATTTTTCTAGCAAATAAGTGTTTGGGGTCTGTCAGTAAAGTTTACTTTTTTTTTTCCATGGAAGCTTGACTTTAAGGCTTGAACACAATGAATGATGCGCCAAGTAGAATATTTTCCTTTTGCAATGTTGCACCACAGGCATGTATTCCATTTGTAGTGCTTGTTTTAACTTTTAAGTTAATAAACTTGTTCACAGTTAGAAGATGTAAAACAGATATCTTCACTGATTTTCTTGTTCAATATTTGTATTGAAGGGTTTGCATACAAAGTTGGGAAATATGCAACATGGAGGAAAAATAATTCTTGCCACCATGCAGGACCAGTAGGCAAGAATTACGGCTTATAACAGATATCGGTACATTGACTTAAAATAGACTAAAAAAAATGTAGAAAATATTTGAATCCAAACATTATTCCCATATTCTATGCAATGCATCAGCAGAATCATGCGGGTGAAACAAGATGCCTTCCCTGGAAAGGCCCAGGGTCAGCAGCAGAACCAGGAAAAACCGGGAAATGGGAGGGAGGCAAGAAACACAAATAAGAGTAAAGAAGTAGTAGATAGATTCAGTCAAAAAGCAATAGTAGTTGGAACACTATGGCCGATGAGAAGACACCTCTATTGGGGGGGAGGGGGGTATAGCATGTACATCACAATAGAAATAAGTAACAAATTGCGCTATACATATCAAATGAAATTAAAGTCCATATGTGTACCAAACAAATGATACATGTGAAAAATAGTCCAGATTAACGTGACAAAGTGAATAGTTCCATATCCGTGTCCATCACCAAATAGCCCAGTGAATCCACCACCAACTATGGAAAGGCTTACCAGCTCCAGTGGACCCCTTGTCACAGGGGGTCAATGATCACCTGTGGCTTAAACCCAGCCAGGACCTTTCTCCACACTTTAGGATCATTCCACACTGGATAGTATCAAATGGAAATGCCACCGAAAAAGAAACCAAAATGGCTCCACAAAATGTAAATTATCCTTTAGGTTTATTAGGGATCTCACTCACAACAATACACAATGAGCTGAAATCTAAAAGCCTTAAGTTTAGTGTGTTGGCCAGCATCGTTTGGACACGAGAAGAGAGATGGTGATGTCAGTACATCAATCTAGTTACATGGTAGGGGGGAGGAGGGAATATATTCCAAAAGTCTGTATGTCCTGGGGGTGCATGGGCTCTGCCCCCCCATACATACGTCTGGCCCCCTTATCTACATGCAGGGAGCCGGACACATGAATTTCAGTGGGGGGGGGGGGGTTAAATAAGGTGATTACAGCCAGAGGCTCTAATGGGCTTCATGTAATGTCTTTAGGACCTGGATTCTGGCTTGCTGAGAAACAAAGATTTTGTCTTGATACCAAAGGAGCCCTTCCTAGTTTATTAAAGAGGATGCCTCTGGTTCTGAGCTTTGGAAGGAAGCCTGTTTAAATGAAGAGTTTAGATCAGATTGGATCATGAGAAAGTTTTGTGGCAACAAGATTGTGCTGGGAGCTGTCTCTTCAGGAGTACCAGTATAGTATATACTGATATACTGATATAAGTCCATGCTTTCTTAACATGTGCAACACTGTCTTCACGTGTATTCGATCAAGCTCCAAGGTAGTTGAGAATATGAGGATGTCATCCAGGTAAATGATAACAAAGTAGTCTACATATTCCCGGAAAATAAAATTTACAAAATGTTGGAACGTGGCCAGGGCGTTACAGAGTCCAAATGGCATTACTAAATACTCAAAATGTCCAAACCGCGTTCTGAACGCTGTCTTACATTCGTCACCCTCTCAGATGCGAACAAGATTGTAGGACCCCCCCGTAGGTCAAGTTTGGTAAATATGTGAGCAGTACGGAACCTCTGAAAGAGTTCAGGGACTAAAGGAAGTGGGTACCGGTTCTTTATGGTGATTTTATTAAGCTCCCTGTAATCCACACATCCTTTTTTTTGCCTAAAAAGATACCGGCACTGGCAGGAGAGGAAGAGGGACGGATGAAGCCTTTTTCTATGGTTTCATCTATGTATTATCACATACTCCGTCTCGGAGAGGGGAAATATGCGTCCAAACGTTTTTTATGCCCCTGGGAGTAATTCAATAGGACAGTCATATGGCCAATGTGGTGGTAGAACATCAGCTTTTCTCTTATCAAAGACATCCAGGAACTCCTGGTAAGCTGGTGGTACACTCTGGCTATTGGCAGGTATAGGTTGGACTGTCAGGCAACTGGTGGCATCTCTGGATTCATGGACAAGGCAGAGCTGCTGACAGTAGGGAGAGGTGAACAGAACTTCCCTCTTGATCCAGTTGATCTGGGGATTATGCGCTTCAAGTCAAGGAAGCAGCTGCATGCCCCAGAATCATTTATGGCCCGAAGCTGAACCCCCTCTTCTGCCAACTGCAATGTGATGGGGAGAATGTGATAAGAAGGGGAAGGTCTGGAGACCTGAAAGTACACTGGGGTGTAATTGAGTGGTTAACTGGGCCTTATGGGACATAGTGTTGGTTTTGCCAACAATAGAGGCAGAGATGGATGACGTTTCTCTTCAGGGGTCAGTGCAGATCGTACTTATGTCATGTAGTTATGTCACAGTACAAGCTGAGGTTTTTCCCCCAACCTTTCTCAAACATTTTACCCAAGATAAACCCTTGAATTAATTTTCAGGTCTGAGGGAACCCCTGCTTAAATGAATTGATTGGGGGCCAGGGAAAATAATTGGTCCCTTAAATTGGGGGCCAATGGGAAGAATACCCCCTCACATGGTGGTCAGAATTCCACCCTTACCGACAGCCAATAATTTGTGTCATGCTGATGTCATCCCCTGGGAAGGTAGCCACCCCATGTTGAGTGGATGTGGTCTGGTATAGTTTCGAAAAGGACCTGGTGTGGGTTTGGGGAGGGAGGGGGAGTTCCCCAAAGGTCTGGTGTATATTTTGAGAAGATCTCACACCCTTTTTTTTTCATTGTGTCTCCCTTAAAATGTAAACTGGATCTAAATTAGGAACCCCGTGCTATTTTTTTTACATTATCTCAGCCCCTCTGTTTACATTCACTGGTCAGCTGCTAATCCCCAGCTGAGAGCTGAGTGGACCATAGAGGGACAAGTCACATAGACATTCATCTTGATGGCTACAAGTGATATCACCCTGTAGGTGAGATAAATGTCTCTAATGAGTTGAAAAGGCAATTTTTAAAGCAGTGAGCGACACGATACTCATAGGGGACTGAACAGATGAAGACTCTCTGTACAAAGCTCATAAGCAAGGAACAAGAAACCAATGGTCTTTGATGATCAGTCACAGGATAAAACACAGTGGGGTTGATTTACTAAGACTGGAGGGTGCAAGATCTGGTGCAACTGTGCATGGTAGCCAATCAGCTTCTAAATAAGCTTGTTCAATTAAACTTGGACAAAAAAAACTGAAGCTGATTGGTTTCTATGTAGACCAGCACCAGATTTTGCATTTCCCGTTTTAGTACGTAAACCCCAGTGAGCTGCTGGCTCCCTAATAAGCAGCCTGAAGGAAGCTGTCACCTTTAGCAATGGTAGTGATACTGCTGCTTAAAGGATATATTTACCTTTTGTAACATGTTATATGTTACACCAAAATTCAGGGTATAACATGTAATATGTTACAGATGCACCAGCCCCCGCTCCCCCTGATCCCCTGTTCTGACAGCTAGTGGGGAATCCCCCCACTAGCTGTCCCGCAACAAATGCGTTCAGGTGGGCGGAGCCCTGCAGCCTTTATGGCTGACTGTTTTGTAGTTTTCAATGAACTGTGGAGCACCGCAGTAGTTAATTTTCTCTTCCTGTTAGAGTGTATTTACTTGCCCATATGGGATGTACAGGGAAGCAGATATACTGGCAGATCTGCTGGAGACCTCCATGGCACCAGCAATCTACTGATCACTGGTGTAATGCTTTACAGGCTCCAAAAAAAAATTTAAAAATAAAAAAAAGAAATGCCCATTTTTTACCTGTAAAAAAATGTGCATTTATTATTTTTTTCTAAAAAGGGAACTTATCCTTTAGTGTAATTAACCTCTTTCTGACCGCCTCCTGTACATATACGTCGGCCGAATGGCACGGCTGGAGAAAATAACATACCTGTATATGTTACTTTGAATTTCCTGCCGTGCGCGTGCGCCGTGAGCTCCGTAACCACATCCATGGGACTCAATGTCCTCCGGGGGCCCGCGATCGTGTCACTGAGCTGAAGAACGAGGAGATGCTACTGTAAACACAGCATCTCCACATTCTGCCTAGTGACAGGACACTGATTGTCTGCTCCCTCTCATCGGGAGCAGCGATCAGTGTTGTGTCACTGCTAGCTCATCCCCCAGACAGTTAGAATAACTCCCTAGGACACACTTAACCCTTTCCATGCCCTCTAGTGGTTAACCCCTTCACTGCCAGCGACATTTTTACAGTAATCAATGCAATTTTATTGCATTGATCGTTGTATTAATGCCAATGGTCCCAAGAATGTGTCAAAATTGTCCGATGTGTCCCCCATAATGTCGCAGTCATGATAAAAATCGCTGATCGCCGCCATTACTAGTAAAAAAAATAATTATTAATTTAAATGCCATAAAACTATCCCCTATTTTGTAGAAGCTATAACTTTTGCGCAAACCAATTAATAAACACTTATTGAGATTTTTTTACCAACAATTTTTTATATATATTTTGAGGATATTTATTATAGCAAAAAGTAAAAAAAAAAATTTTTTCAAAAATTGTCGCTCTTTTTTTGTTTATAGCGCAAAAAATAGGTGATCAAATACCCCCAAAAGAAAGTTTTATTTGTGGGGAAAAAAGGACGTCAATTTCGTTTGTGAGCCACGTCGCATGACCACGCAATTGTCAGTTAAATGTGACGCAGTGCCGAATCGCAAAAAGTGCTCTGGTCTTTGGCCAGCCAAATGGTCCGGGGCTTAAGTGGTTAAGCCAGCCAGAGGTTTGCCTTGACTGTGTACCCGTTTAGTTTGGCCATTCACTGGCCAATGTTCCTCTAAAGCAGGGGTCTCAAACTGGCGGCCCTCCAGCTGTTGCAAAACTACAAGTCCCATGAGGCATTGCAAGGCTGACAGTTACAATCATGACTCCCACAGGCAGAGGCATGATGGGACTTGTAGTTTCACAACAGCTGGAGGGCCGCCAGTTTGAGACCCCTGCTCTAAAGAAACAAAACTGGGTGCAAATAGAGATGCAGAGGTGCTAAGTTTCACTACTTCATTTATTTTGATTACTAAATAAGTACATCTTTTGGGAAAAATAAGAAATACTTTGTCAATGCATTATATGGTAAAGAAAGGAAATATAATAATAATAATAATAATAATAATAATAATAATAATAATAACCTTCTTCTTCTTCTTCTTATTATTATTATTAAATAATAATAATATATTTTTTTTATACAGTTATTATATAAAAAAAAAAATTCAAAATAATGTTAAAATAAAACTGGTTTCAAGGGCTTCTACATTATTTGATATCTCTATTAAGAAGTGAATGTACTATAAATTAATTTATTTAGCTGTATGTAACAATAACATTTTACATTGAATGATTAGATTTAACTTGTCTCTGACAGTCTACAGATACTAAAAATCATTGTTCAGTCAATAATCCCTAAGGGAACTTGAAAGCAACGTGAACTTAAAAGACCTCTTAGAAATTCAACTGCTTTCTCTTGTGACTTTCTTTTACCTGTAATTACATTTATTTCAGCATTCAAAAACTATAATTATTTGCCATGGCAGCAACCCGGTGAGATTTCACTTATCATTGAATATCTTACAACCTCAAAAGAATACACAAGAATAAATGTAAAGAACATTGATAGCCAGTTTCAAGTTAACTCAAATGTGTCTTCTTGAAATTTAATCTTAGTGGTGAAATAGTTTATCCAAATTAAATATTTTGTACCTTTTAGAGTGCTTTAGTTCCTAATATTTGAAAAAATATATAAACTTATTTAGAAAGAGGTGGCCAACATATTTTGTAAAGTTTTGCAATAAATATTTCCCATTTTCCCTATATATTGCGTCTTTTGGGACGCCTTGTATTCTGGTGCCATAGGAACACAATTGTCTTTTAACTCTCACCCAATAATATCCTTGGCTCAATCTTGTCTGTTTTCCAAAATTCTCACATTCTTATCATATATTCAATCTTCATTTAGAAATAAAAAAAAGTTTTTAAAATCCTATTCCAACATTTTTTCCCTTTCTTTCATCTTTTTTGGTATTTGTAAACTTTTTAAACAAGCATGAAATGTATGTAATATGTGTATGAAATGTAAAATTGTAAAATACAGTGGGAAAAAATACAGTTTGGAGGAAGAAAAATGCGGACTATGAACCTAAGATCACTTTCCCTACAGTCAAGCACAAAGGTGGAAACACGATGCTTTGGGGCTGTTTTTCTGCCATAGGTACGGGCTGACTTTGCCACATTGAGGGGCCAATTCACTGGCCAATGTTCCTCTAAAGAAACAAAACTGGGTGCAAATAGAGATGCAGAGGTGCTAAGTTTAACTACTTCATTTATTTTGATTACTAAATAAGTACATCTTTTTGGAAAAATAAGAAATACTTTGTCAATGCATTATATGGTAAAAAAAGGAAATATAATAATAATAATAACCTTCTTCTTCTTCTTCTTCTTCTTCTTCGTCTTCTTCTTCTTATTATTATTATTATTATTATAATAATAATAATAATATATATATAATTTTTTATACAGTTATTATATTAAATATTTTTTTTTCAAAATAATGTTAAAATAAAACTTGTTTCAAGGGCTTCTACATTATTTGATATCTCTATTAAGAAGTGAATGTACTATAAATGTATTTATTTAGCTGTATGTAGCAATAAAATGTTACATTGAATGATTAGATTTAATATGTTAACTTGTCTCTGACAGTCTACAGATACTAAAAATCATTGTTCAGTCAATAATCCCTAAGGGAACTTTAAAGCAACGTGAACTTGAAAGACCTCTTAGAAATTCAACTGCTTTCTCTTGTGACTTTCTTTTACCTGTAATTACATTTATTTCAGCATTCAAAAACTATAATTATTTGCCATGGCAGCAACCCGGTGAGATTTCACTTATCATTGAATATCTTACAACCTCAAAAGAATACACAAGAATAAATGTAAAGAACATTGATAGCCAGTTTCAAGTTAACTCAGATGTGTCTGCTTGAAATTTAATCTTAGTGGTGAAATAGTTTATCCAAATTAAATATTTTGTACCTTTTAGAGTGCTTTAGTTCCTAATATTTGAAGAAAATATAAACTTATTTAGAAAGAGGTGGCCAACATATTTTGTAAAGTTTTGCAATAAATATTTGCCCTTTTCCCTATATATTGCGTCTTTTGGGACGCCTTGTATTCTGGTGCCATAGGAACACAATTGTCTTTTAACTCTCACCCAATAATATCCTTGGCTCAATCTTGTCTGTTTTCCACAATTCTCACATTCTTATCATATATTCAATCTTCATTTAGAAATAAAAAAAAGTTTTTAAAATCCTATTCCAACATTTTTTCCCTTTCTTTCATCTTTTTTGGTATTTGTAAACTTTTTAAACAAGCATGAAATGTATGTAATATGTGTATGAAATGTAAAATTGTAAAATACAGTGGGAAAAAATACAGTTTGGAGGAAGAAAAATGCGGACTATGAACCTAAGATCACTTTCCCTACAGTCAAGCACGAAGGTGGAAACATGATGCTTTGGGGCTGTTTTTCTGCCATAGGTACGGGCTGACTTTGCCACATTGAGGGGCCAATTCACTGGCCAATGTTCCTCTAAAGAAACAAAACTGGGTGCAAATAGAGATGCAGAGGTGCTAAGTTTAACTACTTCATTTATTTTGATTACTAAATAAGTACATCTTTTTGGAAAAATAAGAAATACTTTGTCAATGCATTATATGGTAAAAAAAGGAAATATAATAATAATAATAACCTTCTTCTTCTTCTTCTTCTTCTTCGTCTTCTTCTTCTTCTTATTATTATTATTATTATTATTATTAATAATAATATATATATATCATTTTTTATACAGTTATTTTATTAAATATTTTTTTTCAAAATAATGTTAAAATAAAACTTGTTTCAAGGGCTTCTACATTATTTGATATCTCTATTAAGAAGTGAATGTACTATAAATGTATTTATTTAGCTGTATGTAGCAATAAAATGTTACATTGAATGATTAGATTTAATATGTTAACTTGTCTCTGACAGTCTACAGATACTAAAAATCATTGTTCAGTCAATAATCCCTAAGGGAACTTTAAAGCAACGTGAACTTGAAAGACCTCTTAGAAATTCAACTGCTTTCTCTTGTGACTTTCTTTTACCTGTAATTAAATTTATTTCAGCATTCAAAAACTATAATTATTTGCCATGGCAGCAACCCGGTGAGATTTCACTTATCATTGAATATCTTACAACCTCAAAAGAATACACAAGAATAAATGTAAAGAACATTGATAGCCAGTTTCAAGTTAACTCAGATGTGTCTGCTTGAAATTTAATCTTAGTGGTGAAATAGTTTATCCAAATTAAATATTTTGTACCTTTTAGAGTGCTTTAGTTCCTAATATTTGAAGAAAATATAAACTTATTTAGAAAGAGGTGGCCAACATATTTTGTAAAGTTTTGCAATAAATATTTGCCATTTTCCCTATATATTGCGTCTTTTGGGACGCCTTGTATTCTGGTGCCATAGGAACACAATTGTCTTTTAACTCTCACCCAATAATATCCTTGGCTCAATCTTGTCTGTTTTCCACAATTCTCACATTCTTATCATATGTTCAATCTTTATTTAGAAATAAAAAAAAGTTTTTAAAATCCTATTCCAACATTTTTTCCCTTTCTTTCATCTTTTTTGGTATTTGTAAACTTTTTAAACAAGCATTAAATGTATGTAATATGTGTATGAAATGTAAAATTGTAAAATACAGTGGGAAAAAATACAGTTTGGAGGAAGAAAAATGCGGACTATGAACCTAAGATCACTTTTCCTACAGTCAAGCACGAAGGTGGGAACATGATGCTTTGGGGCTGTTTTTCTGCCATAGGTACGGGCCGACTTTGCCATATTGAGGGGCCAATGGACGGGGCCATGTATTGTAAAATCTTGGGTGAGAACCTTCTTCGTCAGAGGGGGGTGGGGTCACCAGGTGCCCTCCGTTATAAAAGTCCTGTCAGACGCAGCAAAGCCTCACACAGCGGGAGCCTCCCATTGCGCGGAGCGGCACAAGAAGAGACACCGACGCCATGGAAGAAGATGCCGGACGAGAAGACCAGAGAAAGAAGAAGCGGATCGGAGGAAGAAGAGGATGGAAGAAGAAGATGGAAGAAGATGCCGGAAGGAGAAGATGAAGAAACCGAAGGATGAAGAAAGGAAGACCAGAAGAAAGAAGATTTTAATAAAGGAATTGTCAGACCGTCTCCTGTCATTTTTACAATTTTTCTCATTTTTGTTGGTGAAATGGTAGGGGTACTTTTGTACCCCCTTACCATTTTTACACAGGGGGGGGGCAGGATCTGGGGGTCCCCTTGTTAAAGGGGGCTTCCAGATTCCGATAAGCCCCCCGCCCGCAGACCCCCACAACCAATGGCCAGGGTTGTGGGGATGAGGCCCTTGTCCTCATCAACATGGGGACAAGGTGCTTTGGGGGGGACCCCAAAGCACCCTCCCAATGTTGAGGGCATGTGGCCTGGTACAGTTCAGGGGGGGCGCTCTCGTCCCCCCTCTTTTCCTGCGGCCTGCCAGGTTGCGTGCTCGGATAAAGGGTCTGGTATGTATTTTGACGGGAGACCCAACGCCATTTTTGGCCGGGGTTCCCCTTAAAACGTGAAGGGTCTGGTATGGATATTTAGGGGGGACCCCACGTCATTTTTTTTTTTATTTGAAGTGGGGTTCCCCTTAATATCCATAGCAGACCTGAAGGGCCTGGTTATTAAATTTGGGGGGACCCCCACGTTTTTTTTTATCAATGACTATAAATGAATGACTGTTCTCTGTGTTACGGGAGCAGACAATTCATTAGCCGCGAGTGATTTTAAATAGCTTTTTTTCCTGCAAGAATTACACTTTGTCATTCGAATCATTCAAATTCATTCGAACCATTCGTTATATCCGCTATAATAATTTCTTTCGTATTAGTTGAAATTCTATATTTGGTAGTTGGATTAGAATAATTCGGAGCCGAAATTCGTAAATGGAATTTTTCCTGCAAAAATTACACTTTTTCATTCGAATCATTTGAATTCATTCGAATCATTCGTTATATCCGCTATAATAATTTCTTTCGTATTAGTTGAAATTCGATATTTGGTAGTTGGATTAGAATAATTCGGAGCCGAAATTCGTAAACGGAATTTCGTATTGCGTACAGAATTCGTATTCGAAAAAATTCGTACTACGGATTCGTACGAATGTATGAATTTCTAAAAATTCAAACGAATTTCGAATTCGTACGTAACTAATCGCACATGTCTATCAGCCAAGAAACCTTAAGGATTTAGAGAAGATCTGTAAAGAAGAGTGGAACAAAATCCCTCCTGAGATGTGTGCAAACCTGGTCACCAACTACAAGAAACGTCTGACCTCTGTGCTTAACAAGGGTTTCTCCATCGAGTACTAAGTCATGTTTTTTTCCTTACGTGGTTAGAACAAACACACAAAAACAGGCCCTTTAAGAGGTATGGGCGTAAGTGACGTTTTGACGTCGCTTCTGCCTTGCAATGGTATGGAGACGGGTGGGGGCCATCTTCCCCTCACTTGTCTCCATGCCACTGACGTGAGAGGATCTGATCGCCTCCGCCGCTGCCGACTGCTCTGGTAAGTGGCGGAGGGCACTGGAGCGTGGCGGGAAGGGGGGCCCTCCCCTGCCGCCAATAAAAGTAATCTCGCAAATCTGCCACAGAGACCACTATTGTCGGAAACCGGACCACTGGACGAAAAAGAGGATACCGGGGCTATGGCAGCTAGCTGCTGCCATAACAATGATATTCCTCTTCAAAGTTAGTACATATATCGGCGTGCGGCGGTCCAGAAGTGGTTAAGACAATAGCTGGGAAAACAGTTAGCAACTTTAAAAATCGAAAGAGTTAGCACAGTGTGTTGCCTCTGTGCTGTTTTCACACCTGTTTTCCTGGGGGGACAGCTTCCCCTGTCCGTTCCTGCCCCCCCCCCTTCCGCTGGGAGCAAACAATGTCTTGGCAGGAGGGATTCCCCTGTCAGCACTGTCTGTTCTAATGGGGGGGGGTCATGTAAATTTCTTTACTGCAACAATAACTCCTGCTGCATCTCAGCCAATCTGGAGAGAGAGACCTGGGAGAGCCACGTGATTGCGGGCACGAGAGCAGGAACAGGGATTTGTGTGAGTAAACACACAAATCCCTGTTCTGTCAGGAGAGAAGAGACATATTGTTTGTTCCTACTAAGTAGGAACAACAATACATCTCCTCCTCCAGTCAGTCCTATCCCCTCACAGTTAGAACACCCCTAGGGAACACACATTTAACCCCTTTGTCGCCACCTAGTGTTAACTCCTTTCCTGCCAGTGACATTTACACAGTAATCAGTGCATTTTTATAGCGCTGATCGCTGTATAAATGTCAATGGTCCCAAAAATGTGTCAGAAGTGTCTGATCTGTCTGCCGCAATGTTGCAGTACCGATAAAAAATCACAGATCGCCGCCTTTACTAGTAAAAAAAAAAATAATAAAAATGTCATAAAAATGCCATAAATCTTTCCCATAGTTTATAGACGCTATAACTTTTGGGCAAACCAATCAATATACGCTTATTGCAATTTTTTTTAACCAAAAATATTTAGAGGAATATATGTCGGCCTAAACTGAGGAAGAAATTAGTTTTTTAACAGAATTTTTGGGGATATCTATTATAGCAAAAAGTAAAAAAAATATATTTTTTTTTAAAATTGTTGCTCTTTTTTTTAATTGTAGTGCATAGGATAAAAACCGCAGAGGTGATCAAATAGCACCAAAAGAAATCTATATTTGTGTGAAAAAAACAACAGCGGGTACAGCGTTACGCGACTATCAGTTAAAGCGCTGTATCGCAAAAAAATAAGTGGTTAATACCAGACCCTTTCCAGCCATGCATCCTGGATGGCAAGGAAAAGGGGCTCAGTCCCTTCTTGATCCATACCAGGCCTCATGTCCTCAACACTTGGATGGCATCTCGAGGTGGGAATAAAAAGCACCCTCAGAAGGCACCTTGCTCCACTTTTAATAGGGAGAAGGGCCTCATCCCCACATCCTTGTCCCAATGGATGTAGGGGGTCTGTGGGGGGAATTATTAGAATCTAGAAAAATCTTAGAAAAAAAAACACGTAACAAATGTGCCCAATGCAAATTCATCATCAATATCATTGTCTAGCAATGTGGATCTAATGTCAATCAAGAGTGATGCCCGATGACCTTTTCTCTACTGGTTGAAATAGATTAACTTATTTTTTCACTGACTAGCTATGTATCGATGTATCAAAGTCAACAGCTAACTGTACAAAAGTAAAAAAAGCTCTCAACAGCTATAGAAAGCATTACATCCATATCAACAAAAGGGTACAGTAAACCCCAACCAATAAAATATCATATAAGCTTCAACATAATAATAATAATAACAACACTTGGAAATCCTATTTTATTTTAATCACAATCTTTCATGAAAACAGCTAGGGATACTGAAACGAAGGCCCTTTTTTGGGTAATTTGTATTACTTTCTGGCAAACTAGGTCCGACGGTCTTCCCGACGGACTTTCGGCGGAGCTCCGACGGACTTTCCGGACTTGGCCACATACGAACGGACCGGTCAAAAGTGTGGTCGAAAGTCCGTTCGTTCTAACACAGTGACATAAACGGGACAAAAAAATAGCCAGTAGCCAATAGCTGCCCTTGCATCGTATTTGGTTCGTCGGACCAGCACACAGACCAACATTTTTCCCGATTCTAGTCCATCGGAATTGAGTCCGTCGGATAGATTTAAAACATCTTCTATACATATTCTATTTTTTCCTGAAAAACGAACGGATTAGCCCACACACAATCGGATTGTCTGACGGACTAATCCCGCCGGACCGAGTTTGCCGGAAAGTCCAGTCGTGTGTACGCGGCATTATTCTCATGGGATATAAATCCAGGAAGCATTGGAAGCTTAAGATAAGTATTTTATTTTATTTTATTTTTTTTAATCCCCTTTGCAAGTGATTTCAAGAACTAACGACCTTAAGTGAAATAAATCTTTAGAATATTTGTACAGTTTTTTTTTCATTACTTAGGGGACCATGGAAATTTATAGACTTAGCACTACTCTCAGTCTTATTTTCAGGTGCACGTTTGTTTGTCAAATCTCGAACAACTCCAATATAAGGTGGAGCAGGTCACTAGCCTAGCAAACCTCGCTGCATATGATGTGGCAAAGGGCTCTATAAATGAAGGCAAATTTTGATTGAGTTCTGTCTAATATATGATCAATGTGGATTTTCTGTTAACATTTGAATGGATACAATTTATGTCAAATCAAGATTTTTCAAAGTGTTATTTATGCTGGAGATTTCTTTTTTTTTTTTTACTATTCGGTTTGCTGAATTAACGAATTTTCCTATATTTTGTTTTCTCGCCTCATGTGATATTTAGCAGGACAATGACTAAGTCTTGTGCGTTAATTATTTGTTATTTACTTCTACTGCTCGCAGGCTCAGCCACGCTGTGTTCCTGCAGATCTGTGACTCAGAATCCATCTGCAGCTTGCGATTTACACATAAGAGATACTTGGGAGGATTTTGGATATTTTCAAAGCGGAGATTTTATTATTGGAGGGGTGTTCACGGTGAATTATAATATGGTGCCATTGAGCGCTAACTCAATTGTTACAGCCATTGCATGTTTCAAGTGAGAATTTTGTTCATTGATTTCTTTTCTTTTTTTTTCTTTTTTTTATGCAAATTCATATTGTTAAATTAAAGTCTACATTGTCACGATTGATGGAGACAGATAAATATATTTTCAAAAATGTGTTTTTTTGTGTGCATTTTGTAATAAAGGAACAAATACTTTGTTTATTGTATGTAAGGGGTTCAAAAAAAGGCACCCTTCCCGCCGAGCGTACGCAGATGTGCTTACTCGGCTTACGGGGGTTATACCGGATTGATGCCCGCAGCTGCAGGCATCACCCCGGTACCATTTTTTAGAGCCGGTGTTCTGTCATAATATGTCCGCCTATCGAATAGTGTCCGGGCCGTACTGCGCAGGCGCAGCTCTTGCGCAGTACGGAGCACAAGGAGATTCATAAAATCTCCGAAGATGAACGGAGCCTGCGCCGTGAGTCCAGATGCAAGCCCCACCATCCAAGTGGACATAGGGCTGCACAAAGTTAGAGGGCCCCTCGCGGTCTCGCTTTGCTCGCCACGCTTCAGGCACGGCCTCGGTGCACTCGGCTCTTTTTTATTCTAACTCTATGTCCACTTGGATGGTGGGGCTTGAACCTGGACTCACAGGGCAGGTGCCGTTTATCTTCGGATATTTTCGGAATCTGCTTGTCATCCGATGGGGGACACTATCTGAAACCGGCGATCGCCCCCTTCCTGTTCCAACATGACTGCGCACCAGTGCACAAAGCAAGGTCCATAAAGACATGGATGAGCGAATTTGGGGTAGAGGAACTTGACTGACCTGCACAGAGTCCTGACCTCTACCCGATAGAACACCTTTGGAATGAATTAGAGCAGAAACTGCGAGCCAGGCCTTCTCGTCCAGCATCAGTGCCTAACATCACAAACCCGCTTCTGGAAGAATGGTCAAACATTCCCATAGACACACTCCTAAACCTTGTGGATGGCCTTCCCAGAAGAGTTGAAGCTGTTATAGCTGCAAAGGGTGGGGCCAACTCAATATTGAACCCTACGGACTAAGCCCCCATACACACGGTCGGAAATTCCGACCACAAAATCCGTCGGATATTTTCCGACGGATTTTGTCCGAAACTGGTGTTGCATACACACGGTTGGACAAAGTTGTCAGAAAATCCGATCATTCCGAACGTGGTGACGGCAACTACGTAGAGGCTAGTAGCCAATAGCTTTGGTCTTGTAATTTGATCTGAGCACGCGTGGCACTTTGTCCATCGGAATACTCGACACGCGATCGGAAAAAGTCAGATCAGATTTTATTGTCGGAAAATTTGAGATTCTGCTCTCAAATTTTTTCTGTTGGAAATTCCGATGGAAAAAGCCCGCTAGAGCCCACACACGGTCGGATTTTATGACAACATAATCCGATCTGACTTTTTCCATCGGAAAATCTGACCGTGTGTACGCAATACTTTTGACAATATAGAGTATTTATTCCAATATAAATTTAAACAAAAGCTTGATCAAACATGTTATGGGGACCTAAAAAACTTCACTGGGGCATGGTAAGCCCTGGGAAAGCGTGGGAACCACAGCGGGTGGTGGTGAGAGGAGGAGGACCTTCATAGGGCTGTAAAAGTGAGTAGAAAGCCAACCGGACCACTTTTACAAAACAGTAGATCGCTGTCTGAAAAAATGGCTGCAACTGCAACCATGATCTTACAATAACCAATTGCTGACAGGACCTTTATATACTGTACGTCCATCTGCATGTGGTTAATCTATCATAATTTTCATTGGTTCCTTTGTATATACTGTATACATGTTCCTTTCACAGCCCCGTCCCTCATTACTATAAAAACCTCCTTGCATTCTTTTTTGGCATCGAAATAATGAATGAAAATTTTTGGGAGCTGCAGAACATTTCTCTGGGATATCACATTTACGATTCGTGTGCCGATGCAAACAAAGCTGTGAAAAGCGTCCTACAGATATTATCCGGGCCGGGGAGAACCGTCCCGAACTATTCCTGTATGAAACAGAAGCAGATCATCGGTTTTATCGGAGATCATCACTCCAGGACAACCATACCTATAGCTCAGGTATTGAGTGTCTACAGGTACACCCAGGTGAGCATTTCCTTTTACGCAGCTTGACATTTCCAAGGGGAACTCCTAAAGCCGAACTCCAGGCAAACAGCTACATATGTTGTAGATATAGATATATGGAGGGCGTGTTACCTGCTAAAGAATTTGTATTCATGTCCATCCAGTCCTGAGATCTACACAGCCTTCCACACATTATTATAGCTAGACTAGAGACCAGACTTTTCTCTACTACAGTAAAGAAAACAGATTGGTCACCTTCCAGCCCCCAACCTGTGATTCAACCATGAAGGGGCAGAAAAAGGACCTCAACTCTCATCTCTTTGCCACCATGGTTTTGGTCACCACATATGCATTAGACATGTGCATTTCGTTATGTTCCGAATCGAAATTCGGACGAATTTTTCATTATTCGGACATTCGGATGCATCCGAATTACCGAATTACAATACTAACGAATTTAACCGAATCCGAATTTTTTTCGAATCGAAAAATCGCGGACGAAATTCGAAATATCTCAGGGTCACTTAGTGATAGAAACCCCAAATTTGGATATGTTATAGTGCTGTGTTTGCATACCAAATTTTTTTCTAGCTTGGGTTTCTAGCTACAAGTGGCCCCGAGATATGTGGCCCCAAAGTCGGGTCGAAAAATGTCATTCTCTGCTGCAGAAAAGTGCTTGACATTTTGTGACCCGATTTTGGGGGCACATATCTCGGGGCCACTTAAAGCTAGAAACCCCAAATTTGGTATGCAAACACAGTAACACTAGCACTACAACCTTTCCAAATTTGGGGTTTCTATCACCAAGTAACCCCGAGATACGTGGACCCAAAGTCGGGTCGCAAAAATTTTCAAATCCGGTTGAAATAATTTCAAATGCGACAGATTTTTCGAATTCGGTCAAAAACTAAACAAAATCCGAAAACGAATTTAACGAATCTAACTAAACAAAATAAATTAATTAACTAATTAAAACGAAACAAAACAATTTTTTTCTTTTTGCACGTCTAACACGGATGTCGATCGCAAGGCAAGTACATATGCTGTATGTCATTGTCCACATCACCTGCCACAAGTTGTGTATTGTTCACTTGCCACAAGTGCCACGACACCTGCCACGAGTGGCTCGACACCTGCCACGAGTGCCACGTGACCGGCCACGCGTGCCACATGACCAGCCACGAGTGCCACAGGACCGGCCACGAGACAAAGTTGTGGATAGTCCACTTGCCACGTCACCTGCCACAAGTTGTGGGGTTCCTAGCACCAAGTGACCCCAAGATAGGGGCGATATGTCAAGTACTTTTCTGCAGCAGAGAATTACATTTTGTGACCCGACTTTGGGGCCACGTATCTCGGGGCCATTTGTAGCTAGAAACCCCAAATTTGGTATGCAAACACAGTAGAACTAGCACTACAACTACAGACTATTAGTATCTATTTCGTTTTCTCACCAGATCTCCTGCAGACTATTAACATCTATTTCTTTTTTTAGCAGATCTCCTGTAGACTATTAACAACCATTTCACTTTTTTTTTTGCAGATCTCCTGCAGACAATTAGTATCTATTTCGTTTTCTCACCAGATCTCCTGCAGACTACTAGCATCTATTTCTTTTTTTAGCAGATCTCCTGTAGACTATTAACAGCCATTTCACTTTTTTTTGCAGATCTTTTGCAGACTGCTAGAATCAATTTCATTTTTTTTTCAAATTCGGGTGGCAAAATATTTTCGAATCCGCTTGAAATAGTATCAACATGATTCGAAATTATTTCAACTGCATTTGAAATTATTTCAACCGCATTTGAAACTATTTCAACCGAATTCGAAAATATTTTGCGACCCGACTTTGGGTCCACGTATCTCGGGGTTACTTGGTGATAGAAACCCCAAATTTGGAAAGGTTGTAGTGCTAGTTCTACTGTGTTTGCATACCAAATTTGGGGTTTCTAGCTATAAGTGGCCCCAAGATACGTGGCCCCAAAGTCGGGTCACAAAATGTAATTCTCTGCTGTAGAAAAGTACTTGACATATGCCCCATATCTGAATGAATGAATGAATGACTTGTATAGCGCATCTGGGGGTCACTTGGTGCTAGGAACCCCATAACTTGTGGCAGGTGACATGGCAAGTGGACAATCCACAACTTGGTCACGGGGCAGGTCACGTGGCACTTGTGGTCGGTCATGTGGCACTCGTGGCCGGTCATGTGGCAATCGTGGAAGGTGTCTTGGCACTTGTGGCAGGTGTTGTGGCAAGTGGACAATGACATACAGCATATGTACTTGCCTTGCGACCGACATCCGTGACAGCCATTTCACATCTTTTTTTTATGTGACAGATGTGTATAATAAATAACCATCTTCCAAAATTTATAATTCAAATAGAAAAGATTAGAACAGAATAAAAAAACATATATAATTTAATAGCAGATCTCCTGTAGACTATTAACAGCCATTTCACTTCTTTTTTTTTGCAGATCTTCTGCAGACTGTTAGAATCAATTTCATTTTTTTTTTCAAAGCCGGGTCGCAAAATATTTTCGAATCCGCTTGAAATAGTATCAACATGATTTGAAATTATTTCAACTGCATTTGAAATTTTTTCAACTGCATTTGAAATTTTTTCAACTGCATTTGAAATTTTTTCAACTGCATTTGAAATTTTTTCAACCGAATTCGAAAATATTTTGCGACCCGACTTTGGGTCCACGTATCTCGGGGTTACTTGGTGATAGAAACACCAAATTTGGAGAGGTTGTAGTGCTAGTTCTACTGTGTTTGCATACCAAATTTGGCCCCAAATTCGGGTCGCAAAATGTCAAGCACTTTTCTGCAGCAGAGAATGACATTTTTCGACCCGACTTTGGGGCCACATATCTCGGGGCCACTTGTAGCTAGAAACCCCAAATTTGGTATGCAAACACAGTAGAACTAGCACTACAACATATGTGTTTCTATCACCAAGTAACCCCGAGATACGTGGACCCAAAGTCGGGTCGCAAAATATTTTCGAATTCGAAAATCGGTCGAAAACTAAACGAAATCCGAAAACGAATTTAACAAATGTAACGAATCTAACTAAACGAAATTAATTAATTAACGAATTAAAACGAAACTGAACGAAACGAATTTTTTCCTTTTGCACATGTCTAATATGCATGCAGCACATCTGATTGGCCCTTAGTGTTATGCCCTGTACACGCGGTCGGATTTTCCGACGGAAAATGTTCAATGGGGCGGCACAGTGGTGTAGTGGTTAGCACTCTCAACTAGCAGTAAGAAGGGTCGCTGGTTCAAATCCCAACCACAACACTATCTACCTGGAGTTTGCATGTTCTCCCTGTGCCTGTGTGGGTTTCCTCCGGGTACTCCAATTTCCTCCTACACTCCAAAGACATGCAGGTAGGTTAATTGGCTTCTGTCCAGAAATTGGCCCTAGTATATGCATGGGGACATTGGATTGTGGGTTCCTTGAGGGTAGGGACCGATGTGAGTGTGCAATGTACAGGGATAGGGACAATGGTGGACACTCACTCAGGTTGAACTGGATGGACTGGTGTCTTTATTCAACCTTACTATGTAACTATGATGGGAGCTTTTTGTCGGAAAGTCTGACCGTGTGTAGGCTCCATCGGACATTTTCCGTCGGAATTTCCGCCAAACAAAATTTGAGATCTGGATCTCAAATTTTCCGACAACAAAATCCGTTGGCGGAAATTCCGATCGTGTGTACACAATTCCGACGCACAAAGTTCCACGCATGCTCTGAATCAAGCAGAAGAGCCGCACTGGCTATTGTAGATTTAAGTGAGTTATTCCTAAAGCCCCATACACACGGTCGGACTTTTTCATCAATTTGGTCCGATCGGACAAGGTTGTTGAAAAATCAGACCGTGTGTATGCACCATCGGACAGTGTTCGTCGGTTTGTCCGTCGGACAAAGTCTTATCTCCTGCTGGAAAGATTTCCCGTCAACCCGGTCTGATCACACCAAATCCGATCGTGTGTACGGTTGTCCGACCGGACAAAGTGCTACGCATGCTCAGATCACATTACAAGACCAAAGCTATTGGCTACTAGCCTCTACGTAGTCCCGTCGTAGGCAACAAACGTCACCACGTTCAGAATGATCGGATTTTCCGACAACTTTGTCCGATCGTGTGTACGCAAAACCAACATCAGACAAAGTATGACGGACATGGTCCGACGGACCTGGTCCACGGATTGTCCGCGCGTGTGTATGGGGCTTAAGAATTACAGGCCTACAATATAAAACGCCAAATTTCCATGCAAAACAATGTACCTCTTTGAGACGCAAAGATCATACCGCCAGGGAGGTTAAACCACAATGTGTCATGTTTACCCTAAAAACATTAACTGAAGTGAAGTGACATCTTGGCCAAATTTGGAAAAGCCAAACTGGTGTATTTATTTATAGTTTGATCATTATTTTTCCTTAACACTGAAAATAATTATCAAGCTTTAAATAAATATACCACTTTTGTCTGAAATGTTACTTCTCTTCATTTAAGGTTTTTTGTTTTTGTTTTTTTGGGGTAAACTGTGACTCCGACTCATAGGCACACTATGAGCTACATGACATCTCCTGGGCTTATCTCTGTTATTTACGTCTGCCCTGCCAGAGCATACACTGACACTCAGGGCTGAGAGAGGTGAGAGAGGCACACAGAGCAACTATGCCATCCCCTCCCCTCTGCTGCCCATTCAGTGAAGCCTTTGTATTTTGTGTTTTGTGATCACATAATACAAAGACTTCTGTGAATGGGCAGGGGGAAAAGAAGAGTGGGCATAGTAGCTGCAGTGATTCTTCTGTTCAGGATGCAGAGCTCCTTTGTAAAAGAAATGAAGGCACGCTTTTTTTATTATTTATTTATTAAAATGCTTAACCTACGCAGTCTTACCCGAAAGGCCTTTGATGCACAAAACAAAAGACATTGACATAAAAAGACCTTAAGAAAGTCAGCATACCAACATGACAACATACAAAGGTGTCCTTTTATGAAGCAGTGAAATCTATTCACTGCTTCATTGAGATCTTTCTCCTCTGTGTGCCAGTCTATGAAGCGGAGTAGATCCCTTCACCCTTGGAGGAGTGGAGGGATCTACAAACGCTTCCAACACTGGAGAACGGACCCTGATACTGGAATCTCGTGAGACTTTATGAGATTACAGCACCAGAAATTCACAGAAACACAGAAATGTTAATTTTTTTAAGCAGTGATAGATTATCACTGCTCAGTACACGGACAGACAGTGTAATTAATGTTAATAAAATAAAGAGTCCCCCCTACATAATATATACATGTATACACACATTATATATACATGTATATACACACACATTATATATATATATATATATGTATACACATACATATGACAGGGGGACATGGTTACTGTCGTGGGGGGGGGGCTGAACGAGGCATGAGGAAGTTAATTATCTTCCTCTTTCCTCCTCAGATCCCCCGAGATTCCCTCTTCACTCCCCGCTTCTCCACCTCTGAGTTGGTGAATCGGGATGTGTGAATTCTGACACAGATCGCCAGTGAAGCGCTCAGATCGCAGCTTCATAAACTGCCCGTTACTGTGTCATTCTATGAGGATTCTCCATGTGTGGAGATAATCAGCGGGAGAACATGTTCAAACACTTCTCCCCCGATTATCTCTGGTTCATAAACTGTTTATGGGCTATGATCAGCGGTGATCCTCAGGATCTCTGCCGATCACTGCTTCATAAAAGGACACCAAAATCAAAACCTGGGGGTCTGTCCATCACACCCCAATAAAATTAGGTGACTCCAAAAGCTTGTACAAAAATTTGGTTTTCAATTTCTTTCGAAATTTCAGAAATTCATTCTCATTAATTAAGTCCAGCAAGGTGCAAGACACCCCCTGGGCTTAGCTCTATTATGTACTGTATATCTGGCGGCTTTATAGTGCTCCTGGAAGACAGCTATCGTATTTTTGAAAGAACAACACTGATCCTTCTGTGTCGCCCTCCCGAAATGATAGACATACTGTAGCTATCTTCTAGGAGTACTATAAAGCAGCCAGCCATACAGTAAATAAAAGAGCTAAGCCCAGGGGGGTGCCATGCACCTTGCTGGACTTAACTCATAATGTGCCTTCATTTTTACAAAGGAGCTAAATTCCTGAAATTCAGCTTTAATAACTTTTTTTTTTGTCGTAGATCAGTTATGGTTCTACAAGTTATGAGCTAAGCAACAGAGACCTATATCCAAATTTTTTTCGAACTGTCCAAAATTACCGAATCATCTATTTAATTCTTACACATCTAATGAAACTCCTGGGCTGGACTTGGGTCGGAGTTCTGGCCTCAAATGACGACAGCGGAGAAAAGGAATTTCTGGAGTTGAATAATTTTATGGCAAGTGAAGGGATCTGCGTTGCATTCCTTATAAAGATCGACCACAGGCTTTTTAGAGCGAGTGAATCTATTGAAAAAAAAATTGAAATGATTAAAAAATCATCAGCCCACATTATTATAATTTGTGGATCAAATTCCCATCCAATGAATTTGTTTTTAAATATTTTGGAAAATTTCTTAAGTGACCAAACCTTGATCCTTCAACCATCTTGGGCAGCTCAGAGTTTTCTTATCAGCTACTACAGAAGAATATTTAACGGGAGCTTGGGGCTTGATGTCATGGATATAGAAGTCCCAGACATGTCAGATTTTTTAAACAATTTTACGCGTATGAAATATCCAAATGACATGTTACTTGAAAACCTCTGGATGGCCTTCAACAATTGCTTGTCCAATGACCCAGCGAAAAATCGATATTATGGATATTATTACAGCCAATCATTTCATAACTGCACTGGGAAAGAACCAGTCACATTAATTACTAGTTTCAACCAATCTGGACTCTTCCCTCAAGTGTATGTCTCTGTCTATACCATGGCTAGTGCCCTAAATGAACTATTACTTCTCGGTCAAACTTTGAAAGGGAAGAACATTCAGTTTTCTACTATTAAGAATCAAGTACATACAATTTATTTTGAAAAGAAAATGTGATCCTTGTTTTAAACTGGATTAGTGTCAATTCTCGGATGCAGGAGTTATTTTTGCTCCATGGGTTTATTTGCTTGGTGATGACCCTCTAATGAAAATTTTAGTTCACAAACCTGCAATATTTATACCTGTGAGCTAAATATTAGACATGTGCACACTGAAATATTTTGTTTCGGAATTTCGTTCGAAAAATAAATTTATTTAGTTACTCCCGAAACTCGTTTTTATTTATTTTGTTTTTCGTTAAAAATTGCATTCGTCCAAAAAGCCAAATGAATTAAGGTCAAATCTGTCATTGAAGGCTTATGGTGTCTGTCAAATGTTCAAAGAAGATTCTACGGAGCAGCTAAACTGAATGACTCTGTATAGTTTAACTGCAATTCTACCCAATTCCAGCAGCAATCTTTTCTCTCTACGTCAAATCTTTTCTCTCTCCGTCAAATCTTTTCTCTCTACGTCGAATCTTTTCTCTCTGCGTCTAATCTTTTCTCTCTACGTCAAATCTTTTCTCTCTACGTCGAATCTTTCCTCTATGTGTCGAATCTTTCCTCTCTACGTCGAATCTTTCCTCTATGTGTCGAATCTTTTCTCTCTACGTCGAATCTTTCCTCTATGCGTCTAATCTTTTCTCTCTACGTCGAATCTTTCCTCTCTACGTCAAATCTTTTCTCTCTACATCGAATCTTTACTCTCTACGTCAAATCTTTTCTCTCTACGTCAAATCTTTTCTCTCTACGGCGAATCTTTTCTCTCTACATCGAATCTTTTCTCTCTACGTCAAATCTTTTCTCTCTACGTCGAATCTTTCCTCTATGTGTCGAATCTTTCCTCTCTGTGTCAAATCTTTTCTCTCTACGTCAAATCTTTTCTCTCTCCGTCAAATCTTTTCTCTCTACGTCGAATCTTTTCTCTCTGCGTCTAATCTTTTCTCTCTACGTCGAATCTTTCCTCTCTACGTCAAATCTTTTCTCTCTACATCGAATCTTTACTCTCTACGTCAAATCTTTTCTCTCTACGTCAAATCTTTTCTCTCTACGGCGAATCTTTTCTCTCTACATCGAATCTTTTCTCTCTACGTCAAATCTTTTCTCTCTACGGCAAATCTTTTCTCTCTACGTCGAATCTTTCCTCTATGTGTCGAATCTTTCCTCTCTGTGTCAAATCTTTTCTCTCTACGTCAAATCTTTTCTCTCTACGTCAAATCTTTCCTCTCTACGTCAAATCTTTTCTCTCTACGTCAAATCTTTTTATTCTATGGCAAATCTTTTCTCTCTACGTTGAATCTTTCCTCTCTATGTCGAATCTTTCCTCTCTACGTCAAATCTTTTCTCTCTACGTCGAATCTTTCCTCTCTACGTCAAAACTTTTCTCTCTACATCAAATCTTTCCTCTCTACGCCAAATCTTTTCTTTCTATGTAGAATAATCTTGGACTAATAGAGTTAAGGTTAGGCACATTCGACCACAGGTTCAATGGACACAGATTGTTATTGTCAGCGTCGAATCTCCTATCTATATCGACTGTTGTCACAATGAAAACGAAAATAAAGCATTTGTTTATGTCGGATCTTTTGTTTTTCGGATTCTGCACTGCATTCGTTATCGTTTGTTAACGATAACGAAAATGCCTGAAATTCGGACGAAAATGAATTTGGATGAAAACGAATGCACATGTCTACTAAATATTTTCAATAGAGGATCATCATGAGGTGTACATCATGTACTGTATAAAAAATAAAGCCTGGGCTTGAACTCTTAACCTGCTGGGACTTACAGTTTTTCTCCATTGGTTTGGCTCATTTCTTGAAACAGAAATTACATTCTCAAAACAACATGGACAAATCTCCAAACCACTTGGCAATTGTTCACAACTGAATTGAATTTCTCATTCATTTCTTCAAATTGCAAATGTCTCAGTACATGTCTCAATGTCTCAGTACATCTTTCAAATGATTAAGTACAAGTAGCCTACATTTAGCACAATTTCCAAGTAAATATATCTTGTTGATCTAAACTGATTATCAATTCTCAGTCTAATGGTCGTTCACTCCAAAACGTATCAGCGTAATTTCATTGTTTAAGTCATCACATGCACAATAGTCTGTTCAATTGTCAAAATTATTCAGGAACATAATACCATGAATACCATATATGAATCTCTTGGAACATTTGATAAAATGATCACAGCAATTGACAGTCAGGTGCAACTACAACTTGACTAACGAAGGAGGAGTTGGAGTTGGTCTCAGATGACCGATCAAACAGTATGTTTAGTTACCTGACAGGTGCTGTCCATGATTGTGAATGCTGCCAAACATGTATATATATAGCTTGACCATGCAGGACCAGTACAATTTCTGAACATGGAGGCACCTAACCAAGTAAATGAACAAAGGCAACTGCCTGCTCGAGGAAGAGGAGGAGGAGTAATGCCCCGTACACACGGTCGGAAATCCCGACCACAAAATCCATCAGATTTTTTCCGACGGATTTTGTCCGACGCTGGTGTTGCATACACATGGTCCGACGAAGTTGTTGGAAAATACGATCATTCTGAACGTGGTGACGTTCGTTGCGTACAACAAAACTACGTAGAGGCTAGTAGCCAATAGCTTTGGTTTGGTAATTTGATCTGAGCATGCGTGGCACTTTGTCCGTCGGAATTACCTACACACGGTCGGAAAAAGTCTGATCGGATTTTGTTGTCGGAAAATTAGAGATCCTGCTCTCAAATTTTTTCCGGCGAAAATTACACACGATCGGATTTTCCGACAACATAATCCGATTGGACTTTTTCCATCGGAATAAGATACGGGGCATAACATTTCAGTAAGTCTACTCATTGATAATTTTTCCCCTCCCCTTTCTGTCAAATACCCCCTGTAGTACCTCTGCATAGGGTACATGTACCCCAGGTTTGGAACCACTGGAATACTGGCTAGTAGTATATTGAACTTGTGTAGAACATAGAACATTCCTATGTAACTGTCTGTAACTGTGTCACGTACCGGGTACGGCGGGGAACAGGAGGTAGATCCCCTATGCCAATGGGGCGATAGCACGGGTTGTATTGGAGGACCGGTTCTAATGTTGCTACTGGTTTTCACCAGAGCCCGCCGCAAGGCGGGATGGACTTGTAGCGGCGGTAGCAACCAGGTCGTGTCTTCCAATAGCAACTCGACCCCACTGACAGCTGAGACAGGCACGGTACACAAGGATTAGGCAGAGGCAAGGTCAAACGTAGCAAAGGGTCAAGGCAGGTGGCAAAGGTTCGTAGTCGGGGGCAACAGCAAAGGTCTGGATACACAGAAGGAGCAAAACACACAAACGCTTTCACTGGGCACTAAGGCAACACAAGATCCAGCAAGAACAGGAAGGGGAAGTGGGTTTTTAATGGGATTGGGAAAACTGTAATTGGACCAGGCACTAATTGATAGTGCACTGGCCCTTTAACTGGGGGCGGAGTCGCACGCGTGCGCCTGGGGAGCAGGGGCGCGCGCACGCCGAAGACAGCCTGCAGGGGACAGGTGAGAGGAGCGGGATGCGATCCCCGGGCGGACCGAGGATCGCATCCCGGAAACAAAGCAGCGCCTGCGGTCAGGGGAGCAGACCGAGGCGCTACAGGGCAGAGACCGCCGTGAGCGCTCCGGGGTGGAGGGGATTCCCGGAGCGCTCGGCGTTACAAACTGCAGTGTATGACTCTTCTGTATGACTAATTTGATGTTTTCCTGTTTTACTCTATTGTAGAGAATAATGGCATTGGAAGGAAACGAGACCTCTCACATACTCGTGTATGTGGATGAGACTGGCTTCAACCTGGCCAAGGGCCGAAGACGTGGCCGTAATTTTATTGGCCACGGTGGATGTCCCAGGTCAGCGAGGGGGCAATATAACTATGTGTGCTGCCATTTCTGAGAATGGTGTGGCCACTCACATCCCCAGTCTTGGCCCATACAATACACAGGAGCTCCTCATCTTCTTGGACCGCCTTCATTTGGATTTGATCCCTGAAAATGAGAGAGGTCTCATAGGGCGTCACCTACCACGATATATAATTGTATGGGACAATGTGAATTTCTATCGTGGCCCGCTTATCAGGGCCTAGTTCACTGCTCACCCAAGGATGGATATGGTGTTCCTACCACCTTACTCTCCTTTCCTCAATCCTATTGAGAAGTTTTTCTCCGCTTGGAGGTGGAGAGTGTATGAGCATCGGGCTCAAGACCAGAGGTCCCTGCTCCATGCAATGGACGCTGCCTTTGAGGATATTATAGGATATCAGTGTAGGGGATGGTTGCGACATGCACGTCGTTTCTTCCCTCGTTGCATCGCATGGGAGGATATACGATGCGAAGAATCTGTGGCCAGACAGACAGCAGCGTGTGGATGGGCAGGAGGGTGAGGACGGTGGCCAGTGAAGAGATGTTACAGTAGTTGTGAAACTCAAGCTTTATTTACAGCATTGTAGGCTACATTTAATTTTCCTTGTTTTTTGTTTGTGTGTTTATATTTCTGTATATTATGCTGTATATATTTTCTTTTTACTCTGATGTATGGAAGTAAAGTAATTTTTCCTTGGCAGTATGAGTGCAATGTGTGATGTCAAACCTTGAAGGCTACTCTTACCCTAAAATCTTTTCTTTTTTTTCAGTTTTATACACAATTGTATTCAGTTGGCTAGACCAAAACTGTACAGTAACCATTGTCAATGAAGGACTGGGCTAAGACTGAAAGGTGGACATGAGGGATATTTCAATGGTCTTCTGCCATAGAGACAAAACATCTAAACATTTTGACTTGCAGTGCTTACACAATGCCAAAGGGATGAAGCATTTTGGGGGCACTGACTATTTGAATGAGAAAGAAATTTATTTTTGACACATGAATGAACTGTTTTGGGAAAGATATGAGCTTTTGAATGTGAACCATGGTGTTGTGCCGAACCATCCAGGTTATTTTGGCAAAAGCACCAAGAGAGTTGAGAATGTCTGGTCTGTTTCAAGAAATGAGCCAAAGCAATTGAGAAGAATCTTTGCCATTTTGGGTGCACTGACTCTTTATATGGGAAAGGAATATGGTTTTGAAGCATGAGTGATCAGTTTTGGGAGAGATATGAGCTTTTGCACGTGAGTTATAGTGTTGTGCTGAACTGTAAGACTGTTTAGCCAAATGATCTTAGAGTTTTGAGAATGTAATTTCTGTTTCAAGAAATGAGCCAAACCAATAGAGAAAAACTGTAAAGCGGAGTTCCACCCAAAAATGGAACATCTGTTTTGCTAAACATTCGTGCAGCTATCAAAGGATCTACAAAATCAGTAGCACCCTCTTTTCATTCTGCTTGCCCTGTGCTTTCAGAAAAAGGGTTTGATTTTTTTTAAATTTAACTACTTGACATCCGCGCTATGGCTGAATGACGGCCACAGCGCGGATCTAAATTCCCATATATAATTCATATGACGGCCTCCCCTGTGCACACACGCTGTGATCACCGAGTCACTGAGACTCGGTGATCAGCGATCCGAGTAAGGGGCCGGTCCCGGGGCCCTTACCATGTGATCAGCTGTCAGCCAATGACAGCTGATCACATGATCAAAACAAAAGCTTGGTGATTGTTTTTTTTCTCCTCACGCTGACAGCGGAGGAGACAAAAAAAAGCCGATCACCGGCTCATCTTAAAGGGACATCGGTCTTGAAAAGGAAGAGGCTAGTATGCCTCATGTATGCCACCTATCAATGCCCACAAGTGCCACCTGTCAATGCCCACAAGTGCCACCTATCAATGCCCACAAGTGCCACCTATCAATGCCCACCAGTGCCGCCAATCAGTGCCACCTAAAAGTGCTGCCTATCAGTGTAACCCATCAGTGCCCATCACTGCCACCTATCGGTGCCCATCACTGCCACCTATTGGTGCCCATAACTACCGCCTCATCAGCGTACATCAATGACGGCCAAAAATGACCCATTTACAATTTTTATAACAGAATGAAAATAAATTTTTTTTTTTTTTAAATTCGGTCTTTTTAAAAAAATTTTACAAAAAAAAAAATCGCAGGGGTGATCAAATACCCCAAAAAGAAAGCTCTATTTGGGGGAATAAAATGATAAAAATTTAATTTGGTACAGTGTTGTATGACCGCGCAATTGTCATTCAAAGTGCAACAGCGATGAAAGCTGAAAATTGGTCTGGATAGGAGGGGGGTTTAAGTGCCCAGTAAGCAAGTGGTTAAAAAAAAATAATAAAAAAAAGTTAAAAAAAAAAGAAAAAAGAAATAGGGTTTGTGGGGTTATTTTACAGAACAAACATGAAAAAAAATAATATGTAAATAAAAAAAAATAAAAAATGATTTGGTCTTTTTTCTGCTGTCATCTTTCTATGTTTCCATGTTTCTAAAAGCTGCAAATGAAAGAAATAAAAATAAAAAAGATGAAAAAATTGCACAATTGGTCTGGTAACCTGAGATGAAAAATGGAAAGCAGCAAGGGTAGCAATAGCAGCATAAGGGTTAAACATACGTACTTTATCAAGGCACAAATAACTAGAGATACAACTATTTATTAATTGTAGTAACTCCTTCTGAGCTATAAAGAATAATAAAAATCAGAGTGGGAAAGGATTTGAAAATTCTTTTTTTTTATTGCACTTAAATATGTAGCAAATGTATGTTTTTCATGTTTTCATTTCTGTTTAAAGTTACATCAGTTTTTGAAGAAACTTACATATAGAAGGGAAGGAAATACCCATCACTTTTATAATAAAGACAATGAATTTGTTACATATTATATCATTAAAAATTGGATTATCCTTAGCAATGGCAGCCTTGTGATTAATTGTGTTGGCCAATTCGACCCTTGGAAAAACAGTGATTACCAGTTTTCTATAAATGTGAAACGTATAATTTGGAAACACAACAAGACAGAGGTAGGAAAATACAGTGCCATGGAAAAGTATTCATACCCCTTGAAATTTTTTCCTGTTACAACCAAAAACTTAAATGTATTTTATTGGGATTTTATGTGATAGACCAACACAAAGTGGCACATAATTGTGAAGTGGAAAGAAAATGATAAATGGTTTTCAATTTTTTTTTTTACAAATAAATATGTGAAAAGTGTGTAGGGGGGGCATTTGTATTCAGCCCCCTTTACTCTGATATCCCTAACTAAAATCTAGTGGAGTCCACCTGTGTGTCATTTAATCTCAGTATAAATACAGCTGTTCTGTGAAGCCCTCAGAGGTTTGTTAGAGAACCTTAGTGAACAAACAGCATCATGAAGGCCAAGGAACACACCAAACAGGTCAGGGATAAAGTATAAAGCAGGGTTAGGTTATAAAAAAATCTCTCAAGCTTTGACCATCTCACGGAGCTCTGTTCAATCCATCATGGGAAAATGGAAAGAGTATGGCACAACTGCAAACCTACCAAGACATGGCCGTCCACCTAAACTGACAGGCCGGGCATATATATATATATATATATATATATATATATATATATATATATATATATATATATACAATGTATATCACAAAAGTAAGTACACCCCTCAGTCACATTTTTGTAAATATATTATTCTAGCTTTCCATCTAACAACACTGAAGAAATGACACTTGTCTACAATGTAAAGTAGTGAGTGTACAGCTTGTATAACAGTGCAAATTTGCCGTCCCCTCAAAATAACTCAACACACAGCCATTAATGTCTAAACCACTGGCAACAAAAGTGAGTACACCCCTAAGTGAAAATCTCCAAATTGGGCCCAAAATGTCAATATTTTGTGTGGCCGCCATTATTTTCCAGCACTGCCTTAACCCTCTTGGGCATGGAGGTCACCAGAGCTTCACAGGTTGCCACTGGAGTCCTCTTCTCCTCCTTCATGAGGACATCACGGAGCTGGGCCGACCGCGCCTAGAAACACTGTTAGATTTATATCTATGTTACCTTATTTAGCATTATATCACTTTTGCTCTTTGTGCTTCAATCTTTTAAGGCCTTATAACATCCCATACAGACAACTACACTACAGTCTTTCCCATTTTTTTGGATCTAGTCAGTATTTTTGACTCTCAATCGGTGTGTTTTCTCTCTCTCCACTCTCTCTTGGGCCGCTCGCATGGTTGTTTCTTTGTTACAAATTGATAATCGCTCTATAAAACCTTGTGTATATGTACAATAAAAACTTCACCCACGAAACATGTAGTGCAATCAATACACAGATGGTATTATTGTATTATTACTTGTGTGACTATAGAGCAAATGTGAATCAATTATCCTTGTATTTAATTAAATATATTTTTTTGTAAAAAATAAATAATAATAAATAATAATAATATAAAAGGTTTTATTATTATTATTATTATTATTATTTATTATTCATTCATTACGTTTCATTCATTTAGATGCGGCATTCATTATTTTGGATAATGCGTAACTTTGGATAAATTAGTTACGTTCATAAACAGCCAAATTTGAAAGGAAATTCCAATACCTATAATTTAATAGTTAGTTATTATTAGTTATTTCGTTATTATTTCAGAATTTTCTAATTTTCAGATTAACGAATTTACGAATTTACGAATACCGCATCTAAACTAATGGAACTTATGTTCCATTAGTTTAGCTATGATATTCATAAATTCATACATTCGTAAATCCAAAAAATTGAAAATCTGAAACAATAACGAAATAACTAATAATAACTAACTATTAAACTATAGGTATTGGAATTTCCTTTCAAATTTGACTGTTTATGAATGTAACTAATTTATCCGAAGTTACGCATCATCCGAAATAACAAATGCCACGTCTAAATGAATAAAACATAACAAATTAATAACAAATAATAATAATAATTATTTTATTTTTTTTTTCTCCACTTCAGACAGAGTATTCGTGGGTGAATGTCAGCTGTGCACGCATCTCCATCCCTCTATTTGTCTTAGCATCATTAGTGGATTGTTTAATTCTCCCCCTTTTTTTTTTTTTTTTTCCCCCTGGAGTTGGGGGGGGGGGGGGGGGGGGGATATGGGTCCTGGATCTGGTATCCATAAGATTTACAAAACTAAGAAAACACACATACATCTGAAATCCCACCGAGCCTCCGCTACCCCTCCACTTCCTCTATCCTGCATCCCGTTCCATCTCGATTCCAGTTTACCCCCCCAGGTTCCCCCCTCCCCCTCCCCCCCCCCTCCCTCCTGTCCCCCCCATACCCCCTCCCTCCCCATCCCCGTCCGCTGTTTTGTTGTTGTGCGATGGCCCTTTTTCCCAAGTGTCTTCTCCTACCCTTTGCATCTGCCTTTCCACGGCTAGATCTCCTTCCGGCTTCCCCCCCTAGGGGTCGTCGGTTGTCACGGCTGCACTCGCAAAGCCTCCCTATAGCTCCAGGACCTCTTGAATTTTCTCCAACTCTCCCATTTGGCCCTCGTGGCTTCTCTGTCCTCCTCCCCGATGTGCAACACACATTCCATCATGTAAGTAGATTCCACTGCGTCAACCCATTCCCAAACTGGTGGGCTTTCCTTGTCCTTCCACCTCCTTGGGATTACCTTTTTAGCCGCATTGAGCAGATGGGGGATCAATGAGCCTTTATATTGCTTGATTTCCTTCGATGTGGCATGCATAAATACCACCCAAGGGTCATTTTTAACCTCAATCGTTGTTATTTCTTTTATGAATTTTAGGATGGTCTCCCAGAATTTTTTGATTTTAGCACACTCCCACCATAGATGACCCATTGTACCCCTTTGGTCACATCCCCTCCAGCAGTTTGCGGGTGTATCCACCCGGTAATTGCTGACCTTGTCCGGGGTTCTATACCACCTAGCCATGCACTTATAATTTGTTTCTGCAGTTTTCGCGTCTACAGCTGACCCATGTGCTAATTTTAAAATTTTCTTACTTGTGCCTATTTCTAATTGTGTTCCTAGTTCGCTTTCCCATTTGATAAAGTATGGTGGCATCTCTGGTCTATCTCTTTCTAATAGCAATTTATAGATTCTAGATATTCTTTTTTTAGAACATTCTGCCGAAAAAATTTTCTCTAATTTTGTTAGGTCCTTAGCCTCCCTTAATGGGCTAGGGAGAGAGCCCACAAAGTGTGTTAGCTGACGATGCCGCCATCCATCTATGGAAAAAGCCTCCTTGTTCTGTAACTCGTGCAGTGTCATAACCTTCCCCTTACTGATAACTTCCCCTAATCTCGTGCAATCCTTTCTAATCCAATCCCCTCCTATTTCCTTTAACCCTGGCGGGAAAAAAGGATTTTCTTTAAGTGCTATAAGTGGCGAGTTATATTTTTTATTGAATATTTTATAATAATTATAATAAAACCTTAAATATTATTATTATTATTATTTTTTTATTATTTATTTGTTACTTTCCATTAGTTTAGATGCAGCATTCGTTATTTCAGATAATTCATAACTTTGGATAAATTCATGTTCGTTACGTTCACAAAGAGACAAATTTGAAAGGAAATTCCAATACCTATAATTTAATAGTTAGTAATAGTTATTATTATTAGTTAGTTATTATATCGAATTTTATGGTTTTCGTTCTTATTTTCGGATTTTCATTCTTTTGAATTAAGGGATTTTAATTCTTATTTTACGATTTTCGAATTTTTGAATTTACGAACTTTAGTATTTACGAATATTTGAATTTATTCGAAATAACGTATTTCTAAATTAATGAATGACTCGAAAAACGAAAAAAAAAAAAGAATGAAGCTAAAAGGAAAACAAACTAATTTTTCGGCAGTGCACATGTCTACTGTACATCACCCAGCACATGCGCACTGGACACAGTGGATTCCGGCTCCCGGTACCCGGTAAACACAACTGTTTTGAATAGGTTTCATATCACATGGCACCTGGGCCAATCACAGCACCCTGTACTATACAATAGCTGTGGGCCAATCAAAGCACCACAATAGTAATTACAGCTGTTATGAATGAAACCCATTCATGACATCTCACAACACAGTGTTCTCATCCCAAAAAAATAATAATCCATGATCTCCCCCCTCCCCCACTATGGTGGAGGTTAAAAAAAAGTAATTTTTTATTCCTTTTTTTTACTATTTTTTACATACGTTTTCAGAGTAGTTCAGTGTGAATGTAGAAAATAGTTAAAAAAAGGAATAAAAAATTACTTTTTTTTAACCGGTTACCGACCAGCGCACGCTGATGTACGTCGGCAGAATGGCACAGCTGCACAAATGGGCGTACCTGTACGTCCCTTTGAATTTTCCACTGTGCCATTGCATGCACGCCGCCAGGAGCTCCATGAGTCAGGTCACGGGTCCCGCGGACTCGATCGCCGCGGGGATACCCGCGATCCTCTCACGGAGAGGAAGAACGGGGATAAGCTAATGTAAACAAACATCTCCCCGTTCTGCCTAGTGACAGTGTCACCGATCATAGCTCCCTGTGATTGGGAGCTATGATCAGTGATGTGTCACAGCTAGCCCATCCCCCCCACAGTTAGAAACACTCCCTAGGACACACTTAACCCCTACAGCGCCACCTAGTGTTAACCCCTTCACTGCCAGTCACATTTACACAGTAATCAGTGCAATTTTAATCGCACTGATCGATGTATAAATGTGAATGGTCCCAAAATCGCACCAAAATTGTCTGAGGTGTACGCCATAATGTCGCAGTCACAATAAAAATAGCTGATCACCGCCATTACTAATAAAAATAAAAATATTAATAAAAATGCCATAAAACTATCCCCTATTTTGTAGATGCTATAACTTTTGTGCAAACCAATCAATATATGCTTATTGCAATTTTTTTTACCAAACATACGTAGAAGAATATGTATCGGCCTAAACGGAGGAAAAAAAATGTTTTTTTATATATTTTTGGGGTATATTTATTATAGCAAAAAGCAAAAAATAATGTGTTTTTTTCAAAATTGTCGCTCTTTTTTTGTTTATAGCGCAAAAACTAAAAACCGCAGAAATACCACCAAAATAAAGCTCTATTTGTGGGGGGAAAAATGTCAATTTTGTTTGGGAGCCACGTCGCACGACCGCGCAATTATCAGTTAAAGCGACGCAGTGCCGAATCGCAAAAAGTGCTCTGGTCTTTGGCCAGCAAAATGGTCCTGGGCTGAAGTAGTTAACATACTGTCAGTGGCTAGTATCCTGGCTGCTGACAGTATGTTAAAAAAGTGATGACCCTGTAGTGCATTCGTGACAGTATGTTAAAAAAAAAAAATTCACAATCTGTGACTTAATTTCCCAAAAAATTGGGACAAAAATTACAAAAAACAATCCATGCCTCTTACTAAATACCTCAGACTGTCTACTTACCAAAAAAAATTGTAATTTGGGGGGGGGGGGATTTTGTACTGTCTTTTTTTTGTTGTCTATTTTTTTACCAAAGTTGTAGCAGAATACATTTTGGCCTAAATTTATAAAGAAATCAGATTTTGTCGGATATATTTTATAACAGAAAGTAGAAAATATTGTTTGTTTTTTTTGGCAAAAATGAGTGCAGAAAGAAAGTAGTTTAACCTTTTGCCGACTTCCGCACACACATAGACGTTGGCAGAATGGCAACGGCAGTGAAATGGGCGTACCCGCACGTCCCTTTAAAGTTGACGCCTAGCCTAGCACCTAGTCTAGAGCGCCACGGGAGCAGGCAGGGGAATAACCAACTTCACCAATGGCTCTTTAGGGGTACGCTACATACTGTTTACCTTTATTGTTTTTAAAATAGTCCTATGATAAATAAAACATTTTTGTTATTACATCTTGTTGTATATATATATATATAATGGTTTCTTCACCAGATTCCAAGATCTCAGTGTTCAGAAACATGTCTGCCGGGTAGTAGAAAGATGACAAAATCTGGAATTCAGAGCTTCTGCTGCTACGCCTGTGCACCCTGTTCAGATGGTGAAATGTCCAACATCTCCGGTATATTTATGGAATATTCTTGGTGATTTTATAAAGATGCTTCACAAGTGGGATATTTTTCTACTCATCACTACAAATAAATGTATAAAGCAAATGAGCTTTGCGCAGGGCCGCCATCAGGGGGGTACAGCTGTTACAACTGTAAGGGGCCCGGGGCCTGAGGAGCCCGTTGGGCCAGAAGAAGGCAGGACAGGTGAAAGGGAGCCATGCGGTGCATTACAGACACAATCTCACATTGTCTGCTGCTCTCTGTGGCATTGAGCTCAGACATCAAGCTCTTTACTGCCACCTCTGGCAATTATGTGCATGTGCACCCCTCGTGTGATCTGCCTGTACTATGCTTCTCAGCAACATATCTGCTTTGTGAAAATATGCTGGGACTAGGTAGGACAACCTTCTTTACAAGTAGGGGCTGTGAAGGAAGGGGGGTGCTGGCATACATACAGGTGGGGGTGGGGCTGACATATAAACAGGTGTGAGGGGGCTGGCAAATATACAGGAGTGTGGGGGGCAGACAAATATACAGGTGTGAGGAGGGGGCTGTGCAGATTTGGAAGGATGGCTTGTGGGCAAGCCCTGGGAAATGTTGGTGATCAGGCTCGGGGTGGAGGGTGGGGGGGATGCCTAAAGCTGTGTAAGGGGCCCAAAAATTTCTGATGGCTGCCCTGAGATTTGAGCTTGTTTTGGTGGCCACAGATTGACACCAGATTGAGAGTCTTCTGGGGGTCATTTAGGATTCACTGACAGGAGCATCGGAAAGGTGGTTGACCCCCTTCTGATTTGCAATTGACCTGCATTAATTGAGTTTTATATTCCCATAGGAGTGTATGGTAATGCAAAACCAGCTTAAAGCAAACAAAAGTCCCTTGACACAGGCCTTAAAGTCCATAACAGTCAGCCTGCAAGATTTCTGTTGCACAAGAGTATACTGGCGGGAGACAAAGCTCTTTGAGTGCAGAAGAACAGTAGATCACCCTCAGCCTTTGGCTTATAAAGTTGGTCAGGATGTGGCCATAAGCAGCTGTAGTAAGTGCAAAAATATATAGAAAGCCTGGCATAGAGATTTTTCTTTTAACCACATGCCGACCGGGCCATAGCCTACGGACGTCCTCCCAGAAACTTGCTCCCGCGCGCCCCCTGGGGCGCGCACTCGGGAACATCTGTGACCGACGGGTCCCGAGGACCCGGCGCATCACGGTAAACGTAAACGGCCGCTGATAGCGGCCGCTTACCACGTGATCGCTCCGTCAAATGATGGAGCGATCACATGTACACAACCCGGCGTCACGTCATGATGCCGGTTCCTCCCTCCCCTCTCTGTACCGATCGGTACAGTGAGAGGGGAGAAGCGGAAAGGGGGAGAGATGGGACCAGCGCTGTGGGCTGGATGCGTAGTGCCCACAGCGCTGGTCAGTGACAGCTACACTGCCACCACTGTGCATTACTCTGCCAGCACTGTTTAATGCTCTGCCACCACTGTGCAATGCTCTGCCACCACTGTGCAATGCTCTGCCACCACTGTGAAATACTCTGCCACCACTGTGCAATACTCTACCACCACTGTGCAACACTGCAATAGTCTGCCAATACTCACCAATACTCTGCCAATACTCGCCAATACTCTGCAAATACTCTGCCAATACTCTGCAATAAATATTAATAGAAACAAAGAATATATATATATATTTTTTTTTTACCGAATTTTCTGTATTTTTTGATTTATAGCGCAAAAAATAAAAAACCCAGCTGTGATTAAATACCACCAAAAGAAAGCTCTATTTGTGTGAAAAAAGGGCAAAAATTTAATTTCATATGGGTACAGTGTTGCATGACTGAGTAATTGTCATTCAAAGTGTGAGAGCACTGAAAGCTGAAAATTGGTCGGGTTAGGAAGGGGGTTTAACTGCCCAGTGGGTAAGTGGTTAAAAGAAAAATGGCAGCCCCCCCCCCCCCCCAATATATCAAAAAACAATATTTTCACAAAAAATACACAAAAATCAATAGTGGAAACAAACATAACAGAGAATCTGTGTGAATTAGCCCTTTTAAAAATATATACATTTTGTTTTAAAAAATGTATATTTAAAAAAAAAAAAATTAATTTTACAATGTTTAAAAATTACTTATTATAATGTTTACATTATTTTTTACAATTAATTAAGGAGGGGGGAAAGGGGTGCAGCAACACCTGAAATCTGGCGAGAGGGAGAGAAACCAGCTTTCAGCAGCTGCAGAGAGCCGCGCAGGGCATCCTTCTGTAATTGCCTCTCAATCCGACCGCACCCATTCCTTCTGCTGTTTGGGCCCCCCTGTGTGCCCGGGCCCCCTACAGGAGGACTGGTGGTCCCCCCTATCAGCGGCTCTGGTCACTGGTTCTGCTAGAGTGTGAATGGGGAAAGCTGTCAGAGGAGAAGGGCAGAGTGCAAGTCTGTGAAGAATAATAATCCATATTTTCACTTTGATCCACATCCAGCTGGACGCCTCCTGTTGTCCAACTGTATCTGTACTGTATCCTATACCCTTCCTGTTCTGAACACTGTGCTTGTGATCCCCCCTCCCTCATGTTCAGAAACCCAACTTTACAAAATCTGGAATAGAAGCAGCTCACTAATGTTCTGTAGACAAACCCTTCGGAATTGTATGATTACTTCTGCATACAGGGACCATCCATCTCCACTACAAAGAGAACAGCATCTGGTGAGATATGGAGAGTGGGTGGCATGTCATTGATTGGACCCCTCCCCCTCCTCCCCTGTCACTATCTATATAAGCTGCACTTCCCTCTCACTTTTTTTTTTTAAACGCGTTATCCTATGTGGCCCTCACCAGCAGGCATGTACTGGCCATCGGGACTACCGGGAGTTTCCCGGTAGGCCGATGGCTCAGTGGGCCAGTCAGATGCAGTCCTGGAGCCGCTCCTCTCTGACAGTGAGTGATCGCGATTTCACTCCTGTCAGGAGGAGCAGCTTCCGTCATATTCTGGAGAGAGAATTAGGCTTCTTGCTCACTCCAGCCTGCAGGGGGAGATAGATGGCCGTCAGACTTTACTTCCTCTCTCCCCTTATCACTTGTCACTTATCACATGACTGGAGAGAGGAAGAAGAGAAGCTGCCTTCAGAATTGTGATTACACGTGGGAGGGGGAAACTCTGATGTAAGGGGCTGGTGATGGGACTTTGATGTAAGGGGCTGCTGATGGGACTCTGATGTAAGGGGGTGCTGATGGGACTCTGATGTAAGGGGGCTGCTGATGGGACACTCAAAATGTAAGTGGGCCGGTCTGGATGAAGTCCAGGGTCAAATTTCTGTCCCAGTCCAGCCCTGTTTACCACCCTCCGTTCCCATTGCTGAGACCATTCCTGACATCACTTCTGGTCCATGGCATAGCGTTGACATCACATCCGGCGATGGGTACCCCTACCATTTCACAAAAAAAAAAGTGACAAAAAGGTTAAAAAACACAAGAGACAGTTTTTGACAAGTCCTTTATTAATTTCTTCTTCTTTCATCTTCTTTCTTCTGGTCATCCTTCCTAGTTCTTCATAAACGGGTGACCCCGCCTCCCTCTGACAACACAGGGAAAAACCATAGGGAAGTCCCTGTGCATCAGAGGAGGGTGGGGTCACCGGGTGGCCCTGCCCTCTGTTATTTAATAAGTGTCAGAAGAATCGAAGCGTCAAATGGCTGAAGACTCCCACTGAGGCGGATCATGCAGACGGAGTGGAGAACAAGGCGGAGCAGAAGACGGAGAAGAAGAAGTTGGAGGAACAAGAAGAACACGGAAGGATGACCAGAAGAAAGAAGATGAAAGAAGAAGAAATTAATAAAGGACTTGTCAAAAACTGTCTCTTGTGTTTTTTAACCTTTTTGTCACTTTGTTGGTGAAATGGTAGGGGTACATTTGTACCCCATTACAACTTCACACAGGGGGGTGGGATCTGGGGGTCCCCTTGTTAAAGGGGGCTTCCAGATTCTGATAAGTCCCCCGCCCGCAGACCCCCACAACCACCGGGCAAGGGTTGTGGGGATGAGGCCCTTCTCCCCATAAACATGGGGACAAGGTGCTTTGAGGGGCTACCTCAAAGCACCCTCTCAATGTTGAGGGCATGTGGCCTGGTACGGTTCAGGAGGGGGGTCGTTCTCTCGTCCCCCTCTTTTCCTGCAGCCTTCCAGGTTGTGTGCTCGGATAAGGGTCTGGTATGGATTTTTAAGGGGGACCCCACCCCATTTTTTTTTATTTTGGTGCGGGGTTCCCCTTAAAATTCTTACCAGACCTGAAGGGTCTGGTATGGATTTTGAGGGGGCCCCCACGCCATTTTTTTAAAAATTTTGGTGCGGGGTTCCCTTCAATAGCCATACCAGACCTGAAGGACCTGGTATGGAATTTAGGGGGACCCCCACACATTTTTTTTTTAATTTTGGTTTCGGGGTTCTCCTGTGGGGAAATCCTCATGCCGTTTTTATCAATGAACTGTTATGTGTATTGTCGGACCCGACAATTCATTGTAGCCACGAGTAGTTTTAAATGACTTTTATTCCTAGAAATGTAATTTTGCTGTCAGACTGTTCTAAACACGGTAAACATGCGCCCCTTTACAGGCATACTATAGACACCCCCAGGTACAAAATGTAAAGGAATATTTCACTTTTATTGTTTCACTTTAAGCATTATTAAAATCACTGCTCCTGAAAAAACTGGCATTTTTAAAACTTTTTTTGCATTGATACATGTCCCCTGGGGCAGGACCCGGGTCCCCAAACACTTTTTATGAAAATACCATGCATATAAGCCTTTAAAATTAGCACTTTTGATTTCTCCCATTGATTTTTAAAGGTTGTTCTGCGGCTTTTGAATTTGCCGCAAACACCCAAAATTGTTCGCTGTACGGCGAACTGGCGAACAGCCAATGTTCGAGTCGAACATGAGTTTGACTCGAACATAAAGCTCATCCCTGGTAAGGAGCATTCTTCCCACTGATCACCAATGTAAGGGACACTCTTCCCACTGACCAAGGGCTCCTCTGTGTTGAAAAGGTCAAGAAAGGCTGGTCTAATGCAAGAGCAAAAGTTCTGAAAAAATGTGCATGAAAATGTGAATCTCACATCAGAAATTATGTAGCATTTAAACCACACAATTGCGAGTTTGTTTTTTATTTGTATTTCAGATAGTGAAAAATGCTACACATGCTCAGATCTGGAGTGGCCAAATGAACTGAAGAACTTTTGTATCCCTAAACTAGAAGAATTTCTCTCCTATGAAAATGAAACCCTAACGGTGGTGGTCATATCGGTGACTGGCCTGTGCTGTGTGAAAACAGTTTTGATACTTGCAGTTTTTATTTTTTTCCATCACACACCGGTGGTAAAAGCCAATAATAAAAGCCTCAGCTTTGTTCTTCTGGCCTCCATCTTTTTGGGATTCCTCTGTGTGTTCCTCTTCCTGGGTCAGCCTGGGGACCTAACCTGCCAACTGCGCCAAATATCATTTGGAATCCTCTTCACTGTGGCAATCTCTTGTGTGTTGGCCAAGACGTTCCTGGTTTGCATCGCTTTTAAAGCCACCACACCTGGAAGTGTGTTCAGAAAACTGGTTGGGGGAAGCTTTCCCAAATCCGTGGTCTTCCTTTGTACCTCTGTCCAAGTTATAATCTGTGTTAGTTGGTTGTCCATCTCTCCTCCCTTTCAGGAATTGGACACACACTCCTACCAGGAGAAGATCATCATTCAGTGTAATGAAGGGTCAGTTATCGGGTTCTACTCTGTCCTGGGTTATATGGGGATCCTGGCTGCTGTCAGTTTTATTATAGCTTTTTTAGCCAGGACATTACCAGACACTTTTAATGAAGCCAAATACATCACCTTCAGCATGCTGGTGTTCTGCAGTGTCTGGATTGCCATGATCCCGGCCTATCTGAGCACCAAAGGAAAATACACGGTGGCTGTGGAGATCTTTGCAATACTGGTCTCTAATGTTGGACTGTTAGGTTGTATATTCTTTCGTAAATGTTACATATTTTTACAACGACAAAAACTCGATAATAGAATACATTTGCTTGAGAGAAAATCAGCATTTGGCATCACCATAAAGTAGACGTGTGCAGAACGTAAACATTTGTTTAATTTAGTTTTGTTTCGATTCGTTATTTACATAAATTTGTTAAATTTGTTTAATTAATTTTAAGAATTTGTTTCATTTATTCGTATTCCAATCAATTCGAATTTTCTGAATTCGAATCAATTCGAATTCCAATTGAATTTGAATTCCGTTCGAATTCAAATCAAATTGCATTCGAAATTAGAATTATGGATGATGGTTATATTCTTTCTATTCCATTCTATTCTATTGTTTTTATATGCTATTCTTTTATTTTCTATTCTATTCTTTTATTTTCTATTCTATTTGAATTAGAATTTATTTTATTTGAAATTAGAATTTCTGAAAACAGTTATACTGTTATATACTTTCCATTCTATTCTTTGTTTAGTCTATTCAATTTTTTTCTATTCTATAATTTTCTTTTCTGTTCTATTCTTTTTTATCTGTTTATTCTATTCTATTCTTTTCAACTCTATTCTATTCTTTTCTATTCAAATTAAAATGTATTCTATTCAAAATTCGAAGTTAAGAAGATGGTTATATTATTTTTATTTTATTCTGTTATTTTTTATTCTATTCTATTCTCTGCTATTAATTTCTATTCTATTCCGTACTGTTCTTTTATTTTCTATTTTATTTTGTTCTGTTTTACTCTTTTCTCTTTTCAACTCTATTATTTTATTTTCTATTCTCTTCAATTTTATTCTATTATTTTCTATTCAAATTTATTCCATTCAAAAAAAAAGTTCAGAAGGTGGTAATATTCTTTTTATTTTATTTGGTTCTTTTTTATTCTATTCTCTTCTCTTTGTTTCTATTCTATGCTATTCTATTCTGTTCTGTTCTGTTCTTTTATTTTCTATTCTATTTTGCTCTGTTTTACTATTTATATTATATTATATTATATTCTTTTATTTTCTGTTATATTCTTATATATTAAATTTTTTTCTACTCTATTCCTTTATTTTCCATTATATTTTATTCTCTTTGTAAATTGGAAAACAAATCGAAAAACTATTTGAATTTGAAAACTATTCTAATTTGAAAACTGTTTGAAATTGATTCTAAAATTATTTGAAGAATCAAGAAGAATTTTTTTTTCTCGTTATTTCAGATTTGTTTAAATGTGTTGCTATTGTATTTTCGGAAATTCGGAGACATCAGAATTTCCAAAAAATAAAAATGTGTCTGAATTTAAATTTGGAAACTAAACAAACTGCACATGTATTACATAAAGTCTAGATAAAAGTAACAAATTAAAATAATAATAATAATAAGGAAGCAATAAATAAAATAACACAATACATCTCCAGTTATGAGTGATTAACCACTTCATGCTTGGATTGGGCAGAACAATTTTTATATGTAAGCCTTTGTATGCCTGTTGTCTTTTTTTCTATAATCTACTTAATAGTCACCAAGTTATTATAAATAATATAATAATTAAAAAAAAAAAAAAATAGTTTCAGCAATGTGTCTTATTTTGCAAGCATCATTTCCCTTTCAATGCTTTATATTGGACATGGGAACTGTCAAAAAATTTGTTTCGTTTCGTATATAAAAAAATTCGTAATTCGTAATCCGTGTACGAAATTCCGTTCGAATTCGTACGAAATATGAATTTCGTACGAATCGTACATTTTTTTTCAAATCGTTACGAATCGTTAGTAAAGTTACGAATCGTTACGAATCGTTACGAATCGTTAACGCGGCTAATGAATTGTCGGTTCTTGTAACACAGAGAACAATTCGAATCCAACTACAAATATCGAATTTCAATTTCAAGTTACGAAACGTTACGAATCGTTACGAATAGTTACGAATCGTTAGTAAATCCAACTACAAATATCGAATTTCAACTAATATGAAAGAAATTATAATATCGGATATAACGAATGCTTCGAATACTTCGAATGAATTTGAGATTCAGTATATCTAATATTGAGAACTGTTCCTGCGCAAAGTGTCATTTTTGCAGGAAAAAAAGCTATTTAAAATCACTCGCGGCTAATGAAATGTCGGCTCCGTAACACAGAGAACAGTCATTTATTGATGAAAACAAAAAAAAAAGCGTAGGGGTCCCCCCAAATTCAATAACCAGGCCCTTCAAGTCTGGTATGGATATTAAGAGGAACCCCAGCCAAAAAAAAATGGCGTGGGGTCCCCCTCAAAATCCATATCAGACCCTTTATCCGAGCAACCTGGCAGGCCGCAGGAAAAGAGGGGGGACGAGAGCAGCCCCCCTCCCGCCTGAACCGTACCAGGCCACATGCCCTCAACATTGGGAGGGTGCTTTGGGGGTCTGAGACCCCCAAAGCACCTTGTCCCCATGTTGATGGGGACAAGGGCCTCATCCCCACAACCCTGGCCGGTGGTTGTGGGGGTCTGCGGGCGGTGGGCTTATCGGAATCTGGAAGGCCCCTTTAACAAGGGGACCCCCAGATCCCGGCCCCCCCCTGTGTGAAATGGTAAGGTCGGTACAAAAGTACCCCTACCATTTCACCAAAAAAGTGTCAAAAATTGTAAAAATGACAGGAGACGGTCTTTGACAATTCCTTTATTAAAATCTTCTTTCTTCTTTCTTCTGGTCTTCCTTCTTCCTTTCTTCATCCTTCAGTTTCTTCATCTTCTCCTTCCGGCATCTTCTTCCATCTTCTTCTTCCTCCGATCCGCTTCTTCTTGCGCCGGTCTTCTCGTCCTTCTCGTCCGGCATCGGCGTCTCTTCTGGGCCGCTCCGCGCAATGGGAGGCTCCCGCTGTGTGAGGCTTCGCTCCGGCTGACAGGTCTTTTATAACGGAGGGCACCTGGTAACCCCGCCCCCTCTGATGCACGGGGACGTCATGGGGAATTCCCTATGGCTTTCCCCATGATGTCAGAGGGGGGCGGGGTCACCAGGTGCCCTCCGTTATAAAAGACCTGTCAGCCGGGAAACATGCCCCCCCTTCATAGACATACTATAGAGTATATAGTATATATATATATAGTATGCCTGTGAAGGGGCGCATGTTTCCCGTGCTTAGAACTGTCTCTGTACAATGTGTCATTTTTGCAGGAAAAAAAGCTATTTAAAATCACTCGCGGCTAATTGCCGGTTCCCGCAACACAGAGAACAATTCGAATCCAACAACTACCAAATATCTAATTTCAACTGATATGAAAGAAATTATAATAGCGGATATAACGAATGATTCGAATGCTTCGAATGCATTCGAGATTCACTATATCTAATATAGAGAACTGTTCCTGCACAGTGTCATTTTTGCAGGGACAAAAAAGCTATTTAAAATTACTCGTGGCTATTGCCGGCAAATGAATTGTCGGATCCGTAACACAGAGAACAGTCATTCATTGAAGTCATTGATAAAAAAAAGCACGGGGGTCCCCCCAAATTCAATAACCAGGCCCTTCAGGTCTGCTATGGATATTAAGGGGAACCCCAGCCAAATAAAATGGCGTAGGGTCCCCCTCAAAATCCATACCAGACCCTTGAGGTCTGGGATGGATTTTAAGGGGAACCCCAGCCAAAAAAAAATGGCGTGGGGTCCCCCTCAAAATCCATACCAGACCCTTATCCGAGCACGCAACCTGGCAGGCCGCAGAAAAACAGGGTGGGGCGAGAGCGCCCCCCCTCCCGCCTGAACCGTACCAGGCCACATGCCCTCAACATTGGGAGGGTGCTTTGGGGGTCTGAGACCCCCAAAGCACCTTGTCCCCATGTTGATGAGGACAAGGGCCTCATCCCCACAACCCTGGCCGGTGGTTGTGGGGGTCTGCGGGCGGGGGGCTTATCGGAATCTGGAAGCCCCCTTTAACAAGGGGACCCCCAGATCCCACCCCCCCGGTGTGAAATGGTAAGGGGGTACAAAAGTACCCCTACCATTTCACCAAAAAAAAGTGTCAAAAATTGTAAAAATGTCAGGAGATGGTCTTTGACAATTCCATTATTAAAATCTTCTTTCTTCTTTCTTCTGGTCTTCCTTCTTCCTTTCTTCATCCTTCGGTTTCTTCATCTTCCCTTTCCAGCACCTTCTTCCATCCTCTTCCATCTTCTTCTTCCTCCGATCCGCTTCTTCTTGTGCCGGTCTTCTCGTCCTTCTCGTCCGGCATCGGCGTCGGCATCTCTTCTGGGCCGCTCCTCGCAATGGGAGGCTCCCGCTGTGTGAGGCTTCGCTCCGGCTGACAGGTCTTTTATAACGGTGGGAACCTGGTGACCCCGCCCCCTCTGATGTCATGGGGAAAGCCATAGGGAATTCCCCATGACGTCACCGTGCGTCAGAGGGGGCAGGGTTACCAGGTGCCCTCCGTTATAAAAGACCTGTCAGCCGGAGCGAAGCCTCACACAGCGGATCCTCCCATTGCGCGGAGCGGCCCAAAAGAGACGCCGACGCTGATGCTGGACGAGAAGGACGAGAAGACCGGCGCAAGAAGAAGCGGATCGGAGGAAGAAGAAGATGGAAGAAGATGCCGGAAGGAGAAGGTGAAGATACCGAAGGATGAAGAAAGGAAGAAGGAAGACCAGAAGAAAGAAGAAAGAAGATTTTAATAAAGGAATTGTCAAAGACCGTCTCCTGTCATTTTTACAATTTTTGACACTTTTTTGGTGAAATGGTAGGGGTACTTTTGTACCCCCTTACCATTTCACACAGGGAGGGGCCAGGATCTGGGGGTCCCCTTGTTGAAGGGGGCTTCCATATTCCGATAAGCCCCCCGCCCGGCCCCCACAACCACCGGCCAGGGTTGTGGGGATGAGGCCCTTGTCCCCATCAACATGGGGACATGGTGCTTTGGGGGGGACCCCAAAGCACCCTCCCAATGTTGAGGGCAATGTGGCCTGGTACGGTTCAGGTGGGATCGGGGGCCGCTCTTGTCCCCCCTCTTTTCCTGCGGCCTTCCAGGTTGCGTGCTCGGATAAAGGGTCTGGTATGGATTTTGAGGGGGACCCCACGCCATTTTATTTTTTTTGGCCGGGGTTCCCGGTATGGGCGGAAGTGACGTTTTGACGTCGCTTCTGCCCTGCAATGGTATGGAGACAGGTGGGGGCCATCTTCCTCTCACTTGTCTCCATGCCACTGACGTGATGCCTCTGATCGCCTCCATCGCTGCCGACTGCTCTGGTAAGTGGCGGAAGGCACTGGAGCGTAGCGGGAAGGGGGACCCTCCCCCGCCGCCGATAAAAGTAATCTCGCAAATCCGCCACAGAGACCACTATTGTCGGAAACCGGACCACCGGACGAAAAAGAGGATACCGGGGTTATGGCAGCTAGCTGCTGCCATAACAATGATATTCCTCTTCAAAGTTAGTACATATATCGGCGTGCGGCGGTCCAGAAGTGGTTAAGACAATAGCTGGGAAAACAGTTAGCAACTTTTAAAATCTAAAGAGGTAGTACAGTGTGCTGACTCTGTGCTGTTTTCACACCTGTTTTCCTGGGGGGACAGCTTCCCCTATCCGTTCCTGCCCCCCCCTTCCGCCAATGTCTTGGCAGAAGGGAATCCCCTGTCAGCACTGTCTGTTCTAATGGGGGGGTCATGTAAATTTCTTTACTGCAACAATAACTCCTGCTGCATCTCAATCTGGAGAGAGAGACCTGGGAGAGCCACGTGATTGCGGGCATGAAAGCAGGAACAGGGATTTGTGTAAGTAAACACACAAATCCCTGTTCTGTCAGGAGAGAAGAGACATATTGTTTGTTCCTACTAAGTAGGAACAATGATACGTCTCCTCCTCCAGTCAGTCCTATCCCCTCACAGTTAGAACACCCCTAGGGAACACACATTTAACCCCTTGATCGCCACCTAGTGTTAACTCCTTCCCTGCCAGTGACATTTACACAGTATTCAGTGCATTTTTATAGCACTGATCGCTGTATAAATGTCAATGGTCCCAAAAATGTGTGTCAGGTCACCCTGAGGCTAGGTGACAGATGCACACCATTGGGATCAGGAGTGCACCGCAAGGTAGTGGACCCTATGGCTGACTGCAGCAGATGGGAGTCCAGGTGATTCGGAACACGGGGCCGCTGGACACCAAGATGGATCCCACCGGGGTTAGAGCGTAAGATTCCCTGGGGCGCGGAGTCTAAGAGCCAGCTGGTGTTCACCAGAGCCTCTAGTGGTGAGGATGGACTGGGCTGCAACTGGCTCCAGGTCGCGACCCCCAGGGTCCCCCAGCTCACACCCACAGTAGGCAACAGGAGGACAGGGATAGTGAGGGATAAGCCAAGGCCAGGGCCACAAGCAGAAACGGACAACAAGGTACACGCCAAGGTTCAGGGTAACAGGCAACCAGGGATAGTCAGGGACACGCCAGAAGGTCAGGGTCACAGGCAAACAGGGATAGTCAGGGACACGCCAAAGTCGGTAACAGAACACTGAATAGCACATGGCTGGTAACAGAAAGCCAAACACACAAAGGTTGATCAGCAGGGTTGGCCTGCAGTGCACAGGTTAATATAGAGTCCTGTGATAGGAGCTAGGATGGAGCCCTGCCAGAGGAGGGATATAAAAGCAGTCAGGTGATGGTCGGCTGGTCCCTTGAGATGAACACATGGAGACAGGTAAGCAGACAACTCTATTGCTTAACCATGACAATGTGTCAGAAGTGTCCGATCTGTCCGCCGCAATGTTGCAGTACCGATAAAAAATCACAGATCGCCGCCTTTATAATAAAAATGGCATAAAAATGCCATAAATATATATGCCATAGTTTATAGACGCTATAACTTTTGGGCAAACCAATCAATATACGCTTATTGCTATTTTTTTTTAACCAAAAATATTTAGAGGAATATATATCAGCCTAAACTGAGGAAGAAATTTGTTTTTTAAAATCATTTTTGGGGATATCTATTATAGCAAAAAGTTAAAAAAATATAGATTTTTTTCAAAATTGTTGCTCTTTTTTTCAATTGTAGTGCATAAAATAAAAACCGCAGAGATGATCAAATAGCACCAAAAGAAATCTCTATTTGTTGGAAAAAAAGGACGTCAATTTGGTTTGGGTACAGCATTGCACTACTGCATAATTGTCATTTAAAGCGACACATCGCCGTATCGCAAAAAATGGCCTTATCATTAAGCAGCCAAATCTTTCGGTCTGTAAGTGGTTAATACCAGACCCTTTCCAGCCATGCTTCCTGGATGGCCAGGAAAAGGGTCTCAGTCCCTTCTTGAACCATACCAGGCCTCATGTCCTCAACACTGGGATGGCATCTCGAGGTGAGAAACAAAAGCACCCTTAGAAGGCACCTTGCTCCACTGTTAATAGGGAGAAGGGCCTCATCTCCACACCCTTGGCCCAATGGATGTAGGGGTCTGTGGGGGGACTTATCAGAATCTGGAAGAATCTTAGAAAAAAAACATAACAAATGTGCCTGATGCAAATTTATCGTCAATATCATTGTCTAGCAATGTAGATCTAATGTCAATCAAGAGTGATGCCGATGACCTTTTCTCTATTGGTTGAAATAGATTAACTTTTTTTTTTAACTGACTAGCTATGTATCTACAGTACGTATCAAAGACAGCTAACTGTACAAAAGTAAAACAGCTCTCAACAGCTATAGAAAGCCTTACATCCATATCAGCAAAAGGGTACAGTAAACCCCAACCAATAAAATATCATATAAGCTTCAACATAATAATAATAATAATAATATCACTTGGAAAGCCTATTTTATTTTAATCACGATCTTTCATGATAACAGCTGGGGACACTGATATGAAGGCCCTTGTTTGGGTAATTTGTATTATGGGGTGACAACGGTCTGCCCGTCTCCCACAATATCTTCCAAACCGCTGATGCACATTGCCCAGGCAAGTTCCACCGTTGTCACCAAATAAAGTGGACCTTCCATGAAAATGGAAGGTTCACTATATTGAAATCCCTCCACCTCCGAAAGTCAAACAGCGTGTGTATGCGGCATTATTTTCATGGGATTCTGAGCACCAGGCTATAGCAGGAGGCAACGGTGAGGTCCAATGATATACATCCAGGAAGCATTGGAAGCTTAAGATAAGTATTTTATTTTATTTTATTTATTTTTTTTAATCCCCTTTGCAAGTGATTTCAAGAACTAACGACCTTAAGTGAAATAAATCTTTAGAATATTTGTACAGTTTTTTTTTCATTACTTAGGGGACCATGGAAATTTATAGACTTAACACTACTCTCAGTCTTATTTTCAGGTGCACGTTTGTTTGTCAAATCTCGAACAACTCAAATATAAGGTGGAGCAGGTCACTAGCCTAGCAAACCTCGCTGCATATGATGTGGCAAAGGGCTTCATAAATGAAGGCAAATTTTGATTGAGTTCTGTCTAATATATGATCAATGTGGATTTTCTGTTAACATTTGAATGGATACAATTTATGTCAAATCAAGATTTTTAAAAGGGTTATTTATGCTGGAGATTTCTTTTTTTTTTTTTTTACAATTCGGTTTGCTGAATTAACAAATTTTCCTATATTTTGTTTCCTCGCCTTATGTGATATTTAGCAGGACAATGACTAAGTCTTGTGCGTTAATTATTTGTTTTTTACTTCTACTGCTCGCAGGCTTGGCCACGCTGTGTTCCTGCAGATCTGTGACTCAGAATCCAAAGGCAGCTTGCGATTTACACATAAGAGATACTTGGGAGGATTTTGGATATTTTCAAAGCGGAGATTTTATTATTGGAGGGGTGTTCACGGTGAATTATAATATGGTGCCATTAAGAGCTAACTCAATTGTTACAGCCATTGCATGTTTCAAGTGAGAATTTTGTTCATTGATTTCTTTTCTTTTTTTTCTGCAAATTCATATTGTTAAATTAAAGTCTACATTGTCACGATTGATGGAGACAGATAAATATATTTTCAAAAATGTGTTTTCTGTGTGCATTTGTAATAAAGGAACAAATATATGTAGTTTATTGTATGTAAGGGGTTCAAAAAAAGGCACCATCGATATTAACCCCTTCCCGCCAAGCGTACGCAGATGTGCGTACTCGGATTTTGGGGGTTATACCGGAATGATGCCTGCAGCTGCAGGCATCATACCGGTACCGTTTTTTAGAGCTGGTGTTTTGTCAAAATATGTCCGCCTATCGAATAGTGTCCGGGCCGTACTGCGCAGGCACAGCGCTTGTGCAGTACAGAGGACAAGGAGATTCGGAAAATATCCGAAGATAAACGGCGCTTGCGCCGTGAGTCCAGATGCAAGCTCCACCATCCTAGTGGCCATAGGGCTGCACAAAGTTAGAGGGTCCCTCGCAGGCTCGCTTCGCTCGCCACGCTTTGGGCATGGCCTTGCTGCGCTCGGCTCTTTTTTTTTCTAACTCTATATCTACTTGGATGGTGGGGCTTGAACCTGGACTCACGGCGCTGGCGCCGTTCATCTTCGGGTATTTTTGGAATCTGCTTGTCATGCGTACTGCACATGTGCAGTACACAGCGGACAGTATGGGATGGGGGACACTATCCGACAGGACACCGGCGATCGGCTTTCCAGATATAACAACCGATGCGGCTAAAAGCCGATCGGCTGTTATACCAGGGGAGCTCCTATCTACGCTGCACCACTTCCGGTGCCTAGAGACAGACTGGAACGAAGCCGGGAACGGCTTTGTTCCAGTCTCCTGAATGTAAACACGGAAGTGACGTCACAACGACACTTTCGGTTTACTCGGCTGCCAATGGCGGCGGTTTTAAAAAAAGTACGGTATTCCGATTCGCTGTTTTCAGTGATCTGAATACATTGAAGTGCAAAGGAGGGATTTATGGGATTTATGGATCCCTCCATAAAGAGTACCTGTCACCACCTATTACTGTCACATTCCTTGTGACAGCAATAATAGTGATCACAAATTTTATTTTTTTGAAAACACAATTTAATTATATAAAATTAAATAAAATAAATAATACATTTTTTTTTTAAAGCACCCCCGTCCCCGCGAGTTCGCACAGAAAAGAAAACGCATATGGAAGTCACGCCCACATATGTAAACGGTGTTCAAATTACACATGTGGGGTATCGCCACAATCGTCAGAGCGAGAGCAATAATTCTAGCACTAGACCTCCTCTGTAACTCTAACCTGGTAACCGTAAAACATTTTTAAAGCGTCGCCTATGGAGATTTTTAGGTATCGTAGTATGTCGCCATTCCACGAGTGCGCGCAATTATAAAGCGTGACATGTTTGGTATCTATTTACTCGGCGTAACATCATCTTTCACATTATATAAAAAAAATTGGGGTAACTTTACTGTTTAATTTTTTTTTTATTCATGAAAGTGTCTTTTTTCCAAAAAGTTATGTTTAAAACACTGCTGCACAAATACTGTGTGACATAAAATATTGCAACAATCGCCATTTTATTCTCTAGATTCTCTGCTAAAAAATATATATACAATGTTTGGGGGTTCTAAGTAATTATCTAGCAAAAAATACAGATTTTAACTTGTAAACACAAAATGTCAGCAATGGCAAGAGGCTTAGTCATGAAAGGGTTAAAACGGACATTTTTCAGCTTTTGTATTTGGTGTTATTTTACAGTGCAATGATAATTGTTGTCATTTCAGATCAAATTTGCAACATTTCAGCCAATACAGTTATAAGTCAGTTTTGCTGGTTTACTGAGCACTATAGATAAGATTGCAATGTGTGAATTGTGAATGAGGTATAATATCTTTTTTTTTCAACTGTAAGATAAGGCAGGTGATAATTACATAGTCAAAAGTCAGAGTCAGCGGGAAGTATTTTTCTGCTATTTTAGTAATGCATTCTTTGACGCAGAGTTTTAAGAATTTAATGTGAAATTAGAATTTTTTTTTTAACCACTGTAGCCCCAGAAGATTTTACCCCCTGCCTGACCAGCGCACTTTTTGCAATTCGCCACTGCGTCGCTTTAACTGACAATTGCGCGGTCGTGCGACGTTGCACCCAAACAAAATTGATTTTTATTTCCCCCACAAATTGATCTTTGTTTTGGTGGTATTTGATCACCTCTGCAGTTTTTATTTTTTGCGCTATAAACAAAAAAAGAGCGCCAATTTTTAAAAAAACACAATATTTGCTCAGAAGAAATTTGGAGACGAAAGCTATTGGCTACTGGCCTCTACATAGTCCCGTCGTACGTGTTGTATGTCACCTCGTTCGGAACGATCAGATTTTCCAACAACTTCGTCCGACTGTATGTGTGCAACACAAGTTTCGGACAAAATCCGTTGGAAAAAATCAGACGGATTTTGTGGTCGTAATGTCTGCCTGTGTGTACGGGGGCATACGACTGGGATGCCATTAAAGTTCATGTGTGTGTAAAGGCATAAAGGCACAAAGGCCAATACTTTTGACAATATAGAGTAATTATTCCAATATAAATTTAAACAAAAGCTTGATCAAACATGTTATGGGGGACCTAAAAAAATGCCCCCTTCATTGGGGCATGATAAGCCCTGGGAAAGCGTGGGAACCACAGCGGGTGGTGGTGAGAGGACGAGGACCTTCATAGGGCTGTAAAAGTGAGTAGAAAGCCAACCGGACCACTTTTACAAAACAGTAGATCGCTGTCTGAAAAAATGGCTGCAAATGCAACCATGATCTTGCAATCACCACTTGCTGACAGGACCTTTATATACTGTACGTCCACCCGTCCATATGCATGTGGTTAATCTATCACAATTTTCATTGGTTCCTTTGTATATACTGTATACATGTTCCTTTCACAGCCCTGTCCCTAATTACTATAAAAACCTCCTTGCATTCTTATTTGGCATCGAAATAATGAATGAAAATTTTTGGGAGCTGCAGAACATTTCTCTGGGATATCACATTTACGATTCGTGTGCCGATGCAAACAAAGCTGTGAAAAGCATCCTACAGATATTATCCGGGCCGGGGAGAACCGTCCCGAACTATTCCTGTATGAAACAGAAGCAGATCATCGGTTTTATCGGAGATCATCACTCCAGGACAACCATACCTATAGCTCAGGTATTGAGTGTCTACAGGTACACCCAGGTGAGCATTTCCTTTTACGTGGCTTTACATTTCCAAGGGGAACTCCTAAAGCGGAACTCCAGGCAAACAGCTACATATGTTGTAGATATAGATATATGGAGGGCGTGTTACCTGCTAAAGGATTTGTATTCATGTCCATCCAGTCCTGAGATCTACACAGCCTTCCACACATTATTATAGCTAGACTAGAGACCAGACTTTTCTCTACTACAGTAAAGAAAACAGATTGGTCACCTTCCAGTCCCCAACCTGTGATTCAACCATGAAGGGGCAGAAAAATGACCTCAACTGTCATCTCTTTGCCACCATGGTTTTGGTCACCACATATGCATGCAGCACATCTGATTGGCCCCTAGTGTTATGCCCTGTACACGTGGTTGGATTTTCCGATGGAAAATTTTCAATGGGGCGGCACAGTGGTGTAGTGGTTAGCACTCTCACCTAGCAGTAAGAAGCGTCGCTGGTTCAAATCCCATCCACAACACTACCTGCCTGGAGTTTGCATGTTCTCCCTGTGCCTGCGTGGGTTTCCTCCGGTTTCCTCCCACAATCCAAAGACATGCATGTAGGTTAATTGGCTTCTGTCCAGCAGGCGAGAGGCATGGGTGTAGAAGTGTGAGGAGATAGCTCTCTTACACACCTGGACCAGATAGAGACAGCGAGATTCGCTGCAGGACTTGATGCACCTGAGGAGCTAATGACCTGATTGAGAGCGGAGGAGGGTAAGCTGGGACGGATGGTGCGTACACAGGCTCGCAGACAGAGAGCAAGGGAAGTGAAGCGGGAGAAGGAACCTCCCAGAGCGAGGCACAGCTGCGGCGAGATCATGTCCACCCGCAGACGAGCCGCCATGCAGCCAGCGGGAGGAGGAAGCAGAAGCGTGGCTGGAGGGCTCAGAGCGTACATGACACCGCAGAGAGGCGATGCCACAGCCACCGCACAGCAGCGACACGGCTCCCCAGAAGCCGGCGGAAGCTTGGGAGTGACGGGACGCGGATCCCCCATGATACAGGCGCACAGTCACATGGCGGACAGCCCAGGGATTGGAGGTAGAGGACGGCAGTGGACAGCAGGTAACAGCCGGGACCAGGGCGAATGGAGACACGGTGGCGACTTGAAAGCGACAGAAGAATCAAGGGAGGTGGCGCAAATCCCTAAAGGTACAAGAGGGATTGGAGGGGGGCTGGATAAAGAGAAGGGGGGACTCCCTGAGCTGGGCACTACACCATCAGATACAGACACCCCTTTCTGAAAGCAGGGGGAAACCACAGGAGATGTTGACAAGAAGCCCCCCCCCACCCCACGCCAAATCATAGAAGCCCGCACACCCCAGAACAGACAGATACACCGCAAAAATTAACAGGAAAACCAACAGAAGTCCAGGTATCAGAAGGAGGGAGTAATGATACAGGGGACCCGGGACTGTCATAAGTAAGAGAATTAAGAGAAGACATGGAAAAAAAAAGACAGGTGCCACAAAAGGGATGAAATATTTTAATACACCACCATTAGAAATAGAGGAAATAGCCCCAAGGGGTATTACAGTGAAAGCGGGAACAGAACAAGACTTTAATGACCTCAGAAATTTAATAAGAGCATTACCAACAAAAGCGGATATTCAGGAGTTAATTTCAAAAGTAGAGAACACATGCAAACAAGCAGTGGAAGATTTGAGGGAAGAGGTTGGAGCAGTAGGACATAGAGTGGAACTTCTAGAGGAAGAACAAGATGAAATAAAATTAGCAATGGGAGAGGCCCAAGAGATCATCAAAAAACAGGAGGATATGATGAATAGATTCAAAGATCAACTAGATGATTTTGAAAACAGGGGACGCCGTCAGAATATTAGAATATGTGACCTGCCAGAAAGATATAGTCAAGAGGAATTAAAAGTGACCACACAAAAAGTTTTTCTACAAATTTTGGGCCAGGGTGGAGGAGAGCTGATTGAAATTGATAGAATACACCGAATCACAAATCTATCCAAACAAAACAAAGAAAGATCGAGGGATGTAATATGTAAAATCCACAAATACACAGAAAAAGAAGCAATAATAAAAAAGCCGCAAGGGACACACCTACAATTAAATTTGAAGGCTCAGATGTGGCACGGTTCCCTGATATATCCCGGAGAACTTTAATGCAACGCAGGATGGTGCGTCCCCTGTTGGAAGTTTTGAGAAAAGGGAGATCAGATATCAATGGGGCTATCCATTTTCACTGACAGCAACTCAAGATGGCAGAACAGCAGTTCTCCGCACAAAAGACGACTTGCAGACATTTTTGGAGATACTGGATCTCCCACAGACAGACTTTGAGGACTGGAGAATTAATGCAGTAAAGAAGATAATACAGCGGCCAGGGCAGTGGTCATGAATTTTAGAAAGAGCATAAAGGAAACAGAGCAGGAGGGGGAATGGGTGTTTTTTTTTTTCCAGCACTCAGCAACACTTGGTGAACACAAGGGGTAGTTGAATGGACTGGGCCACATACACAAGGATGAAGAATTGTAGACGGCCACTCACATTGGCTTGTCTAGCTCCGCGCTTAGGATAATTCAAAAAGGTCTATACTAATATTAATAATGTAAACCCAGTACAGCTGCTCCCTATGAAATCTAGATGATTTAATTGGTAGTTTAATTAAATGAGGGGCGCTAGTACCAACAAGAGATACTAAATTAATTAATAGGTTAATTAATTGTATATTCTGAACTGTATAGTAGAGACTAAGAGCTTATTGAAAAAAGGTGTGCAGACACAATATAGATCTACCATGAACTAAGCTAATTAATAACTATTTAAAGTGATAATAGTGAACCACATTTGGTTACTCATACATTACAACCATTATAATGTGAATAATAAAAATTGGTTAGAGTGTGTTTATACAAACAATAATAACACCAGACACCTAGCGTGACCCAGTGAGGTATAAATTAATTATTACCCCAAAGATAATTAACACACAAAATAGAGCTGACCGAGCTCTATTTAAATTAAATAATATAAATATAACAGACCCTGTACCTTGTATCACAATGTGTACAACGAAAGTTAATGATCAAGCACTTATGCCCAATCTAATACATAAAAAGTGCAAACCAACAAATTTGGCAAATATCCCAATGTCTTGGGTACATCCAAAAAACGTGAAAAATATTGATATAAATTAGACAGTGTTATTGATATAACGCAAAGTTCATGTAGTATATAAAAAGTGCAAGCCAACAAAATTGGCAAATAATCCCAATATCTTGGGTGCATCCAAAAAACGTGAAAAATATTAATATAAATTAGACAGTGTTAATTGATATAACGCAAAGTTCATATAGTAGTCCTTGCTGCAAAACGCCACAATCACTCCTGTAGATATAGCTTGTGCACCATCACCAGACAAATTCTCGATCCACCCAATGCGAGAACCAGCAGTATTAAATGGCCTCTTACCAAATGGAGTTGATTACTTTGTTTAGAAGCAATCAAATGCGCTTTCACAGGATTGTGCCTGTACACTGAGTGACACACCCTCACTCAAGGGCTCTCTTCCCTCTATCAGACCAGCTCAGATGGAATGGATTGGAAACATATGTGGGAATATAAAGAGAGGCGCACCTCATAGCGTAATAACGTTTTATTTAAAAAATAGCATAAAAAACACAGCAGCCAATTGCTCACTTACATTTTCCAGTGCCTACCCGGCACTGAGGCTACTTGCGATATGTTAAAAGATTCGATGGAGCAGCGGATCCTTCCCTCCTGGCGTGCGTCTCTAGCGTGCGTTCCACTCACCAGACAGCCGGAGCCAATATCACAGGAAGTCCAGCAATAGTGCATCCAAAGATACAAAGTGATCAGGTACCGCCTACCGACGTACGTTTCGTGTTTGTCACGTCTTCAGGGTGGCGTCTTAGTCTCTACTATACAGTTCAGAATATACAATTAATTAACCTATTAATTAATTTAGTATCTCTTGTTGGTACTAGCGCCCCTCATTTAATTAAACTACACATACACAAGGAACTGTATGTGGGAATTTTTTTTTTTTTTTAGCACTCAGCAGCACCTGGTGGACACACAGGGGTAGATGTATGTTTTTTTTTTTCATATCCCTCCCCTTGGGGAGAGAATGTCTTAATCAATTACCGATATTTTTGAAGAACTGAAATAATGTTATTAATGTGATTAATGAAATCTGAATTTAGAATTTGCATTTGGAAACACTTGGTGGAAAAGTAGGGATAACAGGATAGAATGTGTTATTATGCATAATCTATATGTGAGTGTTGTGAAGGATGGGAGGGGGAGGGGGGAGAGGTGTGATTTTTTTTTTTCTCTGCCTGCTCGGGGTAATGCCCGGTGCATATTTCTATTAAGTGGTTAGAGGGGCTTGTATAGAACAGGTGTTATGGCTTTGAAGCCAGAGTGAAAAACCTCAAAGAAATAATGTTGATAGGTGGGAGATCCAAAGAAGGTGCTTAATCTATAAAACTAGATGGGAAAATGGTCCAGGGGGTGGAGGGGCTTAATTTTTTTTTTTAATTTCTAAGTAGGTAGGTCCTGATGAGGGACTGGAGAACCTGCTGGATGCAGGAGGGAGTAAGGGGGGAGACAGGGCAGAAAACCGCCAGTCTCTGGGGACTCCCTAATAGATGGCACAACTTGGGGAAAAGAGTGCCTAGGGGCAAAAGAAGTAAGGAAACAGGAAGTGGAATAGAGTTCCCTAGTAAGATAGATACAATTTTAGAAGGCAAAATTTAAAAGGCAGAAAATTTTTAAATAATGACGTATAGTGTCAGAGGATTAAACTCATCACATAAGAGGGAGCGTCTGTGGCAGGAAATGCGCCATTATGCAGTTGACATCATATACATGCTGGAGACGCATCTCATGCCCGGAGCAACACCCAGACTGCCGAGGTTTGAATATAACCAGTGGTATCATGCATACTCACCGATAAAAGGAGCGAGAGGGGTCTCTATTGCATTTAAACGGACTTGCAATGTGAAATTTATAGAAACACAGCAGGATCCAGAAGGAAGATTTTTATTCATTAAAGGGTATCTGTATGGAGCATGTTATACGTTTGCATCTGTTTACGCACCTAACAACGGGACAACTGACTTTTTGATAAAAACAATGAGAAAATTAGAAAAATTTAAGGAAGGTTGTGTAATTCTAGGAGGAGATTTAAATATTCTAATGAATCAAGAACTGGATACAACATCCGAAAAAATGGGTAGCTCATTAAAAGCATTGAAACAGGTGAAAAGTAAGTTGAGGCGGGCCCACTTGGTGGATACATGGAGAGCATATAACGAAGGGATAAAAGACTACAGCTATTACTCAAAAACACATAAAGTTTATTCACGGTTGGATATCTTTCTAGTGGATCAGTATTACCTGGATTGGGTCAAAGAAGTAAAAATGGGGGCGATTACAATATCAGATCATGCGCCGGTAGTAATGATATTGCAACCAGTATCAGGAGGCCAAAGGGAACGGACTTGGAGGTTAAATGAGACACTGCTGGATGATGAACAGATAGCGGGAGATATACAAAGTAAAATGATAACCTGCTTTAAAGAAAATAGAACGGGAGAGGTCTCAGAGCAAATAGTGTGGGAAGCTATGAGAGGAGAATTAATAGCTCATGGTTCACGAGTGAAGAAAGAAAAAAGAAAGGAATTAGAAGACCTATTAGAAAAGATTTCAGAACTAGAAAATAAACATAAAAATAGTCTAAATCTGGAGGAGGGGCAACATTTGGAGAAACTTAGGGCTGACCACATAAAATGCTTAGATAGGAAGACAAAAAATAAATATAGATTTTACGCACATAGATTCTATGAACATGGGAACAAGTGTGGAAAATTATTAGCAAACCAATTAAAACAACAACAAGAACTTTCCCATGTTCATAGCATCCAGGTGGGAGAAAAAAAAATAGAAGACACAAAAGCTATAGCAAAGGAATTTGAAATATTCTACAAAAGTCTTTATAACATTGAAACACCAAGGTGGGTAGGTAGTGGAGAGGGGAAGGTGGAAGAGATTAGGGAATATATTGGAGGTTCCTCACTCCCATCTCTACCCCTAGAAGTAACAGCAGATAATCCACTATCCCTAGAAGCATCGCTAGCTTACTTAACAGTAATTCCGAAACAGGGGAAAGACCCAAGATACTGTGCAAATTATAGGCCTATATCCCTGGTAAATACAGACACTAAATTATTTGCGAAAATACTGGCAACAAGACTCCAAGAAGGGACACCAGGAATAGTACATACGGATCAGACAGGTTTTATGCAAGGGAGAGAAACAAAAGATAACACAATAAGAGCCTTGAATATACTACATTGGATGCAGAATGGCCCAAGTAAGAAGCCCGGCGTAATGATATCAATGGATGCCGAAAAGGCCTTTGATAGAGTGAGCTGGGTCTTCATGGTGGAGGCACTGAGGAAAATAGGATTAGGGGACAGGATGCTAGGATGGGTAAGAGCACTATATGTCAACCCAAGAGCAAGGGTCAAAGTGAACGGGGGTTTATCAGAAGGATTTGATATTCGGAATGGCACTAGGCAAGGTTGCCCACTGTCCCCAATACTATTTTCCTTGGTACTGGAACCTTTCCTGTGTAGGATAAGAGAGAGAAAAGAAATAAAGGGAATAAAAATTGGAGCCAGGGAGTATAAAGTCTCAGCATACGCTGACGATCTGTTGTTCACATTGTCAAACCCTTCAGACTCTCTGGGTGAAGTGATGAAGGAGGCTGGGAAATTTGGCTTGTTGTCGAACTTCAAAATAAATATAGAAAAATCGATATTACTACCCATTCACGTACCTATAGAAATGGAGGTAGGAATGAAAAAGAAAAACTCCCTTATCTGGAGTAAGAAGTCGTTGCATTACCTGGGTGTCCATATATCGGCAGGTGTAAAATCACTGTTTGAGCAAAATTATGAGCCCCTAATAGTAAAAATAGAGGAAGACCTACAGAGGTGGAACGGCCAGATGTTAACATTAATGGGAAGAGTCAATACCCTTAAAACGAACATAATTCCTAGATTGTTATATGTGTTATACACGGTACATATATCATTATCACAGAAATTTTTCAAAAAGACATGTAAGATGTTCCTGTCATTTATTTGGGGAAAGGGAAGAGCGAGGATTGCATATAACATACTTTGTAGGGATAAGGAAGAAGGAGGAATTGGGTTGCCAGACATAGCAAAATATTATAGAGCAATGGCCCTGGTTCGAATTTTGAACTGGAGCCATGACGGAGAAAAAAAAATCTGGGTAACAATTGAGAAAGAAATGTCAGGAAGGAATCTAGAGGGAGCACCGTGGATACCAGTAAAAGACAGGGGTTTATCTAAATGGACCTCACCGCTGACGCAAAATACTTTGGCAGTTTGGGATAGGCTAAATAGAAAAGGAGCATATGCACCGAAAATTTCCCCATTAACCCCATTAGAAGGCTATCCATGGTTTCCCCCAGGGGAGGAGAAAGGGATGCTGGGCCCATGTGAATCAGAGGGTCTCAGATACGCCCCAAGGGGAACCCTCCGTTCACAAAGTGAGATGGAAACAACACAAGGGAATATGAAAATGGCAGGATGGAGGTATAATCAGATGAGGATCTTCTTTAAAAAGATAGAATCGCAAATGAGAACCCAGGATTATTTAACACCATTTGAAAAAACATGCAGGGAATTAACAAAATCAGACCACCTATTATCTCAGATGTATAAATTGATCAAGAGTGAAGAGGAAAAAACGATACCCTATTTTATTAAAGAATGGGAAAGGGAACTCGAGTGTACATTTACAACAACACAAATAAAGTTGATAGAAGCTACGCACTCCCTCTCAATAAGCTCCTCAATTCAAGAGATGTCTTATACATTTTTGTCTAGATGGTAAAGAACACTGGTACGACTTGCACAGATGTATGGCACAGGAGAAAAGGGATGTTGGAGAGGATGTGGGGAGGAGGGAACATATTTTCACATCTGGTGGACTTGCCCTGTAATAAGGAAATTCTGGGAGGACATAGCCCCCTGGATCAGGAAGATGTCAGGGGGAAGGATAGAGTTGAAACCCGGGCATTGCCTGTTCCACGGGGCTATGGAATCCAGAAAGAAATATAAAAACAGTATCACACTGCATTTATTGAATGCAGCAAAGAGATTGATACCAAGATGGTGGAAACAGGTGACAGGCCCCACAATGAAAGACTGGAAAAAGGAGGTAGAGGAAATAAGAGAAGCAGAACGATGGGTATATAAGATTAAAAATAAATCAGACAGATATGAGAATATATGGGCCGACTGGGGAAAATATGTACAAGAGATAGAGAAAGAAATAATTGCCAATAATTAAGAAAGACTAGGAAGAAGAAAAAGAGAAGGGATAGAGTAACTTCCACAACCTGTAGGCCTTAATTTTTAATGAAATGTAAATGATGTAGGGAAAAGTAATGAGAACAAGAAATGAGTGGATATGATGATGAGGGTGAGCTCCTTCCGCTATTGTAATTCCTCTACCCACCCCTCCCCCTTTTTTTTTTCTTTTTTTTTTTCACCCTTCTCCGCTCTCTCCTGGCCCCCTAGCTGCCTTGCTTAATCATGTAATAATAGTTAAAAACACAGAGGGAGGGGAAGAAGGGAACAATAGAAAGTAAACACTGCAGGGAAATAATAGAGAATAGAAGACCCAGATAATTTACACATAAAATTGGTAACAGAGGACACCCCGAGAAGGGACAGAGGGGGAGGAGGAAAAAGGAAGGGACAAGGGGACAGGGGAGCACTAGCACGAAAGTCACGGGAAAGGGAGGGGGGAGAAGGAGAGAAGATTATGTACACAAACACAAATAAATGAGAAAGGAATAGAAGGGAGGCACATTTGAGAGGAGATAACAGAAAGGTGGGGGGGAGGGGAGAGAGAGGGAAGAGAGAAAATGGACCCTCGGGTCTACCCCTTTTTTTTTTTCTCCTTCCCCCTCCCCCTAAAGTAGGGTAGGGGAGGGAGGGAAGGGGGAAATGGAGGTGGCTGGAGGAGCACACACTCAAAAGTAAGAATCAAATATGAGATTGTTCTAATGTATATAACTTTGTAAGATGAAAGAAAATGTTTAAAAAAAAATGAATTATAAAAAAAAAAAAAAAATTAGTATATGCATGGGGACCTTGGATTGTGGGCTCCTTGAGGGTAGGGACTGATGTGAGTGTGCAATGTACAGGGATAGGGACAATTGTGGACACTCACTCAGGTTGAACTGGATGGACTGGTGCCTTTATTCAACCTTACTAACTATGTAACCATGATGGGAGCTCTTTGTCGGAAATTCCGACCGTGTGTAGGCTCCATCGGACATTTTCCGTCGGAATTTCCGACAAACAAAATTTGAGATCTGGATCTCAAATTTTCCGACAACAAAATCCGTTGGCGGAAATTCCAATCGTGTGTACACAATTCCGACGCACAAAGTTCCATGCATGCTCTGAATCAAGCAGAAGAGCCGCACTGGCTATTGTAGATTAAAGTGAGTTATTCCTAAGAATTACAGGCCTACAATATAAAACGCCAAATTTTCATGAAAAACAATGTACCTCTTTGAGACGCAAAGATCATACCGCCAGTGAGGTTAAACCTCAATGTGTCACGTTTACCCTAAAAACCTTAACTGAAGTGAAGTGACATTTTGGCCAAATTTGGAAAAGCCAAACTGGTGTATTTATTTATAGTTTGATCATTATTTTTCCTTAACACTGAAAATAATTATCAAGCTTTAAATAAATATACCACTTTTGTCTGAAATGTTACTTCTCTTCGTTTAAGGGTTTTTATTTTATTTTTTTGGGGTAAACTGTGACTCCGACTTATAGGCACACTATGAACTGCATGACATCTCCTGCACTTATCTCTGTTATTTATGTCTACCCTGCCAGAGCATACACTGACACTCAGGGCTGAGATAGGTGAGAGAGGCACACAGAGCAACTATGCTATCCCCTCCCCTCTGCTGCCCATTCAGTGAAGCCTTTGTATTTTGTGATCACATAATACAAAGGCTTCTGTGAATGGGCAGGGGAAGAAGAAGAGTGGGCATAGCAGCTGCAGTGATTCTTCTGTTCGGGATGCAAAGCTCCTTTGTAAAAGAAATGAAGGCAAGTTATTTTATAATTTATCTATTTATTAAAATGCTTAACCTACGCAGTCTTATGCCGGGTACACATGATCAGACTTTTCGCCGGATTGGTGACCCCGCCCCATATTATGTCACAGTCCCAGCATCCTCCAGGACTGTGACATCATATGGGGGCGGGGTCACCATGTGACATGAGCCGGTGACCCGCCTCTTGTCCCTATATAACTGGCAGCGCAACACGTCTGAGTCATTAGAAGAGGAGACAGCGTAGAGTCAACATCGGATGAAGAAAGAAGAAGAAGAAGAATAAGCAGCAGAAGCAGAAGCAGAAGGCGACAGCGACAGCGAGGGCGACAGAAGCCCAGGCCACCACTAGTAAAAGAGCTGGAAGAAGAAAGTGGCGTAGGGATTCCCCTTTAAATCCATACCAGGTGACGGGGCTAGCGAGGGGTCAATCTCGCTGAGCGGGGCGGCGGCATTGACTTCCTTCGCTAGTCCCGTCTACCTGGAGTCTTGTTCAAAATGAACGGAATTTACAACATGTGTCGGCAAGTCCGTTCATTTCAAAAGTCCCGCGGACTAGCACACAGGCGGCTGGATTGTCTGCCGGACTACCGAGTCCAGCGGAGAATTTTAAGTTAAAACTTCTAACCAAGTCCGCCGGACTTTTGGGAAGAAAAAGTCCGCCGGAGCCCCACACACACGGTCGGATTGTCCGGCGGACAATCCTGCCAGAAAGTCTGATCGTGTGTACGCGGCCTTACCCGAAAGGCCTCGATGCACGAAACAAAAGACATTGACACCATTAAGGCCTTAAGAAAGTCAGCATACTAACATGACACCATACAAAATCACACCCAATAAAATTAGGTGACTCCAAAAGCTTGTACAAAAAGTTTGCTTTTCAATTTCTTTTGAAATTTCAGAAATTCATTCTCATGAGTGAAGTCCAGCAAGGTGCAAGATACCCCCCTGGGCTTAGCTCTATTATGTACTGTATATCTGGCTGCTTTATAGTGCTCCTGGAAGACAGCTATCATATTTTTGGAAGAACAACACTGATCCTTCTGTGTCGCTCTCCCGAAATGACATACTGTAGCTATCTTCCAGGAGTACTATAAAGCAGCCAGCCATACAGTAAATAAAAGAGCTAAGCCCAGGGGGGTGCCATGCACCTTGCTGGACTTAACTCATAATGTGCCTTCATTTTTACAAAGGAGCTGAATTCCTGAAATTCAGCTTTAATAACTTTTTTTTTTGTCGTAGATCAGTTATGGTTCTACAAGTTATGAGCTAAGCAACAGAGACCTATATCCAAATTTTTTTCGAACTGTCGAAAATTACAGAATCATCTATTTAATTCTTACACATCTAATGAAACTCCTGGGCTGGACTTGGGTCGGAGTTCTGACCTCAAATGACGACAGCGGAGAAAAGGAATTTCAGGAGTTGAATAATTTTATGGCAAGTGAAGGGATCTGCGTTGCATTCGTTATAAGGATTGACGACAGGCTTTTTAGTGCAAGTGAATCTATTGAAAAAAAAATTGAAATGATTAAAAAATCATCAGCCCACATTATTATAATTTGTGGATCAAATTCCCATCCAATGCATTTGTTTTTAAATATTTTGGAAAATTTCTTAAGTGACCAAACCTTGATCCTTCAACCATCTTGGGCAGCTCAGAGTTTTCTTATCAGCTACTACAGAAGAATATTTAACGGGAGCTTGGGGCTTGATGTCATGGATATAGAAGTCCCAGACATGTCAGATTTTTTAAACAATTTTACGCGTATGAAATATCCAAATGACATGTTACTTGAAAACCTCTGGATGGCCTTCAACAATTGCTTGTCCAATGACCCAGCGAAAAATCGATATTATGGACATTATTACAGCCAATCATTTCATAACTGCACTGGGAAAGAACCAGTCACATTAATTACTAGTTTCAACCAATATGGACTCTTCCCTCAAGTGTATGTCTCTGTCTATACCATGGCTAGTGCCCTAAATGAACTATTACTTCTCGGTCAAACTTTGAAAGGGAAGAACATTCAGTTTTCTACTATAAAGAATCAAGTACATACAATTTATTTTGAAAAGAAAATGTGATCCTTGTTTTAAACTGGATTAGTGTCAATTCTCGGATGCAGGAGTTATTTTTGCTCCATAGGTTTATTTGCTTGGTGATGACCCTCTAATGAAAATTTTAGTTCACAAGCCTGCAATATTTATACCTGTGAGCTAAATATTAGACATGTGCACACTGAAATATTTTGTTTCGGAATTTCGTTCGAAAAATAAATTTATTTAGTTACTCCCGAAACTCGTTTTTATTTATTTAGTTTTTCATTAAAAATTGCATTCGTCCAAAAAGCCAAATGAATTAAGGAAGAATCTGTCATTGAAGGCTTATGGTGTCTGTCGAATGTTCAAAGAAGATTCGACGGAGCAGCTAAACTGTATGACTGTATAGTTTAACTGCAATTCCACCCAATTCCAGCAGCAATCTTTCCTCTCTACGTCAAATCTTTTCTCTCCGTCGAATCTTTCCTCTCTACGTCAAATCTTTTCTCTCTGCGTCAAATCTTTTCTCTCTACGTCAAATCTTTTCTCTCTATGTTGAATCTTTCCTCTCTGCGTCGAATCTTTTCTCTCTACGTCGAATCTTTTCTCTCTACGTCAAATCTTTTCTCTCTATGTCAAATCTTTTCTCTCTACGTCAAATTTTTTTTTCTCTACGGCGAATCTTTTCTCTCTACGTCAAATCTTTTCTCTCTACGTCAAATCTTTTCTCTCTATGTTAAATCTTTTCTCTCTACGTCAAATCTTTTCTCTCTATGTCGAATCTTTCCTCTCTATGTCAAATCTTTTCTCTCTACGTCAAATCTTTTCTCTCTATGTTGAATCTTTCCTCTCTACGTCAAATCTTTTCTCTCTACGTCGAATCTTTCCTCTCTACTTCGAATCTTTCCTCTACGTCGAATCTTTCCTCTCTACGTCAAATCTTTTCTCTCTACGTCGAATCTTTTCTCTCTACGGCAAATCTTTTCTCTCTACGTCGAATCTTTTCTCTCTATCTCGAATCTTTCCTCTCTATGTCGAATCTTTCCTCTCTACGTCAAATCTTTTCTCTCTACGTCGAATCTTTCCGCTCTACGTCGAATCTTTTCGCTCTACATCAAATCTTTCCTCTCTATGCCAAATCTTTTCTCTCTATGTAGAATAATCTTCGACTAATAGAGTTAAGGTTAGGCACATTCGACCACAAGTTCAATGGACACAGATTTTTATTGTCAGCGTTGAATCTCCTATCTATATCGACTGTTGTCACAATGAAAATGAAAATAAAGCATTTGTTTATGTCGGATCTTTTGTTTTTCGGATTCTGCACTGCATTCGTTATCGTTTGTTAACGATAACGAAAATACCTGAAATTTGGACGAAAATGAATTTGGATGAAAACGAATACACATGTCTACTAAATATTTTCAATAGAGGATCATCCTGAGGTGTACATCATGTACTGTATCAAAAATAAAGCCTGGGCTTGAACTCTTAACCTGCTGGGACTTAAAGCGGAGTTCCACCCAAAAATGGAACATCTGTTTTGCTAAACATTCGTGCAGCTATCAAAGGATCTACAAAATCAGTAGCACCCTCTTTTCATTCTGCTGGCCCTGTGCTTTCAGAAAAAGGGTTTGATTTTTTTTTTATTTAACTACTTGACATCCGCGCTATGGCCGAATGACGGCCACAACGCAGATCTGAATTCCCGGGAGGCCGTCATTTGACGGCCTCCCCTGTGAACGCTCCCTGCATGCGCGCTGTGATCACCGAGTCACTGAGACTCGGGTGATCAGTGATCCGAGTAAGGGGCCGGTCCCGGGCCCTTACCATGTGATCAGCTGTCAGCCAATGACAGCTGCTCACATGATCAAAACAAAAGCTCGGTGATTGTTTTTTTTTCTCCTCACGCTGACAGCGGAGGAGACAAAAAAAAGACGATCACCGGCTCATCTTAAAGGGACATCGGTCCCGAAAAGGAAGAGGCTAGTATGCCTCATGTATGCCACCTATCAATGCCCAAAGTGCCACCTGTCAATGCCCACAAGTGCCTCCTATCAATGCCCACAAGTGCCACCTATCAATGCCCACCAGTGCCGCCAATCAGTGCCACCTAAAAGTGCCCATCACTACCGCCTCATCAGCGTACATCAATGACGGACAAAAATTACCCATTTACAATTTTTATAACAGAATGAAAATACATTTTTTTTTTTTAAATTCGGCCAAAAAAAAAAATTGCAGGGGTGATCAAATACCCCAAAAAGAAAGCTCTATTTGGGGGAATAAAATGATAAAAATTTCATTTGGTACAGTGTTGTATGACCGCGCAATTGTCATTCAAAGTGCAACAGCGCTGAAAATTGGTCTGGATAGGAGGGGGGTTTAAGTGCCCAGTAAGCAAGTGGTTAAAAAAAAATAATAAAAAAAGTTAAAAAAAAAAGAAAAAAGAAATATGTAAATTAAAAAAAAAAAAAATGATTTGGTCTTTTTTCTGCTGTCATATTTCTATGTTTCCATGTTTCTAAAAGCTGCAAATGAAAGAAATAAAAATAAAAAAGATGAAAAAATTGCACAATTGGTCTGGTAACCTGAGATGAAAAATGGAAAGCAGCAAGGGTAGCAATAGCAGCATAAGGGTTAAACATACGTACTTTATCAAGGCACAAATAACTAGAGATACAACTATATATTAATTGTAGTAACTCCTTCTGAGCTATAAAGAATAATAGAATTTTCAAATCCTTTCCCACTCTGATTTTTTTTTTTATTGCACTTAAATATGTAGCAAATGTATGTTTTTCATGTTTTCATTTCTGTTTAAAGTTACATCAGTTTTTGAAGAAACTAACATATAGAAGGGAAGTTTTAAACTTGATTAGTGTCAATTCTCGGATGCAGGAGTTATTTTTGCTCCATAGGTTTATTTGCTTGGTGATGACCCTCTAATGAAAATTTTAGTTCACAAACCTGCAATATTTATACCTGTGAGCTAAATATTAGACATGTACACACTGAAATATTTCGTTTTGGAATTTCGTTTTCGTCCGAAAAAAATAATTATTTAATTACTCCCGAAACTCGTTTTTATTTTTTTGTTTTTCGTTAAAAATTGCATTCGTCCAAAAAGCCAAAAGAATTAAAGTCGAATCTGTCATTAAAGGCTTATGTGTCTGTCGAATGTTCAAAGAAGATTCGACGGAGCAGCTAAACTGTATGACTGTATAGTTTAACTGCAATTCCACCCAATTCCAGCAGCAATCTTTTCTCTCTACGTGGAATCTTTTCTCTCTATGTCGAATCTTTTCTCTCTACGTCAAATCTTTTCTCTCCACGTCGAATCTTTCCTCTCTACGTCAAATCTTTCCTCTCTACGTCAAATCTTTTCTCTCTACGTCAAATCTTTTCTCTCTACGTTGAATCTTTCCTCTCTACATCAAATCTTTTCTCTCTACGTCAAATCTTTTCTCTCTACGTTGAATCTTTCCTCTCTACGTCAAATCTTTTCTCTCTACGGCGAATCTTTTCTCTCTACGTCAAATATTTCCTCTCTATGTCGAATCTTTCCTCTCTACGTCGAATCTTTTCTCTCTACGTCAAATATTTTCTCTCTACGTCAAATATTTTCTCTCTACGTCGAATCTTTCCCCTCTACGTCCACACACAAACTCCTGGACCCTCTACAATCAGGCTTCCGCCCAGGCCATGGTACAGAAACAGCACTCCTGAAGATATGGGACGATGCCCTTGAAGCAGCAGATGACGGAGAATCATGTCTCCTGGTACTGTTGGACCTCAGTGCTGCGTTTGATACTGTGGACCACAATACTCTACTCATCCACCTCACAGAAGTAGCAGGAGTCACAGACTCAGATCTACAATGGTTCGCATCCTTCTTAGGAAATCGTTCACAGACAGTGAAACTAGGAGTTTTCACCTCGAAAACCCGGGCAATCTCTTGCGGAGTTCCTCAAGGATCACCCTTGTGGCTAGTGCTCTTCAACATATACATATGCCCACTCCTCAAAATCATCAGAAGATCAGACCTCTGCTTCCACTCGTACGCTGACGACACGCAATTCTATTTTCGTATCACCGGACAAAAAGACCATCATCAGCAATTACAAAAATGCCTCACCCTGATAGGCGACTGGATGACCACTAGCTCCCTGAAACACAACGAATCGAAAACAGAACTTCTTATGCTACATGCAAACCAAAACTCCCAAACCAAGATCCCTTGGACACCACCCACCATCTTTGGATAGACCATCTCCCCAAGGACCAAGGTCAAGAGTCTCTGAGTCATTTTTGACTCTGAAATATCAATGGATGCCCAAATAGGAGCAGTAGTCAGTGGTTCTCACCATCTGCTCCGCCTGCTACCCAGACTCATCCCCTTCATTCCAAAGGAGGACAAAGCAGCGGTAGTTTGAACGGTTATTAATTCACGACTTGACTACGCAAACTCCCTTTACATAGGTTTACCCCAATATCAACTTGCGCGCTTACAACTTATCCAAAACAAGGCGGCAAGGCTGATAACAGGAAGAAAACTCTGGGAATCCATCTCCCCTTCCCTGAGGAGCCTACACTGGCTAACCGTAAAGAATCGGGTCATATTCAAGACCCTCTGCCTCACCCACAAATGCACCCATGGAGACGCTCCCCAATACCTTCTCGAGAAAAGATTTAACTACTTTTTACCGAATGATGGCCACAGCGCGGATCTGAATTCCCGGGAGGCCGTCATATGATGGCCTCCCCTGTACACGCTCCCTGCCCACGCACTGTGATCACCGAGTCACTGAGACTTGGGTGATCACCGATCCGAGTAAGGGGCCAGTCCCGGGCCCTTACCATGTGATCAGCTGTCAGCCATGACAGCTGATCACATGATCAAAACAAAAGCTCTGTGATTGTTTTTTTTTCTCCTCACGCTGACAGCAGAGGAGACAAAAAAAGCCGTTCACCGGCTCATCTTAAAGGGACCACGGTCCCGAAAAGGAAGAGGCAAGTATGCCTCATGTATGCCACCTATCAATGCCCACAATGCCACCTGTCAATGCCTACAAGTGCCACCTGTCAATGCCCACAAGTGCCACCTATCAATGCCCACCAGTGCCGCCAATCAGTGCCACCTAAAAGTGCTGGCTATCAGTGTAACCCATCAGTGCCCATCACTACCACCTATCGGTGCCCATCACTACCGCCTCATCAGCGTACATCATTGACGGACAAAAATTACCCATTTAAAATTTTTATAACAAAATGAAAAGAAAATACATTTTTTTTTTTTAAATTCGGTCTTTTTAAAAAAAAATTTTACAAAGAAAAAAAATCGCAGGGGTGATCAAATACCCCCAAAAGAAAGCTCTATTTGGGGGAAAAAAATGATAAAAATTTCATTTGGGTACAGTGTTGTATGACCGCGCAATTGTCATTCAAACTGCAACAGCGCTGAAAGCTGAAAATTGGTCTGGATAGGAGGGGGGTTTAAGTGCCTGGTAAGAAAGTTGTTAAAAAAAAAAAATAATAAAAATAATTCAAAAAGTTAAAGAAAAAAAGGAAAAAGAAATAGGGTTTGTGGGGTTATTTTACAGAACAAACGTGAAAAAAAAAAAACTAAAACATGTGTAAATTAAAAAAAAATAAAAAATGATTTGGTCTTTTTTCTGCTGTCATCTTTCTATGTTTCCATGTTTCTAAAAGCTGCAAATGAAAGAAATAAAAAATAAAAAAGATGAAAAAATTGCACAATTGGTCTGGTAACCTGAGATGAAAAATGGAAAGCAGCAAGGGTAGCAATAGCAGCATAAGGGTTAAACATACGTACTTTATCAAGGCACAACTAACTAGAGATACAACTATATATTAATTGTAGTAACTCCTTCTGAGCTATAAAGAATAATAGAATTTTCAAATCCTTTTCCCACTCTGATTTCTTTTTTTTATTGCACTTTGAAATAATTGTCAAACAAACATAAACATATATTTTTCTTTTTTTTCTTTGTTACCTAAATATGTAGCAAATGTATGTTTTTCATGCTTTCCTTTTTTGTTTAAAGTTACATCAGTTTTTGAAGAAACTAACATATAGAAGGGAAGAAAATACCCATCACTTTTATAATAAAGACAATGAATTTGTTACATATTATATCATTAAAAATTGGATTATCCTTAGCAATGGCAGCCTTTTGATTAATTGGGTTGGCCAAATTGACCCTTGGAAAAACAGTGATTACCAGTTTTCTATAAATGTGAAACGTATAATTTGGAAACACAACAAGACAGAGGTAGGAAAATACAGTGCCATGAAAAAGTATTCACACCCCTTGAAATTTTCCACATTTTTTCATGTTACAACCAAAAACTTAAATGTATTTTATTGGGATTTTATGTGATAGACCAACACAAAGTGGCACATAATTGTGAAGTGGAAAGAAAATGATAAATGGTTTTCATTTTTTTTTACAAATAAATATGTGAAAAGTGTGGGGGGGGGGGCATTTGTATTCAGCCCCCTTTACTCTGATACCCCTAACTAAAATCTAGTGGAACCAATTGCCTTTAGAAGTCACCTAATTAGTAAATAGAGTCCACTTGTGTGTCATTTCATCTCAGTATAAATACAGCTGTTCTGTTAAGCCCTCAGAGGTTTGTTAGAGAACCTTAGTGAACAAATAGGTTCAAATGAACAAATGAAGGCCAAGGTACACACCAGACAGGTCAGGGATAAAGTTGTGGAGAAGTATAAAGCAGGGTTAGGTTATAAAAAGCTTTGAACATCTCACGGAGCTCTGTTCAATCCATCATCGGAAAATGGAAAATGGAAAATTTTAAGGGCCTCAGGAAATCAGACAGGCCATCTGTACATCAGAATTGATCAACTTTCAATTATATATCCCGTAGTTTATAAACATTATAATTTTCACACAAGCCAATTAATATACACTTCTTTCTTCTTTTTTTTTTTTTTTTTTTACCAAAGTTGTAGCAGAATACATTTTGCCCTAAATTCATAAAGAAATCAGATTTTGTCAGATATATTTTATAACAGAAAGTAGAAAATATTGTTGTTTTTTTTTGGCAAAAATTAGTGCAGAAAGAAAGTAGTTTAACCTCTTGCTGACCGCCGCACACACATAGACGTTGGCAGAATGGCAACGGCAGTCAAATGGGCGTACCTGCACGTCCCTTTAAATTTGACGCCTAGCCTAGCACCTAGCCTAGAGCGCCACGGGAGAGGGCAGGGGAATAACCAACTTCACCAATGGCTCTTTAGGGGTACGCTACATACTGTTTACCTTTATTGTTTTTAAAATAGTCCTATGATAAATAAAACATTTTTGTTATTACATCTTGTTGTATATATAAAATGGTTTCTTCACCAGATTCCAAGATCTCAGTGTTCAGAAACATGTCTGCCGGGTAGTAGAAAGATGACAAAATCTGGAATTCAGAGCTTCTGCTGCTACGCCTGTGCACCCTGTTCAGATGGTGAAATGTCCAACATCTCCGGTATATTTATGGAATATTTTTGGTGATTTTATAAAGATGCTTCACAAGTGGGATATTTTTCTACTCATCACTACAAATAAGTGTATAAAGCAAATGAGCTTTGCGCAGGGCCGCCATCAGGGGGGTACAGCCGTAACAACTGTAAGGGGCCCGGGGCCTGAGGAGCCCATTGGGCCAGAAGAAGGCAGGACAGGTGAAAGGGAGCCATGCGGTGCATTACAGACACAATCTCACAGTGTCTGCTGCTCTCTGTGGCATTGAGCTCAGACATTAAGCTCTTTACTGCCACCTCTGGCAATTATTGGTAATTATGCTTCTCAGCAACATATCTGCTTTGTGAAAATGAGCTGGGACTAGGTAGGACAACCTTCTTTACAAGTAGGGGCTGTGAAGGAAGGGGGGTGCTGGCATATAAACAGGTGTGAGGGGGCTGGCAAATATACAGGTGTGTGGGTGGCAGACAAATATACAGGTGTGAGGAGGGGGCTAAGTGCGTACAGGTGAGGTGGCTGGTGTGCAGATTTGGTAGGATGGCTTGTGGGCAAGCCCTGGGAAATGTTGGTGATCGGGTGGGAAGGATGCCTAAAGCTGTGTAAGGGGCCCAAAAATTTCTGTTGGCTGCCCTGAGATTTGAGCTTGTTTTGGTGGCCACAGATTGACACCAGTTTGAGAGTCTTCTGGGGGTCATTTAGGATTCACTGACAGGAGCATCGGAACGGTGGTTGACCCCCTTCTGATCTGCAATTGACCTGCATTAATTGAGTTTTATATTCCAATAGGAGTGTATGGTAATGCAAAACCAGCTTAAAGCTAACAAAAGTCCCTTGACACAGGCCTTAAAGTCCATAACAGTCAGCCTGCAAGATTTCTGTTGCACAAGAGTATACTGGCGTGAGACAAAGCTATTTGATTGCAGAAGAACAGTAGATCACCCTCAGCCTTTGGCTTATAAAGTTGGCCAGGATGTGGCCATAAGCAGCTGTAGTAAGTGCAAAAATATATAGAAAGCCTGGCATAGAGATTTTCCTTTAACCACATGCCGACCGGGCCATAGCCGATAGACGGCTACAGCGTCTACGGATGTATTCCCAGAAACTTGCTCCCGCCCGGCCCCTGGGGCGTGCACTCAGGAACATCTGTGACCGCCGGGTCCCGAGGACCCGGTGCATCACGGATCACGGTAAACGGCCGCTGATAGCGGCCGTTTACCACGTGATCGCTCCGTCAAATGACGGAGCGATCACATGTACACAAACCGGCGTCACGTCATGACGCCGGTTCCTCCGGGGGGAGAGATGGGACCAGCGCTGTGGGCTGGATGCGTAGTGCCCACAGCACTGGTCAGTGACAGCTACACTGCCACCACTGTGCATTACTCTGCCAGCACTGTGCAATGCTCTGCCACCACTGTGCAATGCTCTGCCACCACTGTGCAATGCTCTGCCACCACTGTGCAATGCTCTGCCACCACTGTGAAATACTCTGCCACCACTGTGCAATACTCTGCCACCACTGTGTAATACTCTACCAATACTGTGCAACACTGCAACACTGCAATACTCTGCCAATACTCGCTAATACTCTGCCAATACTCGCCAATACACTGACAATACTATATTTTTTGATTTATAGCGCAAAAAATAAAAAACCCAGCGGTGATTAAATACCACCAAAAGAAAAAAAAAGAGCAAAAATCTCATATGGGTACAGTGTTGCATGACTGAGTAATTGTCATTCAAAGTGTGAGAGCACCGAAAGCTGAAAATTGGTCTGGTTAGGAACGGGGTTTAACTGCCCAGTGGGTAAGTGGTTAAAAGGAAAATTCACTTACATATAGACCAATGTGAGGAGATCTAGTCCTAGTTTTCAGCTTATGTCCAGGATGATAATGGTGGCTTGTCACTGGCAGGACTACTGTTAGAAATCTACCTGGCAGCCCCCCCCCCTAAAAACAATATTGTCACAGAAAATACACAAAAATCAATAGTGGAAAGAAACATAACAGAGAATCTGTGTGACTTAGCCCTTTTAAAAAATATATACATTTTATTTTAAAAAATGTATAATTTATTTTTTTTACATTAAATTTTACAGTGTTTAAAAATTACTTATTATAATGTTTAATTTTTTTTTACAATTACTTAAGGAGGGGGGGAGGGGTGCAGCAGCACCTGAAAGCTGGCGAGAGGGAGAGAAACCATTTTCAGCAGCTGCAGAGAGCCACGCAGGGCATCCTTCTGTAATTGCCTCTCAATCCGACCGCACCCATTCCTTCTGCTGTTTGGGCCCCCCTGTGTGCCCGGGCCCCCTACAGGAGGACTGGTGGTCCCCCCTATCAGCGGCTCTGGTCACTGGTTCTGCTAGAGTGTGAATGGGGATGTCTGTCAGAGGAGAAGGGCAGAGTGCAAGTCTGTGAAGAATAATAATCCATATTTTCACGTTGATCCACATCCAGCTGGACGCCTCCTGTTGTCCAACTGTATCTGTACTGTATCCTATACCCTTCCTGTTCGGAATACTGTGCTTGCGATCCCCCCTCCCTCATGTTCAGAACCCCAACTTTACAAAATCTGGAACAGAAGCAGCTCACTAAAGTTCTGTAGACAAACCCTTTGGAATTGTATGATTACTTCTGCATACAGGAACCATCCATCTCCACTCCAAAGAGAACAGCATCTGATGAGATATGTAGAGTGGGTGGCTTGTCATTGATTGGACCCCTCCCCCTTCTCCCCTGTCACTGTCTATATAAGCTGCACTTCCCTCTCACTGTTTTGGATTTTACAAAGAAGCTGTTTTTTTTTAAACGCGTTATCCTATGTGGCCCTCACCAGCAGGCATGTACTGGCCATCGGGACTACCGAGAGTTTCCCGGTGGGCCAATGGCTCAGTTGGCCAGTCAGATGTAGTCCTGGAGCCGCTCCTCTCTGACAGTGAGTGATTGCGATTTTTCACTCCTGTCAGGAGGAGCAGCTTCCGTCATATTCTGGAGAGAGAATTAGGCTTCCTGCTCCCTCCAGCCTGCAGGGGGAGATAGATGGTCGGCAGACTTTACTTCCTCTCTCCCCTTATCACTTGTCACTTATCACATGACTGGAGAGCGGAAGAAGAGAAGCTGCATTCAGAATTGTGAGTACACGTGGGAGGGGGACACTCTGATGTAAAGGGCTGGTGATGGGACTGTGATGTAAGGGGCTGGTGATGGGACTGTGATGTAAGGGGCTGGTAATGGGACTCTGATGTAAGGGGCTGCTGATGGGACTCAGATGTAAGGGGCAGCTGATGAGACTCTGATGTAAGGGGGCTGCTAATGGGACTCTGATGTAAAAGGGTGCTGATGGGACTCTGATGTAAGGGGGCTGCTGATGGGACACTCAAAATGTAAGTGGGCTGGCCTGGATGAAGTCCAGGGCCAAATTTCTGTCCCAGTCCTGCCCTGTTTACCAGCCTCCATTGCCATTGCTGAGACCATTCCTGACATCACTTCTGGTCCATGGCTTAGCGTTGACCTCACATCCGGTGATGGGTACCCCTAGCATTTCACAAAAAAAAGTTACAAAAAGGTTAAAAAACAGAAGAGACAGTCCTTTATTAATTTCTTCTTCTTTCATCTTCTTTCTTCTGGTCATCCTTCCAAGTTCTTCATAAACGGGTGACCCCGCCTCCATCTGACAACACAGGGAAAAACCATAGGGAAGTCCCTGTGCATCAGAGGAGGGCGGGGTCACCGGGTGGCCTTGCCCTCCGTTATTTAATAAGTGTCAGAAGAATCGAATTGTAAAATGGCTGAAGACTCCCACTGAGGCAGATCATGCAGACGGAGCGGAGAAGAAGGCGGAGCAGAAGACGGAGAAGAAGAAGTTGGAGGAACAAGAGGAACACGGAAGGATGACCAGAAGAAAGAAGATGAAAGAAGAAGAAATTAATAAAGGACTTGTCAAAAACTGTCTCTTGTGTTTTTTAACCTTTTTGTCACTTTGTTTGTGAAATGGTAGGGGTACATTTGTACCCCATTACAAATTCACACAGGGGGGTGGGATCTGGGGGTCCCCTTGTTAAAGGGGGCTTCCAGATTCTGATAAGTCCCCCTCCCGCAGACCCCCACAACCACCGGGCAAGGGTTGTGGGGATGAGGCCCTTCTCCCCATCAACATGGGGACAAGGTGCTTTGAGGGGCTACCTCAAAGCACCCTCTCAATGTTGAGGGCATGTGGCCTGGTACGGTTCAGGAGGGGTGGCGTTCTCTCATCCCCCTCTTTTCCTGCGGCCTTCCAGGTTGCGTGCTCGGATAAGGGTCTGGTATGGATTTTTCGGGGGGACCCCTTGCCATTTTTTTTTATTTTGATGCGGGATTCCCCTTAAAATCCTTACCAGACCTGAAGGGTTTGGTATGGATTTTGAGGAGGGCCCCCACGCCATTTTTTTTTATTTTGGTGCAGGGTTACCTTTAATATCCATTACAGACCTGAAGGGCCTGATATGGAATTTAGGGGGACCCCCACGCATTTTTTTTTAAATTTTGGTTCGGGGTTCCCCTGTGGGGAAATCCCCATGCCGTTTTTATCAATAAACTGTTATGTGTATTGTCGGACCCGACAATTCATTGTAGCCACGAGTAGTTTTAAATGACTTTTATTCCTAGAAATTTCATTTTGCTGTCAGACTGTTCTAAACACGGTAAACATGCGCCCCTTTACAGGCATACTATAGACACCCCCAGGTACGAAATTTAAAGGAATATTTCACTTTTATTGTTTCACTTTAAGCATTATTAAAATCACTGCTCCCGAAAAAACTGGCATTTTTAAAACTTTTTTTGCATTGATTCATGTCCCCTGGGGCAGGACCCGGGTCTCCAAACACTTTTTATGAAAATACCATGCATATAAGCCTTTAAAATTAGCACTTTTGATTTCTCCCATAGATTTTTAAAGGTTGTTCTGCGGCTTTCGAATTTGTCGCGAACACCCAAAATTGTTCCCTGTATGGTGAACTGGCGAACAGCCAATGTTTGAGTCGAACATGAGTTTGACTCGAACATAAAGCTCATCCCAATGTAAGGGACATTCTTCCCACTGACCAAGGGCTCCTCTGTGTTGAAAAGGTCGAGAAAGGCTGGTCTAATGCAAGAGCAAAAGTTCTGAAAAAATGTGCATGAAAATGTGAATCTCACATCAGAAATTATGTAGCATTTAAACCACACAATTGCGAGTTTGTTTTTTATTTATTTGTATTTCAGATAGTGAAAAATGCTACACATGCTCAGATCTGGAGTGGCCAAATGAAATGAAGAACTTTTGTATCCCTAAACTAGAAGAATTTCTCTCCTATGAAAATGAAACCCTAACGGTGGTGGTCATATCGGTGACTGGCCTGTGCTGTGTGAAAACAGTTTTGATACTTGCAGTTTTTATTTTTTTCCATCACACACCGGTGGTAAAAGCCAATAATAAAAGCCTCAGCTTTGTTCTTCTGGCCTCCATCTTTTTGGGATTCCTCTGTGTGTTCCTCTTCCTGGGTCAGCCTGGGAACCTAACCTGCAAACTGCGCCAAATATCATTCGGAATCCTCTTCACTGTGGCAATCTCTTGTGTGTTGGCCAAGACGTTCCTGGTTTGCATCGCTTTTAAAGCCACCACACCTGGAAGTGTGTTCAGAAAACTGGTTGGGGGAAGCTTTCCCAAATCCGTGGTCTTCCTTTGTACCTCTGTCCAAGTTATAATCTGTGTTAGTTGGTTGTCCATCTCTCCTCCCTTCCAGGAATTGGACACACACTCCTACCAGGAGAAGATCATCATTCAGTGTAATGAAGGGTCAGTTATCGGGTTCTACTCTGTCCTGGGTTATATGGGGATCCTGGCTGCTTTCAGTTTTGTTATAGCTTTTTTTGCCAGGACATTACCGGACAGTTTTAATGAAGCCAAATACATCACCTTCAGCATGCTGGTGTTCTGCAGTGTCTGGATTGCCATGATCCCGGCCTATCTGAGCACCAAAGGGAAATACACGGTGGCTGTGGAGATCTTTGCAATACTGGTCTCTAATGTTGGACTGTTAGGTTGTATATTCTTTCCAAAATGTTACATACTTTTACACCAAAAACTTAATAATAGAATAAATTTGCTTGAGAGAAAATCAGCATTTGGCATCACTATAAAGTAGACGTGTGCAGAACTTAAACATTAGTTTCATTTAGTTTTGTTTTGATTCGTTATTTACATCAATTTGTTTAATTTGTTGAATTAATTTTAAGAATTTGTTTCATTTATTCATATTACAATCAATTTGAATTTTCTGAATTTGAATCAATTCGAAATCCAATTGAATTTGAATTCTGTCAAATTGCATTCGAAATTGGAATTTTGGATGATGGTTATATTCTTTCTATTCCATTCTATTCTATTGTTTTTATATGCTATTCTTTTATTTTATATTATATTCTATTCTTTTCTATTCTATTTGAATTAGAATTTATTTTATTTGAAATTAGAATTTCGGAAAACAGTTATATTGTTATATACTTTACATTATTTTCTATTTATTTATTCAATTCTTTTCTATTGTATAATTTTCTTTTCTATTCTATTATTTTATATTTGTTTATTCTATTCTTTTCAACTCTATTCTATTCTTTTCTATTCAAATTAAAATGTATTATATTCAAAATTCGAAGTTCAGAAGATGGTTATATTCTTTTTATTTTATTCTGTTCTTTTTTATTCTATTCTATTCTCTTCTATTAATTTCTATTCTATTCTATTCTGTACTGTTCTTTTATTTTCTATTTTATTTTGTTCTGTTTTACTCTATTATATTATATTCTTTGATTTTCTGTTATATTATTTTCTATTCTAGAATTACATTTTCTATTCTATTCTATTATTTTCTAGTTGTTTATTGTTTTCTTTTCAACTCTATTATTTTATTTTCTATTCTCTTCAATTTTATTCTATTCTTTTCTATTCAATTTTATTCCATTCAAAAAAAGTTCAGAAGGTGGTAATAGTCTTTTTTTTTTATTTTTTTTTTTTTTATTTCTCTTCTCATTGTTTCTATTCTATGCTATTCTATTCTGTTCTTTTATTTTCTATTCTATTTTGTTCTGTTTTACTATTTATATTATATTATATTATATTCTTTTATTTTTTATTTTCTGTTATATTCTTATATATTATATTTGTTTTCTACTCTATTCCTTTATTTTCCATTCTATTTTATTCTCTTTGTAAATTGGAAAACAAATCGAAAAACTATTTGAATTTGAAAACTATTCTAATTTGAAAACTGTTTGAAATTGATTCTAAAATTATTTGATGAATCAAGAAGAAGAATTCTTTTTTCTCGTTATGTCAGATTTGTTTAAATGTGTTGCTATTGTATTTTCGGAAATTCGGAGACATCCGAATTTCTAAAAAATAAAAATGTGTCTGAATTTTAATTTTGAAACTAAACAAACTGCACATGTCTTACATAAAGTCAAGATAAAAGTAACTAATTAAAATAATAATAATAATAAGGAAGCAATACATAAAATAACACAATACATCTCCAGTTATGAGTGATTAACCACTTCATGCTTGGATTGGGCAGAGCAATTTTTATATGTAAGCCTTTGTATGCCTGTTGTCTTTTTTCTATAATCTACTTAATAGTCACCAATTATTATAAATAATATTATAATAAAAAAAAAGAAATAAAATAAAAAAATTGTTTCAGCAATGTGTCTTATTTTGCAAGCATCATTTCCCTTTCAATGCTTTATATGTACACAGGCGCGTCTATAATGCTTATCACTAGTGATTGGGTCAGTCCAATTTGGGAAGAATTATGAATAAGGTATTAATACAATCTGAACAAGGACATACATTGTAAAAGCATGCCAATTTGCTGTGGTTGCAAATCCTTACATAAACTCTGGGAAGTGACTAGCTTCAGGTGTTACACAGAGATGAAACAAATCCTTCACATACGTTTTACCTGTTTATCTGCAGCCCTCTCATCTCTACATCCGTTCAAAGTGCAAAATGTATACAGCTTGTCTGAGCTTTCAGAAAGCAGGCAGCGGGGAGCTGAAGTTATATTTCTCAGAGCCCAGTGAAAACAGATTGGAGGGAAGGGACACCCCCCCTTCACATAGCCACACAGGAACAGAGCTGGGGCTGTCAATCACAGGCTGTGTGATGGAGGCCCCATCCCCTGTCACCTTTTTACGTCTTGGTGTCAGGAAAACCTGTCAGAAGTGACTAATGCAGATAGCATCTTGAAACTCCAGATTGTTTGTGCTATATATACACATCCCTGTAATTTGCATAATTCAAAAGACAAAATATGTAGTTATGGACTTTCTGTGGACCTATATATAGAACAACTGAGTATTATAAAACAGTTTTTATTAGATTCCATTAAAAAATAATTTACAAAGCATATTAAAATACTCTCCACTTAGAGGTTCACAGCATGTGTAGATTCCAAACATAATTCACATGTAGTCTCGACGCGTTTCGGAAATCCTTCTTCAGGAACACATGTGAGATAATCAATATATTGGAACCCACACTTGATCTTTGTAAAAAGGCACCAAATGGTATAATTAATAGACATGTGCACTGCCGAAAAATGTGTTCATTTTTGTTTCAATTCCTAAATTCGTAGATTTGAAAACTTGTAAATTCGGAAATTCGAAAATCTGAAAATGAGAAAGAAAATCCAAAAAATTCTAAATAATAACTAACTAACTAATAAAAACTAACTATTAAATTATAGGTATTGGAATTTCCTTTCAAATTTGGCTGTTAGTGAATGTAACGAATACGAATTTTATCCGAAGTTACAAATTATTCGAAATAACGAATGCTGCATCTAAACAAATGGATTGGAACAAATTATTAAAAAATAATAACAATAATAAAAAGTTTTTCTTAATAATAATTATAAAATGTTTTTATTTTTTCTTATTATTGTTATTTATTATTATTATTTTGTTACGTTCAATTGGTTTAGATGCGGCATTCGTTATTTTTGTAGCTTTGGATAAATTCGTATTCCTTACGTTCACTAACAGCCACATTTGAAAGGAAATTTCAATACCTATAAATTTAATAGTTAGTAATAATTATCATTAGCTAGTTATTATTTCAGATTTTCAAATTTTCAGGGTTTTCGGATTTTCTGATTTCAGAATTTTAGGATTTCAGAATTTTCGAATTTATAAATTTACAAATTCTCACATTTTCGAATTTACGAATATAAAAAAAAAACAGGTTTTCGTTAATTTGGATATTTCCGAATTAACAAATTTGTCTGAATTCGTTAAAAAACTAATTTGGAAAGAAACGAATTGCACATGTCAAATTAATTAACTGGAATTTACAACATGAAAATATTGCTCATGAAGATGCATCGGATGAACCCACAATGGAAGCAAGGTAAGGAAGGGTCTATGAACTATGACCCTCCAGTTGTTCAGGAAATACAATATATATATATATATATAAATATTGTATCTATATGTGTATATATACATATATATATTGTATATATATATATATATATATTGTAGAATTCGATAATAATTGTAGAAAACAATATACCACTACAGCCTATGTATTATCGCATCAATCCTTTGTCTAGTCCCTGTAGAGTAGTTAATCTGTTAAAACTATGAGCGCAAGCTACTGTTAATATCACAATAATACCAGTTAACTATGCAACCAAACACACGGTTTAAGATCAATCAAACCTCATTTATTTCCCAAGGAAATAAGAGAGCTTATATAAGCTCATTATTAGAAGTTACAAGATTACACAGCATATTACATAGCATACAATCACAATACAATACAATTGTATACTTAGCACATATAGTAGCTGAGATGGAATGGGAGAAATGTCCACGTGGCTAGGCCTCAAAATCATCATCCAAAGTAGGCCTCAAAAATGGCCGCTTAGCAGAGAGACATCCTTGAGACATGCTTTCCTCATCAAGCCTACAGACAGAGAGAGTGTGCTTTCTGTGTGTGTGACCATTCCATTCAGACATACACGCCCACTCATTCAAATCTCTCCCCCCCTTGCCAATCCCATTTGCTTTGCATCCAATGAACACCAGAAGAGGTAATCCAGGAAGCATACTGTATTCTCCACTTAGGGGCAGTGTCTCTATTAGCCTGAAGCCGTCTTCACCGCAGGTGGGCCTGAGCCAAGCTATTGTTCCTCTGAATACTACAAAGCTTGATATGCTTCATTCCAACTTTGGCAATCTGGCTTACAGCAAACAGGAAGTGAATCGCAGAAATATTACATGAGTTCATATTGAATCCAACATATTCCGCTTTGCGACTAAAAGTCGCATACCACCCTTCTTCAGACACGGCTCCTATTGAATAGTCCATAACTGTTTTGTCCTCAACATGTGTTTCCAAACCAGTACCTAAAGAACAGTCCTTTAAACGTATTAACGTGTTGTATTTTTACAACGTGTGCAGAAACAGCTCCTATGGAACAGTCCATAATGGTCTTACCGTATTATGCTTCCCAACACGTGCTGCTTTGCCACTGATTGACACATCCTTCTTCAGCGACAGCTTCCATGTCACCATTATGTATCTTTGGTATCAAACAGCTCTCAAATACTGATCTATTATTTAGATAAGTCTCGAGGAGGGCCTTATTCACCCTTATTATTAACCGACAATACGCATAGGTCACACTATATCATAATATAAATCAACTTTTTACCATACTATATACATATATCTGTATCCCATCCCTTTACACACCCCGCTCCCAACCCTATAACCCTTTACTGTAAATATGGATCAGGATTAGGCAGGCTTGCTCACAGCGGTATTGCAGGGCTCTGACTTGGCAGCAAGGTCTCTAATTTGTACACAGAGATCCTATGGCCATTATCACCCAAGAACAATATGACAAGACAACCACCATAAAACAATGACAAACACTCAACTTTTAGTTAAAGACATCCGTGGAGAAGAGTGCATGCTCCTTTGATCTGAAAGATAATTAGTTAATGTGAAAAACAACACAAACACAACATTTTTTTACCTCCATCACAACATTTGTTACCTCATTTGTAACTCTTTAGTGCATTAATGTCAGACTATTGTTTAAATGTTTTCATTGTTTGCAAACAATTACTAATTAATGAGCTCATGGTACCATGTATTACTCGATTATGCATTTACAATAACCTAACCCCCGTGTTGGTCTCACTTTGACGGACCTGCAAACAAAACACAAATGTTTAGTATCCAAACCTGTTCTCTTCCCTGGTTTCTGGAAAAGGAACACAAAGACAATGATTAAACATGATTATCATGACAATTGACTTTAAGTGCCCCAAGCCATTTCCCATTAATTGTACTGCTAGGTGAACACCTACAAGCCAGAATGGTAGAATAAACAACTAAACTAAAAAAAATAAAATTAAAAACATTAAAAACAAAAAAAAATTAAAAAAAAATTTAAAAAAAATTAAAAAAAAATTAAAAAAAAATTAAAAAAAATTTACATTTAAAAATTTAAAATTAAAAATTTAAAATTAAAAAAAAAATTATAATACAAAAACAATTAAAATAAAAATATTTAAAAAATTTATAAAAAATTAAAAAAATAAAAACATTACAAATGAAAAAAAAAAAAAAAATGTAAATTAATAAACAAACAAACAAAAAAAAATAACAAAAAAATTTATAAAAAATTAAAATAATTTATAAAGTATTAAATCTTATAAAAAATTACAAAAAATACTTAAAAAATAAGAGGAAAAAAATATAATCATAACAGAGTTATTCAATTCAGAGGCTCATCCTTGAAAATAATAAAACTATATCCCAAGGTCCTCTATCTTATTCCAAATCTGAAACTCACATCAAACCTTATTCATAGAAAGGAAACTTTGATCCGAGTATTTTTAACATACTTGCAGCTGACTAAGTGCTGCTAACATTGCTTCCCCCAGTGCTATGTTTGAATAACCATGCGGCTACCTCCATTTTGATTTTATGCAACTGTCCTACATATTGCTTTTCAGTTTGTAGGCTCCGTAATTGGGTCTTAACAGGGAACTGGGTTTTCTTACTATGGACTCCATGCTTTGGATTGCTACCCCACCTGGCCGAATAACATTCATACTGCCTTGGGGTCGTTTTCAGGTATGATCTTCTTTTGATATCGTTCTTCGCCCAACAATACTTTGCAATGTGACCTCCCCTTTTACACAAACAACATTTTAGCTCTGGTTGCCCTGCATAGGCCCTTTTTTAACATCTTGTGCTGGAAATTCACATTGCTGGATAATATTACTGTGATTGGAATGAACAGACTTTACACTTTCATCGTCTGAGGAGTCATCAGAAGTTTCCATTTCAACTCCTGAATCAATTTCAAGCGCAGTTATCACCTTTGTATTTACGTCTCCAACATTGATTCCCATCATAGTAATATGATTTGCAGCAACAATAGCATACGGGTTTTCTTTATGTTTCACTTCTATTTTTGTACACTGAGCATGTGCGGAGGGTACCTCCACCATTGCACCTTCGGCTATTGTATGTTTGGAGGATAAATCCATTATGGCTGCCTGTGCATCCTGTAATTCCTCCTTAAGCAGTGTGATAACCTGCAAATTTTCAGCCTCCCTTCTATTCAAAAAGGCGATGCAACCTTCTCTTAACTCACACGTTTCCCCTAATTCATGTAATTTCTTTTCCAATTCACCTTTTTCCATCACTAATTGTTCAATCTGACTACGCGCTGGTGCATCTGCATTTTCAACCCTAATTAATATATCTTTTGTTATATTTTGTAGCTGCTGCATGAATTGCTGTCTTTCAGCTACCCATTGTATTTCCTTCTGTTCAGAAATCTCCTTCATTTTAATAAGCATGCCTAGCGAATTTGCTACCCTCTGTTTCCTGCCTTTTTTTGATTTATTACTTATGAGACTGTTATGTGTATTACATTGCCTCAAAGGCTCACTAAATTGTTGTGTCAACCCACTTTCTTGTGTAGACTGAAATCTAATAGCCCCATGTTTAGCCATGAACAGTTCGATGTCTTCCATTGATATGCCAATTAGCAAGCCCTCTATACTGGAGCTGTGAAACTTGTTTTTGGTTACAATGCAACACAGATAAACAGATAAGGCTATTCAAAGGTTTAGCCTGCAAGCCAACTTGTAGTCCCACAAAAGCCTACAACAAACAAAAAAGAAATATATAAAAATCCGTTTAACTCCGAATTTCTTCCAGAGAGCACACTTTTAATGTTCTCCTCTCTCAAATTGCAGGCCACATTGAACTCCTATTGGAACAGAGAGCTATTTCACACTCACGTGGGTAAAAAATAATCAAAAAAAAAACAAAAAATATAAAAAACTTAAAATAAAAATATATATTCCCACTTTTTCCTCAGTGCTGTGTGGTTTGTCCTGTCAATTTACCGATTATATAATATAACCCAAGGGTGATCAATCTCTCACTCGCCAGTCGCAGTGACTGGTTACCTGGCCAAACGCACAAACATTTAAACGTACATACATATATCAGCCACAGCTCTCACCAGGTTCCACGCGTCCGTTTCACCGATGAGATCTTTCATAGAATTTTCATGACCATCCAAGCGTGGTTTCAGAAATCGCGAGCCAGCGCCAATCTTGTCCACACTAGAGACGATTTTCCGTTCTGGATGTTTGAGGATTTGTGCTTAACGAGACTCGAAACAAAGAAAAATGCCTTAGGTTTGTGAATCCTATGCAGAAAAACTTGATATTCTGCACGTTTAAATCTCGGGATCTGGGGTGCCAAATGTAGAATTCGATAATAATTGTAGAAAACGATATACCACTACAGCCTATGTATTATCGCATCTATGCATCAATCCTTTGTCTAGTCCCTGTAGAGTAGTTAATCTGTTAAAACTATGAGCGCAAGCTACTGTTAATATCACAATAATACCAGTTAACTATGCAACCAAACACACGGTTTAAGATCAATCAAACCTCATTTATTTCCCAAGGAAATAAGAGAGCTTATATAAGCTCATTATTAGAAGTTACAAGATTACACAGCATATTACATAGCATACAATCACAATACAATACAATTGTATACTTAGCACATATAGTAGCTGAGATGGAATGGGAGAAATGTCCACGTGGCTAGGCCTCAAAATCATCATCCAAAGTAGGCCTCAAAAATGGCCGCTTAGCAGAGAGACATCCTTAAGACATGCTTTCCTCATCAAGCCTACAGACAGAGAGAGTGTGCTTTCTGTGTGTGTGACCATTCCATTCAGACATACACGCCCACTCATTCAAATCTCTCCCCCCTTGCCAATCCCATTTGCTTTGCATCCAATGAACACCAGAAGAGGTAATCCAGGAAGCATACTGTATTCTCCACTTAGGGGCAGTGTCTCTATTAGCCTGGAGCCGTCTTCACCGCAGGTGGGCCTGAGCCAAGCTATTGTTCCTCCGAATACTACAAAGCTTGATATGCTTCATTCCAACTTTGGCAATCTGGCTTACAGCAAACAGGAAGTGAATCGCAGAAATATTACATGAGTTCATATTGAATCCAACACATATATATATATATATATATATAATATCTATATACATATCTATATATACTGTATAAAATGCAGTATTGATCGTGCTGGGCTCTGTCACTGTGTAGAATGAGGTAAATAACATGTAGGGTTCTCAATGATGTAAGTCGAGGGGCTCCAGAATGGCTATTATGAGCAGAGAAAATGTTTTTTTCAGTTTTCTCTGGGTTTTGTAGTTCCCATCTTGGGTTTTCGAATCTTTGGAGGGATGAATCCTCTAACCCCATGGGCATATCCTTCCAGAGACCAGAAGGCTGTGTGTACAGGTGTGCACAGCCCTCATAATCAAGGTCCTGATGGTATTTCAAGGCTCCCCCTGGAAACAGGAGGTCACCTGCCCAAAGGGCGGAGCATGGGCCAAAGCATCAGGGAGCTGTAATAGAGAGATGCAGAGTTGAACTTGAGCACAGTAGGGAGAGATGGTCTGAGGTACGCGACCAAAGGCCTAGGCTTGAGGACTGAGCAGTGGTGCTGTGAAGCCAGGCTTTACAACATTTTTTTGTGTTTGATCTGATTGCTTTGTTGAAACTTTTACTTTCTTCTTAGATAAAAGTGGGCCAGCACTACACTTGAGCACAACCCCACAAATATCTATCTATCTATTTATCTATCTATCTTGTATATCGGATGAATTATAAACAAATTAAAAAAAAATCCAAAAACTTTATACTTTCCCTTTTGAATTTGTTTACTTTTGTTATAGTTTGTTATGGTGCTGAAGGTGTTAATGACTAAGCTGCATTAAGTAATGGCCTCATCTGAATGGCTCAATGAATTTTGAAATACGCCAGAAAACATCAAAAAATATTATGCAGCATAATATATACATACAGATGTATTGAGCTTTGGACATGGCATGGTCCATCCAAAACCTATTTCTAGCATTCTCAAAACGAATAATGGATTTTTGGTGACCACGCTGACCACAAAATTATACATACATTTTAAACCAACATACATTAATGTGCACACTTTGTTTTTTGGACATAGTTGTCATGCACAGTTTAGATACATATGTCACAGACACCACTGTGTATTGGGCTCCTGTAGGGCCCTGGGGGCCAGCTTCCTTTCTACTGACTATGGACCCAGAATTAAGGGGACCCCCTTCTTGGGGTTACATGGAACCTTTTCCCCAAAAGACAAGGATGAGCAAGTTTGAGGTGGAGGAACTTGATTGGCCTGCACAGAGTCCTGACCTCGGCCCTCAACACCTCGGGGATGAATTAGAGCAGAGACTGCCAGGCCTTCTCCTCCGACCTCAGTGCCTGACCTCGCCAAATGCTCTTCTGGAAGAATGGTCAAACATTCCCATAGACACACTTCTAAACCTTGTGGACAGCCTTCCCAGAAAAGTTGAAGCCGTTAAAGCTGCAAAGGGTGGGCCAACTCAATATTGAACCCTACGAACTAAGACTGGGATGCCATTAAAGTTCATGTGTGTGTAAAGGCAGGCGTCCCAATACTATACAGTCTATATGCATAATGAAGTAGACAGTTGAAATCCTAACACTCGACTCGTTTCATCAATCAACATTCACTTCTTCAGACGTAAACATATTTTATAGGATATCCACCAGACAGACAACAATGTAAAAGTATATATTATCCTTCTTGGAAAAGACAATGGAGTTCAATGGAAGAGCGCCAAAGGAGGTGTCTTGTCCGGGAGCCATGAAAAGGGCAGGAGACCAGCCGACAGGAACTACACAATGGGCACTACCAACCAAGGCATCAGACATATCATGGGTGACTATTCGCTGCCATGGTATACTAGAAAACAGTCACAGGTATCCACAGTGCTACTATAGAAAAGGGAAATAATGGAGCAGACTTAACCGTACATTATAGCAGCAATCAAAAAATGGAATATAATAAAATAAATGGTAAAATTACAATAAAAGTCCGGCAATGAAAAATGGGGGAAGAGTAAAAGATAATTAGCACCAGCGGCAGCTCCCTTGGGAGTAGAAGCAAATACTCTGGAAAAAAAATGAAGAAAAGACAAGGTGCGCCAATCTAAGTGCAGTAAGTATGAACAGTTTTAATGAAGATATAGTAAAGGTGGCCAAATGGCTACTGTAGGTACATATATTGGAGTCCATGGTGACTTGTGAAGTCAGTGGTGGAAGCACTGAAGAGATCCCATCAGGGTCTGGAAATGGATGCCCTTAGATGGAAGTACACGGCAGGACGACCTGTGGGTCTTGCAGGTGGTAGGAGCCGTCTTTATGCAAGCCTGTTGGATATGCAAGGGGTCCTGGGTATGGTGCTCAGCTACATGCCGTTCGGTAGTGCTGGAGACCAGAATCGGAAAGACAACCAGCGTAGACCGCACCTACGAGGATGCCGGAAACCGGAACTGGAAGGACAACCAGTGTCGAATGCAAGCCTCGATGGATTCTTTATCGCGGAAGTGTCATATGGACGCGTCAGATGACGTGTTTCAATGCATGCGCATCAGATCTGAGAAAAATGTGGATGCATTGAAACGCGTCATCTGACACGTCCATATGACACTTCCGCAATACAGAATCCATCGAGGCTTGTGTTCCACGCTGGTTGTCCTCCCGGTTCCGGTATCTAGCATCCTCGTAGGTGCGTTCCACGCTGGTTGTCCTTCCAGTTTCGGTTTCCAGCATCCTCGTAGGTGCGTTCCACGCTGGTTGTCCTTCCGGTTCCGGTTTCCGGCATCCACGTAGGTGGGTTCTACGCTGGTTGTCTTTGCGGTTACGGTCTCCAGCACTACCTAACAGCATGTAGCTGAGCACCATACCCAGGACCCCCTGCATATCCAACAGGCTTGCATAAAGATGGCGCCTACCACCCGCAAGACCCACAGGTCGTCCTGCCGTGTGCTTCCATCTAAGGGCATCCAATTCCAGACCCTGCTGGGACCTCTTCCGTGCTTCCACCGCAGACTTCACAAGTGACCATGGACTCCAATATATGTACCTACATGCTTGATTCTCACTGCTAAGTTGTGAGTAGCCATTTTGGCCACCTTTACTATATCTTCATTAAAACTGTTCATACTTACTGCACTTAGATTGGCGCACCTTGTCTTTTCTTCATTCACAGTGCTACTGGCCATCATCAAGACTGGGGGGGGGGGGATTTTGGACAATAATATCACCTACAAATATTATTTCATTTGATCATTTTTGTCCTCTCACTTGAGGAATACTATTATTCTCTGCACTCGGTTTATTAAAGGCCAGACATTTTTTTTGGGTTTTCTAAATTCAGAACACATTTACTGTATGTGTGCTTTGCTGATCTCTATAAAATCAGATTAAACGCTCCGCTGTGTTCATTCTAACCAAAGTAAGATCATGTTGCAAGAAATCTGTGTGAAGCAAGTAAATTATGTTACAGGACAATCACCTGAGATCTCATATTTCATCTTTTCACTGAAAAGAAAAGGATTTACTTTGATGAATTATATTATCGGCTGATCAGCTTAAAGATCAATTTTGAAAATCAGTGATTTTGGATTTGCCTAATTGATTTGTTATTTGAGATATTATTGAATAGTTATTGAGTTAAGTTTAAAATATTAGCATCTTTTTGTATCTGATCAATACTGCATTGTTGAATTATATCACTTTGTTCCCTCTGTGTGTGCGATGACAATGATTTCTACAATCTTTTGTCTATTAAGAATCATTTTGTACATAACTACTCTGAGTTCAAACAGATCCGTGGCCCAAAGTCCCTCCCCGGCTTGTAGTTTACAACTAATGAGCATCTACGAGGATTTTGAATATTTTCAGGATGGAGACGTTATACTTGGAGGCATTTTCACCGTCAATTATCACATGAATCCGATCACAAATCTAACAAATCAGAAGTGTGTTGCTTGCTTTAAGTATGCATTTGCTTCTGTTTTTTCATCTCATTGATCCTATTTCTTTTTTTTCTTAATAGCTAAAAACATGGATTCCAATGTCTGCAAAATGAGAAATCAACAAAACACAAAATAAGCCAGAACACCAAATTTCACCAGATTTCAAATTCAATTCATTATAATATCAGACGGCAGAGAGTATGACGTGCAAATACTGTAACTGGTCCCGATGTCCCCCCAAAGCTCCGTAAACTTCAGTGTTTTGCCCAAAACTGCCACTGACAATTATTGTATAGTTTAATCAGTTAAGGAAACTGGATGTGCTACACATGGCCAAATATTTATCATAAAATACACAGGATGTGTTTAGCGTGTCCAGTTCTTAAGCCTCTCTGTCACCCCCCCCCCCCCCACACTTTCCTGCAGTTGTCAGCTATGGAAATTAAGTCAGAGCTGCTGTGTAAATAGATCAGTTCTAGAAACGGAACTGTCTGACTCATCATTTATCATCTCTGATCAGACAGGAGATAGAGAAATACAAAGTAACATTGTTTATAAACATTGATCAGACAGGAGATTTAGAAATACAAGGACCACGGCTATGGAACGCTCTACCTACGAACATCCGCTTGGAAAAAGAGCATCGGGCCTTCAGGAAAAAACTCAAGACCTACCTCTTCTAAGAAGGAATCAACGCAGGTCGGATCAAGCGCCTCGAGGCGATTCAGTTCGCAGTTGCAGCGCTATACAAATCATTCATTCATTCATTCACATTGTTTATAAACATTGATCAGAGCAGAGATAGAGAAATACAAAGTAACATTGTTTATAAACATTGATCAGACAGGAGATAGAGAAATACAAAGTAACATTGTTTATAAACATTGATCAGACCAGAGATAGAGAAATACAAAGTAACATTGTTTATAAACATTGATCAGACAGGAGACAGAGAAATACAAAGTAACATTGTTTATAATCATTGATCAGACGGGAGATAAAGAGATCCAAATTAACATTGTTTATAAACATTGATCAGACAGGAGATAGAGAGATTTAAAGTAACATTGTTTATCAACATTGTTCAGATGAGACAGATACAAAATAACACTGTATATAATCATTAATAAGACAGGAGATAGAGAAATACAAAGTAACATTGTTTATAAACATTGATCAGACAGGAGATAGAGAGATACAAAGTAACATTGTTTATAATCTTTGATCAGACGGGAGATAGAGAGGTACATATTAACATTGTTTATAAACATTGATCAGACCGGAGATAGAGAAATACAAAGTAACATTGTTTATAATCATTGATCAGACGGGAGATAGAGAGATACAAAGTAACATTGTTTATAATCATTGATCAGACGGGAGATAAAGAGATACATATTAACATTGTTTATAAACATTGATCAGACAGGAGATAGAGAGATTTAAAGTAACATTGTTTATCAACATTGTTCAGATGTGAGACAGATACAAAATAACACCGTTTATAATCATTAATAAGACAGGAGATAGAGAAATACAAAGTAACATTGTTTAAACATTGATCAGACAGGAGATCGAAAGATACATATTAACATTGTTTATAAACATTGATCAGACAGGAGATAGAGAGATACAAAGTAACATTGTTTATAAACATTGATCAGATGGGAGATCTTTGTTACTTTGATTTATTCTACTGTAAATCAAAAGGATGAGCTTCCATCTTCAGATACTGTCAATTAAAGCTCATTGTTATGTAAACTATGTCTATTTAGCTCCTCATTGACATTTAGTTTACCCTAATTATCAAGAATTGACTCACTCTTCCCTTTCTCTCTTCAACTATTTGTTTCCTGATGAAAACAACCAGTTAACCAGTAATATCTATTTTTTGTTCTGTTTGTAGAGTTCATTCTTTTAGTGTTAAATGTAAAAAAGTTAAAAATTAAAAAAAAAAACTTTACTTAACTTTACAATGCTTTGTACCAGAACCATCATTTTAGAGTCATTTATTTTTTTAAATAGGACAAATTATAGAATACAATTTATACTTTCTATCTACAGTTATCACATTTTCATTGATCAAGGAATGAAAAGAGGCATTTTTTAATAATTTTTTTTGTCTTAGAACTGCATAAAATAGGTCTAAAAGAAATCCTAGTTTGTCCCTCAAAAAATGTATGTATCACCTCTTTGGTACCCTAAGTTATAATAAAGTTATGTAAAAAACAAACAGGCTCATTTCAGATGGGGGGGGGGGGGGGGTGTACAGGAGTGAGAGGTGAAGTGGTGAATAGAGCAGATGTGCGTGACTTGAGCAAATTTATACACTATATTGTCAAAAGTATTGGGGCACTTGCCTTTTTCACGCACATGAACTTTAATGGCATCCCAGCCTTGGTCCGTGGGGTTCAACATTATATTGAGTTGGCCCACCCGTTTCAGCTATAACAGCTTCAACTCTTCTGGGAAGGCTGTCAAACAAGGTTTAGGAGTGTGTCTATGGGAATGTTTGACCATTCTTCCCGAAGCAAATGTGTGAGGTCAGGGACCGATGTTGGACGAGAAGGTCTGGCTCGCAGTCTCCACTCTAATTCATCCCAAAGGTGTTCTATTGGGTTTAGGTCAGGACTCTGTGCAGACCAGTCATGTTCCTCCACCCCAAACTCACTCATCCATATCTTTCTGGTCCTTGCTTTGTGGACTGGTGGGAAGTCATGTTGGAACAGGAAGGGGCCATCCCCAAACTGTTCCCACAAAGTTGGGAGCATGAAATTGTTTAAAATGTCTTGGTACGCTGACACCTTAAGAGTTCCCTTCACTGGAACTAAAGGGGCCAAGCCCAACCCCTGAAAAACAACCCCCACACCATAATCCCCCCCCCCACACCATAATCCCCCCTCCACCAAATGATTTGGACCAGTGGACAAAGCAAGGTCCATAAAGACATGGGTGAGCGAGTTTGGGGTGGAGGAACTTGACTTAAGAAAGGAATGTATATATATTAGAAAATTGATTGAGGTGCATGGAGTATCCATGTAATTCTATCTCATCAGTTGAAATTGAAAAATCTGAAGAATCAACAGCAAATCCAGATTAATTACTACCACTCAAGGGTTATTTTGCAATATGCTGCGGCTTTCATCATTCTGAGGTCACCACCGTGATATGTGGTGGATGAAAAGCCCCAGAGCCCCAGAGCCAAGTAACTTCTTCCGATATTTTCTGAGGAACAGGGACCTTAAAAGTGCCTGTGTCAATGGTAACATGTCAATGACTTATGCTAATGGTCAAATCCATCTTACTTTTAGGTTCATTCTATGGGCGTCCGCAGGTAGGGGCAAGGGGGGTCAAGTGCCCCCCCCCCCCGGAATCAGGGATCGGATCTTAAATTCAGCACAGTTGCGTCACTATCAGGGTGTGGGCAGCCCGCACCCAGGTGCCACCTGCCAGTGGGGTGACACCATCAAGGTGCTGTCATGCCCATCAGTGTAGTGTGACTTCAGCTTTTTTCCCTGCTCGGTCCAGCAGAGAACTCGACAGCGCTGTGACAGGAGAAAGGCGAGCTGCGGACTGTCATCGGTTTCCCCCGCTCGCCCCACCTTTCTTCTGTCAGGGAGAAGAGACGGCGGCTCTCACCAGTTCCCCGCCCAGCTTCCTGCCCGCTCCGTTCCTTCCCTATTGGCATTAACTGAGAGCCAATCAAAGGAGACTAGGGGAGGAGAGCATCATGTAGTCCCAAAGATTGGCGGCCCCATTTTTTACAGGGAGGAGGCTACAGCTCGATCAAGAGAGAGATTGACAGACTGCAGCCTGGAAAAAAGCTGAGGGAGAGAGTGCTACAGGACAAAGAACGAGGAGTGGCGGAAGCCAGAGAGAGAGAGCCACGCTGCCCAGCGCCACCAGAGAGAGAGCCACGCTGCCCAGCACCACCAGAGAGAGCAAGACTGAGCCACTACCAGGGTACAGGCATGCTACACTACTGACCAGAGTCACCCCTGGGGAACCCAGAGTGAACGATCGTCCAGCCCAAAGGGATCGGCCATTATCCATTACTTATCCTAGGGACTGTACTACGTCTGTAGTCTCTGAACATGATAATGTGCTAATGACATTGTCGAAAAGGGGCAGTGCATGGGTTACCCTAAAATGATGCCCCCCCCCTGAAAAATTTTCTGCGGACGCCCATGGTTCATTCTGCCTGCATTTGAGATCAGTTTGAGAAGTTTCTGCAAATATACAGAGTTCATTGACCAGTGCAATTGACATCCAGTTGACCTCCTTTTGACCTGTAATTTACCTCTTTTTAAACTGCATGATGCGGCTTTAAGCTGCTTTATTTGCATTTCCATAAGATTACATGGGCAGAGAAGCAGTTCTGACATGAGAAATGTTCATTGCTGCACGTTCCTGTTTAATCACAATAGGGTATAATAACTGGACAATGCTAAATGAACCTTTTAGAAAAAAAATTGTACTTAGTTAGATTTGTAGATTTAATTATTTTCCTGTTTTAAAAAGTGCCATTTGGATTAACTCTGAGAAATATTTTCAGCTCTTTCACTGTGTTCCTTCTACAGTCCGATGTTTCATTATTACAAAAATCTGCTGTCTTTTTTCTATGGCATTGAGAAAATAAGTGAAAACCCACAAATATTACAGAATATTTCCTTGGGATATCATGTGTTTGATTCATGTGGAGATGAATTAAAGGCAGTTAAGAGCGTCCTCCAGATTTTATCTGGACCGGGGAAAACTGTTCCAAACTATTCTTGTGCGAAGCATAACAAGACCATTGCATTCATTGGCGATCACTATTCTAAAACAACGCTACCTATAGCCCAGCTATTGAGTGTATATAAGTACACTCAGGTGAGTAGAAAGTGAATTATTCCATAAATTTTATTGGGATTAGCATCTCATCCCAACTCAGTTATTGTATAGACCAGTGATGGGGAACCTTGGCACCCCCGTTGGCACCCCAGATGTTTTGGAACTACATTTCCCATGATGCTCAACTACACTGCAGAGTGCATGAGCATCATAGGAAGTGTAGTTCCAAAACATCTGGAGTGCCAAGGTTCTGGAGTGCTAAGGTTCTGGGGTGCCAAGGTTCGCCATCACTGGTATAGACATATGATATGAAAGTTCCATGGTTAGTTTGGATCAGTAGCATTAAGTGTTGGAACCTTGACACTGCCATGTTGGGGTACAGTGATTGATAAAGAGAGCGTCAGGCTGGTAGTTTCTGTCCTGGATTTTTTCTTTAGGCACCTTTCACACGGGCGGACCGATTAGGTACACCTGTCAGTTTTTCAGGCAGACCCGATCAGACCACCTGTTGCCCTCTATGGACCAAAAGATGTCAATGATCATGTGTCCGTTGACACCCGCCGACATTCAATCTGATCCTATACGCTAAATATAGATGGATGGGGATCCGTTCCCCATCCGTCTGGAGGGTGTAAATGGACGTGTGGTCCATTTACATCTGATTCATCAGGAATCTGTCCGCTGATTCCCAATGAACAGGCGGATCCGCTCATGCAGAGCAGACACAGCCGCTCTCCTCTATTGGCTGTGCAATTCGTTTAGTTACAAATTCGTTATTCGTCAAAATTTGTTATATTCGTTAATTTGTAAACATACGAATGAATGAACGTTTTACTAAAAATTAAAGCGAACAACGAATTATCGAAAAGAACGAATATGGAAAACAACGAAAATATGAAATAATTAAATTAGAAACAGCAAAAATACGAATGAATGAATATCCGAAAAAACAAAAACATAGAAACTAGACATGTGCACTGCCAAAAAATGTGTTCATTTTCGTTTTCGTTTCATTCTTTTATTTTTATTTTCGTTTTTCGGGTCATTCGTTATGATCGCAATTAGTAAATTCGTACATTCGTAAATTCGTACATTCGTAAATTAGTACATTCGCAAATTCCTATTCGTAAATTAGAAAATTTGTATATATTCGTAAATTCATACATTTGTAAATTAGAAAATTTGGAAATTTGGAAATTCGAAAATCCGAAAAACCCCAAATCGGAAATAGTAACTAACTATTAAATTATAGGTATTGTAATTTCCTTTCAAATTTGACTGTTAGTGAACACAAATTTATCTGAAGTTACTAATTATCCGAAATAGCGAATGCCGCATCTAAACAAAATGGAATAGAACAAATTAATAGTAAATAATAATAATAAAAAGTTTTTATTATTATAATTGTTATTTATTATTATTAATTTATTACGTTCCATTTGTTTGGATACAGCATTCGTTATTTCGGATAATTTGTAACTTCAGATACTAACAGCCAAATTTGAAAGGAAATTACAATACCTATAATTAGTAATAGTTAAGTTATTATTAGTTAATTATAAATTCAGTTTTCCGAATTTCCGAATTTCCGAATGTACGAATTTGCGAATGTGCGAATATAAAAAATTAACAAATGTATGAATACGAGATGACAAGAAAGTATTGCGACCGCCATTTTAACGAATTTGTCTAAATTCGTTAAAAAACAAATTCGGAACGAAACGAATTGCACATGTCTAAACAACGAAAATCAAAATAACGAAAATCAAAATGAACGAAAAATCGATATTACGAATATATTTGGAAAACGGAAATCAGAACAACGAAAATATGAAATAACGAAAATTCGGCTGATCGAGAATTTCGAAAGAACGAATTTGTTAGTTCTGAAATATTTGTGGACATTGGCCAATAAGTTTGTCCCTTCCCCCAATGAGCTTGTTTCTTATTCCCTTGTGTGTTTTTCTGTGTTAGACTGCAGTGCATTCCATCCAGAGTCAAGATAGGGTGTGGTTGGGTCGGTGGCTCTGTTTTAGTGGATTTGTGAGTTAAAGCGGTTCGGCACACATTTCAGTTAGTAAATCTCTTTGCCTTCCAAATCAGGCAAAGAGTACTAAATGAAATGTTTTTTTTTTTTTTTTTTTTTACTTACCTTGTAATTGAAGACTTCCGGTCTTCTCCCTCTGCGGCGGCGGGCGGGGTCTCTGCGTCGATCGTCGTCACGCCGCACTGTCTCCTGGGATCTGGTGTCATTGATCCCAGGAGTCAGTGCGGGCATCTTCCGAAATCTCGCGAGATTTCGGCCACATCTTCCGAAATCTCCCGAGATTTCGGCCGCATCTGCCGAAATCTCGTGAGATGTCGGCAGATGTGCCGTTACTGCGCATGCGCGAGTAACGGCGGTGCATGCTGGGCCATCAACAGTGCCTGTGGGGTTTCACATGCCCACAGGCAAGATGGCCCCCAGCACTAAAGAAGAAGACGAGGAACTTCAGCGGACGAAAACCGGCGGCGATCGAGATGGAAGATGGAACAGGTGAGTCCCCTAATAAAGGTAAGCATACTTTATATTACGTCCTTAAAAAAATTTTTTTTTTACAGAGTGCAGAACCGCTTTAAGTTGTGACTTGCGGTAGAGAGAAATTCTTTGTTTCTTAAACATATAATAGCATACACGTTACGTAAAATTACGAATTATGCTCCGATTACGAATCTACGAAAACAATGTTACGAAAGTACGAATTAATGAGGCAGTCAGTCTCACGAATGTAATTAAATCTACAAAAGTACGATTTTCAAATCAACGGAAATTAGACTCACGGAAATACGAATTATTTCAAATCAACGAAAATATAGCTCTTACAAAAATACGAACGCGTCCGCATATGAAATATGCCATAACCCCGGTATCCTCTTCTTCGGACGGTGGTCTGCTTTCCGATAAGACTGGTCTCTGCGGTGGATTCGCCGCAAAATCTATTTTATCAGCATCCCCCTCCCACCGCGCTCTGGTGCCCTCCGCCTAAGATTGCAGGGTGGAAGCGACGTCAAAGCGTTACTTCCACCCATAGCTCTTAAAGGGACATTTCTTTTCTTTTTCTTTAAATGCCAATTTTTTTTATTGCATTTTAGTGTAAATATGAGATGTGAGGTCTTTTTGACCCCCAGATCTCATATTTAAGAGGTCCTGTCATGCATTTTTTTTTTTAATTACAAGGGATGTTTACATTCCTTATAATAGGAATAAAAGTGACACAGCTTTTTTTTAAAAACAGTGTAAAAATAAAAAATTAAAGGAACATTAAATAATAAAAAAAAATGTTTAAAAGCGCCGGTCCCTCCAAGCTCACATGCAGTAGCGAACGCATACGTGAGTAGCGCCCGCATATGAAAAAGGTGTTCAAACCACACATGTAAGGTATCGCCGCGATCGGTAGAGTGAGAGCAATAATTCTAGCCCTAGACCTCCTCTGTAACTTAACATGCAACCTGTAGAATTTTTTAAAACGTTGCCTATGGAGATTTTTAAGGGTAAAAGTTTGTTGCTATTCCACGAGCGGGCGCAATTTTGAAGCGTGACACGTTGGGTATCAATTTACTCGGCGTAACATTATCTTTCACAATATAAAAAAAATTGGGCTAACTTTACTGTTGTCTTATTTTTTTATTAAAAAAAGTGTATTTTTTCCCAAAAAAGACCGCTGTTCAAATATGATATGACAAGAAAGTATTGCGACCGCCATTTTATTCTCTAGTATGTTAGAAAAAAAAATTATAATGTTTGGGGTTTCTAAGTAATTTTCTAGCAAACAAAATGTTTTTAACTTGTAAACAACACATCACAAAAAGAGGCTCGGTCCTTAAGTGGTTAATTTGAAAAGCCAACCTCTGGTATAGGTATAATGCAAAAGAAAGCAAAAAAAAAAATTACAATTTGTAGATCTATGTTCCCAACTAAACTAGCTTGTTTCTATAGTAAGAACATTGCAAACTTTATTCTTGTGTTATACATTCACATTCACAGATCAGTTATGGCGCCACTAGCCCTGAACTAAACAACAAAAACCTGTATCCAAATTTGTTCAGAACAGTACAAAATTACCGAGCCGCTTTTCGTATCTTGTTGAAGTTGATTAAGCTCTTTGGCTGGACGTGGGTCGGGATCCTGGCCTCGGATGATGACAGCGGAGAGAAAGAAGTTCAAGAATTGACTAACATGATGACTGGAGAAGGGATCTGTGCTGCTTTCACAATGAAAATGCAACCGGTTTCACTTCAGAGGGACCTCGAGAGGTACCTTAAGAGCATTAGAGAGTCATCAGCCCAAGTCATTATTATCTGTGGCTCTAATTCTTATGCTATGGGTTTAATGTTGTGGACGTTAGAAGATAATTTAAGTGACAGGACACTGATCCTTCACCCGTCTTGGGCAGTCCAGCAGTTTCTCCTGGCTGTCTACCCAAAAACATTTAACGGAAGCTTGGCAATTGACATGACAGAAATCCAACCCCCACAAATGGCAGGTTTTCTGAAAAACATTCAACGCGTGAAATACCCAAATGACTTGTTACTTGAGAACATCTGGATGCTATATGGTTGTTTAACAAGCAAGCCAGAGAAGAATCGGGATTTAGGTAACTATTATGGCATCACATTACGTAACTGCACTGGAGAAGAGCCATTGACCTCAATTCCTGGATTTCATCAATCTGATCTATTTCCCTGTGTGTGTATCGCAGTCTCTACTATGGTTATCGCTCTACAACACCTTTTATCTTTCCATCAACCTACCAAAGGAAATGCTGTGCCAGTTTATGCAATCAGACACCAGGTAAGTCAAATGATCAAGAATCACAAAGCAACAATATCATTTTGTTAACCACCCCATGCTTATATTTTTCTTGGCTTCCTTTTATAAGCTATCCCGTACTCTGAAGAAGCTCAGAAACACGCAGCAGAGCAAGTCACAGAAATATTATAATGAAGACAATGAAATTATTAACAAGTATTATATCAAGAACTGGGTTTTGCTTAATGAAAATATGATTCAGATAAACCACGTTGGCCACTTTGACCCTTGGGTTTCCGTTGAGGACAACCAATTGAAAGTGAACGTGAAAGGTGTGTTTTGGAAACACAATGGAGGACAGGTAACCATTGTTGTAACTGAACGAACATTTTTTTAAATAAATCAAGTCATAGATTATGCAATTTGCTTTTCTTCCAACGTGGGTTGCAAGTAGACATGTGCAGTGACAAAAAATTAGTTCATTTTCGTTTTCGCTCCATTCGTTTTTTTTTTTCCATTCGTTTTAATATTTTTTCGTTTTTAGGGTCATTCGTTATGATCGCAATTCGTACATTCATAAATTCGTACATTCGTAAATTCGTACATTCGTACATTCGTAAATTCCTACATTCGTACATTCATAAATTAGTACATTCGTAAATGTGTACATTCGTAAATTCGTACATTCATAAATTCATACATTCGTAAATGAGAAAATTCATATTCGTAAATTCGTACATTCGTAAATTCGAAAATTTGTAAATTTGGAAATTAGAAAATCCGGAAATTAGAAAATCTGAAAAAGTAACTGACTATTAAATTAGGTATAGGTATTGTAATTTCCTTTCAAATTTGACTGTTAGTGAACGTAACAAATACAAATTTATCCAAAGTTACGACTTATACGAAATAACGAACGCCACATCTAAACAAATGGAAGGGAACAAATTAATAACAAATAATAATAATAAAAAGTTTTTATTATTATTATTGTTATTTATTATTATTAATTCATTCCATTCCATTCTTAGATACGGCATTCGTTATTTCGGATAATTCGTAACTTGCGATAAATTTGTATTTGTTACGTTCACTAACAGACAAATTTGAAAGGAAATTACAATACCTATAATTTAATAGTTAAGTTATTATTAGGTAATTATTATTTCAGATTTCCGAATTTCTGAATTAATGAATGTACAAATTTACGAATGTGCAAATGTACATATTTACGAATGTACGAATTTACGAATGTGATAATGTACGAATTTACGAATGTACGAATTTACTATTTTTTTACTATTCGAATTTACGAATATTCGGAAAAATTCATTAAACGGGTTTTCGTTAATTCGGATATTTCCAAATTAATGAATTTGTCAAAATTCGTTCAAAAACTAATTCGGAATGAAATGAATTGCACATGTCTAGTTGCAAAAAAGAAAATTGCTTGATTCCTCCAACAAAACAGTCAGTGTTGATGTGAGAATCCCTCCCGCAGAGGTATTGTGTTCTGCTGGCGGCAAACCTTCCGTGCTGGCAGAACATAATGATTAGTGTTGCCAGCACTAATCGTTTGGTAAAAACCCAACCTGATCAATGGCATCAACTTGTGTACAACCAGGGTGCCCAAACATGTATCGAAATAAGGCCAGTCCCTGCTTAACCACTTGACATCCGCGCTATGGCTGAATGATGTCCACAGCATGGCCTCCCCTGTGCACGCTGCCTGCGCGCGCCCTACAGGGCGCGTGCGGAGCACACTGTGATCACCAAGTCACTGAGACTCGGGTGATCACCGATCCGAGTAAGGGGCCGGTCCCGGCCCCTTGCCATGTGATCAGCTGTCAGCCAATGACAGCTGATCACATGATCAAAACAAAAGCTTGGGATCGTTTTTTTTCTCCTCAGCGATCACCGGCTCATCTTAAAGGGACATCGGTCCCGAAAAGGAAGAGGCAATTATGCCTCATTTATGCTATCTGACAGTGCCCACAAGTGCCACCTATCAATGCCCACAAGTGCCACCTATCAATGCCCACCAGTGGTGCCAATCAGTGCCCCCTAGAAGTGCTGCCTATCAGTGTAAGCGATCAATGCCCATATCTGCCACCCATCAGTGCCCATCAGTGCCACCCATCAGTGCCCATCACTGACACCTATCGGTGCCCATCAGAGCCACCTCATCAGCGTACATCAATGACGGACAAAAATTACCCGTTTTAAAATTTTATAACAAAATAATAAAATAAAAAAATCGCACAGGTGATCAAATCTCACCAAAAGAAATCTCTATTTGGGGGAATAAAATGATAAAAATGTCATTTGGGTACAGTGTTGTATGACAGCGGAATTGTCATTCAAAGTGTGTCAGCGCTGAAAGCTGAAAATTGGTCTGGATAGGAAGGGGGATTAAGTGCCCAGTAAGCAAGTGGTTAAAGCAGTTGTAAACAACTGGACTTTTTATTTTCTTCCTACCCTGCAAGGTAATGTCATAATGTGCTAGTATGCATCACATACCAGCCCATGATGTGAACTTACCTTAAAATGAAATTCTTCCACGCCGAGATGTCAGCGCTGCAGGGGTTCCCATCTTTCCCCTTCTTGCTTCTGGGTTTGCGGGCTCGGTGACTGGCTGGAGCCGCAAAGATGTCATTCCTGCGCATGTGTGCGGGAGCCCCCGATTACGGCACAGGGCTCTGAAGGAGCGGCACCCGTGAACGAGCCTAGCTGGTCCTCATCTCATTGGACATTGATAGCAGCAAGAGCCATTGGCTCCCGCTGCTGTCAATCAAATGCAGTGACACGGGAGCGGGAGGGCGGGACTGTCCCACTGCCGATGAAGAGGAGGGGCCAAGAGCGCTGGCGGGGACCCCAGAACAGGAGGAGCGGGGCTGCTCTGTGCAAAACCCTTACGCAGAGCAGGGAATTATAACACGTTTGTTATTTTTTTTAGTTTTTTAAATGAAGCTTTACAACCCCTTTAAATTCAGCTCCCTGCCTCCGCTTTCTGAAATCTCAGACATGCTGTATAAATTCTGCACTTTGAACAGAGAGAAGAGAAGACTGCAAATAAACAGGTAGAACTTATGTAGGAGGAGTTGTTTCATCTCTGTGTATCACCTGAGGCCAGTCACTTTAATTATTTTTCTAACCAGATTCCGAAATCTCGGTGCTCAGAAACATGTTTGCCAGGAAGTCGAAAAGTCATGAGACCTGGAATCCATCGATGCTGCTACGACTGTGCTCCATGTTCTGAGGGTGAAATATCCAATAAATCCGGTATGTTAAAAGTAATAGCTATATAGTATAATGCCCCGTACACAATCCCGACGGATTTTGTCCGAAACTGGTGTTGCCCACACACGGTCGGACAAAGTTGTCGGAAAATAAGGTAATTCCAAACGAGGTGACATACAACACGTACGACGGGACTACGTAAAGGCCAGTAGCCAATAGCTTTTGTCTCTACACACGATCGGAAATTGACGCGATCGGACCATGTTGTCGGAAAATTTGAGATCCAGCTCTCAAACTTTGTGCGTCGGAAATTCCGACGGAAAAAGTCAGATGGAGCCCACACACGGTCGGATTTTCCAACAACATGATTCGATCTAAATCAGAAAATGGAGAACGCCAGTTCAGTGGGACAGGTGAGGCCTGGGAGCCCATGGAAATGCTTCTCCCTACCTGAACGGACAAAAATGGAGGGGCCCCTATATGTGCAGATAGTTAATAGGAGGTAATAAGTTCAATGATCAAAGTAAACTAAAAAAAAAAAAAAAGGAAGGGAGTATAGCGCTCAAAACAAGAGAGTGTGTATAAGAATTTACTCAGAAAGTAAATATGCTGGAATTAGAACAAACCTAATTGAAGGGTTGAAGCACCATTAGGGGCAAATAGATAGTTGTTTCCAAAAATTGAATCAATTGTGATGAAGGGTAGTGTGTATGTGAACTTTAAAACACGTCCCGGAGTGGAGAGAGAGGCACAGTTTACAGCTGAGGATAGTCTAATCCAAACAAACAGAATATTGGTCTAAAAGAAAGGGCTACTACTAGGGAAGAAAAAAAAAAAGAATGTACAAAGAAAAAGTCACAAACCTGCAATCTTGTACCCAAGGTCTCTCCACAGCGTTTCTCACAAGTGGGGGGAAAAGCCACTGGGGAGAGACTGAGGGAGTGAATATTATATATTAAAGCCCAGCTGCCATAATTGGTGCTGGGAGATGTGTGTGGGAGGAAGGATTCCTGGAGTTACTTGAGTCGCCCGGATTATGGATTCGGAGGGACCGGAGTAAGTCCATCTATGCACTGAATGCTGTGGGTAATGCATGCTGAGAAAATAGCATGCAGAAAACCCACGATCCACATCCCGATTACTCTGCAGTCCAGGTGGAAGGAGGGGGGATCGGTATGCCTTTCCCGGCCATGGGAGATAACTCCGGACGGAAAGGAAGCCGATACGTGCAGAAAGAGGAGTGGGACCCAAACGGCATAGCGTCTAGTCGGCGTTGATGGACTTGCGTCGGCGGCGCTGCGTTCCACAGGAGGGGGGAGGAGCTGTACACTCATCGGCCGGAAGGCTGTCATGTGTCTGGTGTCAATGTCCCCCGATGGAGGATCTAATGGAAACGCCTCTGGGGGGGACTTGGCAAACACACCAAGAAACTGCCAAACATGTATTCTTTAGATAATTTATTACAGAAATGTAAACTATAAAACCTTTTACCTAGAATTAATAATTACAATGACCAAAATGCACCATGGGTAAATAAATAAGCACACATAAAACAAGATTAATGAAGGATGTTTATGTTTTTAGATAGTGAAAACTGCATCAAGTGTCCTTATTACGAGTGGCCGAATCAGAAGAAAGATCTGTGCATTCCCAGACTGGAAGACTTTCTTGCCTTCAGAATGGAGGTCATCACCGTTGTTGCTATATCATTCTCTGTTCTGTTTCACGTAAAAACAGTTTTGATAATCACAGTTTTTATTCTGTTTCATGACACACCGATTGTCAAAGCCAATAACAAGAGCCTCAGCTTTGTCCTCCTGGTCGCCATCATGTTGGGTTTCCTCTGTGTGTTCCTCTTCCTGGGTCGTCCTGTGGATGTAACCTGCCAGCTACGCCAAATGTCAGTTGCAGTCCTCTTCTCAGTAGCCGAATCATCTATACTGGCCAAGACTATTATGGTTTGCATTGCTTTTAAAGCCACCAAACCTGGCAGTGGGTGGAAAAATTGGATCGGAATCAAACTGTCCAGTTATATAGTCGTCACTTGTTCTTCTGTCCAGATGGTTATATGCCTTCTTTGGTCAACACTCTCACCACCATACCAAGAGCTGGACACACATTCTTATCAAGGAAGGATTATCATCCAATGTAATGAAGGGTCAGTAATCGGGTTCTACTCTGTCCTGGGTTATATGGGGATCCTGGCTGCTGTCAGTTTTATTATAGCTTTTTTTGCCAGGACATTACCGGACAGTTTTAATGAAGCCAAATACATCACCTTCAGCATGCTGGTGTTCTGCAGTGTCTGGATTGCCATGATCCCGGCCTATCTGAGCACCAAAGGGAAATATATGGTGGCTGTGGAGATATTTGCCATCCTGACCTCAAATGCTGGACTTCTAAGTTGCATATTCTTTCCTAAATGTTATATCATTGTATGCAAACCAAAACTGAACACAAAAATGTGTTTGCTTGAAAACAGAAAAAAATAGTTGGGTATATGACAATAGCTCCTTATTATTATTATCAGTTCCTTATTTGTTTCTGACACCTCCCCTCATTCACCATTCCTCCCTTTCAATCTTTCCACTTGCATCCAGCCATCCTTGGAATAAAATGCATCAAGTTCCTGTGATTTTCCTACCACTTCCATACCGGGCCTATTCTGGCACTTCTCTCCTACATGTAAAAATCATAATTTTCTTGCTAGAAAATTACTCAGAACCCCAAACATTATATATGTTTATTTTTGCAGACACGCTGGGGAATAAAATGGCGGTCATTTCAACTTTTTATCTCACACGGCATTTGTGCAATAATTTTTTAAACCCCTTTTTTTTGGAAAGGAAACGGTTTCATGAATGAAAAATTACAAAACAGTAAAGTTAGCCCAATTTTTTTGTATAATGTGAAAGATGATGTTACGCCGAGTACATAGATACCTAACATGTCACGCTTCAAAATTTGCGCACACTCATGGAATGGCGCCAAACTTCAGTGCTTAAGAATCTCCATAGGCGATGCTTTGAAAACGTTTAAAGGTTACCAGTTTAGAGTTACAGAGGAGGTCTAGGGCTAGAATTGTTGCACACGGTCTAACGCACGTGGCGATACCTCACATGTGTGGTTTGAACGGCATTTACATATGTGGGCGGGACTTGTGTGTGCGTTTGCTTCTGAGCGCAAGCTACCGGGGACAGGAGCGTTTTAAAATTATTTTTTTATGTTTACACTTTTTTTTTACATTTTTATTTTTTTGATCACTTTTATTCCTATTACAAGGAATGTAAAAATACCTTGTAATATGAATCTATGTGACAGGTCCTCTTTATGGAGAGATGTGGGGTCAATAAGACACCACATCTGTCCTCCAGGCTGGAAAGCATGAGATTGGTGAAAAAAAATTCACCGATCTCCTGCTGACAGCCACGATCGCGGCTTTGTTGACATCCGGGAACCTGGGCGTGACGTCATAACGTCGCGCCCGGGCCTCCGACGATCATAGAGATGACTGGTGACCATCTGGTCACCGGAAATCTCTATCGTAGTCATCTGGTGCCGGCCGATTCTTTCTCCAGGCCCCCAATGGCACGGGAGAGCCCAGAGTAGCACCGGATGGTGGCGGGAGGGGGGACATCCTCTCCCGTCGCCTATAAGAACGATCAATCGGTGGAACTGCAGCTATGATAATTTTTATGGTACACAGAATCGCCGGCTGGAAATAATGATATCTGAATGATGTCCGCACAAAGTCAAGGACGTCATTTGACTATGTGCGATAGGCAAATTAAAGCCCTTTTCGTAAAAAACACCTCATAACCTAAAAAAAATGTAAATCCTACACGGAAATTCCCCAAGCTGGCCCTTTCTGCTCCTCTGGTGTCCTCTTCACACATACCTTTATCTATTGTCCACCTTTAACCGCTTCAATACAGGGCTTTCAAACACCCTTCCTTACCAGAGCACTTTTTGCGATTCGGCACTGCGTCGCTTTAACTAACAATTGCGCGGTCGTGCGACGTTACACCCAAACAAAATTGACGTCCTTTTTTTCCCACAAATAGAGCTTTCTTTTGGTGGTATTTGATCACCTCTGCGGTTTTTATTTTTTTGCGCTATAAACAAAAGAAGAGCGACAATTTTGAAAAAAAACACAATATTTTTTACTTTTTGCTATAATAAATATCCCATTTTTTTTTAAAAAAAAAAATTTTTTTCCTCAGTTTAGGCCGATACGTATTCTTCTACATATTTTTGGTAAAAAAAAATCGCAATAGGCGTATATTGATCGGTTTGCGCAAAAGTTATAGCGTCTACAAAATAGGGGATAGATTTATTGAATTTTTTTTTTTTACTAGTAATGGCGGCGATCTGCGATTTTTTTTTCGTGACTGCGACATTGCGGCGGACACTTCGGACACTTTTGACACATTTTTGGAACCATTCACATTTACACAGCGATCGTTGCTATAAAATTGCAATGATTACTGTGTAAATGTGACTGGCAGGGAAGGGGTTAACTCTAGGGGGCGCTGGAGGGGTTAATATGTTCCCTAATAGAAGTGATTCTAACTGTGGGGGGAGGGGACTCAAGGGGAGGAGACCGATCATGTGTTCCTCCGTACTGGGATCACATGATCGGTCTCCTCTGCACTGACAGGACGTGGAGCTGTGTGTTTACACACACAGCTCCACGGTCCCGCACGGTCCCGTTGTTTTAACGGGCAATCGCGGGTGCCCGGCGGACATCTCGGCCGCCGGGCACTCGCACCGGGTCCCGAGCGATCCCAGGCGGCCGGGAATGCGAGGACGTCATATGACGCCCACCCAGGATGGTAGATCCACCTTGTGGGCGTCATATGACTATGGGCGGTAGTGAAGTGGTTAAGGGCTAATTCACACCAGCAGGGGCACTAATTAAGGTGCACAAAACATGCACATGCATGCCAATGTTGTCACTTAGGCCTGGTTCACACCTATGCAATTTTTTAGTGCGTTTTCAGTTTTGCAGAAACACACCACAGTCCATATAACATGGTTTCCTATGGTTCACGTTCACATCTGTGCATTTTATGGAAAGGGCCAGGGACTTTTGTTCTGGTTTTTGGTTCTACAGACTTCAATGGATCCAAAAACGCGTATTGAAAAACACAAAATGCACCTGAAATATCTGACTAGATCACCTTCTTCCACATGTTTGCTGTGTCCCCCACATGGCTTCTCACAAACTACAAACAGGACTTCTTATGACTTTCTTTCACCAATGTCTTTCTTCTTGTCACTCTTCCATAAAGGGCAGAGAGTTTTACCACTATTTATTATACTTCAGCACTGTTGCACATATTTCATTGCACTTTTATACTTTATACATACATCTTGATCCGACAGATTCAATTGTCATTGATAATACAGGCAATATTTTGCTAACATAGTTAAATCATATATAAGTAAAATGCTTTGATATTCTTACATAACTATGAGATTTCCATTATAATTTTTAATGATATGGTATTCTATGGTATTCCCAGTAGTAACCTATGGCTGTGAAAGTTGGACCACAAGGAAGACTGAAGAATTGATTCTTTTAAAACTATGGTGTTGGAGAAGACTCTTGAAAGTCTTTTGGACCACAAGAAGATTAAACTGGCCATTGGTCAATCCTGAAGGAAATCAACCCTGAATATTCAATGGAAGGAAGGACAAATCCTGAAGCCGAAACTCAAATACTTTGGCCACCTAATGCGAAGACTCATTGGAAAAACTCTAATGCTGGGTAACATGGAAGGAAAAAAGAGAAGAGGACGACAGAAAACAAGATGGATATATAGCATCATCGAAACAATGAACATGAAGTTAAGCAAGTTCCGTGAGGCAGCGGAGGGCAGAAAAGCCTGGCGCGCTATGGTCCAGTGGTGGCCACTCATGCAGGATCACAGGCGCTGCCCCTCATCCATGCATCCGACCCCCTAATCTACATGCGGGGCGCCGGATGCATGGATTTCAATGTTTTTTTTTTTTTAAGCAGGTGATTAGAGCTTGAGGCTCTAATTGGCTTCAAAAAAGGGTAGGCTCGGGGCGCAGAGCCCACCCAGTTGTGTGACATTAGCAAATTATTTTTTTTTTTTAAATTCTTTATTTATTTCTGAGAAGGGATAACAAGACAAACCATACATAGTATACATTTCTTCAGACATTCTGCTTAACTGTTATTTACTGTCATTAAATCATATTTCTTTCCAATTTCCTTTCTCAAGTTATTCTTATCCCTTTTCTTTTTCTTTATTTACATTCTCCCCTTAACCCGGTTCCCCTTTGCCTCTTATAATTGTATGGTCCCTGCTTCTTAAGGTACCCTTGAGGCCTCCCTTGCCCCTGGACAACCAAAGAAAAAAAAAAAAAAAAAAAAAAAAATATGTTTCTCTCCCTCCCCTCCCCCCCGCCCCCCCCCCCCTACTCATCCACCTCCTCCCCTATCAGCTTCTTACCCTCTTCCGTTTTAAGGTATTCCTCCCATGGGGCCCACACCTGTCTAACCCGTTCTCTTCCCTCCGGTGACATTGGAACCAAACTTTCCATTATCCCTATCCTTCGGACTGTATTGAGCCACATAGAAATACTCGGGGCATGTGGTTCCTTCCAGCATCGGGGAATGCAGCTTTTCGCTGCGTTTACCAGATGGCACACTATTGAGTTTTTATAGCTTTTTGAGGGAATTTGTGAGAGATGTAATAGAAAAAACTCTGGGTCCCATGGAATGGGGAATTCCGTGAGGGTCTGGGTGACTCTATATACTTCTTGCCAGAATCGCTCGATTACTGGGCATGTCCAAAATATATGGAGTAATGTACCCCTTCCCTGACAGCCCCTCCAGCAACTCCCTGGGGTATCTGGGAATATTTTGTTCAACCTTGAGGGAGTGTAATACCATCTTGTTAATACCTTGAAATTTAACTCCTGCATTTTTGTGCACCTTGAAGATTTTAATGTCAGATGTATTATTTTCCGCCTCTGTTCTAACGTATATTCTCTATCTAAGTCTTTCCCCCATTTATCCAAACTTGCCAACGTATAACCTTCTGGGGGGGCTGTCAGGAGCGCATATATTTTAGAGATAGCGTGTTTCAGGGGCTCGCTTTCTTCGCAGTATTCCTCGAACTTTGTTCGAGGTCTCTCATATTCTTCCACTGGCCCTAGTGTTTCTAAAAAATGTCTCACTTGTCTTGCTTGCCAAAATGGTATTTCTATCTGTCCCCCTTTTTTCATTAGGTCCTCCATCGATAGCCATCCACTAGTTTTCAAAAAATGTGAGGCTTGGAAGATACCTTTCTCACTCAATTTCTTAAACACCTGTGTGTATAGGCCCGGGGAGAATTTTGGGTTCCCTAAAATCGGGAACAAAGGTGAGTTTGGGGTAGATAACCTGTGTTTCTGAATAATCCCCGCCCCTATCTGCAAAGTTGGTCCAATCAAAGGATGGTTTTTTAACTCGGAGGGTAGGTCTGCATAGCACCAGATGGCTCTATTCAGAGGTAATTGACTTAATTGTTTTTCCATAGTGATCCATGATTTGTATTCTACATGTCTATTCCAGTCGATTATTCTACTGAGGTGGGCGGCTTGGTAATACCTAAACATATCTGGGGTCGCTATTCCCCCTGCTTCCTTTGGCCTTGCCAGCAACTCTCTGCTTATCCTTGGGTGTCTGCTTGCCCAGATAAATTTTGTAAATTCTGCCCGAATTTGACTGAAATAGTTCATGGGGACCCGGATGGGCACTGCCTGAAAGAGGTACAACAATTTTGGTACTATACACATTTTTAGGATATTACTTCTCCCGAACCAGGAGTGAGTACCTTTATTCCAACCCTCTAATAGTTTCCTCACTTCTCTCAGTAGTGGTGGGAAATTCTGCTCAAATGTATCTGCTAAATCTGGAGGAATCTGTATTCCCAGGTATTTCAATGCGGTTGTTGTCCACCTGAACTTGAAATTACTCTGCAGGCTACTCTGCAAGGGACCCGCCAGGGCCACCCCCATCGCCTCCGACTTACTATAATTAATTTTAAAACCAGACAAAACTCCATATCTCTCCACCTCTTTCATTAAATTTGGTAGTGAGATAAGTGGGTTTGTTACTGAAAAAAGGAGGTCATCTGCATACGCCGAAACCTTGTATTCCTGTTTTCCCACCTGAATACCTTTTATATCTGGGTTATGTCTAATTCTATTAAGTAACGGCTCCAACGTAAGAGCAAATAGTAGGGGCGAGAGGGGACAGCCCTGGCGGGTCCCGTTGGAAATGGTGAAGCTCTCCGAGTATACCCCATTGACCTTCACTATAGCTTGAGGAGAGGAATACATTCCTGCTACCCAACGACTCCATCTATCTCCCAGGCCTACATATTTCAGTACTCCCAGCATGAATGGCCAATTGACCCGATCGAAGGCCTTTTCCGCGTCCGTGTTCACAAACACACTTGCAAGTTTCTTTTGTTTTGCAAACTGGACCAGATTCAGCACCTTGATCGTGCTGTCTCTTGCCTCTCTTGTGGGGACAAAGCCCACCTGGTCCCAGTGTATCAGCTGGGCCAGGTGGGGTTGTAACCTGATTGCAAGTGTCTTTGTGAATATTTTTAAATCCACGTTTAAAAGTGAGATCGGTCGGTAGCTACTGCATATCGTTCCATCTTTCCCTTCTTTCGGGATTACCGTAATGTGTGCTCTCAAAGTATCCGCTGGAGGGTCTCTTGTTTGTCCTAATCCATTAAACATATTTATCATATGTGGACCCAAATTTTCGAACAGACTCTTGAAGTATTGTATAGAGAAACCATCTGGTCCAGGTGCTTTTCCCTGTTTGAATGTTTTTATTGCTTTATTAACTTCCTCCAGTGTTATTGGTCTCTCTAGTTCTTGCCGGGTAGGTGAGGGAATTCGTATCAATTGTGATGTGGATAGGTATTCTTCTAGAGACAAGGTTGGTAAAGTATTATTAATATTCGATAATGTCTTCCTGTATTTCCTTCTGGCTAATCCCGGCCAATCAGCGGGTCCTGAGACCCAATTGGCTGGGAGTCCTAAGACCCCATTGACCAGATTTCAGGACTCCTGATTGGCCAGGAGGAGACCGCCGGGACTCAGGGAGAGAGACGCAGGGATGAAGGTACGTGCGGGGCTGGCGGGCGACAGATGAGCGAATGAAGCGGCGCTAGACGGTGTGGGTAGTGGGAATTGATCGAGCAACTGGGGGGTGGGAGGGCAGTTTGGTGGTGGTTGGATGGATGGGTGGCTGGCTGCCTGGGGGGGGGGATGGATGGGTGGCTGGCTGGCCGCCCCCTCATGAAATTTGAGCACCGGTCACCACTGCTATGGTCCATGAGGTAACGAAGAGTGCCTATCAGTGCCCCCTCATCAGTGCCACCTATCAATGCAGCTGCATCAGTGCCTCATCAGTGCCACCTCATTAGTGCCCATCAATGCCAGTTCATCAGTGCCCATCAGTGCCACCTCAACAGTGCACATCATTGCCCCCTCATCAGTGCCGCCTATCAACGCAGCCTCATCAGTGCCTCATCAATGCTCCCTCAACAGTGCCCCCTCATCAGTGCAGCCTATCAGTGCCCATCAGTGCAGCCTCATCAGTGCACATCAGTGCACATCAGTGAAGAAGATTACTTATTTGCAAATTTACAAAAACTAAGAAAATTTTTTTTTCCAAAATGAATACAGAAACTGTATATGTATAACTAAAATTTACTCCCACCAAAAAATTACAGTAGACCAGAAAAAACTTCCAATGTTCAGCAAATGGACATATTAATTGATTAAATTGTCAGCCCAAACAGTAAAACCAGCCTGAAATTCCATTCTATTAACTAATTATCTATCAAGGAAGTTGTCCAAAGAGAGACAACTTCCTTGATGGACAATTAGTGATACATATACAGGTTGTTTGGGCATTTCTTTTGGGGTCCCTTGTGTCACACATATTGATCCGGGATCCATACTGTCAGGAGTCTGCGCAGGAGATGACCAGATACAGATACACAAAGAAACTGGGCCCAGACCATAAGTATATATCTTTTACCACTTCCTGCCCATAGGACGTTATATTACATCCTTAGGTTGAAGTGGTGATATCTGGATGATGGGTGCAGCTACAGGCATTTTTAAGATATCTTCGTTTTAAGCCGTTGATTCCCTCAAATGTAAAAGCCATCCTAGCGGCTATTTAGCCACTGCACTGCTTTTATAGGCAGCGGGAAGGGATGTCCCTCCCCATGCTGCTCCTCCATCTGTGATGGGTACTGATTGGAATTTGTGATAGGTATTGGTTGGAATCTGATGGGCACTGATTGGTATCTGTGGTGGACACTGATTGGCATCTGTGGTGGGCACTGATTGGCATCTGTGGTGGGCACCTCTGATGGGGGCTGCACAGATAATCAATGCACTGCTCCCTGTCAGGAGAGCCACTGATTGGCTGTCCTCTGCTCACTGTGATTGGTCACAGCTGATCACATGGTAAAGAGCTTACGTCATAGGCTTTCTACAAAGATCGGAGATGTGCTGTGTTAGAGCGACACACTGCACCACCGGTCAATTTTCTGTGCCCCCCCCCTCCGTGCCCAGTCAGGGCGACTGTTTCCCCGCTTGGCCGTCATTCTGCTATAGTTCGGATGGAATGTGGTTAAACTTTGTAAGATAGGCATTGGTATTATGGTGTCCCTTTTTTTGTATCACCATTTTACCAATTTATGCTCTTAGTCCTTTTTGCTACGAAATAAATCTCTTTTCCACATTTGTTTGACCATCCATGGCCTATTAGCCAAAAATCAGTCATTACTATTTTTTAACAATTGGGTGAAATTGAGTTTAGTGGGGTTTGGATTTAGCCCCCAAAATTCAGTAACATTCAGTGAACTCCCCTAAACCGAACCTGGGAACATTCAGTTCATCACTAGTAGTGAGTAGGGATGAGCCGAACACTCCCCGGTTTGGTTCGCGACAGAACATGCGAACAGGCAAAAAATTTGTGCGAACCCCCTTAAAGTCTATGGGACTCGAACATGAAAAATCAAAAGTGTTAATTTTAAAGGCTAATATGCAAGTTATTGTCATAAAAAGTGTTTGGGGACCCGGGTCCTGCCCCAGGGGACATGTATCAATGCAAATAAAAGTTTTGTAAAAGTTTACAAAATGACATTTCTAAAGGAATAAAAGTAATTTAAAACTGCTAATTTAATACTCTGAACAGCAGTATACAGGTGGTCCCCTGGTTACAAACAAGATAGGGACCGTAGTTTGTTCTTAAGTTGAATCTGTTTGTAATTTGGAACAGGTACATTTTCTAAGTGTAGCTCCAGACAAAAAAAATCTATTTTTTGGATAACATAGGGAAGGGTTACCTGCAACATTTGTTTTGCTGTCTGTGCCCCTGTTCAGAAGATTTCAACTCACTTTCTGTCCCAATGACGGATTTTGTGGTCGGAATTTCCGACCGTGTGTACTAAGCATTACAGGAGAGAATTTCCCTTCCTAGGGGTAGTCAAAGGAAGAACTGGGTTGTTTGGGACTTTATATGAGGCAACGAATGGATAGATTTGTCTGCCTTCATCCCTATTATTTGATGAGGAAAGAAAAATTGTGACTTTACATAAAGCACAGCTAAGAACATAAAGAAAAATAGAATCACACGATCATAGACTCCGAAAGCATGAACATTGAATCAAAAAAATAACATGATGTAGATAAAATCTTGACAATTTATTATGCATGATGATGACATAATTAATAACCAAAATATGGAAAATAGATATATTGGTAAAAAATAATAAGATTATACTATTTCATGAACAACATGATTGGGTTGATAATGATATAATTCAGAACCAGTCTATGGGTAATAGAAACATTGGTACACGATAATGCGATTATGCTAATTCATGAACAACAGCAATCATATTGATAATAACAATAAATTAATGAACAATAGTGAAATTAATATCACTTGTTGCGGAGTCTCAAGATTACGTGATTTGAGGGTGTAGCATAAGGCTAGGGCTCTACGCGTTTCGTGGGGATTCCCACTCATCAGGAGCAGTTGCATGTGCAAACGATCTATGATAGAAAGGTAAAAGGTTCCAAGGTGAACAATTGCTAGAAACAAATGAAATAAAGAACGAAAATGCAAGGGTATTGCTAAACGCTCTTACCTATAGTTGCATAAAAATATAAATATAATATTATTAAAGGTTGAGGACGGGTAGGGGTAGATTTCCTCTCACTTCCTGTTGTCTCCCTCCGTTTGGAAGTAGGAGTCGTTTGTAAGTCGGATGTTTGAAAATAGAGGACCGCCTGTATATACTATACGCCTGCTGGTGTCACTGTTTCTTTAGGCATCAAAGGGTGCAGTTCTGGTGGCCACCAGCGGGGGCCTCCGACATTCTAGTGATCAAGCTGCACCTGATGTGAAACTGCTGGGAGTATATAAGCCCGTCCTTCACTGAGGCTCAGTGCTTCAGAATTCCTTCCTGCAAGCCTTGTCCCTGCCTGATCTGATCCATTGCCTGAAACCTGTTCCTGATCCGCTTCCTGCCCTGTCCTGTCCTGGACTCTGTTTCCTTTACCTGGTTCCTGAGACTTGTCCCCTGATTCCTGCCTCGGCTTCCCCTTGCTTCTGCTTCCTCCACCTGGCCTCCTGTTCCCCTTGTCTCTCATCCCTGCCTTGTAATATATGTGTTCCATTTCCTTGTGTGCATATATTTATAGTTAGTTAGTTAGATTAGGGTTTTGGGGTTGCTGTGTATTATTTGCTTTCTTGCTTGTTCATGGTTTGCTGTGTTTGGTTTTCACGTGTGTCTTTATCCTTAATCAATATATATTTTCACTTACCTTTGAGCCTGATTCCTTTAGTGCAGCCCATTGATCTGTTCACTCTGTGCTGGATGCCTGTGTCAGGCATCCCCCCCATGACACCTATACACTCTGCAGAAAATTGGGCCTTAGGTGTTGGTGGTACCAGAACTGTAAGCCCTCACAGTTACTCTTGGTGGGCGCTGAAACTGGCCCTGCTGTGAAATATTATATCAAGAATTGTAATTACATGCCTCTGTTAAACAGGGGCAGAAAAACTGGGCTTAGGTGGTGGTGGTGGCACAACACTGTAAAGCCTCACAGATACTCTAGTAGAGCATGGGAACGGGCCCTGCTGTAAAATATTAGAGCAAAAATTGGAATAACATTCCCCTGTCAAACAGGGTCAGAAAAATTGGGCCTTAGGCACTGGTGGTGCCACAACACTGTAACCCCTCACAGATACTCTTGTTGGGCGCAGGAATGGGCCCTGCTGTGAAATATTAGATCAAAAATTGTAATTACAATACAGTGCAGCCGTAGTGCAGTTGCTACTACTTTTCTGGTGGTGTACACAGTACACAATACAGTGTAGTGCGGTGTTGCAAAACAAAATATACATCATGTCCAGAAGACCACCAAGGTCTCAGATGCTCACAGGCCACTAAAAGAGGACAAGCAGGCTCTGTGTCTACAGTAATAAGGGGAAAAAAGCTAAGTGAATTGACCTATCAGGCAAAATTCATAAAGAGTAATGCACTCACAAAGTGTAATAAAATAAGGAACACTGGTGCAAATTGAGTGATAAATAACAAAAAATAATTGATGTCTAAATATAGGTACACAGTCAAAATCAAGTGTACCAATGTGCAAATGAAAAAAAAAACCTTCAGTAGGAACATAGTGTACAGTGAAAATTAATCAAATAATGTGATCATATAACGGAAAAAAATGATATAATCATGATGATATCTACTAAACACCAAAATCGTGTAAAAAAATAAAAAGTTCACATGTGACTCCCAATGAGGGCTATAAATAAATAAAAATATATGAGTAGAAAATAATGAATTTAAATGATAAAATAGTCCGTGCAAAATGATCTTTAACTCATCCTCGGCGACACAGAAACAACCCCAAGGAAAACGTGAAGAGATAATAAGGCCTCCACCACAGCAAACACTGCCTGCCGCTTACCGAATCGCTATGGTCCCTTATTACAGGGGACCACAGCACACAGATGGCTATTACACTAGCCCGGGATCTCTGTGTTACACACTGTACTCCTTAAGCCTCAGCGGTGATGGTCCTCCCACAGATCAAGAACGGATCACTATGATCCCTTATTACAGGGAACCACAGCGCACAGGCGGCTGTTAACCTAGCCCAGAATCTCTGTGTAAACGCTGTACTCCTCTGTCTTCAGTGGTGATGGTCCTCCCACAGATCAAGAACGGATCACTATGATCCCTTATTACAGGGGACCACAGCGCACAGGCGGCTGTTAACCTAGCCCAGAATCTCTGTGCAAACGCTGTACTCCTCTGTCTTCAGTGGTGATGGTCCTCCCACAGATTTTTTGGTCCCCAAAAAACAATAAATCTTGCATAGCACAAAACCTTAGGTTTATTGGAATTGCAAAAACAAATGGGCACTTACAGCTTATGTACAGTAAAATTGGCACTCAAAAATCGAGCCGGCCGGCCTCGAGACTCAGCCCGTAGCTTCCAAGACTAAGCGTGTAGCGGTGACGTTGGTGCGTCGCTCCTCCTCCCTACGCGTTTTGTCATACAAAAGGACGTTGTCACAGGGCACGGGCGGCGTTCTAACGCACCGCTTATATACATAGAACAAATAACCAAGCCTCGGTCTGAGTCCCGGGACCTCACCAGAAGCGCCATCTTGGTTAATGGAAAAAGTCAAAACGTGTATATCAAAATAGGCACATAGTGAGGGCAAATGACAAGCACCCATGCACCGCTTACCAGACATAGAGAACTCATGACTGAGCATCCACATACTGTCAGCGGACAGTATTACATGGGGGCCACCAGCCGCAAACACCACAATACTATCATAAAAAATGTATATATAATGGAAATCGGTAAACCACATGCAATGTGTTAGACCTCAAACCCCTAACAAACAAAATCATGCACTATCGCACGAAAGCATATCGGTGCTGCAGACCGTGATGATTGGGGTCAGATCAATACCTGCAGTTGACAAACCCAGAGTTTGAGCTGCAAATATTGCCAGGGTCATACAACAGACACGACCCCTGTCTGCAGCGAGAAATAGGCATGCATTAAAAAAAAATACACTTGTATTGTCTTGACAACACAAAATAAATATATTTAATTAAAAAATATACTTAATCAAAATAAAAAATGATGTATATAGGAATTGAAAAATGAAATCCTCTTTAACTAAATCGGCTGCCCGGGACTAATTCACAATTAAAATAATACATCTTACATCATAAAAATCAAAAGGGGATAAAAAGGTATATGGAGAGATATATCCAAAAAAAAAATGTATAAAATGATTAGATATAAAACTGCATATACAAAAAATTGTTTCCCTCATATAAATATGAAGAAAGCAAATCAATATAAAAAGTATATATTAAAAAATATAATTGTCATTCTGTAGAAAATGTGCTTTATTGTTCTGTCAATGCCTTGTATATACCTGTTATTTTCGAAATAAAAAAACATTTACTGTTAAAAAAAATATAAAAAAAATGCCACTAGGAGTTATCAATAAAATAATTAACATTAACATCTATGTTTAGACCAAAAGGGGTATAACATTTAATCTTATGCACCCATGACATCTCTAATTTGGAGATGCTCCTAACTAAACAGCTACCCCTCCAATGGGGCCTATATTTGTTAATGCCTAAAAAAATAATATTATGCCTCGTACACACGATCGGACTTTGCCGCGGGAATGTCCGCCGGACCTTCCAGCGGGGCTTCGCCGGACTTGAAAGCGAACGGACTTGACCACACACGATCACGCAAAAAGTCCGGCGGGTCACGCGATGACGTACAGCACGTAACGACGGGACTAGAAAAAGAAAAATACTAGAAAAATACTTGCTACTGAGCATGCGTCCTTTTTGGTCCGCCGGACCATCATACAGACGGCCGTATTGTCCGCCGGACTGCCAAGTTCAGCGGACAATTTTAAAACAAAACTTAAAACCTAGTCTGCCGGACTTTTGGGAAAAAAAGTCAGTCGAAGGCCCACACACGATCGGACTGTCCAGTGGACTCTAGTCCGGCGGACAATCCCGCGGGAAAGTCCGCTTGTGTGTACGCGGCATTAGACGGATCCCTGTTATGTGTGGTAAGATAGTGTTTTGACACTGAATGCTTAGCGAAACCCCTATATGTTCTTTCAAGCGTACCTGCAATGGTCGCTTAGTCCGGTCATAGTATCTCCTTGAAAAAAATTTTCTCCACTAAACCAGTTCTCCGTGCCTTTATAGTTGTTATCAGTGGGGGTGGGGGGGTTCAACCCTCGAAGTGGTAATGCCTGAAGTGCTTCAATAGAATGTACCACTGCAGCCTCCAACATTGTAGAGGGATTATGTTTATCTGGATCTAACCATTCCCCTACCGTTACCAGCTGTGCTGCTGAATAATATTTATAAAAGTCTGGAAAAGCCAGTCCCCCTTGTGCCAACGGACACATAAGTGTAGTCAGTTTAATTATGGGTAATTTATTTCTCCATAAAAATGAGGAAAAAATACTATGTAATTGTACAAAAAATCTTTTTGCCACCCATTGTGGTGAATTCCTGAACAAATATAAAAAGGGACAGTGTAAAAAAAATAAAAACAATAAAGCAAAATATACTGATTTTAACTTGTAAGCAACAAATGTCATAAATAGGCCTGGTCAGCAAGCGGTTAATAAACCATCTGAATTTAGTTCAGACACTCAATAGTATACCACATAGGGGTGCAACGGATCAAAAAACTCACGGATCGGATAGATCCTCGGATCAGAGTCACGGATCGAATCATTTTTCGGATTAGCAAATAATAATTGAATTTTGCAAAAACCTGTGAAAATTCCGCCACCATATAGTCCCCACTGTAATATCCACGTCATCTCCCCCACTGTAATATTGTCTGAGTATCGCAGAGTATTGGCTGGGTAATGCAGAGTATCGGCTGGGTAATGCAGAGTATCGCAGAGTAATGCAGAGTATCACAGAGTATTGGCTGGGTAATGCAGAGTATTGGCTGGGTAATGCAGAGTATCGCAGAGTATTGGCTGGGTAATGCAGAGTATCGCAGAGTATTGGCTGGGTAATGCAGAGTATCGCAGAGTATTGGCTGGGTAATGCAGAGTATCGCAGAGTATTGGCTGGGTAATGCAGAGTATATGCTGGGTAATGCAGGGTATTGGCTGGGTAATGCAGAGTATATGCTGGGTAATGCAGGGTATTGGCTGGGTAATGCAGGGTATTGGCTGGGTAATGCAGGGTATTGGCTGGGTAATGCAGAGTTTGTTTACAAGTGATCGCTCCGTCATTTGACGGAGCGATCACATTGTAAACAGTGGCCGGGTGTACCAAGATGGCCGCCGCTCCGGAGCTAGGCCGAAGCCACGGCCTTTCCTAAGGCCGCCGGGTGTACCAAGATGGCCGCCGACGCTCCGGAGCTAGGCCGAAGCCGCGGCCTTGCACCCCTAATACCACAACAATCAATTTTTCAATCAGAGTTCTTTAAGCTATGGTGATTTCTTATACAAATGTCTCCCAATTATATTAATAAATAAAGATAATTTATTAACCACTTACCCACTGGGCACTTAAACCCCCTTCCTAACCAGACCAATTTTCAGCTTTCGGTGCTCTCACACTTTGAATGACAATTACTCAGTCATGCAACACTGTACCCAAATGAATTTTGTGTCCTTTTTTTCACACAAATAGAGCTTTCTTTTGGTGGTATTTAATCACCGCTGGGTTTTTTAAAATTTTTGCGCTATAATTCAAAATATACTGAAAATTCAGTAAAAAAAAATAAATAAAAATTATTTGTTTCTATTAAAATGTATTGCAGAGTGTTGTAGCTAAATTTATAGCCTAATCAAATAATTATATATACAAATAATAAAGTGATTAAAGCGATTAAACCTTTGTCTGTATAAGAATAAAAACGTAGGATAACAGTGCGAAAAGATAAACAATTGCAATCATTTACACAGGAAAGAAACGTTAGAATAATATAGAACTTATCATAAAATTCAAGTGATGGTACAGGTACAGTGTTGCTTAGGCTGCGAAGATACTTCAGGCCATATGGTTACAACAGATATACACTTATCAATATGGTTATCAAAATATCAAGACAAGTCTTAAGAAAAGAAGATAGATTAAAGTTAGAAATAGGTTAGAGATACACAAAATACATTACACGTCCACCCGATGGTCTGGGATTCAAGAGAGTGAGCAGCTAGCTCTACTCTCGCTTATATGCCCAATGGCCCCCTTCTGGAGTCTAAATGCTCATTGGCCCTTTGGGCTGGCCCTCTGATTGGTTCTTTGGCTGGCCCTTTGATTGGTTCTTTGGCTGGCCCTCTGATTGGTTCTTTCTGAAGCCTAAACGACTGGTGCCACTCAGTCTCAAAGATTAATGAACCACTGGTTCTAACCAGGTCTGACATTAGTATGTTAATGACCCCTGGGGAGAAGGTGCCGTTCAGTCTGTGACGATGACGGTTGAAACAAAGGGTATTCAATTAGCGCCTGGGGACATCCTAACCAGGTCGTACAAGCCATTGTGTCTCAAAAGGTACACAACACAGACCATGTCATAAAAATGTATACATATATACAAACATATATACATACATATATATATATATATATATATATATACATATATATATCTATATATATATATACATATACACATACATACACATACATACACATCCCCACACACACATCTCCCTGATATATATTTATACATCCGATGGGGCATGGCAATCCAATTCCATTTTAAATATAGTCCTTCAAAATCTCCAACACAGTTTCCCCTGAAGTTCATTCTTGAACTTATGTCAATGATTTTGTACCCACCCACAACAGTCCAGAAGTCCCAACCCTTCCCCACCACCACCACGGCCTCCTCTTCCTTTCTTGAACACGCCGAAACTCCTCGAGGTAGGCTTAAGACAGCAAAGAAATCCTGGTGCCCTTGAGACTTCGCATCCAAACCATGAGTGTCTGTACTGCAATGTTTCATCGCCCCTCTGCCTTGGAAGAGCGGAACTCAAACATTGATGGCGGGATCCTGGCATATCTAGTCCTGTAACTTGGTATGACCGTGTAATGGTTTCTCCGCTTGGATCGGACCGCGAGACAGCACTTTTCAGTATGGTGAAGAACAGTTCAGGATAGTCTTATTTGTCACATTTGTCTCAAGAGATGACTTGGTTGTCTTTCGGTGGTGGTTGGGCGGGCCTCCAGACCGTCGTGCATGAATACAAAAAACAAACAACAAAAAAGGAGAATGTCAGTGTACAGATATTGGAGGAATGCCAGACAGGAGCAGCGGTCATCAAGACCTAGTACTTATAAGGGGTGCAATGGGGATGAGTAAAGTGGGCTCCCCACAGGGAACAGAGTCCAAGCAACTGCCAGTATCATCCATGGCCCTTGATGGTAGGGATAGTCAATACTGCCTGTTATGCAAGGTCCCTGGGTTCACCACACCTGCTCACGGGGCTCAGGTTAAAGCAGTAGGTAGGCTAGGGGGGTAGCATTACATCGAGACATAAAAACACGAGATGTCCAGGGATACTTTGGTTCAAAATATGGTACACTACTGGCGGGCAGGAAAAAATCCTTTTAAACAGATACATTATCTTGAGAAGATGGATGATAGAAACCCAGAGAAAAACTTAGCATACTATTAATGAAGCAAAAGAAACGGAAGAGAGGTGAGTAATGAAAATGAATGAGAAAATGGTGGAATTAATAATGGAAAGAAAAAAAGAGAAACCTACAGATTTAATGCTGCTCCAACCAAGACTGTTAAAGAGCATGGAATCTGGGTGAAAAAACAAATACATTTGTTGAAAAAATAAAAATAAATAAAAAATAAAAATGAAAATAAAAAATAGCACCAAAGAAAGAATAATAAAAAAAAAAAAAATATATATATATATATATATATATATATATATATATATATATATATATATATACAGTGGTGTGAAAAAGTGTTTGCCCCCTTCCTCATTTCCTGTTCCTTTGCATGTTTGTCACACTTAAGTGTTTCGGAACATCAAACCAATTTAAACAATAGTCAAGGACAACACAAGTAAACACAAAATGCAATTTGTAAATGAAGGTGTTTATTATTAAAGGTGAAAAAAAATCCAAACCATCATGGCCCTGTGTGAAAAAGTGATTGCCCCCCTTGTTAAAACATACTATAACTGTGGTTGTCCACACCTGAGTTCAATTTCTCTAGCCACACCCAGGCCTGATTATTGCCACACCTGTTCACAATCAAGGCATCACTTAAATAGGAGCTGCTTGACACAGTAAGGTCCACCAGAAGATCCTTAAAAGCTACACATCATGCCGAGACCCAAAGAAATTCAGGAACAATTGAGAAAGAAAGTAATTGAGATCTATAAGTCTGGAAAGGGTTATAAAGCCATTTCCAAAGCTTTGGGAATCCAGCGAACCACAGTGAGAGCCATTATCCACAAATGGCGAAGACATGGAACAGTGGTGAACCTTCCCAGGAGTGGCCGGCCGCCCAATATTACCCCAAGAGCGCAGCGACGACTCATCCAAGAGGTCACAAAAGACCCCACAACAACGTCCAAGGAACTGCAGGCCTCACTTGCCTCAGTTAAGGTCAGCGTTCATGCCTCCACCATCAGGAAAAGACTGGGCAAAAATGGCCTGCATGGCAGAGTTCCAAGGAGAAAACCACTGCTGAGCAAAAAGAACATCAAAGCTCGTCTCAATTTCTCCACAACACATCTTGATGATCCCCAAGACTTTTGGGACAACATTCTGTGGACCGATGAGACAAAAGTGGAACTCTTTGGAAGGTGTGTGTCCAAGTATATCTGGCGTAGAAGGAACACTGCATTTCAGAAAAAGAACATTATACCAACAGTAAAATATGGTGGTGGTAGTGTGATGGTCTGGGGCTGTTTTGCTGCTTCAGGACCTGGAAGACTTGCCGTGATAAAAGGAACTATGAATTCTGCTGTCTACCAAGAGATCCTGAAGGAGAATGTCCGACCATCTGTTCGTGTACTCAAGCTGAAACGAACTTGGGTTCTGCAGCAGGACAATGATCCTAAACACACCAGCAAGTCCACCACCGAATGGCTGAAGAAAAACAAAATGAAGACTTTGGAGTGGCCTACCCAAAGTCCAGACCTGAATCCTATTGAGATGTTGTGGTATGACCTTAAAAAGGCCGTTCATGCTCGAAAACCCTCTAATGTAACTGAATTAGGACAATTCTGCAAAGATGAGTGGGCCAAAATTCCTCCAGGACGCTGTAAAAGCCTCATTGCACGTTATCGCAAACGCTTGGTTGCAGTTGTTGCTGCTAAGGGTGGCCCAACCAGTTATTAGGTTTAGGGGGCAATCACTTTTTCACACAGGGCCATGATGGTTTGGATTTTTTTTCACCTTTAATAATAAACACCTTCATTTACAAATTGCATTTTGTGTTTACTTGTGTTGTCCTTGACTATTGTTTAAATTGGTTTGATGTTCCGAAACACTTAAGTGTGACAAACATGCAAAGGAAGGGGGCAAACACTTTTTCACACCACTGTATATATAGTTTCTAAAAAAAAAATGTTTTCTCCCATACTAGCAATTAGCAGTATTTTTGCAGGTCAGGTACACAGATATTAACAATGAAGGGGGAGGAAAAAATAAAATAAAAAAATAAAAAAAATGATTAAAACTTTTTTTGGAATTTAGGTAAACCTGACTGCCCATTATTACTACAAATTGAAAAGGCTTGTCTCTAGAACAACAAAAAACAAAAAGAAAAATATAGTTCTAGGGTCCTCTTTTAAATGCACACAATCCCCTACGTCGGTCTCTTAAGCCCCATACACACGCTCGGATTATCCGAGGACCAGGTCCGTCGGATCATGTCCGTCGTACTTTGTCCGATGTTGGTTTTGCGTACACACGGTCGGACAAAGTTGTCGGAAAATCCGATCATTCTGAACGTGGTGACGTTTGTTGCCTACGACGGGACTACGTAGAGGCTAGTAGCCAATAGCTTTGGTCTTGTAATGTGATCTGAGCATGCGTAGCACTTTGTCCGTCGGAATTCGCTACACACGATCGGATTTGGTGTGATCGGACTTTGTTGTCAAAAAATCTATCCAGCAGGAGATAGGACTTTGTCCGTCGGACAATCCGATGGAAACTGTCCGATGGTGCCTACACACGGTCGGAATTTCCGACAACATTGTCTGATAGGACAGAATCCATCGGAAAATCCGACCGTGTGTATGGGGCTTAATAGTTACCCAAATCAGGACAGCAACAGGGTGGAGTTTACTAAAGCTGTGGCCCTAAGACTGTACCTGAATTAACTTTTCCCAAGAAACCTTACCCAACTACCCAATTTTTTTGACTCCTCCCCGAACCCTATTGGAAGTTTCAGTAGGTATAAGGGGATGTCAGGTTTGCTATAAAAACTTCCTTCAGGGGTGATTGGGGTACAACCCGGTGTTCCTGCTATATTCATGCCAAGGGCAAGAGGAGATGTACAATAGACTCCCCAAGGTAGTGTACCCTGCTGAGTACCACTTAACCTGATGCTGAAAACAGTGCACCATTAGACAGGTGATACCAGCACCAATACCCTGGTTTCAGGTCTCATGCATTTTTTTAACTTTGTTTAGGACCAGTTGGGACACTACCCCGGCATCCATTAGACACGACCCCCTCCTGTGCCAGCATTGTTGCCTTTTCTCATAGCACAACACCTTCCTTTCTCCAGCACTCATCCGTACCAGTCATCTGAGGCTGTCCGGACTCAAACCATCAGAACAAGATGGACTGCAGGGTGTAACCCAGTAGAGTCTGTTAAAGGCTAGTACCCAGATTGACCGCGATATCTGCACAATGTTCCATCCCTGTCATTAGGGATGAGACCAGTGTAAGTTAGATTTTGACGATCCTGGAACTGAGTCATCTACCAATCTATTATGATTCATAGGCAACCTGGATACTACCCTCACCTGCCTGTCCTTGCAAAGTGAAAATTGACCCACTGAGAAAGTCAGTCACTTCTCCAAGGTCCTGGATGCTGGACCGAGCAAGTTGGTTTTCCTAACCCTTTCCCTGATATGTAGCACAAGGCCTCCCAATGTGGTCTATAGTATCTCCCGCTCCATAGTGTTTCAAGGTACCCGGTGCCCCCCCCCCCCCCTGCAGCTCCAACGGCAGTCTCCATTAAGCCTCTCTTTATCCTAAGTATGGGAAATAGTCTGAAAACCCGTATTGAAAACCACCTGCCAACAGGTACACTCGATTCTTTATAGAGGCTGCACACCTTCTCCCTCCTTTATCAATCCGGTAATCAGACCATGTTATCCTTCACCCATACAAAATAAACTGCCTATACTATTCAGACAGAACTCACATGAATGACAGGGGCATAGCGTATCACTGGGGCACTGGGCTTCCTGGCATGCAGGACACAGACAACTAGTATAAGGTACACAAGGGGTCTAGGACAGGAAGGACCCCTATGCGTATTAACTGAGGAGAATACGGCATGCCTATACATATATCAGAAGTGAGGGCCCTTGGAACAGCCAAGAGCTGGGAACACCCCATACAATTTTCGTGCACAACTTTTTCTTCAGACTCAACCAAAACTATACAATACGAGGCCTGTACACTTTCAACTTGTATGCAATCCGGCAGGCCCTCGTACTTCACATCTGCAGATAAATCTAAAGGAAATTGAAAAAATAAGATAAAAATTGCATAATGTGTATCCAACTCGAGGAACTTCTGCTACCAAACACCACTGGCCAAAGGGCAAAGAAAAATCCCTTGCAGCACTGAGAACGCTGAACAGTAGGGGGTACAATTCGAGCCGACCTGTGTGCCTTGAAACCCCCAGATATTAGCGACAGATATGCCACAGACACATTAGACAATTCATAACCAATCGTCACGTAAAAACAGTGACACTGGGCAGGAAGCAGGCTGGAACTGTACACTTGGGGACACACAGACTGCTAAGGGACATTAACATACCTTAGCCTGGGGCAATGAGCAGAGCTGGAACAGCCAGGTAACTAATTACAATAACCACAGGGGGGTGAAGCAGTCTTAAACACAAGTCTAGTGAGATAACATGTAATAGCTAACTATAAGTATCAACATGGCTAATCAGTGGAGCAAAGAAACTCGTTCATACCAGAGATTCATACAGGTTGGATCAGAAAATACCACACCCACTTAGGTAGTCCAAAGCACAGCCGAATGGGCTGACAAATAGAAGCACAAACCAGATAATGGTGCTGGAACCAGGCAAAATAAAAAATTGTCTATGATTTCCTTTGGTTCTGAAAGCCGTGAAACCCAATTATCGAATCTGAGGAATAAAACATTACACAATTTTTTTTTAAAATGTAGTAATAAACATTCCATTTTTCGCCTGAAAAAAAAACAATGGTTAAATATCTGTAACAAGACATTAGCATATGAAACAAATATACATTTACATTACATAAACAGTGCTCCTTATTTTTTTTTAAATTTCAACTTATTATTAATATGTATTACTTAATACATATTAATACCACGTGGATTTTTGTTTTATGGTATACCAATAATTCCCCCCAAAAAAAAAAAAAAAAAATATTCACCATGGTGAGAAAAAAAAAATTAGCAACTCGCAATAAAACTTTTTTCCATTTTTCAACAAATCATACTTCACCAGAAAACCTCTTGCAGAACTGTCTCTGGAAAACAAACATTTTAGTAAACGCACCTTTCAATTCATTAGTACAGATCTTGGCTCAGGTCATTTGCATGTCAATACAGTTCCTTTTGCATTCTCACAGATCTGGTCAGAAAGAAGGGGGGTCATTTGGGTGGGCTGTCAGCAGCTGAGACAACAGACATCACAGGACACAAAATATATGGCATATTCCACACACACACACACACACACACACACTCACACAATTAGCTAGGTCAAAGATGACCTCTAGACATCACACATATCAGCATGTCTTTTAAAATAACCTGGGCTTCTTCTTAAACCCATAACCTCTGTTTGGTAAGGTTGAAATTCTTTCTAAAATCCATCCCATTTCATTAGCCCCTTCTCCGCCTGTATGGATGCCTTCTCAGGATTTTGGAATGGGACCCCTGACCCAGGTGGTCCATACTTCTTACACCTAGGCCATGTGGCAAAGCGTGCAGAGTACACTTCAAAATCACGTCTTGTGGTCCTATATGGATTATGTTTACCGACTTTTTTTCTGGAACTGGATAGACAGAACCTTGCGATGTGACCAAACACCCCACATAAGCCACATTTTATCTCATTTAACGTCGTACAACATCTCCTAATAAACGGCTTTGTTTTAGACGACTGAGAGTGTTCGATGTCTACAATTGGCTTAGTAGCTGGCTGTTTACAAGATATAGGGGCAACTTTTAAAGAACTCTTACCTTCCAGGGATTTATTCTTGGTACATACCTTAGGTGTGGAGGATGTCCCCCTGAGTTCAGGTCTGGCCCTCTGATTGGTTCTTTGGCTGGCCCTTTGATTGGTTCTTTGGCTGGCCCTCTGATTGGTTCTTTCTGAAGCCTAAACGACTGGTGCCACTCAGTCTCAAAGATTAATGAAACACTGGTTCTAACCAGGTCTGACATTAGTATGTTAATGACCCCTGGGGAGAAGGTGCCGTTCAGTCTGTGACGATGACGGTTGAAACAAAGGGGATTCAATTAGCACCTGGGGACATCCTAACCAGGTCGTACAAGCCATTGTGTCTCAAAAGGTACACAACACAGACCATGTCATAAAAATGTATACATTGTGGAGATGCGACCTCCATCTCACAGGTGCAGATAAGCAGCACCTGCCTGATTTTGGCAGGTATTCTAATTACACACCTGTGGGCTGGGTTCATAAACATCCCAGGAAGAGCAGTCAGTGCTCAGACCTGGAGACGGCTCCGCCCAGCAGACAGGAAGAACAGGAGGGTTCCAGGAAAAAGAGACAGGAGCCTAGGACTGCAGGTGGCAGTCTGAAGCAGGCAGGTGTAGCCTGCGACTAAAGCAGCACGAAGCTGACAGTGGATAAGCCAGGAGGCTATCGTTTTGGAACACAGTGATGGTGGAACCCCCTGCGAGGGAAGATTTCTGTCTGTTTGAACCTTTTCGTTTCCTTTAAATAAAAGTGGGCTGCCACGCCCTAAAAACACAAGTCTGAAGTGGCACGTTTCTGGAAAATCGCATGCACCACTTGTAGCTAATCACCCCGGATCGTCACAACATATATACATACATATATATATATATATATATATATATATATATATATATATATATATATATATACACATACATACACATACATACACATACATACACATCTCCCTGATATATATTTATACCTCCGATGGGGCATGGCAATCCAATTCCATTTTAAATATAGTCCTTCAAAATCTCCAACACAAGAGTATTGGCAGAGTATTGGCGAGTATTGGCGAGTACTGGCAGAGTATTGCAGTGTTACACAGTATTGCACAGTGGTGGCAGAGCGTTGCACAGTGGTGGCAGAGCGTTGCACAGTGGGGGCAGAGTATTGCACAGTGGGGGCAGAGTGTTGCACAGTGGGGGCAGAGTGTTGCACAGTGGGGGCAGAGCGTTGCACAGTGGGGGCAGAGTATTGCACAGTGGTGGCAGAGTGTTGCACAGTGGGGGCAGAGTGTTGCACAGTGGGGGCAGAGCGTTGCACAGTGGTGGCAGAGCGTTGCACAGTGGGGGCAGAGCGTTGCACAGTGGGGGCAGAGCATTGCACAGTGGGGGCAGAGTGTTGCACAGTGGGGGCAGAGTGTTGCACAGTGGGGGCAGAGCGTTGCACAGTGGGGGCAGAGTATTGCACAGTGGTGGCAGAGCATTGCACAGTGGTGGCAGAGCATTGCACAGTGGGGCAGAGCATTGCACAGTGGGGGCAGAGTGTTGCACAATGGGGCAGAGCATTGCACAGTGGGGGCAGAGTATTGCACAGTGGGGGCAGAGTATTGCACAGTGGGGGCAGAGTATTGCACAGTGGGGGCAGAGTGTTGCACAGTGGGGGCAGAGTGTTGCACAGTGGTTGCAGAGTATTGCACAGTGGTTGCTGAGCATTGCACAGTGGTTGCAGAGTATTGCACAGTGGGGGCAGAGCGTTGCACAGTGGGGGCAGAGCGTTGCACAGTGGGGGCAGAGCGTTGCACGGTGGGGGCAGAGCGTTGCACAGTGGGGGCAGAGTATTGCACAGTGGGGGCAGAGTATTGCACAGTGGGGGCAGAGTATTGCACAGTGGTGGCAGAGCATTAAACAGTGGGGGCAGAGCATTGCACAGTGGTTGCAGAGTATTGCACAGTAGGGGCAGAGTATTGCACAGTGGGGGCAGAGTATTGCACAGTGGTGGCAGAGCATTAAACAGTGGTGGCAGAGCATTGCACAGTGGTGGCAGAGCATTGCACAGTGGGGGCAGAGTATTGCACAGTGGTGGCAGAGCATTAAACAGTGGTGGCAGAGCATTGCACAGTGGTTGCAGAGTATTGCACAGTGGGGGCAGAGTGTTGCACAGTGGGGGCAGAGTGTTGCACAGTGGGGGCAGAGCATTGCACAGTGGGGGCAGAGCGTTGCACAGTGGGGGCAGAGTATTGCACAGTGGTGGCAGAGCATTGCACAGTGGTGGCAGAGTATTGCACAGTGGTGGCAGAGTATTGCACAGTGGTGGCAGAGTATTGCACAGTGGTGGCAGAGCATTAAACAGTGGGGGCAGAGCATTGCACAGTGGTTGCAGAGTATTGCACAGTGGGGGCAGAGCGTTGCACAGTGGGGGCAGAGCGTTGCATAGTGGGGGCAGAGCATTGCACAGTGGTTGCAGAGTATTGCACAGTGGGGGCAGAGTGTTGCACAGTGGGGGCAGAGTATTGCACAGTGGTGGCAGAGTATTGCACAGTGGTGTCAGAGCATTGCACAGTGGGGGCAGAGTATTGCACAGTGGTGGCAGAGCATTGCACAGTGGGGGCAGAGTATTGCACAGTGGTGGCAGAGCATTGCACAGTGGGGGCAGAGTATTGCACAGTGGTGGCAGAGCATTAAACAGTGGGGGCAGAGCATTGCACAGTGGTTGCAGAGTATTGCACAGTGGGGCAGAGCGTTGCACAGTGGGGGCAGAGCGTTGCACAGTGGGGGCAGAGTGTTGCACAGTGGGGGCAGAGCGTTGCACAGTGGGGGCAGAGTGTTGCACAGTGGTGGCAGAGCATTGCACAGTGGGGGCAGAGCATTGCACAGTGGTTGCAGAGTATTGCACAGTGGGGGCAGAGTGTTGCACAGTGGTGGCAGAGCATTGCACAGTGGGGGCAGAGCATTGCACAGTGGTTGCAGAGTATTGCACAGTGGGGGCAGAGTGTTGCACAGTGGTGGCAGAGCATTGCACAGTGGGGGCAGAGCATTGCACAGTGGTTGCAGAGTATTGCACAGTGGGGGCAGAGTGTTGCACAGTGGTGGCAGAGCATTGCACAGTGGTTGCAGAGTATTGCACAGTGGGGGCAGAGCGTTGCACAGTGGGGGCAGAGCATTGCACAGTGGTTGCAGAGTATTGCACAGTGGTGGCAGAGTATTGCACACAGTGGTGGCAGAGCATTAAACAGTGGGGGCAGAGCATTGCACAGTGGTTGCAGAGTATTGCACAGTGGGGGCAGAGCGTTGCACAGTGGGGGCAGAGCGTTGCATAGTGGGGGCAGAGCATTGCACAGTGGTTGCAGAGTATTGCACAGTGGGGGCAGAGTATTGCACAGTGGGGGCAGAGTATTGCACAGTGGTGGCAGAGTATTGCACAGTGGTGTCAGAGCATTGCACAGTGGGGGCAGAGTATTGCACAGTGGTGGCAGAGCATTGCACAGTGGGGGCAGAGTATTGCACAGTGGTGGCAGAGCATTGCACAGTGGGGGCAGAGTATTGCACAGTGGTGGCAGAGCATTAAACAGTGGGGGCAGAGCATTGCACAGTGGTTGCAGAGTATTGCACAGTGGGGGCAGAGCGTTGCACAGTGGGGGCAGAGCGTTGCACAGTGGGGGCAGAGTATTGCACAGTGGTGGCAGAGCATTGCACAGTGGGGGCAGAGCATTGCACAGTGGGGGCAGAGTATTGCACAGTGGGGGCAGAGTGTTGCACAGTGGTGGCAGAGCATTGCACAGTGGGGCAGAGCATTGCACAGTGGTTGCAGAGTATTGCACAGTGGGGGCAGAGTGTTGCACAGTGGTGGCAGAGCATTGCACAGTGGGGGCAGAGCATTGCACAGTGGTTGCAGAGTATTGCACAGTGGGGGCAGAGTGTTGCACAGTGGTGGCAGAGCATTGCACAGTGGTTGCAGAGTATTGCACAGTGGGGGCAGAGCGTTGCACAGTGGGGGCAGAGCGTTGCACAGTGGTTGCAGAGTATTGCACAGTGGGGGCAGAGTGCTGCACAGTGGGGGCAGAGTATTGCACAGTGGGGGCAGAGCGTTGCACAGTGGTGGCAGAGCATTGCACAGTGGGGGCAGAGCATTGCACAGTGGTTGCAGAGTATTGCACAGTGGGGGCAGAGTGTTGCACAGTGGTGGCAGAGCATTGCACAGTGGGGGCAGAGCATTGCACAGTGGTTGCAGAGTATTGCACAGTGGGGGCAGAGTGTTGCACAGTGGGGGCAGAGCGTTGCACAGTAGTTGCAGAGTATTGCACAGTGGTGGCAGAGTATTGCACAGTGGTTGCAGAGCATTGCACAGTGGGGGCAGAGCATTGCACAATGGTGGCAGAGTATTGCACAGTGGTTGCAGAGTATTGCACAGTGGGGGCAGAGCGTTGCACAGTGGGGGCAGAGCGTTGCACAGTGGTTGCAGAGTATTGCACAGTGGGGGCAGAGTATTGCACAGTGGGGGCAGAGTATTGCACAGTGGTGGCAGAGCATTGCACAGTGGGGGCAGAGCATTGCACAGTGGTTGCAGAGTATTGCACAGTGGGGGCAGAGTGTTGCACAGTGGTGGCAGAGCATTGCACAGTGGGGGCAGAGCATTGCACAGTGGTTGCAGAGTATTGCACAGTGGGGGCAGAGTGTTGCACAGTGGTTGGTGGCAGAGCATTGCACAGTGGTTGCAGAGTATTGCACAGTGGGGGCAGAGTGTTGCACAGTGGGGGCAGAGCGTTGCACAGTGGTTGCAGAGTATTGCACAGTGGGGGCAGAGTATTGCACAGTGGGGGCAGAGCGTTGCACAGTGGGGGCAGAGCATTGCACAGTGGGGGCAGAGCGTTGCACAGTGGGGGCAGTGTATTGCTGTCACTGACCAGCGCTGTGGGCACTACACATCCAGCACAGTATAGGGTTGCCACCTGTCCGGGATTCACCCGGACAGTACGGGTCTTGAGTCATGTGCCCGAGTTTTGTACTGCTTGACACCCGGGCACATCACTGAGCGCAGATCAGGGCCAGACCAAAACACCTGCCACTGTGTAAACAGCATAAGAGGCATTTCTTCTAAATACACTGTGCCTGTGGTGTGTGTTAAGGATCCGAAGCTCCTTTCTGTCTGTCTCCCCCTCCAGTCTCCTGCAGGGTCTCTCTCTGAACTCAAACCCCCCCCCCCCCGCCCCTTCGCCAATCACTAGTGCGGTGTGATGAGAGAATCGGGAGGCGGAGCTCCCTGTAACTACTGTTGGGATGGCTCTTCACACTACGTGCAGGGAGGAGAGGTGAGCTGAGTCTTTGTTTATGACAAAAGTCTCCATGGGTGGAAAGCTTTCAGGAGCATTTGTTTTGCTGATGCAGTGAAGGGTTAAGTTGACGGAAGAATCGGAAGCGATGCTGTGTGTGGGGGTGGGGAGTCTGCAGCGCGATCACAGTTTACAGATAACTTCTAAGCCTGAGCACTTGTCCGTTAATTTATGACCATCCGTGTAACCTGCGTGTATGTGGGTTCAGTGTAACTTCTGATTGTACAGACTCACAGCTACAGATACAGAGTGCTAGGAGCTGGATTACAGTAATAGATATGTACTACTTATACCAGATTGTTTTCATTCAGCAGTATTGTTGTATATAGTAGTGGGGGAGATTTTTTTGATTATAGACATCTTTATCTGACCACTTCTAAGCCCCCCCCCCCACTCCCCCCCCCCCCCAGCTTGTATCACCCCCAGACCACTTCATACACACACCACGCTGCTTCCTACCCCCCAGCTGAGGGACATCATTCCATGGTCACCTACCTTCCCTTCCCAACAGCGCTCCCTGGTCACCCCACAGACACTGCAAGAAATTCTTCCCCATACTGCCCCCATCATCCCCTCTGCACTCCTCTCCTGTACATACTTCCCCCATCATCCCCTCCGCACTCCTCTCCTGTACATACTGCCCCCATCATCCCCTCTGCACTCCTCTCCTGTACATACTGCCCCCATCATCCCCTCCGCACTCCTCTCCTGTACATACTTCCCCCATCATCCCCTCCGCACTCCTCTCCTGTACATACTGCCCCCATCATCCCCTCTGCACTCCTCTCCTGTACATACTGCCCCCATCATCCCCTCTGCACTCCTCTCCTGTACATACTTCCCCCATCATCCCCTCCGCACTCCTCTCCTGTACATACTGCCCCCATCATCCCCTCCGCACTCCTCTCCTGTACATACTGCCCCCATCATCCCCTCTGCACTCCTCTCCTGTACATACTGCCCCCATCATCCCCTCTGCACTCCTCTCCTGTACATACTTCCCCCATCATCCCCTCCGCACTCCTCTCCTGTACATACTGCCCCCATCATCCCCTCTGCACTCCTCTCCTGTACATACTTCCCCCATCATCCCCTCCGCACTCCTCTCCTGTACATCCTGCCCCCATCATCCCCTCCGCACTCCTCTCCTGTACATCCTGCCCCCATCATACCATCCACACTCCTCTCCTGTACATACTGCCCCCATCATCCCCTCTGCACTCCTCTCCTGTACATACTGCCCCCATCATCCCCTCTGCACTCCTCTCCTGTACATACTTCCCCCATCATCCCCTCCGCACTCCTCTCCTGTACATACTGCCCCCATCATCCCCTCTGCACTCCTCTCCTGTACATACTGCCCCCATCATCCCCTCTGCACTCCTCTCCTGTACATACTGCCCCCATCATCCCCTCTGCACTCCTCTCCTGTACATACTGCCCCCATCATCCCCTCCGCACTCCTCTCCTGTACATACTGCCCCCATCATCCCCTCTGCACTCCTCTCCTGTACATACTGCCCCCATCATCCCCTCTGCACTCCTCTCCTGTACATACTGCCCCCATAATACCCTCCACACTTCTCTACTGTACATCCTGCCCCCATCATACCATCCACACTCCTCTCCTGTACATACTGCCCCCATCATCCCCTCTGCACTCCTCTCCTGTATATACTGCCCCATCATCCCCTCCACACTCCCCTCTTGTACATACTGCCCCCATCATCCCCTCCACACTCCTCTCCTGTACATACTGTCCCCATCATCCCCTCTGCACTCGTCTCCTGTACATACTACACCCATCATCCCCTCCACACTCCTCTCTTGTACATACTGCCCCATCATACCCTCCGTACTCCTCTCCTGTACATCCTGCCCCCATCATACCATCCACACTCCTCTCCTGTACATACTGCCCCCATCATACCCTCCGTACTCCTCTCCTGTACATACTGTCCCCATCATCCCCTCCCCACTCCTCTCCTGTACATACTGTCCCCATCATCCCCTCCACACTTCTCTCTTGTACATACTGCCCCCATCATACCCTCCACACTTCTCTCCTGTACATCCTGCCCCCATCATCCCCTCCGCACTCCTCTCCTGTACATCCTGCCCCCATCATACCATCCACACTCCTCTCCTATACATACTGCCCCCATCATACCCTCCGTACTCCTCTCCTGTACATACTGTCCCCATCATCCCCTCCGCACTCCTCTCCTGTACATCCTGCCCCCATCATACCATCCGCACTCCTCTCCTGTACATACTGCCCCCATCATCCCCTCCGCACTCCTCTCCTGTACATACTGCCCCCATCATACCCTCCGTACTCCTCTCCTGTACATACTGTCCCCATCATCCCCTCCGCACTCCTCTCCTGTACATCCTGCCCCCATCATACCATCCGCACTCCTCTCCTGTACATACTGCCCCCATCATACCCTCCGTACTCCTCTCCTGTACATACTGTCCCCATCATCCCCTCCGCACTCCTCTCCTGTACATCCTGCCCCCATCATACCATCCGCACTCCTCTCCTGTACATACTGCCCCCATCATACCATCCACACTCCTCTCCTGTACATACTGCCCCCATCATACCCTTCACACTCCTCTTCTGTACATACTGCCCCCATCATACCCTCCCAGGGCTGGTGCAAGGATTTTTGACACCCTAGGCGAAACACCATTTTGCAGCCCCCTTGGCTCCACCCCCTTTTCCCTGCCCATGTATACCCTACCTTTTTATAGACTGCTAACATTTTGGGGGTGGAGTCAGTGACTGGCCCGGCGCATGATACGCATGCAGCGTATGTAGGAGCCTGGAGGTGGTTTTTGGGGGGCACTGGCGTGACGCCCCTAACTGATGTGCACTTTAGGCTGGTGCCTACCTTGTCTATAGGTAGCGCTGGCCCTGTACACGGAAAATATACACAGATAATCAAGACACTGATGATCAGTGCAGGCCCATCACTGCTGTCTATCAGTGCCCATTAGAGCTATCAGTGCCGCCCATCAGTGCCCATGGGCACTGAGTGCCACCTATAAGTCTCCATCAGTGCCACTTATTAGTGCATCCTATCAGTGCCCATCAGTACAGATTCATCAATGTTCATCAGTGGGGAACCCCTCATAATGGGCACAGCAGGAGTACAGACCCGGGAACTCAGCACAGGGATGGTGGGAACCTCTCATAATGGGCACAGCGGGTGTACAGACCCGGGAATTTGGCACAGGGATGGTGGGAACCCCTCATAATGGGCACAGCGGGTGTACAGACCCAGGAATTTGGCACAGGGATGGTGGGAACCCCTCATAATGGGCACAGCGGGTGTTCAGACCTGGGAACTCAGCACAGGGATGGTGGGAACCACTCATAATGGGCACAGCGGGTGTACAGACCCGGGAATTTGGCACATGGATGGTGGGAACCCCTCATAATGGGCACAGCGGGTGTACAGACCCAGGAATTTGGCACAGGGATGGTGGGAACCCCTCATAATGGGCACAGCGGGTGTTCAGACCTGGGAACTCAGCACAGGGATGGTGGGAACCCCTCATAATGTGCACAGCGGGTGTTCAGACCCGGGAACTCAGCACAGGGATGGTGGGAACCCCTCATAATGGGCACAGCGGGTGTACAGACCCGGGAATTTGGCACAGGGATGGTGGGAACCCCTCATAATGGGCACAGCGGGTGTTCAGACCCGGGAACTCAGCACAGGGATGGTGGGAACCCCTCATAATGGGCACAGCGGGTGTACAGACCCAGGAATTTGGCACAGGGATGGTGGGAACCCCTCATAATGGGCACAGCGGGTGTTCAGACCTGGGAACTCAGCACAGGGATGGTGGGAACCCCTCATAATGGGCACAGCGGGTGTACAGACCCGGGAACTCAGCACATGGATGGTGGGAACCCCTCATAATGGGCACAGCGGGTGTACAGACCCGGGAATTTGGCACAGGGATGGTGGGAACCCCTCATAATGGGCACAGCGGGTGTTCAGACCTGGGAACTCAGCACAGGGATGGTGGGAACCCCTCATAATGTGCACAGCGGGTGTTCAGACCCGGAAACTCAGCACAGGGATGGTGGGAACCCTCATAATGGGCACAGCGGGTGTACAGACCCGGGAATTTGGCACAGGGATGGTGGGAACCCCTCATAATGGGCACAGCGGGTGTTCAGACCCGGGAACTCAGCACAGGGATGGTGGGAACCCCTCATAATGGGCACAGCGGGTGTTCAGACCCGGGAACTCAGCACAGGGATAGTGGGAACCCCTCATAATGGGCACAGCGGGGGTACAGACCCGGGAATTTGGCACAGGGATGGTGGGAACCCCTCATAATGGGCACAGCGGGTGTACAGACCCGGGAATTTGGCACAGGGATGGTGGGAACCCCTCATAATGGGCACAGCGGGTGTTCAGACCCGGGAACTCAGCACAGGGATGGTGGGAACCCCTCATAATGGGCACAGCGGGTGTTCAGACCCGGGAACTCAGCACAGGGATGGTGGGAACCCCTCATAATGGGCACAGCGGGGGTACAGACCCGGGAATTTGGCACAGGGATGGTGGGAACCCCTCATAATGGGCACAGCGGGTGTTCAGACCCGGGAACTCAGCACAGGGATGGTGGGAACCCCTTATAATGGTCACAGCGGGTGTACAGACCCGGGAATTTGGCACAGGGATGGTGGGAGCCCCTCATAATGGGCACAGCGGGTGTATAGACCCGGGAATTTGGCACAGGGATGATGGGAACCCCTCATAATGGGCACAGCGGGTGTTCAGACCCGGGAACTCAGCACAGGGATGGTGGGAACCCCTCATAATGGGCACAGCGGGTGTACAGACCCGGGAACTCAGCACAGGGATGGTGGGAACCCCTCATAATGGGCACAGCAGGTGTACAGACCCGGGAATTTGGCACAGGGATGGTGGGAACCCCTCATAATGGGCACAGCGGGGGTACAGACCCGGGAACTCAGCACAGGGATGGTGGGAACCCCTCATAATGGGCACAGCGGGTGTTCAGACCCGGGAACTCAGCACAGGGATGGTGGGAACCCCTCATAATGGGCACAGCGGGTGTTCAGACCCGGGAACTCAGCACAGGGATGGTGGGAACCCCTCATAATGGGCACAGCGGGGGTACAGACTCGGGAATTTGGCACAGGGATGGTGGGAACCCCTCATAATGGGCACAGCGGGTGTTCAGACCCGGGAACTCAGCACAGGGATGGTGGGAACCCCTCATAATGGGCACAGCGGGTGTACAGACCCGGGAATTTGGCACAGGGATGGTGGGAACCCCTCATAATGGGCACAGCGGGTGTACAGACCCAGGAATTTGGCACAGGGATGGTGGGAACCCCTCATAATGGGCACAGCGGGGGTACAGACCCGGGAACTCAGCACAGGGATGGTGGGAACCCCTCATAATGGGCACAGCGGGGGTACAGACTCTGGAATTTGGCACAGGGATGGTGGGAACCCCTCATAATGGGCACAGCGGGTGTACAGACCCGGGAATTTGGCACAGAGATAGTGGGAACCCCTCATAATGGGCACAGCGGGGTACAGACCCGGGAACTCAGCACAGGGATGGTGGGAACCCCTCATAATGGGCACAGCGGGTGTACAGACCCGGGAATTTGGCACAGGGATGGTGGGAACCCCTCATAATGGGCACAGCGGGTGTTCAGACCTGGGAACTCAGCACAGGGATGGTGGGAACCCCTCATAATGGGCACAGCGGGTGTACAGACCCGGGAATTTGGCACATGGATGGTGGGAACCCCTCATAATGGGCACAGCGGGGGTACAGACCCCTGGATAGGAGGGGGCAGCATTTACTTGAACGTATTGGCTGTATTTTCTTTTTGCAATCACTGACTGCTGGTGGAAGGGAGAGGAGGAGAAGACCCATTGTAGATGCTACAAGTGAAGGAAAATACAGGCCGGGTCTAGTAAATGCTGCACCCCCAGGCTGCACTATTATCAGCACCCCCAGGCTGCACTATTATCAGCACCCCCAGGCTGCACTATTATCAGCAGTAACCAGGAGAATACACAGGGACTAGTGGGCAGCAGCCTGACTTGTTGGCAGTGTTCTCTATGGGTGGTCACCAGCAGAAAAAATAAACATAAAGAGAGCGCCCTGTACAGCACTGATATCAGATCCAGTGACAGCATCATCATGTGTACCAGGACCGAGCACTCACCGACATCCTCTGCTTCCCACCTGCCATGCTGTGATCTGTGTATTGTAACCGGGGGAGGGGGAACATTCAGAGGAGCTGCGGGGGGGGGGGGGGGGGGGGGGGGGGTTAATCAGGAGGAAGAGCTGAGTTGAACGCTGGTGTGTGTCACGCCGAAGGAAATGTTTACTGTCCTATAACGGGGGGGGGGGGGGGGGGGGCGGCGGAGTGAGCACAGAGTGCAGTATGCAGAGCAGTCAGTGGTGTGAATAGGGCGGCATTTACAAGCATCAGTCGGCTGTATTTTCCTCCTCTGATGTCTCCCTATACCAGTGTTGCCAACCGTCAGTAATTTTACAGGCAGCCAGTAAAAAACAGGCAATTTTCTTCTGCCAGTAAATGCCAGTAAAAAGAAAAGGTTGCCGGTAAAAAATATGGCTGTGGCGCTCAGCCCGGAGCCAGCCGAGACCATACGAGTGCCTGATACAGTGTGTTGGGGCGGCTCTGGTGGAGGCGGTGCCTGAGCATGTCCTGTGATGTCATGGTGCAAGGGAGCCAAGCAGAGCGGCCAGAGCCTTGTGTGTGGGTCTGCGGGATGGGAGCAAGGCAGGCCATGAGCGGGACCATCAGTGCTGTTTGGACTGAAGGGACCACCCGGCTCAGAGAGAGACTGTGACTGTGACTCAGGAGGGGACGTGACGTGTCGGTAATCTGTACTGCTGCACACGGCTGTCAGTATCACTGTGAGAATAAATTTCATGTGTGTGCCGCCCATTCTAATTTCTTGCCCTCCTGAGTCCTGTCCCTGAGCTACCGTATTTATCGGTGTATAACACGTACCCCAAGTTTAGGAGGGAATTTTAAGGATAAAAAGTTTTAGGAGAGAAGTTTAGGGAAAAAAAAAAACTTACATTTAAGCGTCATTTGCAGCTTTCCCAGCGTCATTTGCAGCTTGCCCAGCGTCATTTGCAGCTTTCCCAGCGTCATTTGCAGCCTGCCCAGCGTCATTTGTAGCTTGCCCGGCGTCATTTGCAGCTTGCCCAGCGTCATTTGCAAGCTTGCCCGGCGTCATTTGCAGCTTGCTAGTGTCATTTGCAGTTCGCCATCGTTTAAATTTCCCGCCGCGAGAAATACCGCGCATGCGCGGCCGAAAAAGACCGAACCGCGGCCGAAAAAGGCCGAAGTGCGGCCGAAAAAGACCGAGCCGACTGTTCAGCTCCGCTCGGAGTCCCGCCCCCCTGCTGTTTCGGGAGCGAGCGCAGGGAGGCGGGACTACGAGCGGAGCTGAACAGCCGGCTTCGGTCTTTTTCGGCCGCGCTTCGGCTTTTTCCGGCCTTTTTCGGCCGCGCTTCGGCCTTTTTCGGCGCCGCAACCGATTTTTGTCATTTTTTTTTTTTTTTGGGTATCGGCGTATAACACGCACCCACGACTTTCCCCCGATTTTAAGGGGGAAAAAGTGCGTGTTATACGCCGATAAATACGGTACTTACTTACTATATCGAAAATAAAATAAGAAATGTTTTTTGCCTTATTATTTACCTGAATTCACATTGGCAGGGCCGGGACAAGGGTGGGCAGGAGGGGCGGCTGCCCCTGGCGCAATGGTTTATTGCAGGGGTGGGGGGCACCCTGACCCTAACCCTAAGGGAAAGGGGGGCGCAGTTTGGCATCTTTGCCCTGGGCGCTGGATGACCTTGTCCCGGCACTGCACATTGGTAATTACATATTTGACTTGTTTGTAGCCTAAATAGTGAAATTTGTACTTAAAACTGTAATTTTGTAACTTTTGGAAATGCCAGTAAAAACTTGGCTCTGCCAGTTAATTTTGGGTGTTGTGTCAGTAAATTTCAATGTGTTAGGTTGGCTACACTGCCCTATACACAGGATGTGCGACTCCCCTGATAGGACTTTATCAGTGTGTGTGTGTGTGTCAGTGCCCAGGGCCAGTGTCGGGAGCCAGTGCTGGGACAAGGCCATTTGGTGCCCAGGGCGAAGATGGCAAACTGCGCCCCCCCCCCTTTTCACAGATTTTCCGCTATGCGTGCCCGCGGCGGCGCGCAGGGAGGAAGTAAACTTTTATTTTAGAGGTTTACACTTAGGCCCCTTTCACACTGGGGCGGTTTTCAGGCGGTACAGCGCTAAAAATAGCGCCTGAATACCGCCTGAAAAAAACGGCCCCATTCACTCCAGTGTGAAAGCCGGTGGGCTTTCACACTGGAGCGGTGCGCTAGCAGGACCGCAACAAAAGTCCTGCTAGCTGCATCTTTGGAGCGGTGAAGGAGCGGTGTGTTCACCGCTCCTATACCGCTCCTTCCCATTGAAATCAATGGGAAACCGCGGGGATACCGCCCGCAAACCGCCGCTGCAGCGGCGCTTTGCGGAGGTTTTTAACCCTTTTGCGGCCGCTAGCGGGGTTAAAACCACCCCGCTAGCGGCCGCATACCGCGGGTAAAACGATGGTAAAGCAGCGCTAACTATAGCGCTGCTTTACCGTCGCCGCCCCGCACCGCCCCAGTGTGAAAGGGGCCTTAAGGTTTTTAATGTAGAGCGGTGTCACTAATGCACAAAGGGGTTAATTAACTGTGACTGGTCACGAATACATAAGTGACCAATGGCAATACATTAACCCCCCCCCCCCCCCCCCCCCCCATGCTGCATATTAAAGCGGTTCGGCACACATTTCATTTAGTAAATCTCTTTGCCTTCCAAATCAGGCAAAGAGTACTAAATGAAATGTGTTTTTTTTTGTTTGTTTTCACTTACCTTGTAATCGATGACTTCCTGTCTTCTGTCTCTGCGGCGGTGGGCGGGGTCTGTGCGGGGATCCTCGTCACGCCGCACTGTCTCCTGGGATCTGGTGTCATTGATCCCAGGAGCCTGTGCGTGCATCTTCCGAAATCTCGCGAGATGTCGGCAGATGTGCCGTCATCTCGCGAGATTTCGGAGAACGTGAGCTGCACTTTGCCGTTTACTGCGCACGCGCGAGCTCGGCGCAGTAACGGCGGTGCATGCTGGGCCATCTAAAGTGCCTGTGGGGTTTCACATGCCCACAGGCAAGATGGCCCCCCAGCAGAAAGGAAGAATATAAAAAATTTTCTCGGAGGACAACCGGCTGCGATCGAGATGGAAGATAGAATAGGTAAGTCCCCCAATTTAGCTATATGGCCTTGGCATATTCCCCCCAAAAAAAAAAAAAAAAAAGCAGTGCAGAACCGCTTTAAAGAAATTAAAAGTAGCATTGGTAAATAACCTCCCCTCAGCCTCCTCCCCTCCCCCAATCTGATCCAGACCATTCATTTATTATTCTGCAGCAGAACAATAAATGAACTGTCTGGATCAGATTTGGGGAGGAAAGAAGGCGGCGGAGGGGAGGTTATTTACCAATGCTACTTTTAATTTCTTTAACCACTTGCCTACCGGGTACGAACACCCCCTTCCTGACCAAGCCATTTTTCAGCTTTCAGCGCTGTCGCATTTTGAATGACAATTGCGCGGTCATGCAGCGCTGTACCCAAATAAAATTTTTATCATTTTTTCCCCACAAATAGAGCTTTATTTTGGTGGTATTTGATCACCTCTGCGGTTTTTATTTCTTGCGCTATAAACAAATTAAGAGGGACAAGTTTGAAAAAACATAATATTTTTTACTTTTTATTATAATAAATATCCAATTTTTTTTTTTTTTTTTTAAACAAATTTTTTCCTCAGTTTAGACCGATACGTATTCTTCTACATATTTTTGGTAAAAAAAAAAATCGCAATAAGCGTCTATTGATTGGTTTGCGCAAAAGTTATAGCATCTACAAAATAGGGGAAAGATTTATAGCATTTTTATTATTATTTTTTTTTTTACTAGTAATGGCGGCGATTTGCGATTTTTATCGTGACTGCGACATTGCGGCGGACATATCGGACACTTTTGACACATTTTTGGCACCATTCACATTTATACAGCGATCTGTGCTATAAAAATGCATTGATTACTGTATAAATGTGACTGGCAGGGAAGGAGTTAACACTAGGGGGGCGCTGCAGGGGTTAATATGTTCCCTATATGAGTGATTCTAACTGTGGGGGGAGGGGACTGACTGGGGGAGGGGACCGATCGGTGTCCCTATGTACAAGGGACACACCATCGGTCTCCTCTCCTCTGACAGGACATGGATCCACGTCCTGCTCAATTACCGGGCAATCGCGGGTGCCTGGCGGTCATCGCGGCCGCCGGGCACGCGCATCGGCTTCCCAGCTACGCGGCGGGCACGCGCGCGCGTGCCCCCTAGTGGCCAAAAAACGAGCGCCGTTACATGACGGCGGCCCGCCACAAGAGCTGCACCGTCCCGCCGTCATTTGACAGTGGGCGGTCAGCAAGAAGTTAATATGCAGCATGGGGGGGGGGGGGGTTAATTTATTGCCATTGGTCACTGATGCATTCATGACCAGTGGCAGTACATTAACCACCCTCATCGGATCCAGACAGTTCATTTTCATATCTGCAAATGGCATTTGTCATTATCTGTTTAGTGCTTACTTTTGTGTCTTGTCTTGTGTGATATACACACTTTGTTGGTTCCTCCTCGGTGGCTCCTCTAGGTTGTAGCTTCTGCAGCAGCTCTCTATCTCCTCCCATCCCGCCTCCGGCCGTGAGTGACGTCACGCCGCCAGGACGGGACTACAAATCGCCTTCATAAGGGGAGTAAAGCGCTGACAAGGAAGGGGCTGGTGCTGTCTGTCTAGGCTTGTGTCGGGTGCAGGAGTGCACTCGGCACACCGTTACAGTAGACTACAGTACAGCTATTAGCAGCGCCGGGGCTAGTGTGTATGTACTACTATAATGAAGCACATTGCCAGCACTTCATCTGCGCCCCCCCTCCTTTCAGCAAATTCTATCGCCCAGGGCACCCGCCCCTTTCGCCCCTGCCTTGTACCGGCTCTGTCGTGAGCTGGTGAAGACACTTCCAGGCCAGGCTGCTCTGTGTATTGTTGGCAGGAGGGGAGCGCCGATCACTCCCATACAATGCGGAGCGGCTCTATCAAAAATCTTCTCCTTTCCCCAGTGACTGAGCCGAGCAGCGCTGTCTCTGCAATCCTCCCCCCTCCTTGTATTTGTCAGTCCTCTCAGACTGACACCCGTCTCTACACACAAGGCTGTGTCCTCTCCTCACCAGAGAGCTGTGTACAGTTGCGCCCTAGGTGGCAGTGCGCCCTAGGTGGCAGTGCGCCCTAGTCTGCCTAGTGGTAGCACCGGCCCTGTACCCTCCGTACTCCATCATACCCACTACACTCCTCTCCTGTACATACTGCCCCATCATACCCACCACACTCCTCTCCTGTACATACTGCCCCATCATACCCACCACACTCCTCTCCTGTACATACTGCCCCCATCATACCCTCCACACTCCTCTCCTGTACATACTGCCCCCATCATACCCTCCACACTCCTCTTCTGTACATACTGCCCCCATCATACCCACCACACTCCTCTCCTGTACATACTGCCCCCATCATACCCACTACACTCCTCTCCTGTACATACTGCCCCCATCATACCCACCACACTCCTCTCCTGTACATACTGCCCCCATCATACCCACCACACTCCTCTCCTGTACATACTGCCCCCATCATACCCTCCACACTCCTCTCCTGTACAAACTGTCCCCATCATACCCTCCATACTCCTCTCCTGTAAGTACTGCCCCATCATACCCTCCACACTCCTCTCCTGTACATACTGCCCCAATCATACCCTCCATTCTCCTCTCCTGTAAGTACTGCCCCATCATACCCTCCGCACTCCTCTCCTGTACATACTGTCCCCATCATCCCCTCCATTCTCCTCTCCTGTAAGTACTGCCCCATCATACCCTCCGCACTCCTCTCCTGTACATACTGCCCCCATCATACCCTCCGCACTCCTCTCCTGTACATACTGCCCCCATCACACCCACCACAGTCCTCTCCTATACATACTGCCCCCATCATACCCTTCACACTCCTCTCCTGTACATACTTTCCCCATCATACCCTCCACACTCCTCGCCTGTACATACTGCCCCATCATACCATCCACACTCCTCTCCTGTACATACTGCCCCATCATACCCTCCACACTCCTCTCCTGTACATACTGTCCCCATCATACCCTCCACACTCCTCTCCTGTACATACTGTCCCCATCATCCCCTCCATACTCCTCTCCTGTAAGTACTGCCCCATCATACCCTCCGCACTCCTCTCCTGTACATACTGACCCCATCATACCCTCCGCACTCCTCTCCTGTACATACTGCCCCCATCATACCCACCACAGTCCTCTCCTATACATACTGTCCCCATCATACCCTTCACACTCCTCTCCTGTACATACTTTCCCCATCATACCCTCCACACTCCTCGCCTGTACATACTGCCCCATCATACCATCCACACTCCTCTCCTGTACATACTGCCCCATCATATCCTCCACACTCCTCTCCTGTACATACTGCCCCCATCATACCCTCCACACTCCTCTCCTATACATACTGCCCCCATCATCCCCTCCGTACTCCTCTCCTGTAAGTACTGCCCCATCATAGGAAACAAGAGAGAGAGGCGCCTCTGGGTGCAGACTGTATAACAGTTTTAATATTTGTGCAAAAGACAAAGATAAAATACACTCACATTTGATAGGTGAGTGTTGAGCATAAAAAAAGTGTCCTGTGTGGTTGGAGTCAAGCGCTGGGGCTGGATCTGTGCAGGGCTTCTCGTCCACAGGCTGAGGCTGATGTCTTCCTGGTCGTCCGTAGTGGATGGGGTGCCAAAACGAGGCTTGGAACTCAAGCGTGCGATCCAGGCGAGCAGCGATGACGTCACAGCATGCGGCGTGTTTCCTGAGCTGGCAGGGCCGTGTATCATGTGACGACCGCACTCCTTTGTCAAGCTTGTATTCTATTTTGTATGTATTGCACACATGCCGACCGGGCCATAGCCGAAAGTCGGCTTATCCTGGGTGGACGTCCTAAAAATGTACTACAAAATGTACTACAAAAAAAATAAATTTGGCGTGCACTGCTGAAGTGTTTGGGTTTGGCTTGACGCAAAAGGTGGCAACCCTAAGCCCACAGCGCTGGTCCCATTTCCCCCCCTTTCCGCTTCTCCCCTCTCACTGTACCAATCGGTACAGAGAGGGGAGGGAGGAACCGGCGTCATGACGTGACGCCGGTTTGTGTACATGTGATCGCTCCGTCATTTGACGGAGCGATCACGTGGTAAACGGCCGATATCAGCGGCTGTTTACCGTGATCCGTGATGCGGATCACTGGTCACGGATGTTCCCGAGTGCGTGCCCCAGGGGGGCGCGAGGGAGCAAGTTTCTGGGAGGACGTCCACCCAGGATAAGCCGACCGCGCTGTAGCCGTCTTTCGGCTATGGCCCGGTCGGCATGTGTGCAATACATACAAAATAGAATACAATTATATACAGAACTTACAAATTTCCATTACAGTCTCCTCTCTTTTGATCAATATTTTGATCACTAACCATACCTGCTATCACCTTTAACCTGGAACCTCCACACGCTTAGGTGGAGGTAGTCCCGGCCAAAGAGGCAAAAACTCCATTGTGGAGAAAATAATAGCTGAGCTGCTTTTTTCATTACAAAATGACTTTTCATTGTGAAAAACAAATGATTAATGAGACATATTTACAGAGTACTGGCTGTACACTCCTGTGGCCAGAATGGCCTTCTAGCTTAATTGTTGGTATGCTGACTTATCAGCAAATGTACCGTATATACTCGAGTATAGGCCATCCCGAGTATAAGCTGAGGCCCCTAATTCACCACAAAAAAATGGGAAAAATGCATTGACCCGTGTATAAGCCGAGGGTACAAAATGCAGCAGCTACTGTAAGTGGAAAAGAGGGTCAGCAATGCCCATCTGCATGTCCCCTGTACAGACCCCCCCTGTGTCCCCATTGCAGCCTACCTGTGCCGATCTGCGGGTCCTCTGTCATCCGTCCTGTGCCCTCCGTCCTGTGCCCTCCGTCATCTGTCATCGGTCTTCGCTCTGTCCCCCCACAGCGTGTACGGCGCCATTCTAAAATTAAAAAGCCGCGCCTCCTCCTCCTCCTCGTCCGTGATAGGAGAAACGCTGTTTTCCCAGCAGTCAGTGTGCAGTGTTCCGCCTATCACGGACATTCTCTCATCCTCGTCCATGAGATGAGAATGACAGGACATCCGTGATAGGCGGAACACTGTACTGCTGGGAAAATTAGTGTCCGCCTATCACGGACGGGCGGGAGGAGGCGGCGCGGCTTTTGAAAACTGCCGTCTGTCTGCATGACACGCTGTTCATGTAGGCAGATGGCGGTGACTCGAATATAAGCCGAGGGGGGGACTTTCAGCCCTAAAAAATGGGCTGAAAATCTCGGCTTATATTCGAGTATATACGGTAAACACAGACAATTCTACATAAAATGGAAGAGGTACAAAAGACAAATATGACTTCAACATGGCTGAACTACTTTTCAAATATATATCCCTTACAATTAAAGTAATTGAATCAAAAAGTACCCTAGACTGTGATTGCAAGAGGGAAACAAATCAAACACAGAGATTTCTTTAACCACTTTCAGCCCCGGACCAATTGGCAGCCAAAGGACCAGGGAAACAAAACAAACACAAAGCAATTTTTTTGCTTTTTAATTTAGTCATTTTTGCAGTGTCTGGTGTGGATCCCGGTGACTTTTTCTTCAAGTTTTGCAAAACTGTACATGAAATAGATGCTGTATTGAGTCTCCAAACATTTCCTTATATATAAATGTCTCTTAACAATCCACAAGTCACCTGGCTTTAGTTTTAGATCCTTCCAAAGTTTTAGGATCTGGAATTGGGGAGAAAACACATAAATGAGTTTGTCAAAAACCTTTAAAAAATCAGCAACATTCCCTGTGAGATCCGAATGGAGGACTTCAGCTGCTGAGACAAAATATAAGCAAGTGAGTAACACACTCCCCAACCAAATCCCATAGGGAGAGAGTCCAACATCCCCTTAGTGGCTTGATAAATTATAAGAAAACACTCAGGCAAAAGTTTTCTAGTTTCTTACTCTACTTTGTCTGCTACATTGTAGACAGTAGGGAGTGTAAAAATAAAACCTCAAAACTTCTAGTAAGGACTCTCCTATAAAAAAATGATTTCCTCCGTTACTCTCTGTACTTATAAATGTAGGAATTCGGAATAAACCAGGCAACTATCCAAATCCCAACCGGTGCGCCTTAGAAAATAATGGTACTAAAGCTAAAGCTGCTACTTAAATAAAAGATATATGAAGAGAAATCAAACCGTGGTCCGGGATGGACTGCAGCCTGAAAGGTAGCGCTCAAATAAATAAAATCTATACTACAGATAAAAATGACAATCAAACTAAACAAACAATAATCCCACGTGATGAGTGAATAAATCACAGTGACCCTAATGGGGAAAATATTTCACAATAAAAATATCGAATAGTGACTTCAAAAAATAATAATGGTTTTATCTTTTTAAAATGTAAGTGTACTGTTTGAAGCTTGGATGGTGTGCTTTTTTTAAATAAATTTGCAGTATTACACTATTGGAGCACTTTCTTTACTTACATGTGGAGTATTTTGATTGCACTAAGTGGAAAATACTGGAGAATCACTGATCGACTGTTGGAGATTTTATACGCTTGTTTGCCTTACACGAGAGTGTGGGTAACAACATCTGGTGAGTGAGTTTCCTATGGGAGTGGACACATTTGAGCACAACGGTGTGGTGGAAGATTGATTGAAAATTATTTTGTGAAGACACATTGCTTTTTTAAAGGAGCACCGTTCATCTTTTTTTTCATCTTTTTTCACTTTACTTTTCATGTTTCAATTTTTATGAACACTAATGAACACATTTATGTTTACATATTTTTGCAAATAAATTTTTGAAGTCACTATTCGATATTTTTATTGTGAAATATTTTCCCCATTAGGGTCACTGTGATTTATTCACTCATCACGTGGGATTATTGTTTGTTTAGTTTGATTGTCATTTTTATATGTAGTATAGATTTTATTTATTTGAGCGCTACCTTTCAGGCTGCAGTCCATCCCGGACCACGGTTTGATTTCTCTTCATACTCTCTGTACTTACAAACTACTTCTGATAACACTTTTTACTGTGGCCTTTGCAGTAGCATTGGCCACCGGACATCCAAAAAACATGTCCATACAGACAAAATGCATACTGACTTGGGCATCTGGATATATCTTTTTGTAATCTCTGGAAGGGATGTTCAGCTTTTGGTAACACCTTTGGTAACAGGTAAAACAAGAAGTGGTATGTTATAAAAAACAACTGTGGTGAACCCTGGCTCTATCCCACGCTCATTTACTAAGGCAGCCATAACTGCTTGTGACTGATGACACGGTCCATGTGTCAAGCTGGAGGGAAAAGAGTGGCTGGCAGACATAAATGATCACCTTTTCCAATGTCCTGTTTCATAAGAAGTTGCCCACTGTGGACCACTTGTTCTTCTCATTCTGGGGTCCTTAAAGTTGAATTATTAATCCCAGCTATACTGGGCCAGAACTAGGGTGGAATCTGTGGGTTGCACAGACCCAGCAAGTGTCCGGGGCTGTAAATGCAGCATCCTTAGTCGGTCTGCTTCCATGTGTGAGTTTTAATGTTAGTATGGCTACCTCGGCAAGAACCTGGAAGGCTGAAAACAGCCGATCAAATTAACTTGGCACGCTTGATTGGTTTACCTGCCGAAGTAAAAACAAACTTCTGGCCCTTCAAATGGAACCAAAAGCTCTCTAATTCTCTACTATCTATATAAATATACTCTCTTTTTATAGCTCACAGGCTTTGCTAAAACATGGAGCTCGGAAAGATGAGTGTAGTCGGGACTTTGTGTGAGCCGTGACTATCCAGTACACAGGACTCCATCCCTAATAATTTGAGGGCAGAAGGGGGCAGTGGGACTTTATATGAAACAAAATACTTAGGGTATATTACTCCAATCAAAAAATAAAATAAATTCCTATTTTATTGGGAACACATAACAGAGTAGTACAGTGGATATATTATAAAATGATAATAGACACAATTATACAGTTTAACACAGCATGATAAAAAATGGTAATAAGCAAAATTATACAGTATGATACAGTATGATATCACGGTAAAATTGATAATACGATAATAATGCTGCACATGGTACGGTAACCAGAAAGCCCACAGTACATTCAATAGTGTGTGTATAAAAATAACCAATAAAATAGATAATTGATTGAGGTAGGTCGAACCCATAATAATGTCCTGGCTATAGAGACATGGCATCCAATGGCAAAAAGTTCAGAAGGCTCGACGTGTTTCGTGGAATATGTCCACTCATCAGGAGCAGCTGTATATTGAAAACACCTGTGATAAATGATATATTGATGGTATTAATCAATAGTGATTAATTAAACACATAGGCAGGAGGGGGAACATAATGGTGGTCCTAGCCACTCTTACCTATGGATGACAGGTAGTATATATAGTATAATAAATGGTACTGGTAGTATGGATCCGAGACACTGGGGGGGTATCTGTAAACATCTCCCCGGGAGCTGAGGTGACATCCAGGGTCAGTGACCGGGCCATAGAAATGGATAGAGTGAATATTACTTGAGGCAGGACCTGCTTTGCCGAAGTAGTGAGAGTAGGCATAAGAGGCTGGTGAAAAAAAGAGAGAAATTTGTATTATTGTGAGTGAAGAGTGACTAGCTGAGTGTGAAAAAAAGAGAGAAAAGGAGGAGAGAGAAGAATAAAAAATAGTGATAGAGAAACTAAAAATGGACCAGTGTCACCACTCCCCAAAGATCAAGGAGTGTCCATGATGTGCAATAAAATAAGGTACTTAAATAGAAGACAAAAAACCGTTATATGGTCAAGGAAAACCTGGAGCAGAGTTGGTAGTTACCTGCAACTGCACAGAGAAGTGTGTAGTGAGTAAATGAAGGAATGGTGAGGGCAGATTAGGCCGGAGATCACACTAGAAAATAGATAGTGTTGAAAAAGGACCCGTAACAACACCGAGGATGTACACCAACGTCACGCATGCCCTGCTTAGAGGGAAGGACGGCCACGTCTGAGCGGCTAGCGCTCATATAGAGGAGCCCAGCGTCCCTCGTGTTAGGGCGTGATTGGAATGACAAACACGGCGGACGTGCGGCGTCAAATACATGACGCCGGACCCGAAGGCGTGTAGGCGTGGCGTCGACGTGTAGCGACGGCAGGCCACCGCCCCCGTAATCAGAGAACCCGGGGGCGGGGATAGCCACGGTGCACGTCGCAACTCCCGGAGATGAATGGATAGACCCCCCCATAATAGGTGGCCTCAATGATAATAGCAGGAATGTTAACAATAAAAGTAAAGCATGTACATATATTAACTTGATTGGATAACCTGCCCATAAATAGCCAGAGGGTAATGAGAAATAAAAAGTAAATTGTTTCCATCCCTAATTCGTTTGGAAAGATGAGTGTAGTCGGGACTTTGTGTGAGCCGTGACTATCCAGTACACAGGACTCCATCCCTAATAATTTGAGGGCAGAAGGGGGCAGTGGGCACTACAGATACCCCCCCCCAGTGTCTCGGATCCATACCTGTCATCCATAGGTAAGAGTGGCTAGGACCACCATTATGTTCCCCCTCCTGCCTATGTGTTTAATTAATCACTATTGATTAATACCATCAATATATCATTTATCACAGGTGTTTTCAATATACAGCTGCTCCTGATGAGTGGAGATATTCCACGAAACGCGTCGAGCCTTCTGAACTTTTTGCCATTGGATGCCATGTCTCTATAGCCAGGACATTATTATGGGTTCGACCTACCTCAATCAATTATCTATTTTATTGGTTATTTTTATACACACACTATTGAATGTACTGTGGGCTTTCTGGTTACCGTACCATGTGCAGCATTATTATCGTATTATCAATTTTACCGTGATATCATACTGTATCATACTGTATAATTTTGCTTATTACCATTTTTTATCATGCTGTGTTAAACTGTATAATTGTGTCTATTATCATTTTATAATATATCCACTGTACTACTCTGTTATGTGTTCCCAATAAAATAGGAATTTATTTTAATTTATTGATTGGAGTAATATACCCTAAGTATTTTGTTTCATATAAAGTCCCACTGCCCCCTTCTGCCCTCAAAACATGGAGCTCTGCTTCTTGAGCTAGGAAAAAAGGATCCAATGACTCTAAATACAGAGTATCCTTCTGGTGATAAACTGCATACTCAGTATAAAACCGGGAATAACTCTACAAAATATTAAATACCCGGTTCTTCAGGGAGTGCGTCCTGCACTGGGCTCACAGCAGCTGATTCCTACGTCATCAATGTAACTCATGTGGTCTCCCCCGTCTACAGCCTCCTCCAATAGTGTTGGATTTGTACATAAACAAACTCATATTTTAAACCTTTCATTAGACAAACATTTAGTTAGCTGTATATTTGCTGCGCAGAATGTCGGACCAAAAAAAATTATATATTTGACCAAAATAATGTCTAACTTTGTCTAATAGCACCTTTGCATAAAGATATAGCTCTGATATATCGGGGTGACCCTTCATTACTGGGTCCAGCTTGCATAACTATATTACAATGGATTTGTTTTCTATCACGCTGTTTGTGTAAGAACTCCAGTTTCATGTTTTAAAAAGACAACTTTTTCCTGGCAATATTATAATAAATGATAACAATTCCCTGCGGTCATGGAGAGATGTCCATAAATCCAAAATATTCTTCTGCTTACCCACGGCACTTACAAGGAAAAACGGGCTATTTGTCCTCTGTCCATGGGCATCCGCAGGTAGGGCTAAGGGGGGGCAAATGCCCCCCCCCCCCCTGGAATCAGAGATCTGATCAGGAGTGGTCACCCCCTCTCTCTCTCTCTCTCACCCCTCTGTCTTTTTCACCCCCCCTCTCTCTCTGTCACCCCCCTCTGTCTCTCTCTGTCACACTCCTCTCTGTCACCCCCGTATCTCTCTGTCACCCCCTGTCTCTTTCTGTCACCCCCCTGTCTCTCTCTGCCACCCCCCCCCCACATGTATGCAGTTTCTGACAGTCTCTTGTGCCATGTCCACAGTCTCTGACAGTCTCTTGTGCCATGTGCGCAGTCTCTTACCATCTCTTGAGCCATGTATGCAGTCACTGACAGTCTCTTGGGCCATGTATGCCGTCTCTCACAGTCTCTTGTGCCATGTCCGCAGTCTCTGACAGTCTCTTGTGCCATGTGCGCAGTCTCTTACCATCTCTTGAGCCATGTATGCAGTCACTGACAGTCTCTTGGGCCATGTATGCCGTCTCTCACAGTCTCTTGTGCCATGTCCGCAGTCTCTGACAGTCTCTTGTGCCATGTGCGCAGTCTCTTACCATCTCTTGAGCCATGTATGCAGTCACTGACAGTCTCTTGGGCCATGTATGCCGTCTCTCACAGTCTCTTGTGCCATGTCCGCAGTCTCTGACAGTCTCTTGGGCCATGTATGCCGTCTCTCACAGTCTCTTGTGCCATGTCCGCAGTCTCTGACAGTCTCTTGGGCCATGTCCGCAGTCTCTGACCATCACCTGTACTATGTCTGCAGTCTATGACCGTGATAATGTGATAATGACATTGTAGAAAAGGGTCAGAGCATGGGTGACCTTAAAATTATGCCCCCCCCCCCCCTGAAAAAAATTCTGCGGACGCCCACGCCTCTGTCCTATCTTCTGCTGCTTGAATGCGCTTGTTACTTGAATATCACACGATTTTTTTTTTTGCATAACTTGAGCATAAGATCGTTATTTAGAAAGCTGTTGGGGGGAGTAGGATATCTCTAAAATGTTTTTGCACCTGCCGGTGAGACGAGGATATCTGAGAGCTCTTGTTTTTCAAAATGTAATACCAGCTTGGAGATGGATTACAGGTACTTTCAAAGGGGGATTTACAGGCTGACGTGACGTTTTACACTAGGAGATGGGAGGGGGGGGGCCTCCGTTTTATTGGGAGGCAGGAAGCGGGGACATTTTTCTAGTTTTGTATAGAGCGGAGAATTGGATTTATTACTACCCAAGGCTCTGTTGGGGCTCGCTCACATGCAACATTGAGGGGTGGTAAAACCGCAGTACCATGCAATCTGATGCAGTGCGTTTTTTTTTTTTTTTAAAGTAGTGCATGCAAATGAATGGGCTGAAAATCGCACCGCACTGAATTGCACAGCAATCGCACACACTGCGATTCAGCTGTGAACCAGCTTTATGCCAGACCTGGCTACCGCGGGTAAAACGATGGTAAAGCAGTGCTAAATATAGCGCTGCTTTACCGTCGCCGCCCCGCTCTGCAGTGTATTGTGTTCCATTCATTGATTGACACCCCCAACACACTTTGCAAGCGCCCCTCAACCTACATGTGTTTTTATTACACCGCAGCGCACTGGAGAACCTCCTCTGCATTGTATTGCACTGCTTTTGGGGGGAAGGGTGCATGTCCAATTTTTTTTTTTTTACGTGGTGGTGTTTGTTCAAAAAATTTTTTAAAATATTTGGGCTTCCTTAACCACTTTCAGACCGGACCAATTTGCAGCCAAAGGACCAGGCCCCTTTTTGCGATTCGGCACTGCGTCGCTTTAACTGACAATTGCGCGGTCGTGCGACGTGGCTCCCAAACAAAATTGACGTCCTTTTTTTCCCCACAAATAGAGCTTTCTTTTGGTGGTATTTGATCGCCCCCTGCGGTTTTTATTTTTTGCGCTATAAACAAAAATAGAGCGACAATTTTGAAAAAAATGCATTATTTTTTACTTTTTGCTATAATAAATATCCCCAAAAAATATATTAAAAACATTTTTTTTCCTCAGTTTAGGCCGATACGTATTCCTCTACATATTTTTGGTAAAAAAAATTGCAATAAGCGATTATTGATCGGTTTGCGCAGAAGTTATAGCGTTTACAAGATAGGGGATAGTTTTATAGCATTTTTATTAATAATTTTTTTTTTATTAGTAATGGCGGAGATCTGCAATTTTTTTTGTGACTGCGACATTATGGCGGACACATCGGACATTTTTGACACATTTTTGGGACCATTGTCATTTATACAGCAATTAATGCTATTTAAATGCATTGATTCCTGTAAAAATGACACTGGCAGTTTAGAGGTTAACCACAAGGGGGCAGTGTAGGGGTTAAGTAGGCCTAGGGGTGTGTTTCTTACTGTGGGGGGGGCGTGGCTGTCAGCTAGTGAATGCTGATCTCTGCTCCAATAACAGGGAGCAGAGATCGGCGTCACTAGTTGCTAGGCAGAACGGGGAGATGCTGTTTATCTTGGCATCTCCCCGTTCAGCCGTCCCGTGAGACGATCGCGGTAGTCCCCGCGGCGATCGAGTCCGCGGGGACCGCGATCGGACTCACGGGGGTCCCGACCGGCGCGGGAGCGCACCGCTCCCGGCGCTCTCCCGATGGCACGGACAGGCAGAAAGGAGGTACTTATATATACAGTGGTGTGAAAAAGTGTTTGCCCCCTTCCTCATTTCCTGTTCCTTTGCATGTTTGTCACACTTAAGTGTTTCGGAACATCAAACCAATTTAAACAATAGTCAAGGACAACACAAGTAAACACAAAATGCAATTTGTAAATGAAGGTGTTTATTATTAAAGGTGAAAAAAAATCCAAACCATCATGCCCTGTGTGAAAAAGTGATTGCCCCCTAAACCTAATAACTGGTTGGGCCACCCTTAGCAGCAACAACTGCAACCAAGCGTTTGCGATAACGTGCAATGAGGCTTTTACAGCGTCCTGGAGGAATTTTGGCCCACTCATCTTTGCAGAATTGTCCTATTCAGTTACATTAGAGGGTTTTTCGAGCATGAACGGCTTTTTTAAGGTCATACCACAACATCTCAATAGGATTCAGGTCAGGACTTTGGCTAGGCCACTCCAAAGTCTTCATTTTGTTTTTCTTCAGCCATTCGGTGGTGGACTTGCTGGTGTGTTTTAGGATCATTGTCCTGCTGCAGAGCCCAAGTTCGTTTCAGCTTGAGTACACGAACAGATGGTCGGACATTCTCCTTCAGGATCTCTTGGTAGACAGCAGAATTCATAGTTCCTTTTATCACGGCAAGTCTTCCAGGTCCTGAAGCAGCAAAACAGCCCCAGACCATCACACTACCACCACCATATTTTACTGTTGGTATAATGTTCTTTTTCTGAAATGCAGTGTTCCTTCTACGCCAGATATACTTGGACACACACCTTCCAAAGAGTTCCACTTTTGTCTCATCGGTCCACAGAATGTTGTCCCAAAAGTCTTGGGGATCATCAAGATGTGTTGTGGAGAAATTGAGACGAGCTTTGATGTTCTTTTTGCTCAGCAGTGGTTTTCTCCTTGGAACTCTGCCATGCAGGCCATTTTTGCCCAGTCTTTTCCTGATGGTGGAGGCATAAACGCTGACCTTAACTGAGGCAAGTGAGGCCTGCAGTTCCTTGGACGTTGTTGTGGGTCTTTTGTGACCTCTTGGATGAGTCGTCGCTGCGCTCTTGGGGTAATTTTGGGCGGCCGGCCACTCCTGGGAAGGTTCACCACTGTTCCATGTCTTCGCCATTTGTGGATAATGGCTCTCACTGTGGTTCGCTGGATTCCCAAAGCTTTGGAAATGGCTTTATAACCCTTTCCAGACTGATAGATCTCAATTACTTTCTTTCTCAATTGTTCCTGAATTTCTTTGGGTCTCGGCATGATGTGTAGCTTTTAAGGATCTTCTGGTGGACCTTACTGTGTCAAGCAGCTCCTATTTAAGTGATGCCTTGATTGTGAACAGGTGTGGCAATAATCAGGCCTGAGTGTGGCTAGAGAAATTGAACTCAGGTGTGGACAACCACAGTTATAGTATGTTTTAACAAGGGGGGCAATCACTTTTTCACACAGGGCCATGATGGTTTGGATTTTTTTTCACCTTTAATAATAAACACCTTCATTTACAAATTGCATTTTGTGTTTACTTGTGTTGTCCTTGACTATTGTTTAAATTGGTTTGATGTTCCGAAACACTTAAGTGTGACAAACATGCAAAGGAACAGGAAATGAGGAAGGGGGCAAACACTTTTTCACACCACTGTAAGCCCTCCTGCCTGTACGTGCCATTCTGTCGACGTACATCTGTGATGCGCCGGTCGGCAAGTGGTTAACATAACGCACTGCAACACGCTGGAAAGGGGCCTTAAATGTTCATCACAAAGCAAGTTTACAGTTTTAATACATAGTAGACATGTGCAATTCGTTTTTCGTTTTTTTTCGTTATTTTCGTTCGTTCGTTTTCGTACGAATGAACGAATCATTCGAATCGTACGAATCCGAATAACGAATCGTAACGAATCATTTGAATCGAACGAATCCGAAAAAAAACGAAAATCCGAAAAAAAACAAATTAGAAACAACGAATGTACTAATGAAGAAAATCCGAAAAACGAAAACGAACGAAAAAATTCGTACATTCGTAAAAAAAAAATTTCGTTGAATTGGTAATTTTCCGTGTCCCTTACAATGGTGCTGCTAAACGTGCTTCGAATGGATTGAACAAAAAAAAATCGTACATTCGTAACTTTTTTTTTCGATTCGTAACTTTTTTTTCGATTCGTAACTTTTTTTTTTTTTATTTTCGATTCGTAACTTTTTTTTTTCGATTCGTAACTTTTTTTTCCGATTCGTAACTTTTTGTTCAATTCGTAACTTTTTTTTAATTTTATTTTTCGATTTGTAATTTTCCGTGTCTCTATTGAACAAAAAAAATTTGTACATTCGTAACTTTTTTTTCGATTCGTAACTTTTTTTTTTCGATTCGTAACTTTTTTTTCAATTCGTAACTTTATTTTTATTTTTTTTCAATTTGTAATTTTCCGTGTCTCTATTGAACAAAAAAATTCGTACATTCGTAACTTTTTTTTCGATTCGTAACTTATTTATTTTCGATTCGTAACTTTTTTTTCGATTCGTAAATTATTAAAATGTAATTATTAAAAAAAAATTGCCAAAAGCTGCTAAACTCCAGTTTAGGGGCTGCAGTGTATATGAAGCTTTACTACTTGTAGACCTAGGAGCCCAGAGCCATCGCTCTCCAAAAAGCCTTCTAACCTCTTCATCCTATGAGGGTCGGGGAGTAAAAACTGCAGCAAGAAAAACTAAAGCAGAACTCCAGATATGGATATTTTTACATATATACAGGGCCAGGACAAGGGGTGGGCAGGAGCACAGTGAGGATTTATATGGGGGGGGGGGTGGGCTTGTGCTAGGAGGAGTTTGTATTAGGAGAGTGGATTTCTGTTGGGAAGGAGGATTGGGGGGGGGGGGATTTGTGCTAGTAGAGACAATCTAAGGGATCTGTGCCTAGTGCAAACATATATTTTTATTTTTTTTGGGGGTGGGGGGGTTGTGCTGGGACTGGTTTTCGGAGGTGGGTGGGGTGTGGGAGAGGATTTATGGTCAGGGGGGGGGAATTTTTCTCCTGTAGAGGAATTGTGCTAGGTTGGGGAGGGGGGGGGGGGGACTTTGAGCTGGGAGAGAGGGAGAGGATTTAAGCTGTGGGGGGGGGGGGGGGGGGGGGGGGGATTTTGGCTCGCTTAAGCAGACATTTAGTAGTGTTTTTTTATTTTTTTCATTTTCATCTTTCCATCTATTACATTTTCTGCCCTTGTTTTAGCTTTTTGGATAGTAAAATGTTTTTGTTTTTTTTTTGCCAGTAAAGTATACAGCCCACACTTCCTGTTTCTTGTCTGATAAAAAGCCTAGGCTTATGGCATCATGCGCTCGCTCTCCTCTGAGTTTGCCGGGGGGGTGGGTGGGTCTTTAAGAGGGCCAATGAGAGCTGCAGAGCTGGAGGTGTGGCTCTGTGTAAATCCAGGAAGTGAACAGGCAGCAGCTTCAGCTGCCCACAAAAAAAAAAAAAATAATAAAAAAAAAACAAAAAAAACAAGGAAAACGGGCACATCATATGACAATCCACACATTCTGCTTTGGATTCAAAAATAAAAATATATAAAAACAAACAGAAAGCGCTCAGCCACATCAAAAACTATAAAACAACTGGCTGCAGGTGGGATCTATCCTAACAGGGTGTGTGGACTTGATGTGATGGGTCTGTCATATTTAAATATTATTTATTATTACTCTCACATCGTGGACCGCACATCAATTTATTATAAGACCTTTAGATTTCATTTTTGTAGAAAAACTTCTTATGTATCCCATCCATCTTGGCTTTGTTAAACATTATGGCAGCTGTATTCCAATTAACAACCTCATCTTAATCTTTTTTCATTCCACTCAATAAATGTAAAATTACAAAATTGTTATCTTAATCTAAACTAATACCATTTTTATCAATTCCCCATTAACCTGGATTTCATTTCCAATCAAAGGTTGTCTAAACCAGTTTCAAATATATCTATATTATTAATAAAATTGTTAAACTCATATTAGAATTTAATACTCAAATGATAATTTCAATATCACACCCTAATGTATATCCACAGATAACGTTCCTTAACCACTTCCCGACCGGCCACTGCATATATACGTCAGCAGAATGGCACTGGCAGGCAAAATCACGTACCTGTACGTGATCGTGCATGTGCCTGCCTGTGGGTCGCGCGCGCGACCCAGTCGGGAGCTCCGTGACCCTGGCCGCGGGACCAGCGGACCCGATCGCCGCTGGTATCCCGCGATCGGGTTACAGAGCTGAAGAACGGGGAGAGGTTTGTGTAAACAAACCTCTCCCCGCGCTTCCTACACTGTCTGTCAGTGATCGGCGGTTCCCTGTCATCAGGAAAGCCGATCAATGACGTCAGACGTACAGCCACGCCCCCCTACTGTAAAGAAACACACACACGTCACACTGACTCCTCCCCGCCCCCTAGTGGTTAATCCCTTCACTACAACTGTCATTTACATAGGAATCAGTGCTATTTAAATAGCACTGATTTCTGTATAAATGACAAATGTCCCAAAAATGTGTCAAAAATGTCCGATGTGTCCGCCATAATGTCGCAGTCACAATAAAAATCGCTGATCGCCGCCATTACTAGTAAAAAAAAAAAAATATTAATAAAAATGCTATAAAACTATCCCCTATTTTGTAAACGCTATAACTTTTGCGCAAACCAATCAATAATCGCTAATTGCGATTTTTTTTTACCAAAAATATGTAGAAGAATACGTATCGGCCGAAACTGAGGAAAAAAAATGTTTTTTTATATATATTTTTGGGGATATTTATTATAGCAAAAAGTAAAAAATATTGCATTTTTTTTCAAAATTGTCGCTCTATTTTTGTTTATAGCGCAAAAAATAAAAACCGCAGGGGCGATCAAATACCACCAAAAGAAAGCTCTATTTGTGGGAAAAAAAAGGACGCCAATTTTGTTTGGGAGCCACGTCGCACGACCGCGCAATTGTCAGTTAAAGCGACGCAGTGCTGAATCGCAAAAAGGGGCCTGGTCCTTTGGCTGCCAATTGGTCCGGGGCTGAAGTGGTTAAAGGGGGACATATTGCTTAAGTTTACTTAATTCCCTATTAAATGCACTGTTTCCACTATCAAAGGATAATCAATTTGTGTAATACACGGTTAAATGTAACCTTCATTTTACCATGTTTGGAAAACAGATTCAAAAATAATTGTGATCACATTGTTTATCATTAGATTCGTTAACCCGGTAATAAGGCAATATTAGAGTCCAGGTAAAACCCCAATCCTATAAAAGACAGGTGCTTGTCCCTTTAAATATTGCAGCAGCGCTAAAATACAGTCCTTTTAAATTAATTTAAAAGAGTTCATAAAAGATCATGGTAACCCGGAATAAAGTCCGTATTGGTGCAGTGAACCAAAATTCTTGAAATATAGTGATACACCTTCCACCGGATAATCAATTTTTCACCGCGTGCAGATTAAACTCCCCTTTGGGGATGCACTCACCAGAAATATGATCAATATAAGCATTTCAATCAAAGCCATAGGTAACTGCCATCTCCTCAGCACGACCACCTCTTCACCATCTGCAAGCACCAGAGCGGATCCACTCCAACCCAGCATATGTATATGAAGAAAATAGTGCAGATAGCGTAGTACAGTTTGAAACAAACAGCTTTATTAAACATCCAATATTCCCCCCTTTTAAAATCTGCATACCACAATAAAATGATAAAACAGCCTTGTAAGTAATATAAGAGTGCACTCTGCCTGATCGGCCCTTCCGTCTGCCGGAAATCGGGCGCCAAAGCGATGTGTAGAATGGTTTTCCTCTACTTCCTGGTTCGCTTGCTGGCTGGAGCGCACCCTGGAGCGCATGCGTCACTTCCTGCGAGGTCACGATCCTGACGCGTTTCGTCACTTCAGGACGTCGTCTGAGGGTGTCGTTAACCCGGCACATAAAGTTATAAATGTTTTGTCTAAAAAACTGAAATTGGCATGGTGTCCTTCCAGCTTATCACCGACCTCTAATCCCAGCCACATTCTTTCAGGAGAGCACAAAGGAGGGGGGTCACATCTGCGTACATGACACACACAAGCGATAGAACTAAAGGTTCCAGCATTCACACACATACACAAATATCTCTCTAAAATCGCTTACATTTTTCCCGTTTGTACACAACACATGCATATCATTCTCTCACTTTCTTTGAACTCTTTTAAATACTTCCTTGATAAAATTCTGCTTTCCTTATTTTGTTCTGATATCCTTTGCATCCAATGTATTGTAATACCATACTTCACATACTGTACATTCTATGATCAGACGGGCAGCCATAGTGCTCATCCCATCTTCCCTCTCTGACAACATATAAAATATTCTGTTTTAACTCTCATTTCTCTGTTTCTTGACTTTACTAGTTGTAGTGCCTGACCCCAAATTCATACCACAAATTAACATCAAAATGTCCCTTTCTGTTTAGTGTTAATTGTCACCCTTCATCCATCCTGCTCACATAGATAGCTGTTTCTCTAGCTGTGTACTCTGCATGATTCTTAGTCCCTGTGGACTTCGGTGGTAACCTTACTTAATTTAATGCCCATAATGACTGGCCAGTCTTCTCTACCTGTGCCTATACCCTCTTGCCTCTAAACTACTTTATCTAGCAGATGTACTACATATACCTGTGAACAGCACTATTCTTCCCTTTCTTCTCTATAACACTCCGATGGACAGTAGACAGTGACAACATAACATATAACCACCAATCAATACAGTTCGATTAAGGGGAGTAAAATAGGTACCCTTTGTCCCGAAAATGCCTTACCGATCAAGGAAGTCTGATAACTCAAATGTAAGCAAAAGGCTTACCTCAGCCGGCTGATTATCAGAAATTCCCGGATCGTCTTATGCTCCTCGTTTCGGATACTCAGGGTCACCTTTTAACCCCTCCTGGCTGGCTCGCCACCTGACCTGGAAATTTATAGATAGGCAACTCCTATCCCCATATTGATTAGTGGTTCCAAATTAATAATAACTACTGCAGTAGGGATTAGACATGTGCATTCGTTTTCGTCCGAATGCATTTTCGTCCGAATTTCAGGTTTTTTTTGTTATCGTTTTAACAAACGATAACGAAAGTGCAGAATCCGAAAAAACGAAAGATCTGACATAAACAAATGCTTTATTTTCGTTGTGACAACAGTTCGATATAGATAGGAGATTCGACGTTGACAATAACAATCTGTGTCCATTGAACCTGTGATCGAATGTGCCTAACCTTAACTCTATTAGTCCAAGATTATTCTACATAGAGAGAAAAGATTTGACGTAGAAAGGAAAGATTCGACGTAGCAAGGAAAGATTCGACGTAGAGAGGAAAGATTCGACGTAGAGAGGAAAGATTCGACGTAGAGAGGAAAGATTGCTGCTGGAATTGGGTGGAATTGCAGCTAAACTATACAGAGTCATACAGTTTAGCTGCTCCGTCGAATTTTCTTTGAACTTTCGACAGACACCATAAGCCTTCAATGACAGATTCGACCTTAATTCATTTGGATTTTCAGACGAATGCAATTTTTAACGAAAAACTAAATAAATAAAAACGAATTTCGGGAGTAACTAGATAAAAAAAAATTTCGGACGAAAACGAAATTCCGAAACGAAATATTTCAGTGTGCACATGTCTAGTAGGGAACAGACACAAAAGATACGCTCAGCATCTTTCCAAATAACCGCTCTGCTTTATTATGACGCAATTGAAGGTTCTTATACACATGATTACGTAGGTGTCACATTAATATTACAATTGTACCTTTATGGTAACAAGGGGCGTATCATAGGCAGGCTAATTCTAATCAGGACTCGAAAGAATGTAAACATGTACTGAAAACATTATTAGTGCCTTGTGCACAGTGAGGGCAGTGTGCAATACATACAAAATAGAATACAATTATATACAGAACTTACAAACTTCCATTACAGCTGTTACACAGAGATTTCAAATAAAATACCCGCGTACACACGACCGGACTAGGTCCGACGGAATCAGTTTTTCATTAAAAAAATCAGACAGACCTAAAAATAGAACATGTTTCAAATCTGTCCGACGGACTCAATTCTTATCGGGAAAACCGTTTGTCTGTATGCTGGTCCGACGGACCAAATACGACGCAAGGGAAGCTATTGGCTTCTGGCTATTGAACTTCCTTTTTTAGTCCCGTCGTAAGTAATGACGTTCAAAACGAACAGACTTTCGAAACGGACTTCGAAAGTTCGTCGGGAAGAATGCCGGACCTAGTCTGCCAGAAAGTCCGGTCGTGTGTACGCGTTCTAACACTCTTGAAACCGTTTCTCACTTTCTGCGGCCATTGGAAAGCAAGAGATGTATCTCAAATGAGCAAAACACTACTACAACCAAAACGAGTTCTAAAGACAATAGGTTAGCAGCATTAGCAGGAATGATACACAAACAACCTGGTATATCAACAGTAGCAACAGATTTTCAACATAGACCTGCACACAATTTTACCATACAATTTCCGAATACAAAATATGTGAATACGTGGGAAAAGGTTAGCAAATTTGTTCAACCTTTACACAGTAAATAATAACTATATAAAACACTATATAAAAACTATGAGCAAAATATTTGAAAGAAAGAAAAGTTTGTAGCGATACTTTTGCCTTTAGCTCACCACTTACTCCAAAGAAAAATGTCTGAAGGTATTATGGAATGAGATTGTTGCCTTATGAGTTTATGTGAAATCTCCAATAATAGCTGTAAAATATTTAATGTAATTATGAAAATATTTCAATTAGCTTGGTATCTATGTAACAGCCGCCAAGAAGTCTAGGTTAAGCAGACAAGTCGGTGCCTAGGCTTGTGTATACAAACAATTGAGATCCAAACCTCATTGTTTTACACATACTCACTTCAAAGGATCCCATGCTGGGATATGCAATGGAGGGAGGCCAACCCGTAATGCTTAACTTTCCGGGAAAATTCAATTTAATCTCCTGCCCAGAATAGTCACAAGGATTTGCATTTAAGGGGGCTGACTTATGCAAAGCATAGGGATTGAAGATGTAGACAGTCCTTAAAATGAGTAATAGGGAAGCCCACCAATCGGAGCCACGCTACGTCAACCAATGAGGCATCAGCATGTAATGATATACACAGACTAGATGGGAGCGAAACTCACTTTCATGGGAGAGCAACCATCAGAATGGAACCTTGGTGCAAAGGGTAATTATGGGAAAGGTCTTCCTTTTACTTGTAACTAAATATGTTTGTAGATTAATGTTTTCAGGAATATACTCTGTATTCCTTCATGTAATTCTTTTATTTTAACCTAATATTTTCTTCCTTGTAGACTATAGATAGATGGTTGTGTATTAGATAGACTTTCAACTACTCACCAAAAAATGTTATTGTGTTAAAGCTTTCACTCATGGTCAAAGAACTCTCATTTAACCAAAATCATATCTGAGAGATATTAAATCTTTAATATAATAAACGGGTAACAGATTGGCGACCACAAAGTCGAGTACCAGACTGAAAGTATTTAATATAATACAGAGATTTGTGTAATGCAGATTAAGGTTATTGGGGGGAATTTAAACTGAGTCCGTTTTTCCAGTAGTTTGGAGGTCACAGTAAGTTTATCTAGGGAAAAAAATAAGTACCGTATTTATCGCCATATAACACGCACCCTAAGTTTAGGAGGGCATTTTAAGGAAAAAAAGTTTTAGGAGGGGAGTTTAGGGAAAAAAAAAAACCTTACATTTAAGTGTCATTTGCAGCTTGCCCAGCATCATTGCAGCTTGCCCAGCGTCATTGCAGCCTTGCCCAGCGTCATTGCAGCCTTGCCCAGCGTCATTGCAGCCTTGCCCAGCGTCATTGCAGCCTTGCCCAGCGTCATTGCAGCCGTGCCCAGCGTCATTTGCAGCCTTGCCCAGTGTCATTTTAGCTTGCCCAGCATCATTGCAGCTTGCCCAGCGTCATTGCAGCCATGCCCAGTTTCTTTGTAACTTGCCAGCGTCATTTAAAGTCCGGTCCGGGTTTAAATTTCCCGCCGCCGAGACGCTCTGTCGCGTGCGCCGCCGAAAAAGACCGAAAGGCGGGCGAAAAAGACCGAATCGCCCACGGAAAAGGCCGAGCCGACTGTTCAGCTCCGCTCGCGTTCCCGCCTCCCTGCTGTTTCTGGAGCGAGCGCAGGGAGGCGGGACTACGAGCAGAGCCGAACAGTCTGCTCGGTCTATTCCGGCGCCGCTTCGGGTTTTTTCGGTCGCAATTCGGTCTTTTTCGGCAGCGCTCGCTATTTTTTCGGCGGCGCTTGCCAATTTTGTCACTTTTTTGGGGGGTATCGCCCTATAACACGCACCCACGACTTTCCCCCGATTTTAAGGGGGAAAAAGTGCGTGTTATACGCCGATAAATACGGTAAATATTTTTGTTTTATTAGTGGGTATTAGATTAACTCTAAGCCCCCGTACACACGGTCGGACATTCCTATCCCCAAATCCGTCGGATAATTTCCAACGGATTTTGTCCGAAACTGGTGTTGCACACACACGGTCGGACAAAGTTGTCGGAAAATCCGATCATTCCGAACGAGGTGACGTACAAAACGTACGACGGGACTAAGTACAGGGCAGTAGCCAATAGCTTTTGTCTCCAAATTTCTCCTGAGCATGCGTGGCACTTTGGAATTCTCTACACACGATCGGAAAAAGTCAGATTGGATTTTGTTGTCGGAAAATTTTAGCTCCTGTTCTCAAATTTTTTCTGTCGGAGATTCCAACGGAAAAAGTCCGCTAGAGCCAACATATGATCGGATTTTCCGACAACATAATCCGATCGGACTTTTTTCATCGGAATATCCGACCGTGTGTCGGGGCATTAGGACAGAGGATACACCACATATATTATTTTTTTTTTAATTTATTTTTATATCCCGTAAATATCGTTGAAAAAGTCATTTGGAAGTACCATCATAACCGGTCAATGTAATGGGGAGGAAGTACATAGCGGGGAAATTGTTGTTTTTATTTTTTTCCTTAGAGCTCACCAAGCTTCATTGCTATCTCTAACCATTGTTTGAGTTTGCTTTATGGTGAGTACATGTGTGTTTTATTGGAAAGACACTGAAAGAGTGTGGTCTTGGTTGTTTTGTTGAAAAGGTTCAACAGGTTTTTGTTTTTTATTTAAATGGTCTGCCCACCCAGGCCAGGCGACTTTGGCCTTGGCCAATCACAGAATAATCAGCTCTCGAGGTGGAACTCCACGCCAAATTTTAAATAAAAAACTGGCATGGGTTCCCCTCATAGAGCATACCAGGCCCTTAGGTCTGGTATGGATTTTAAGGGGAACCCCCTACGCTGAAAAAACGATGTGGGGGTCCCCCCAATATCAATACCAGACCCTTATCTGAGCACGCAGCCCGGCAAGTCAGGAAAGGGGGTGGGGACAAGCGAGCGCCCCCCCCCCCCCCTCCAGAACCGTACCAGGCCACATGCCCTCAACATAGGGGGTGGGGTGCTTTGGGGAAGGGGGGCACCACCCACCCCAAAGCACCTTGTCCCCATTTTGATGAGGACAAGGGCCTCTTCCCGACAACCCTGGCTGTTGGTTGTCGGGGTCTTCGGGCGGGGGGGCTTATCGGAATCCGGGAGCCCCCCACCCTATGTGAATGAGTATGGGGTACATCGTACCCCTACCCATTCACCTGGGGAAAAAAGTGTCAATAAAAAAAACACACTAGACAGGTTTTTAAAGTAATTTATTAGGCAGCTCCTGGCCTCTTTTCCCGCTCTCTGGTTCTTCTACCGCCCTCTTCTCCCACTCTCCGGCCTCTTCTCCCGGTCTCTGGTTCTTCTCCCGCCCTCTTCTCCCACTCTCTGGTCTCTTCTCCCGGTCTCTGGTTCTTCTCCCGCCCTCTTCTCCCACTCTCCGGCCTCTTCTCCCGGTCTCTGGTTCTTCTCCCGCCCTCTTCTCCCACTCTCCGGCCTCTTCTCCGGTCTCTGGTTCTTCTCCCGCCCTCTTCTCCCACTCTCCGGCCTCTTCTCCCGGTCTCTGGTTCTTCTACCGCTCTCCGGTTCTTCTGCCAGGCTCCTCCGCTATCTTCTTCCAGCTCTTTTACTAGTGTTGGCCCAGTCTTCTCCATCCTTTTTGGAGTTGCATCATCTGCTACAGGAGTGTGAGTGGACTTGGTGCTGGTCAACAACTACCCTTCACAGCACTGCAATATAAAAGAGTAGATACATAGCCCTACAGATACAACCGACCATTTCAGCAGTGGCGGCTGGTGCTCAACTTTTTTGGGGGGTGCAAACAAAGCCTCAACCAACAACAACCCCCCCCCCCCCCACCGTCACACTTCATAGGGCCTACAGACAGGCAGATCGATAGGCAGGCAGATAAATAGAAAGACAGAGAGGTAGATGGATAGATAGAGACAGAGACAGATAGATTATTATTATACAGGATTTATATACTGGCGGGAGGCCCCCCTCCCGCCACTCTCCCGTGCCCTCCACCGCTTACCGGAGGTGATCGGGTCCTGTCTCCTGCTGGGTATGGATACGAGTGAGATCAAGATGACCCCCATCTGTCTCCATACCATAGCAGGGGGCGGAAGCGATGTCAAAACGGCACTTCCACCCATAGCTCTTAAAGGGCCATATTGTTTGTCATTTTTTCCAAATAAAATTTTATTTTTATTTATTTTTTATTGCATTTTACTGTAAATATGAGATGTGAGGTATTTTTGACCCCCAGATCTCACATTAAAGAGGTCCTGTCATGCTTTTTTTCTATTACAAGGGATGTTTACATTCCTTGTAATAGGAATTTAAAGTGACAACATTTTTTTTTTTTTTTTTTTAAAAACAGTGTAAAAATAAAAAATAAAAGGTAAAATAAATAAGAAAAACATTTTTTTAAACACGCCCCGTCTCGCCGAGCTCGCGCACAGAAGCGAACGCATACGTGAAAGCGGTGTTTAAACCACACATGTGAGGTATCGCCGCGATTGGTAGAGCGAGAGCAATAATTCTAGCCCTAGACCTCCTCTGTAACTCAAAACATGCAACCTGTAGAATTTTTTTAAACGTCGCCTATGGAGATTTTTTAAGGGTAAAGGTTTGTAGCCAATCCACGAGCGGGCACAAATTTGAAGCGTGACATGTTGGGTATCAATTTACTCGGTGTAACATTATCTTTCACAATATAAAAAAAACTGGGCTAACTTTACTGTTATATTATTTTTTAATTCAAAAAAGTGTATTTTTTCCCAAAAAAATTCGCTTGTAAGACCGCTGCGCAAATACAGTGTAACAGAAAGTATTGCAATGACCGCCATTTTATTCTCTAGGGTGTTAAAAAAAAATTTATAATGTTTGGGGGTAATTTTAACCTCTTCGTGCCCGCACTATAGCCGAAAGACGGCTTCAGCGCGGACGCTCCCTGCCGGGTGGACGTCCCTGGACGTCCTTCTGTTTACTTCCGCAATGCGCGCTGCTGAGAGCGCGCATCAGGGAAGTTCTGTGCTGGCCGTGTCCCTCGGACACAGCCAGTCACAGATCGCTGTAAACGGACAATCACAGCGGCCGTTTACAGCGCGATCGGCGTGTCCAATGAGAGATGATCTGATATGTAAACATATCAGATCATCTCTCAGCGCCGCTCTCCCTCCTCACACAGACAGCGTGTGAGGAGGGAGAGATGAACAGCTGCAGCGGCCGTAAGTTAAAAAAAAGACTAAATGTGCCGTCTGTCCCCGCTGCCATCTGTCCCCACTGCCATCTGTCCCCACTGCCATCTGTCAGTGCCACCTGTCCCTAGTGCCATCT